>OY757913.1:68654019-68801519 GCA_963585895.1 Sepioteuthis lessoniana | reverse complement strand
TGCGGCATTTCCGCTCGGGCATCTGCGTCTTGTTTACTTTAGAAAACAGATGTACATCCTGTTATGCTACCCACACAACTTATGCAGCAGGTCAAATGAATCTCCCGGTCGATATCCAACATTTAACTTTGATTGTTCCCGTCAAAGTGTCCGTATTATTTACGAATCGATAATCACAAAGATCAAAGTGTTGCATCTGTATATTCTGCCTAGCTTGATAAGCAAGCAGGACTAGCTGATGATTGTTTTTGAGTTCTTTTCTCAATAGGTGCCCAATATTTTTTACCTTGTGCCTAACTAAGTGAAGCTTAGTAAATTACTATATATGTGGATATGTATTTCCTCAGCCCATCACCCACGGGCAGTATATGACACTAGGTCAATTTCTAAGCGGAGTAAAGCTGGTTTAAATTCTGAGTTTTCCTTCTCCTAGGCTAGCCGCCAAAAGAAGGCTAAAGAATCTTGTCTGTCCTAATATTTACATACTGCTGGGGGAGAATAAATTAATTCCCTCCTTTTTCCAGTGGCATTAGCGCAAGCAACCTCGCCCAGGAATTGAACTCGCGTCACAGATTCTATTTCCTCTGACAATAATCGTTGCGGTAAGCATGACAATATATCTGGGTTAGTAGTTAAATACAAAGTCTTAATCCTCTACGGATGGGTAAGAACCACCCAAAAGGGGTGTCCTAAGTATGACGCTAATTGCATCTATCTGGTGGTGAGGCTTCAGTTCTGGAGCAATGGGAAGAGTAAGATATTCTATCATTGTCGTTACTCCCAAGTAATCTCTGATTCGGAGTGGTACTACCTGTTATCGTTCTATCTTTTGATTAAATTGATATAATCGTAAATCATTTATAACAGATAAAAATATTTGAAATCATATAATAGTGTACAAATTATTAGTTATAGATCGGAATACGTGACACCATAGAAGGCACAATCAGCGTAACTGTGAGAAAAAAAAACCCCTCGATCCCCTAACCTCAAGGAATAAAATTCTCCTTGATGGGTTGACATGTCGTTAAAACCAATCAATAAATTCTATTCCTCCAAAAAAATGTTGTAGAATACACCGATTCCACCTCTGCAAAAGAGTAAGACCCTCCCAACGAGTGTCCAGGATATGACACTAAACAATCTGATGGTGAGGTTCCACTGATGCTGGAGCTTTGGGGAATGCGGAGTACCCCTTCATTGTTATCCCTCCCTGGTCCACTCTGGCCCAGCATACTTATGCTGAACTAAATTGTTAGAATTAGAACTGAATAGCTTGAAATAGAAATGTTTTTGACAATTAAACTGTGTACTTACATTTAAACTGCGTACTAATGCTAAACTGAATTGTTTGAAATGGAACTGTTTTTGACATTGAAACTGTACTTACGCTAAACTGAATTGTTTAATATAGAACTGTTTTGGCATTTAACTGTGTGTAAACAAAATCTATACTTATACTAAATTGAATTTTTTTGAATTAGAACTTTTTAACAAAACTGTATAGCTTGAAATAGAAATGTTTTCGACAATTAAACAGTGTGTTTATGCTAAACTGAATTGTTTGAAATAGAAATGATCATTTTTTAAATTGATTTGGCTTTAAATAACCAATAAAGGTTGATATGCCATAAAAACCCTACCAACCAACCAACCAATTAAAAAAATGTATAAAATTACAATGTATAGAATTAAGAAAAGATAATTGAAGTTCAAGTAACGGGGTGAAAGAATCAGTTATATAAAAGACTCGAAAAGAAATTGTAGAAAACTGCCTCAAATTTCGGAGACCATTTAGTGATATGTATCAGAGTTGTCTAGGTCATTCGTCGAAACGATCGGAATTTTCAGTTATCGATTAATTGTAACACTGAGTAAACCTCTTTCGCTTCCTTTCTTTGAGTTGTTCATGCTTTTCTGAGTGGCGCATGTCTCGCTGCTTTCTCTTCCTGAGAGAGAGAATGTTCACAGCCAGAATGTGGGACATATATTCATGCTAACTCGATTTCCAGTTGGTTATACTTCAATTTTTTTCAGGGTCTCTTTGATGATGCCATCACTTCCTTAACCTGCACCTGACAATATTAGGGTCATTTTCGGGTGATGATATTTTACACCTACACCCAAGTATCTTTGTTAACATCTGCACTTCTTCGTCAACCAGTACCTGACAACATCAAGGTCATTTCCTCGTAACTACTTGTGTTCAGCATTACCGTGGTTACTTACTGGTCTTTACATTAGAAAAGTATAAAAATTTCAAAGAATATAAAAATCTTAATTATTTTTACTTGCCTATACTGTTTCAAATTGACTCAACCCTATCTGCCGCATCTTTTAAAAGTCGACCGTAAATTGCGGCGTATAAATCGATCTGGCATAGAAGTAGACCTCAAGATTTTAGCAAAAAATTCTTGCTGTATAGGTCGACCCTAAACATGTAGTAGGCTACTGTAGAATGTATAAAATACGAAAATCTTGCACATTGGAGATTATATTCATATGAATTCCCTAGTCCATCCTTGTAAATTAACAGCAGGGATACAATTGAATCCATAGCTGGGGGATTAGCGGTATTCATACCTTTCCAAAGAGTATTAGTCCGAAAGTAAACGTAATAGGACGATCAGCACTTTAGCCATTAGGTCACGGGGACTTCTCCCTGCGAATATTTGTAGCAGTCTGCTGGAGTTACGGTAAGTCATCTATATTGATTGTCCGGAGTTCTGTTCAACGAGTTGACCACTCTGAAGAGTAGGTTTGAATGTTAGCCCTGTTGTATAAGTCGACGCCTAGTTTTGTAGAAATTTTTTCTGATTTAAAGGCTCGAATTCTACGTTACAATTTTGTGTAATTTTTTGCATATTTAAATTTATGCATTAGAGTGACCATTCTGAAAATACTACAATGCGAAATTCTTTATCGCGTTTGGTTTGGTTAGGTTGGTTTATTGGCATATCAACCATTGTTAGTCATTTAATGCCAAATCCTTTTTATACATATACATTAGATATATGATTTCTAAACCCATTTTGTAGATAACATTATTAAACGAGCCTGAGCTCATTTTCCCTTCAGTTAAATGGTTTCATTTATCTCTCTATGACGATTAATTCTAATCACTATTAATCATTTCTTTGCACACAGTTTAATGTTTTCAAGTATTGCCATGTATCACTAACATCTCAATTAAACATCAGTCATTGTTTGCACATTGTTAAATGATCAAATAGTTTTATTTCAATTTAGTTTAGTATAAGTACACCGTTTAGTTCTTTTTGACCCAAACATAGGACCCTATCAGGTGCAACCAATCCAGAGCAGAGTGGACCTTGGAGTGATTGCAATAATGGGATATTCCGCATTTCCTAAAGCTCTAGCATTACTAGAACCTCACCATCAGATTGTTTAGTGTCATATCCAGGACACTCGGTGGGGGAGTCTTACCCTTCTGCAGAGGTGCAGTCAGTATATTCGACAGCCCCCGTCCAATGGGCCATCTTTATCGCGTTAGAGTAGGAATTTATATTGCCAGAATAACCTGTCAGATCGTGTAAATTTTGCCCTCGTAATTTTTTTGTGGGTCATCCTGGTGGTAGAGAGTTGCATGATTAATAATAAAAACGAATGTATAATGATGCTTATCTTCTTGTGGTAAATTTAATTCAGGAAGTGAAATAATAAGCTACCTTACCCTCACATTAAACAGCCGACATTTGACTTTTCATTTACTTGAAGAAAAAAACTCCCTTCATTCGTATCTGATCATTGGTGATATTTTTAATTATACTCCTTAGCCAGCTTAAATGTCTCTTCTTGTCCGCTTAAATGTTTTGATACTTACCATTAAGTATTCTTCTGCTGGTGTCTATGTCATCCGTATGGTCTAATTTGTATCTAAGTTAAGATTTTGGCACATGTGTGTGTATCTTGTTCTGCTAATAACAATTATCTACATCACCCACTCCTTCTGCGTCGAGATAGCGAGTATCTTTTAAAGTAAATAAATAAATAAATAAATAAAAATAACGTGATAAAAATCTTTCGGATTTACAGTGTTCTCTTGCCTTGTTATCGTTACATTCTCATCAACGTTCTTTTAGATCTGTCTGTGAAGCGAATACATTAGTTCTGCCTGGTGCTTTCTCAGAGTAATTCAGCTCCAAAATAGAAGCCAGGGTGGAGTACGCCACTCCAGGGATGGAGAAGGGGTCGAGAGTAGAATGGATGAAGATAATAAAGCAAAATTCAGGCCCACACACGGCAGCGTGTCGAGTCATATCAGTAGCGAAAATGAAATATTTTGATTGGTCGTCTAGCTCGTCTGGAACATAGACAAGGGAATTGATTGGTCCGTCCGTTCTTAAAAGCAATTATAAAATGGGATAATTTTTTTTTGTTGGGTGGTTAAATGTGAGATTATTTACGCATTATTCACTTTTCAATTGACCGATAGATTTTCTTTGAAATGATTTTCTATCAGATATAATATATCCGTTAATTTGTTGCTGTCGTCTCATTTGATATCAGAATAGGAGATGCATATGAGAAGTTAAAGTGATCGACAAAATCAACGCTGACTGATCAGGTTTCTTTGTGAAAAGTCCATTTTCTGTTTAGATTAATCAAAAGTAAAAAAACAAAAACAAACAAAAAAAAAAACAACAAACAAACAAAAAACAACAACATGGCAGTAGCTTAGCGGAAGCATATAATTTTATGTTTTTCTTTTTTTTCGTTTCAGTAAAACTGCTGACAAAGACGAGTACAAAATACTTCAGAATACTTAATTTCAATTTTGTTTATTTCTAAAATTTATTCTATTTTCAAATTTAAAGACAACAAGTCTATCTTTTCTTTAATTGGAATCATTTTGAGATGAGGCTTCTTAATCCGAGAATCAAAGTTGAGTCTCTATGGTTCCAGGTGAGCATTGTCAGAAGATAGCGGTTTCAAATCCTACCCAAGCCGGCCAGAGGCTTACTTGGTCAAAAACGTGGTGCGATAGACAACAACTATGGAAGGCAGTAATTACTGGGGATACGGTTACAAGACTCAGCATTCCTATCCGAGGTCGCCGTAAATCACCTGAAGAAGGCCAGAGGTGAAATTTGGCCGAAACGTAGGGAAAGAAGAAACAACACAAAAACTACCAAGATGAGGACAAAAAGTCCGCAATAAATAAAAATTAAGTCTATCTTTATATCATCATCATCATCATCGTCAAGGTGCGTCGACTGTACAGATTCCCTTGACTCTTTCTCGCCATCCGTCCCAATCGGCCATCGCTTTTGACAATTCCATATGACAGCATCCACTGTCCGCACAGTTCTAATGGATGTAAGATTTTACTGGCCGGTCAACACTTTCGTGTCAATGTGTATATATTAACCCAATCCCTCCGCACGGGCAGGATGAGACACAAGGTCAATTTTTTAAGCGGAATTTAACCGGTCTGAACTTAGAGTTTTCCTTCTCCTAGACTAGTTGCCTAACCAAGGCTGAAGAATACAGTCTGCCTTACTATTTAGCAGTAGCTGGAGGGAGAATAATTGGATTCATACCTTTCCCAAGGGTAATTGTGTTATGTGAAATGTATTCAGCTTCCTTCAGAATTTGAACCCGTGTCGTCGTTTACATTTCTTTCGACCATAGCCATTACACGACGAGCATCCTATGTCTATGTGTAGAAGTCCATAAAAGAATATCGCTTAAGAGTGTTTTTTTCACCATTTGTGCCCAGCATGTTTTGACAGGAACTACACAAGGATGCTGTGTGCTTGCTATAGGTCAAGATGAATGGTGAAAGAAGAATGACCATCACTTGGTTACAAAAATATTACTCTCACGGCTTTATTTCTCACAAGGGTCTGAGTTTGATTGAAAGTGTGTGTGTGTGAGAGAGAGAGAGAGAGAGAGAGAGATGAAGAGAGAGAGAGACAGAGACAGACAGACAGAGATAGGGAGAGGGAGATAGAGGACTTGGACGTTGCTATATCACCCATAACTTATTAACCACATTGTGCTTCTATATTCACGACTCCACTTTGCACTTCTTCTGCTTCTCGGCCGGGTTGGGGCACTACCTCCCTATTCTGGGCCCTCTCCTAACCTCTTGAATACCCAAATCTCTTCCGTCAGCCAACTACAAAACTGACTGTTACTACTGGGAGTGCCTGCATATTTGATTTCACAACGCCTATAATTTCCAATTGTCAACCCACGTTATCTGTTTCCGGCTATCAAACAATGGGATCTGCTTACACCTACTTATTGCTGTCTTTCTGATTACACATCTGGAACAGAACGGCTCTGTCAAAGATCTGTATGCAACATGCTGTTTTGAACAAATCCAGGGAGCTGCACACTACAAAAAAGCAGCTGTACGACCACTTACCTCTCATCTCACAATTTAGACAGATAATGTGTGCGTGTGTATGTGTGTGTGTTAATTCGGAATTGCCATAATACATTAAACTAAATATATATGGACACAGAATCAAAAAGGAAAGATTCCCCTAAACGAGTATCCTGAATATGACACAAAACAATCTGATGGTGAGGTTCCAGTAATGCTGGAGCTTTGGGAAATGAGGAGTACCCCTTCATTGCCATCGCTCCAAGGTCCACTCTGGCCTGGGGTGGTAGCACCTGATAGGATCCAATCAATGGATCAAATAGTACTAAACTGCATACTTATGCTAAACTGAATTGTTTGAAATAGAACAGTTTTGATATCTAAACTGCGTACTTCTGCTAAACTGAATTGTTTGAAATAGACTTGTTTTGACATTTAAATAGATTACTAGAAACTAATAATTTAAGAACACCAATCCCGCTCTTGAGATGCAAGGTTAACTATGATAGAAGATATTGAAAAAGAATACATCAGAGAATGTTTCGGTAATAATATATACTACCGAAGATAAGTACATAAAACGTCTTCAAACAATGACCTGAAATGCATTTAAGATCAAATTGAATGGCGTTGCTTTGAAATAGGATGAACAGATTTGGGGATACACATAGATACCTAAACAAATATACAAACCCAGCAGCTCAGTCGACTGCTCATCTGACAACAGATATATAAAGGTCAGTTGAAGATACTTGGATGAAAATAATTTTCATTCAACAAATGGATACGCTATGTAACCAGTGCCTTTTTCGTTGATTCTGTTATTGAATATCAACTATTTTAAAAACTCTTGTATAGACTTTTTTTAAAACTATTCTAAAGTCTCTTAAAAACGCCTTTAAAAACTCTTTTAAAGAATTTTGAAAACTCTTATAAAATTATTTTAAAAACTCTTCTAATAATTCTTTTTAAGAATATTTTAAAAGCTCTTTTAAAAACTCTTTTAAAGGCTCTTTTAAACATTCTGTTAAAGACTCTTTTTAAAATTCTTTGATAGACTCTTTCAAAAACGCATTTAAAAATTCCCGAAAAAAATTTCTAAACATTCATTTTTTTTTCATAAAAACTTTTCTCTTGACGATGACCTAAGGTCAAAAGTAGTTAGGAATAAGCAAAAAATAAATAATAGTAAAGAAATATCTGTATTTGTCTTAACACTTTTTCTCATCTTATACATATTAATATATTGTGACGGCAAATTGACTAAAATCCCAAAACGGGACTTTATTTTCGCACGTGTGAAGACGGGGCAGGTTGGCACTTGATCCCCTACGGAATAAGTCCTGTTCAGAGTTTTTCTCTCAGGCATATAAGAACTGGCATATTACGTGAGGGAATAATTTAGGGCCAGACTGACCACCGCTGGCAAGGGGTTCCAAATTTCACACTATCACACACCCACCAGGCCGCTAAACTTCTTTCCCTTAGATAACAGAAGAATACGGGCCTATAGGTCTTAGTTGTAATAATATTAATATTGTAGTAGTCGGCAACTCCGGTTTCCCGTGTGATACTTTAGGAATTAATAGGAAAATTCTAAGCAAGATAACATAAGGCGAATAGAAGCTGGAAAGAAAGCATGAAGTAACAACATAGACCACATGGTAAAATGAAAATACATAAAATCCTTTACTACTTATATATACACGTTCAGAGTGTCACAAACATATAATTGGACAGTCCACGAGTATAAACGTCTTTTCTGACTTTTCTCCTTCTTCAAATTGAGAGAGAGAGAGAGTGGTAAACGAAATTTGGGTATAAAGGAAAAATGTCCCCAAAGTTACTTATCTTTTTTCTCGACGGGGTTCCACTGGAGAATTTTCTTCTTTCACGGGCTAATAGACTTTGTTCTGTTTTTAGTACTGGCTTGAGGAACTCGTGTCTCTCATGTCTCAGTTAATCTTTTGTCTTCAACCCGGAGTAAAATGGCTATGGTCCGTCTGCCCGCTATGAACCCTGCTCAAAAACTCACCTCTTACTATTTACTTCCGCTGAGGGGAAGGGAGCCCTACTTCCGTTTTGGGGTCCCAGCCAATCATTTGGCTTCTCTCTCTTTCCCCTTCCGATGTCCGGCGACCTGAGGTCACTAAGTGCGAACACCTGGTCTCCCCTGCGTGACCCACATTCTCTCTTAACGGTCACTTTTTGACTGCTAGATAGTGCTGATTCACCACGGGAGAATAGTATCAGTCTTACCTCTTCGTCTCCGTGAGCTATCACGTGACAATATACTCTAATATTTGTCTTCACTTAAAAAGGAAGAAGAAATATTGAGTGTAAGAATCTAACTACAACAGGTGGATATGGCATATCCTCAGAGTGACGACAAACCTATCATGAGGTAATGCAGGATCCCTTTCAAGTCTGTGGTAATGATGCTTCCGCCTCGAAACCATGGCCTATACCCAAAGTATTCAACAGATGAGGACTTTGTTAAAAGCTGTACTGGTATTTCCACAGGAGTTATATATATATATATATATATATATATATATATATATATGAGTGTGTGTGTGTGGGTTTTGGCAGCAATTCTTCATTGATACATATTTGATTGAACATAATAGACATATTTTTTGTTAATCCTTTCGAAATGTTTATTATGTTCAATCAAATATATATATATATATATATATATATACGGCGCCTTCAATAAGTTTCCAGACTTTTTTTGGACAGGCATTTAAAATTGTCGTAGACTCTTAAAAATTCAGTATGTTATGGCTATACAACTTATGAGAAGACTGACCAATTTTTATGATTTCAGGTTCAAATGAACAGCTACAGCAGCAACTGGAATACACCTGATTGTCACAGCTGGTGAATTTCAAAAATGCAAGATGGACGTCAGGACACATTAGAAGAACGATATGCAATAAAATTCTGTTTTAAACTTGGATAAAATGATTCAGAAACGTATGGAATTCTTCAGATTGCTTTTGGAGCATCTTGCATGAATCGAGCATCAGTTTTTGAGTAGCATAAGAGATTCAAGGAAGGCGGGATGATGAGAGGTGTGGGAGGAGTAAGGAAGTCAGAACACCAGCGTTGATTGGCCAAATAAAGAATTTCATGGATAAGGACCGTCGTGTGTCTATAGAGACAATAAGTGCACAGTTTGATGTCAGTGTGCGAACTGTACACACAATTATTCGCGAGGAACTGAAGATGCGGAAAATTTGTGCGAAATTTGTCCCAAGGGTGCTCAGAGAAGATCAGAAAGAAAGACGTTGTCATTACAGCAGGGAGATGTTCGAGCTGATCATTTCAGATCTTGATGCTCTGGAGACCTACGATGAAAGATGGATCTACTGCTATGACCCAGAGACCAAGAGACAGAGTTCCCAGTGGAAGCATGCTAGCTCTCCCAGACCGAGGAAGGCCAGACAGAGCAAATCCACCCACAAACTTTTGATGATCCCTTTTTTTGACAGCACTGGCATGATCTACATGCACTGAGTTCCTACTGGACAGACAGTCAACAAGGAATACTGTGTTGAGGTTTTAAGGGAGGTCAGGAGGAGATTCCGGCTGAAGAGGCTAGCTCTCTTCAAATCGGGTCAGTGGTATTTCCAGCAGGACAATACACCAGTCCACAACTACATCCTTGTCACAGACTATTTGACCAAGATGAACATCAAGAAAGTTCCTCAACCTCCCGATAGCCCAGACCTTGCTCCCTGTGAGATTTGGTTATTCCCTAAGCTCAAGGAAAAACTCAGAGGCTGTCGTTATGAGACAATTGAGGAGATGAAAGAGGCTGTGACGAAGGTCATTGACACGCTCACACAAGAGGACTTTCATGGTGCTTTCCTGAAGTTATTGGAACGGTACAACAAGTGCATTGCAGCCAGAAGAGATTACTTCGAAGGGGATTAGAGTTTCATACGTGTTCTATCAATAAAAGTTCCCATACGAAAAAAGTCTGGAAACCTATTTAATCAGCCTTATATATATATATATATATATATATATATATATATACATATTCATTCTGGAATATTTTCAAGTGTAGCAAGTGTGGTTTTTGGTGGAAAAAGAGGTGAAACGATTAATCACATGGTAAGCAAGTGCAACAAACTACCACAGAAGAAGTACAAAACTAAGATCGAGAGGGTGAGAAAGGTTATCCACTGGGAGTCGTGTAAGAGATTGAACTTTGTCTATATGACTAAATGTTATACGCACTAACTAGAATCCATGCAACAAAATGAAACTAATAAAGTTACCCGGGAATTTCGAGATACAAACGAATCACTTAATTCCGACCAGAAGACCAAACCTACTGTAAATTAACAAAATAATGTCTTCTATTTGGTTTGGCCTTTCCAGCGGACAACAGTGAAAATAAAAGAATCTGAAAAGATTGACAAATACTTAGACCTTGCTAGAGAAAAAAAAAACGTTGTGGAGCATGAAGGTGACGGTGATATCAATAATAGATAATGCGCATATGTGACATAAAAGTACTAATTAGACATTCGTACCACCACATATTCGAACTTGTTATTAGCCGTTTCGCTAGGTCTGTAGTCGTAGTCGGACCCTGTTGTAACCCAGATGGAGTAAAAGTCGGCGAAAATAGGAAACTGTTTTAGTAAACTACAAAAATGTTTACTCACTTCTACAATTTGCAAGTAGTCGCCGGAAGAAAGAAAGAGAGTATGAAAGATGTCATGAGGAGAAAGAAAGAGTAGACGTAAACATAGGATTTGCTTTTAGCATTTTCTTTTTGTAGTTCTAACATGCTTGTCCACTAGTTTTGTCTTCACGGGTTTGCGTTTAGTGTATGATGTTCCTTTTCGGACCTCACCCCAAAATGGGTCTCGTAAATCTTCGTCTTCTTACATCTTCGTGAATAGTGTTCTACTGTCTTTACTTTCTCACGTCTTGCACACATTTCCACGAAACTGAGTCGTCTCTTTCCCTCTGTTTGGTGTCAGAGGTAGTAACATCCGTTTCCGTTGGTTCCACATCTGTGCAGAACACCTGGAACCTCCGTTTTTTTCTAGTCATTCTCAACTAGCATAATCATTCACCCGTGACCGGTTGACCCTCAAGTGCTTTAGCCTGAGTCACACTATATCTGCCTTTTTTCTTCTTATTTTTCTTCTCACTCTCCCCTTCCTTAGAAATTAGCCTTTCGTTCTCTTTATAACTTAGACCTACCATATCACATTACTCTTGGAAAAGTCCTGTAAGGGTTGGAAAAGAGGACGGAAAAATAGAAAATCATAAGGAAGAATAGAGACCATTCAGACTATAGCATTGTTGGGATCGGCCAGAATATTTAGTAGAGTCCTGATAGACTTGCTGTCACTCGGACTCCTGTGAACGACTACCAGCTAATGCTGGTATGAAAAACACTACACAAAAAAACATGGGGATGACTAAGAAAGATAATGAGAAAACTACTCGAAACCAAACTATATAGTTGAAACCCCATGAAAGGGATAAACACTTGGACTGTCTTTGTAAGATACTCGGGACCATTCTTAAAGTGGACGAGAGAAGAACTTCAATAAATGAACCAGAGAACGAGAAAACTAATGACGATGCATAAGGCCTTACATCCCAGAGATGACATAAACAGGCTGTATGTGTCAAGAAAAGAAGGATTGGTTGGTAGTTTGGGTTTTATGGCATAACAGCTTTTATAGGTTATTTAATACCAAATCCATTTTTATACAAATAATCAGTTCTATTTCAAACAATTCAGTTTAGCATAAGTACACAAGTTAATTGTCAAAAGCATTTCTATTTCAAGCTATTCAGTTTAGTCAAACAGTGCTAATTCAACTAATTCAATTTAGTATAAGTATAAATTTGTTTACACAGTTAAATGTCAAAACAGTTCTATTTCAAACAATTCAGTTTAGCAGAAGTACGCAGTTTAGATATCAAAACTGTTCTATTTCAAACAATTCAGTTTAGCAGAAGTACGCAGTTTAGCACTATTTGATCCATTGATTGGATCCTATCAGGTGCTACCACCCCAGGCCAGAGTGGACCTGGGAGCGATGGCAATGAAGGGGTACTCCTCATTTCCCAAAGCTCCAGCATTACTGGAACCTCACCATCAGATTGTTTTGTGTCATATTCAGGATACTCGTTTCCTTTTTGCAGTGGTGCAGCCGGTGTATACTACAGCCCTGGCTGACTAGGCAAGTAAAGGAAGAGGGAGATGACTCGCTTGCACCGAAGATATCGTCGACATATCAATATGATGACTCGAAGACTACTTAAAGAAGAACAAACAAAGGCTAATTACAGCGACGAGAAACAACACAAACAATACAAGGTGCAGCAGAATACAATAGCTAGAAAGCAAAAATAGGAAGAAAAACAATTCTGTGGATATTTCAAGCGACAAACAAGCGAAATCTCGCACGAAAAGACATAGACATGGCAAAGAAAGGAAAACTTTCAGCGAGAAACTTAATAATTTCTAACAACACTCCACCAAAAAAAAAAAAAAAAAAAAAAAAAACACCATAAGGACCAGTTATGTGAAAGCGAAAATAGATAAGATACAAAAGAATAGCAAATGTGGCTTATGTAGTGCTAGAGACGAGACGATTAATCACATAAGTGGAGGTTGCAAACTAACTCAAAAAGTGTTCAAGGTTAGACATGATTGGGTGTGGTAGCTGATCCACTGGGAATTGTGCAAGAAATTTAAATTCAATCATACTACCAAATGGTGAATGCATAAATCAGAATCCGTCCTGGAGGATGAAGACACAAACTTCTGTAAGATTTTGAGGTACAAACAGATCACCAAATCCCACCCAGAATACCAGGTGATTATTACAAAAAAAAGAGAACCTGCCGAATCGTGGTTTTTACTGACTTGGTGGACCACTGAGTTAAAATCAAAGAAAATAAATGGACAGACAAGTACTTAGACCTTGCTAGAGAACTAAAAAGTTATGAGATATGAAAGTGATGGTGATGCCGATTATTATGGTGCACTCGGAACGATATCCAAATAATAAGGGGACTGGAAGATTTGGAAATAGGAGGATGAAGCGAGATTATCTAAAATACAGCACTATTAAGATCAGCCAGAATACTGAGAAGGGTCCTAGAAACTTGAGAAGACGCACTGCCGTTTGAACTCCCGTAAAAAACCATCAGCTAACGCTGGTGTGAAAAACTTGCAAAGAGTAATTATGATAAAGATAACAATCCTTAGAACTCAATTATATCTTCTACTAACTATTTCAAATTCAGATATATTTTGCACAGTTATATTTGATTCCATCTATCTAAAACAGATAGGACCTACCCCGCCAGGCAGAGCTGAGCTGGGAGAAATGGCAATGAAATGGCACTTTATACTCCCAGAGTTCCAGAACAGGAACCTCACCACTAGATGCATCCATGGCGATGACAATGTTGGCATTAAATAATTTGTAGCAGAAAACTTGCTTTATCAAACGGTGTTATTCTATTCTCAATATCTGTTGCAACTTCCTTTATATATATATGTACATATATATATATATATATATATATATGTATATGTGTGTGTGTGTGTGTGTGCGTGTGTGTGTGTTATTTGCGTCTGAATTCGTTCATAATAATTATACAAGTCATAGATTTTATAAATAAAATTCAGGCATTGATCATTATCGATTTTCATAATAAAATATGGTAAGTTTTCATAGCAACAATGAGATACAACCTTACATTTTTATTTTAATTTTATCAAACAACGCGTGAGAATACGTGCGGTACCCGGTCCTTATCAGTCACCAACCATGAATAATGCCACAGTTTCACTGGCTAAGGTGGTTCAAATATAAATAGATAAGTAAATAAATAAATAAATCACAAAAATCAAAACAAACTTGAAAGTGAAAATCGAAGATTTGATTTTGTGAAGTAGATCACTTG
Organism: Sepioteuthis lessoniana; assembly: GCA_963585895.1. Lineage (NCBI taxonomy): Eukaryota > Metazoa > Mollusca > Cephalopoda > Myopsida > Loliginidae > Sepioteuthis > Sepioteuthis lessoniana. Next base: position 68,787,196 of record OY757913.1, on the reverse strand, counting down.
TGTTGATGTGTTTATCTTATTTTTGAGAAAAATCAAGTTAACTTTTTTGGTGGATAGTTTGATTTTCAACAAGGTAAAAGTTGTCAGTTCGCGAGAAAGTTCAGGTTCATGAAAGCAAAAATTATCATGGCCGAAAATAATTATAGAAGCTATCAACACAATCGCTTATCTCCCCACCAAAAAAAAAAAAAAAAAAATATATATATATATAAAAGAAAAGAAAAAAGAAAACAGGTTATAAAAAAAAGGATTGAAAATGAAAACTAAAATATAGTTACTTATTTTCAGTATTTTTTTTTTTTAGTTTGCTGTTTTCGTTTTTTGCTTGTTTTTTTTAAAAATAAGCTACATTTCAAATAAACTTATGTAAATTACCAAGATAACTCTTAACGAAACAATGCTATTTGCCTTAACATTTTTATTTTACTCATTACACACACAAAAAAACCTTCCCATTCTCTCTCTCTCTCTTTTAGAAAATGCGACAAGCCCCCTTTTCTCCCTCCGGCGATGAATAAAGCGAAGCGAGGAAATGGTTCTTAAGCTTGAGTTAAGCAACCATTCTGGGAGAATTCAAACCATTCTAAGAGAGCTCTGAATTCAAACCAGCTTTAAATTGGCGACCGTAGTCGAGGGTGACCTGAAGGCTCCCTTTTCGATAGTTACTACACAAAGGTGTAGGCGAGGACGCCACTCCTTTCCCTAGATTGCTCCACTTTACCCTTGATCCGTACTTTATAATGCTGAGTGCTAAGCAAGGTAGCATCAAGTACTATTTTTTGAGTCTTTGGTATGACTCGACCTGGGATTGAACCCAGGTCTCCTGGGCCATTAGCGAACACTTTAACCATTATGCCCATAACGCAGAATATTGAACTTGGGACATATCTGTCAAAATTTCTGAGATGAATCTTTATAAATTTTACCTCTTAGAATATTCAGACTATTGTCTTCATCTTTTTTGCTATACGTACAACATTTCGGTTGATATATCCTTCGGCTTTCTTCAGATGTTTCATGTCGAACTCGGGAGAACAATCTATTCACGTGAATGAAATAAAGGGTTCAGTTCAAGGTTCTCTGTAGGCTTCTGAGTTCGACATGAAACACATAAAGAAGGCTGAAGGATATATCGGCCGAAACGTTGCTAATACTATCATGAAGATTAAGATAATAGTACTAATATTGTAAGTGATAAAACCTGTCAAATCCACAGCGTTAAAGAAGAGTTGGTTAAAATCTCATACACACGCCCGTGCGCGCACAAAAATACATGTATATATAGATCCTTTACCAAAACGAGTCGATTAATTGGTTTTAACGGCATTTCAACTCGTGTAGGGTTATCTTAAGCCTAGAGGTTAGGAAATCGCATTCGTTGTTAGTTCATAATTTAGACTTTTTACATAGCTGTTACTTGAAAGCTTGTTTTTTTTGCACACGGTTAAGTGATATCTACTATACCTATCTAATAATAATAATTTGCAAACAATTATATGATTTCAATTAATTACAATAATCCTTAGTAAACGGTAGGACCCTAACCGTTACTACCACTCCGGATCAGATTGTACCTTGGGGTAATAGCTTACTGTCCACAGCTTTAGAACTGGAGCCTCACCATCTGATGCAATTTACTGTCATATTCAGTACAGTTTTTTTCTTGCGGGGGGATCTTACTTCTCTGCGGGGGATACAGTCAACGTATTTCAAGCCTCGACATCTGGGTGAATAGACTGTTGTTTAGGACTCATGTGACGCCGACCAATTCAATATGGTAGCTTTTTTCGATCCTCACTGGGTGCCCTCTTCTTTCTTAGCAGTCACCATGTTTCAATGTAAACCCCGCTTGTCTATACATAAAACAATGAGATGAGAAGCGAAGTTAAGAGTAAACTATGTTTTTTAAGATTTTTTTGTCTTACGTTTCTTTTCTCTTCTTTTTCCTTTTTTGTAATTGAAAATATTCGTCTAAATGCAAACTACGCAATTATTCATTTATTTCTTTCTATGTACAGATTTAACACAATGGGAGCATGGTGAATTCTTCCATGATCTCAAGAGTAACAATTAATAGCAAAGAGACAAAGCGGGTCGTTTGTGAAGGCCAGGACAACCCACGAATCAACAGTTGCTTTTAAAACTTCCAGCAAACAGTCTGAACATTGAAGCCGCTATTTTTTCTTCTTTTTTTAACTGCCTAAAGGAGGATGTTTAATTTACTTTCCATTTTTTTTTTAGCAGGAACGAATGGATTTATTTATATAAAGTTTTAATAAAACACGCTGGGTGCTTCGCATAGTGCAATAGTTCAAAAGCTAGGGAAGCAAAAACCATTACTACTTAGTTCGTCTGGCCTTGTTCCACGAATAGGCAAAGCTCAGTAAATAAACACAAACGCACTAAAGAGCACCTCGTGTGGTGTAATGGTTAGCAAACTAGATTAACAGACTATTTGTTTGTGAGTTTGATTGTTACTGCGTGCCCCATACTTTTGGCATTGTGCCATAACTAAGCCGAGCTTTGTAAATTACTGTATACGTTCATTCACGTAAAAGCATGTGCACATATCCCGGAAAAAAAAACACGTTTGAGATAGATCAATAAATGAGTAGCCTAATAATTAAAAGCTGTTTTTTTTATCTGGTTTGGTTATTGTCTAATGGCATATCAACCCTCGTGGGCTATTCAATGCTAAATCTTATCTCCTTTGAATATATGATTTGTCAGCGAATAGTTTGTAGGTTAATATTTTTGTTCAACGCGAGACAAAGGTTAGATGTTCATCGGTTTGTTTGTTTTTTGTTTAATGAAATATTGTAAGGTAAACTTATCAAAGATAATGAGGGTAACTTTATTGCACCAAATAGTAAGCATGGAACACTGCGGCACCTAAGGGAATATAGGTGTTACGTTACCCTTTAAATACAACACGAAACGGGTATGTTGGTTGCTTGATACGAACGTTTGTTTGTCTCCAACCTTATAGCAGTCGCAACAATACAGAGAAAGAGAAAGAGTAACCACCGAGAGACGGATAACGTAAGCCGTGAACTTAAACTTCTCGACGCTGATCCGACCGATTTGGTTGTTGTCCTACCTGCGTGTAATCTTAGGGTCTCGTCTGATCCCTCTGTGCGCTCCGGGTCCCCGACTCTCCTTAACTGCTAAATAATTTTCCTTGTATATATTTCGTTAATTATCCTTTTAACACCTCCAATAAGGACACATGTCATTGAAAACTTTCCAGTGTTACGTCATCCTTGTCTTAGCTTGACAAAATATTCATTTTTAATATGTTGTCCAAGCCGATTTAAAAACACATCTTTGTTATGACAGGAGTTGAAATCCGGCATATAGCATGTGCACACTTCTAACCTTTCAATCCGAGCTAACCTTCAACCCAAAGCTTTTGCCTTGTTCACATTGATCAGCTCGACCATCTCCCTGCTGTCATGCTGAAAATAAAACAATCAACCAATATTATTAATTACCATCCTTAATTATATTACGATATAAATCATTGTGGGTTATCTAACGCTAAATATTTCTTTTTGTATATATAATTGCATATGAATTATTGTTAGAAATAGTTTTTATTAATTTCATGGGTATTAAACTGTTAGTGAAAGAAATACGCTTATTTGATAAAAAAAGACGCTGGCTGGCGTCAACAGTTATGTAGTTTTAGCTGGGTGATGGGGAGGTACTATTTACCAACCCCTCCGCTCGGGCAGGATATGACACAAGGTCAATTTTTAAGCGGAGTTTAACAGGTTTGAATTCAGAGTTTTCCTTCTCCTAGACTAGTTGCCTAACCAAGGTGATGGGGAGGTAGAATTTTTCAACATTGTATCCCCCTCGCATGCTCGACCCCACTCGGGATGATCACTTCCTGGTTTGCCATCATAACTAAAACGCTATCAGCTATATTCGCTTTATAAAGATTTGCCAACGTACACCTTGGTTTCTACGCACTTGATTGACTTTAGCCAACCAGTGTGCCAGAGAGTTGTTTTACCAGGTCTACGTGGCGTTGACACTTTTTTTTTCTTTGGCAAAATTTGGATCTAGCAGTGAATTGATTAGTTCCTTTTTAAAAAAACAAAACAAAGAAAAATGTTACACGGCACATTAAATGTTTACAATACCAATTGGACCGTAATAAAAATACACCGTACTCACATATATACATACACATGGTCTAAACTCTCCCACCTATATTAAAACTACCTGTGTTCACGGGTTATAAAAAACTATAGTTAAAAGTATACTGAAATAGTATTAGCTGTTTCTCTCGATTTGGTTTACCTCAGCCACTGCCTTCGAGCACCTATAAGATAAAAACGGTTGAGTATTTGTTTGCCATAAGAGCAATTTGTAGCATATGGTCAGTACTTAATAACATAGGTACAATGCATGGCAAATTAGAAGCCAGTTGATTAGAAGATGGTTATTTTTTTCATCTAAGATTGTCACAATATTTAGTTTGATCTAATTGAGAAGCGTTGGATAAGGAGATTGAGTTAAGGTATAGATATTTATTGTTTGAGATAAATGTATTTATCATTTATGTAAGTAAACGCAAACAAACACAGAATTTTAAACAAAAACCAGAATTGAATCAATATATATATACGAGGTGCCTTCGATAAGTTTCCAGAATTTTGTACAGGCATTTGAAATTGTCGTGGACTCTTAAAAATTCAGTATGAGATGACTGAATATTTTTTTTATTTCAGGTTCAAATGAACAACTACAGCAGCAACTGGAATACACCCTACTAAAGCCTGATTGACACAGCTGGTAAATTTTAAAAATGCAATCTGGACGTGAGGACACTTTAGAAGAATGCAATAAAATTCTGCTTTAAACTTGGAAAAAAAATGCCACAGAAACGCTTCAGACTGCTTTTGGACAATCTTACACGAATCGGGCATTAGCTTTTGAGTGGCCTAAGTGATTCAAGGAAGGCACGGAGTCTGTGAGGGATGATGAGAGATGTGCGAGGAGTAAGGAAGTCAGAACACCAGAGTTGATTGGCCAAATAAAGAATTTCATGGATAAGGACCGTCGTGAGTCTATAGAGACAATAAGTGCACAGTTTGATGTCAGTGTGAGTGTACACACAATTATTCACGAGAAACTGAAGATGCAGAAGATTTGCGTGAAGCTTTCCCAAGGGTGCTCAGAGAAGATCAGAAAGAAAGACGTTGTCATGACAGCAGGGAGATGGTCGAGATGATCAATTCAGATCCCGCAGTTCTTGATGCTCTGGTGACCCGCGATGAAAGCTGAATCTACTGCTATGACCCAGAGACCAAGAGACAGAGTGAAAGCATGCTGGCTCTCCCAGATCCAGGAAGGCCAGACAGATCAAATCCACCCACAAACTTTTGGTGATCCCTTTTTTTGACAGCACTGGCATGATCTACATGCACTGTGTTCCTACTGGACAGACAGTCAACAAGGAATACTATGTTGAGGTTTTAAGGGAGTTCAGGAAGAGATTCCTAGGAAGAGGCCAGCACTCTTCAAATGGGGTCAGTGGTATTTCCAGCAGGACAATGCACCAGTCCACAACTCCATCCTTGTCACAGACTATTTGACCAAGATGAACATCAAGACAGTTCTTTAGCCTCCCTATTGTCCAGACCTTGCTCCCTGTGACTTTTGGTTATTCCCTAAGCTCAAGGAAAACCTTAGAGGCTATCATTATGAGAGAATTGAGGAGATGAAATAGGCTATGACGAAGGTCATTGACACGCTCACACAAGAGGACTTCCATGGGGCCTTCCAGAAGTCGTTGGAACGGTACAACAAGTCTATTGCAGCCGGAGGAGATTACTTCGACGGGGACTAGAGTTTCATGTGTGTACTATCAATAAAAGTGTCCATACGAAAAAAATCTGGAAACCTATTGAAGGCCCCTTGTATATATATATATATATATAAATGTATATAAATATATATCCAACGTAGGTGATATGTATCTATGAATTTCATAGAGAACAAATTCATATGATAGTAAAAAAACCTCATTTGGCGATAATGGTCTCTTCTGTGTATCTAAAAATAATGAGGGAAATAAAGAAACAAGCAAGTAGAATATGCTTTCTTAAATTGTAACATTCTTACACACTCAGGGAGGTAGGAAAGAAATAATAATAATAATAATAATAATAATAATAATAATAATAATAGCAAACAAGCACAGAAATAGTATAAGAGTATACATGACTGGGTGGGTAAGGTGATCCACTGGGAATTGTGCAAAAAATTTAAATTTGTCCATAAAAACAAATGGTATATGCATAACCCAGAAGATGTCCTAGAGAATGAGACGCATAATCTCCTATGGGATTTTGAGATACAAACGGATCACCTAATCTTGGCCAGACGACCAAATCTAATAATAATCAACCAACAAAAGAGAATATGCAAAATTGTGGACTTTGCTGTCCCGGCTGACCACAGAGTAAAATTGAAAGAAAGCAAAAAGGAGAATAAGTACCTCGACCTCGCTAGGGAATTAAATAAAACGGTGGAACAGGAAAGTGACCTTTATACCAATTGTAATAGGTGCCCTTGGCACACTCACCGAAAAATTAATTAAGGGACTGGAGGACTTAGAAATAAGAGGATGAGTTGAGACCATCCAAACTACTACATTATTGAGATCGGCCAGAATACTGAGAAGAGTCCTGAAGACTTGACAAGATTTGCTGTCACTCAAACTTCAGTGATAGACTATCAGGTCACACCGATTTGAAAAACTCTCAAGAAGTAAATAATAATAATAATAATAATAATAATAATAATAATAATGATAATAATAATATTTGTAATAATATTAATAATAATGATAATTGAGATAATGGAAATATGCCAACAAATAAATAAATATCAACAAGACATCACTATACGAACCAAATCGCTAAATACCGAAAAGAAAAAAACCCAAACTGAATTGAAAGGCAAAATAACAAAAACCGAAATGCCACATCCACCAACAGCACAGAATAAGGATTAATACGAGAAGACAAAATAAATATATGGTTAATATATAAGTAGATAAAGAAAATCATGACTAAAAAAAAACAAACTACATTACCATCTCTCAGAAATCAGGACTGGAAAAAGTCAACGAAAAAAATCCGAAAAGATGCACAAATTATTAATAGATATCCCAACAGTATTACTGAATTAAACAAGCTGATTTATGCAGGGACCAAAAAAGTCTGTGATAAAATTGGAGTGCCCTTAACGAACCTGAAGTCAAAATGAGGATGAGAATTTAGGATTAAAGGACTGGTAAAGAAATTAAAACAGCAATCAAAGATGCTTAGGAAAGAAAATAACAAGGGAATATTTTGGGATGAAGAGGCAAGAACAAAACATCAGACAAATATAAAAATGCAGCTTAAAGAAATAATTCAAAATACATTTGTGAAAGAAGGGAGACTTAAAAGATATCTAGAGAGGGTCAAGCACTGCAATCAAAACAGAAAATTCCTAAATTATTTTAGATGGCGACCGTAGTCGAGGGTGACCCAAAGGCTCCCTTTTCGATAGCTACTATATCAAGGTGTAGGGAAGGCGCAATTCCTTTCCCTGGATTGCCCCACTTTACCTCTGATCCTTACCTTATAAGGCTGAGTGTTAAGCAAGGTAGCATCAAGTACCATTTTTTGAGTCTTTGGTATGACTCGACCTGGATTGAACCCAAGTCTCCCGGGCCATTGGCAAAAACTCTAACCATTATGCCAATGAACCAACAATTAGGAGAAGAATGCTTAAAGACAGACGAACAACCGGATACAAAAGAAGAAAAACAATTTTTGCGTAAAATATGGGAACTAAAAGAACATAATGGAAAGGCTGACCGAATAAATAACATGGAAAAAGAATTATAAAGACTCGAACAAAGCCCTCAAGCGACAATATACGTCAATTCAATCAGAGCGACACCCCCAAACGTACGAAATTGGAGAATGCCTGGCCAAGGATCCTGGTTTTAAAAATCCCCTTCCATCCACGAAAGACCGGCTCTTGAAATGAGACGATGCTTAGAGGAAACAAATATACCTGACGTGATGACTGAAAGAAAGACTACACTAGTCCAAAAAGACCCCCAGAAAGGGAACCACCCCCAGCAATTATAGATCGATAACGTACCTACCGATGATGAAGAAAATCCTTACAGTACAGATTAGGGAGGAGATCTATTACTCGTTCGTGAGTCGACGACGGTTTCCTGAAGAACAAAAAGAATGCTATAAGGTAACAAAAGGAACAGGTGATCTACAGTCCATTGATCAAAACATCCTCAAGGAGAGCAAAACAAGACGGGATAATGTAGCCATGGTGCGGATTGACAACAAAAAGGCATACGATATGGTCCCGCAAAGCTGGATAATAGAATTTTTTAAAAAATTACTGCATATCCGAAAAAGTAATAAAGTTCATCGCAGAAGCCATGAAAAATAAATGGGAAGTGGAATTGATTGCAGGAGGAAAAACTAGCAGTATGATCAAATTTTAATTTTTTGCACAATTCCCCACCCAGTCGTGTTTAGTCTTGTACTCTTTTTGCACATTAGTTTTCTTGTTCTCTGGTCTATTTTTCTGACTCCTTCCCGCATTCATTTTAAGAATGATCCCGAGTATCTTACAAGGGAAGTGGAATTGACCGCAGGAGCTCAAGTGTTAATCCCTTTAAGGAGATTCTGCTGCAGAGCTTGGTTTCGATAGGTTTTCTTATTCGTTTGAGATACTCTTTTTCATTTTTTCTTTCATCTCTACTAGTTTGATGGTGTCCGCTTCTAATATACCCATATACTTGGAGTTTTCCTTTCCTACGAGTATTCGTATTTTTTCTTGATTTGGCATTTCCATTTCTTTCGTTTCAGTTTTTTCTCACTTTTTATCATGAGCATGGCACATTTTTCTATGCCAAATTCAGTTCTTAAATTCTGGCTGAATATTCTTGTTTGTATTACAGTCTCCAATTATTTTTCATTTTTTGCAAACAGTTTGATATCGTCTATGTACATTAGATGGTTGATCTTTTCTTGCTATTTAGGGTGTTATGGCGTGGAATGACTGCAAAAAGCCATACGCTATGGTCCTACAAAGCTGGATAATAAACTGTCTCAAAATGTACAAGATATCAGACGAAGTCATAAAGTTCATCGAAGAAACCATGAAAAACTGGAGGGTGGAATTGACAGCAGGAAAAATAAGTGTAGATGAGGTGAAAATCCAGAGAGGTATATTCCAGGGAGATGCACTTTCAACACTACTATTTGTAATAGCGATGACGCCATTCTACCACATACGAAGGAAATGAAGCAGGGGCTACAAACTTACTAAATCGCAAGAAAGGATTAACCACCTAATGTACATGAACGACAACTGTTTGCCAAAAGGGAAAAAGAATTGGAGACTCTCATACTGGCTGTGAGGATATACAGTCAGTATATAAGAATGGAATTTGGCATAGCAAAAAGTGCTATAATGTTATGGTGATATACCCCATGATTTCACTGCATGGGCCCAACCCGACACTATAAATAGTGACTGACTCAATAAACGAGTCAAGCGAGTTTAGTCAGTTACCGGTAACCGTTACTGTCTGTTTACTGCTGTAAACCTTATATCACTTTGTGTTATTCATTTCTGACCCTTCAAGGCCACAACGCATGCTAAGATACTCGGGACCATTCTTAAAGTAGACGGGGGAAGAACTTGAACAAATGGACTAGAGAACAAGTAAACTAATGACGATGAATAAGGCCTTTCATCCAAGAGATGACATAGGCTATATGTATCAGGAAAAGGGGGAGGAAGAGGACTCCTCAGTATTGAAGATAGCGTCGATACATCGATAAGACGACTCAAAGACTACATAAAAAAGAACAAAGAAAGGCTAATTACAGCAACTAGAAACAACAAAACAACACCAGCATAAACAGAACAACAATAATTAGAAAAGAAGAATGGGAAGGAAAGCAACTGTATGGGTATTTCAAGCGATAAGCAAGTGAAATTTCACATGAGAAGACATAGATATCTCTAAGAAAGGCAAACCTTCTGAGAGAAACTGAAACTCTTTTAACTGCAGCACAAAACAACACCATAAGAACAAACTATATTAAAGCGAAAATTGATAAGACTTAACAAAAAACAAACAAAAAAGGATGTGTAAGTCCTGTGGTGACAGAGACGAAACGATCAATCATATAATAAGCGAATACAGCAAATTAGCACAAAAAGAGTATAACACAAAGAAGGTCATCCACGAGAATTGTGCAAGAGATTTAAATTTGACTATACACACAAGTGGTAAAGACACTACCCTGAGTCTGTCCTGGAGAATTAGACGCAAGAAATTCTTTGTAATTTTGAGATGCAAACAGATCAAATAATCTTGGCCAGACGATAAGACTTTGTGAGAGTCAAAAAAAAAAAAGAAAAAAAAAAAAGAAAGAGAAGCAGGCGAATAGTAGATTTTGCTGTCCCGGAAGACCACAGAGTAAATTTAAAAGGATGCAAAAAGAGAGAACTACAAAAATGGAACATACTGATACCAATTATAAATGGGGCACTTGGAACAATCCCCCAAAGAATTTATATAGAGACAAGAAGACACTAAGAAATCAGAAGACAATTAGAGACCATCCAGACTACAGCATTATTAAGATAGGCCAGAATATTGAGAAGAGTCCTGCAGACTTGAGGAGACTTGCTGTCACTCAAACTCCAGTGAAAAATCATCAGCTAACTCTGTTATGAAAAACTCTCAAAAGATTAGAATAATAATGATAATGATAATAATGATAGTATGGAGTGCTTTGACCGCTCAGGTCACGTGTTTCGCACTACCTGAGAAACTTTTTCATACTCTAGAACCTTTTAGTCACAGGACTGAAACCATCCAATGATTGTTTCAGACTGACCTCGAGTTCAACGGTTGTCGATCAAACTCTTTGACTCTTACTGGCTTAAAAGGACCTAATTTGAATGCTACAGTACATGTCAAAATTAGATCATACCGATCTATTATAAAGCATAGGTACCAAACATAACTAGACACGTGGTTTTCTTCTTTTTCCCTAAACTGAAAATGCTTCTAAAGGGTAAGACTTTAGTATGTCAAAAAACTAATAAAAGAAAAAATACAACTTTACACCACATTGAAGACAGAATTTTTTAGGTGCTTTGAACATTGATAAAATTGTTGGCATAATAATCTCTTAGTTGTATGAATCTAAAGGGTAGCCAAATGGTTAGAACACGGGACTTATGAATGAGGCTAGTACAGGCACTAAATGTTATTAGATAGTCACGGGTCATTTTAGGGTTAAAACCGCAGTTCCTAGTAAAATGGTATGAGAGAAAAGGTTTACATAGACTGTAGGAGGTTTGCTAACAGAAGATAATGGAATCGCAGAGTAGAGTTCAAATGGACGACGCGGATGCTGGCTTTGCACTTCCGTGAGAATGGCATGATTCCATCTATTTTCTTTGCACAGTGATGAGTAAATATTTGGATAAATAAGAGTGTCGAATGTCAACGGTACTATATCGAAGAAAATTGATATTTTATTCGTTGTTCATTTCTGTTTTTTTGTAAATACGGCATCAACCTCGATATTTTGAGAAAACAACTCATAAGCTGAAGAAACTTGTGGATTGAACTTGCTGATCAACACTTTTGGGCAGATGTCCATGAATTCCAAATAATTGTGGCTTTAGAAAGAGATGCCAGAGTTGATATTCTGATTTTAAAATAAAATAAAAGTCCCAGATGCCAAAGAGGAACAATTCTCCGAGAGTAAGTGCAGTGATACAGACATTTTTTTTTTACGAAGGCTGCGGATGCAAAGAAAATTGAAGAAGAAAAAAAAATCGTGCTCTAGATCTCTTTTGCCTTTGTAAACCATTCATATTTTCGCTACAATCTGAAAACAGCTGGCCAAAACATCCGCTGTTTATAAAAACGTTCGTTTGTAAATTGTGTCCGATTCTAATGCAATCACTAGACAGAGGAAGTGGATTATTTCTGGCTGATGAACCCCATCTAGAAATTTCTTACAAATTCAGACCGATGTCAGACCATAAAATGTTTTGGAATATTTTACCCCTATTTTTTAATGTTTTATGAACATCCAATGCTTAGGAATCCGATGTCTCAGACAAATAATAAACGATTATCATAATCGAAGTAATGAAATAAAATGAAGAGAAAGAGACTTTGCTCGAGGACAGAAAAAATATCAAGTAGGAAAGTAGTGATAAATTTAATTAAAGGGTGATAGAATACTTTAAAATGTTCCCTTTATATTAAACAAGCATGAATCATATTTTTTGTGTAAATCATTTTACAGATTATTCATTATTGAAAAAAGTGAATTACTATGTAATGAGTTAAACTAAAAGCAAATCTAAAATAAAAATTAATTTTAATACTACAACTCCTCCGCAACACTGCTAAATGATTTTGAATATATATATATATATACATATATATATATATATATATAATTTGGATTTGGTTTAAGTTTGGTTTGGTCTTATGGCTATCAGCCATTGTAAGTTGTTTCTTTTTATACATATGTCTATTAAATATATGATTTCAAAACACATTTTGTAGACTATATTTTTAAACGATATATATGTTTTTAAACGAGCCTGAGCTAATTTTTCTTCAATGTCTATCTAATACAAATTATTCGTTTTGCTATTAATCATTTGTTTGCACACAGTTAAATGTTTTCTAATATTGCTATATATCACTAACAATTCAATTAAACATTAGACAGTGAAATTATCAAACAGTTCTATATCTAACAATTCACTTTAGCATAAGTACACAATTTAGAGGTCAAACAGTTCTATTTGATCCATAGTTAGGGCCCTATCAGGTGCTACCAACCCGGGTCGGAGTGGACCTGGATGTAAATGCAATGAAGAGGTACTCCGTATTCCCCAAAGCTCCAGCATTACTGGAACCGTACCATCAGATTGTTTTGTGTTATATCCAGGATACTCTTAGAGGAGTCTTCCCCTCTGCAGAGATACAGTCGGTGTATTCTACAGCCCCAACTGACTGGGCTACATATAACTTGGGTTTCCAGGCTGGTTTATGATACTAGAAAAATTTCAGACTTAAGTTATTAAAATGTCATGCTTCCTAATAAAGCTTTGAAATAGCATAATATACCAATTTCTATCCTTTATTTGCCTGTTAATATTTGTATCTTGGAAAATGAACATTTTTCTTAGATTTTTTAATAGAATCTAAATTATTCTTGAGGGAGAAATTCTAAAGAAAAGATAGATTTTATATTATCTTCCTATTTAGAAATCTAGGTTTCGTAATACACAGGAATACTGCGGGCAATATTGAACTAGTCCCGGAAGCAGCACCCCACAAAGCAGCAGCTGTACGGCCACCTACCACCCATCACAAAAACTATCCAAATTAGACGAACCAGGCATGCAGGATACTGCTGGAGAAGTAGGGATGAGCTCATAAGTGATGTACTTCTGTGGACCCCTTCTCATGGACGAGCCAAGGCAGGAAGACCAGCTCGAACCTACATACAGTAGCTCTGTGTAGATACGGGATGTAGCCCTGAAAACCTGCCGGAGGCGATAGACGATAGGGAGGGGTGGCGAGAGAGGGTGGGGGATATCCGTGCTGATGGCGTGACATGATGTTGATGAAGTTTAGTAGGAAGTGTTCTGTAAAAGTTCAGAGAACTTAAAGAGCAAAATGACTTCTTTTTATAGAAAATGAGGTTCCTTATAATTTTTGTTGGAATGATTTTGAAGGTTGTGTGAAATACCCAGCAAGAAACAGGAAATATTGGATAATTTACAGATAAACAGACTGAACATTTTTTTTCAAATGTAAACAATTCTAAATATGACTTAATATCATTATTACACAATTATACTAAATAACCAATGAATTTGTTGGTTAATCATTGATACAGTAGTCCATGATGATATTGATGCTTCTGTTTAGGAAGGAGTGAAAGATTCTAATTAGCATTCTATAATTATCTCAGTTTTATGAAGACATTGGGCGATAAAAAAATGCTGTTCAAATGTAAATGCAGACCTCATTTGCAAATTGGGCAGGAAGTTGCTTTATTTTATAATTGAAGCATTTTGAATGCTTTGGTCAAATAAAAATCTCACTATGAAGTGCCATTTCTGCTAGGTTATGCTTACCTCAGTTGGCAACTTTTAATCATCGATGTTACTTGGGTTCATATTTTTAGCATAATTTATTATGAGTATAATTTAGGATTTAAGAATATATACACGAGCAATCTTCTCTTAGTTTTGATTTTATTCGGACTTGACACCACTATTCTGTTTCATTATCTGTCCATCCTGTCGGCTGAGACAGTAAAATACGCCGACAGCTCCTCAGCAGAGGAGTAGGACCCCCTTCCCAATGAGTGTCCTGATTAATCAGATGTTTGAGTTGTAATTTACGCAGTAAAGACAACTATCATTAGTCAAGATGTAGTCGCCATCACGAATAATATACAATCGTGCTGAATATTTTTAATATCTACGTGTTTACCAATATATATATATATATATATATATATATATATATATATATATATATATATATATATAATGTATCTGGAAGAAAACTCAATCACGGTTAAATTGTCATTATAAATTTCTGTCGGCGAAGAGTATAACTTTCGTCTCTGCAGATGACATACACGCTTAATTTTCTGGTGAAAACAGTATATATATAATGTTCAGGAAAATAGGAAAGGGAGTTAGAACTTTAAAATATTAAGAACCCAGAAAAAGGGTATTCAAATAGTAGACCCAACCCAAGGTATGTAATTTTTCTTATATAAACCGAAAAATCAAATATGTCACAATAGCCATATATCGAGCACTCTCATCGATTTATATGAAATCCCTCATATATTCTATACATGAATAATCCATTTTATAAAGTGAGGGGGGTGTTTATAATAAAAAATGGCCAAGAAATATACATAAAAATATTCATAATTTTTGTATGAAATATTTTGTACAAAATACCAGAGAGAGAGAGAGAGAGAGAGAGAGAGAGAGAGAGAGAGAGAGAGAGAGAGAGAGAGAGAGAGAGATTGTGAAAGACAAAGAAATAAATAAAAAAAAGGAGAAATCAAATATTGTCAAAGAAAGAAACCAACACACACACACACACACACACACACACACACATATATATATATATATATATATATATATATATATATATATATATATATATATATATATATATCGTGATAGACGAACTTCAAATCAGAGAAGTTTTTGCCCGAAAAGAAATACTCGATTCAATTATAGCAGAGCAGGTATAAAACTTATATATAGAATTTTTGACACTATAAGCCCGTTACTTGAAGTTCCAAATGTTATTTCACAATATTCAAACAGAAAAGGAAATAAAAACATGACTTATCAAGTTTCTGTATATCGTGAGGTATAGTCATGTGATACGATATTAGGTCACATACATTTACTCACAATTTATATATATATATATATATATATATATATATATAATAGAGAAAGCGAAAAGAGTGAGATTAGTCATAATGAATGCGATCTTACGTATTCATAAGTTTATCGCAAGAAACGTTTTTTATGTTCGAGCCTCAATAGCTTCTGCTGCCATGATAAAAACAATCCACGATAATGGTCGATTCAGTGTCTCTAAAAAAATGAAAGAAATAACGAAATAAACAAGTAGAATATGCTATCTTAAATTGTAACATTCTTTCACACTCAGCGAGCCAGGAAGAAAATAATAATAATAATAATAATAATAATAATAATAATAATAATAATAATAATAATAATAATAATAGCGATCGTATCAAAGCAAGAATAGAAAAGACGCAACAAAACAGTAAATGAAGGTTATGCGTTGATAGAGAATAAACGATCAATCACATAAGAAGGGAATGCAGCGAATTAGCACAGAAAGATTATAAGACTAGACACGATTGGGTGGGCAAGGTGATCCACTGAGAATTATGCAAGAAATTTAAATTTGACCATACAAACAAATGGTACATGCACAAACCAGCAGCTGTCCTATGGGGTTTTAACATACAAACGGATCACCTAATCTCGGCCAGACGACCAGATCTTATAATAATCAACAAAAGAGAACTTGCAAAATTGTGGACTTTGCTGTCAACAGAGTAAAACTGAAAGAAAGTGAAAAGAAGGATAAATACTTCGTGCTTGCGTGGGAACTGAAAAACTGTGAAACATGAAAGTAACAATTATACCAATTGTATTTGGTGCTCAAGGCACAGTCGCCGAAGGATTAATAACCGGACTTGGAAATAAGAGGACGAGTGGAGACCAACCTAACTACTGCATTACTGAGATCGGCTAGAATACTGAGAAGAGTCCTGGAGACTTGAGAAGACTAGCTGTCACTCAAACTCCAGTGAAAGACCATCAGCTAATGCTGATGTGAAAAACTCTCAAGGAATAATAATTATAATATTAATAATAGCGCTTTATCATATAGTAAGCGAATGTAGCAAACTAACATAGAAAGAGTAAAAGACTAGGAACAAATGGGTGGGAAATGTAATTAACTGGGAATTGTGCAAGAGATTGAAGTTAGACAATACTACCAACTATCATATGCACTAACCAGAATCTCTCCTATAAAATAAGACTCGTAAAATTCTATTAAGATACAAACGGATCACCAAAGTCCGGCCAGAATACCAAACCTTGGGCTAAAAACAAAAGAGAGGGGAATTGCCTTCTAGTAGATTTTGCCGTTCCAGAAGACCAAAGAATGAAAATAAAATAAAGTGAAAAGATTGACATATACTTAGACCTTGCTAGAGAACTAAAAACGTTGTGAAACATGTGCATGAGTCTTATAAATGGGATTGGAACAGTTGGAAATTAGAGGAAGAATCGGGACCATCCAATCTACGGCATTGTTGAGATCGGCCCGAATACAGAGATAAGTCCTGGAGATCTGGTGATACTTGCTGTCACTCAGACTCAAATGAAAATACACCAATGGTAGCTAGAGTGAAAAACTCGCAAGTAATAAAATAATGGTAATATTTTTGCCATGAATCGAAAAGAATTAGAAACACTAAGGTAAATTATTAGAATCTACAGCCAATATACGGGAATTAAATTCGGTATTGAAAAATGCACAATACTTTTAATTAAAAAAAGAAAAATAGAAATAACTGAGGGAATAGAACTATCCAACCAGGAAAATAAAGCTGGAGAAAAAGAAAGCTTCTAATACTGGGGGGGGTATTCGAAGAGGATACTATCAAACAAACGTAGATGAAAGAAAAAAGTAAGAAATTTTTAACCCTGAAGAATAAGGAAATTTCTCAAACCCAAACCCTTAAGCAGAAATCATATTAAAAGAATAAATACATAGGCATCCTCTTTATACGATACTGTGTACCTTTCTTCAACTTAACAAGGGAAGAACTTAGACATATGGTCTACAGAGCAAGGAAATTGATTATTATGCAGATCGATGATTAAAATAGCTTTTTAAAAAACATTTACAAGTATAGCCGTTACCGGCCTTTCGCCGCACCTATCAGTTTCACAGCGTCAAAGTCAATCGTCAAATGCAGTTTTCCAATGTATATGACGACTGTGACTTTTAATGTTTTTGATTGTTTAAAGAAAGCAATCATCGTTCTTTATTTAACTTTAAAGTGGCTCGACCTCAGACATTGAGCACTGCACACAGCAACAGAAGTTGTATTTTTTTTACCTTTATATATATATACATATATATATAATTGTGTGTGTTTGTGTATGCGTGTGCATAAAATGTCTTTGACCTAATTTTGAGAAAATCACTTAATCTAAACAAGAACCATTTGATTTTCAACATGATCTCATCACTTGTCAACCCAACGTATTTCCATATATCAAGTAGGTAAAACATTTTAAAGAAAAAAAATTAACATCAAAACTCGGGTAATATTTATGTGTGGTTACGGACCAATTGATTCACAATCTATCTATCTATCTATCACTTAGCTTAGGCTCATATATTTTTGATGGTTGCCATATATCTCGTAATTTGCTTCATCACCGCCACTAATCAACACCAGGAAATGCTGAAATGCAGAATCATGGTGGTTGTCACTCAAATGGATCCATAAAAATGTTAGAAGTGTTTCGAAATAAAATAAGAAGCCGTGTGAAGAAGAGAAAAAAAACAAAAGGAAAAAGAAAAAAGAAAAATGCATAAAAAAGAAGACTAGTAATTTCACATCTTCCAAACATTCGCAACATCCCATTTTTTCATTTTTTCTTTTTCTTTTTCTTTTTATATTCGTCTTTCCTTTCACTTTGTAATTTTTCATTGTTCTCGACTTGTTTATTTTCTATATTCTTTTTCTTTTTTTATTGTTTTTCTATTTCACTTTCTTTTTTTCTTTCTTTCTTTCTTGCTTTCTTTCTTGCTTTGGCATTTTGCCATCTAGTTCTTTTTATTCAGCAAGATATTGCTCAAGTTCTATCTATCTATCTATCTATCTATCTATCTATCTATCTATCTATCCTATTCTTTCTTTCTTTCTTTCTTTCTTTCTTTCTTTCTTTCTAATATTTAGGTTTTCTCCCTATTTATCTTTACAATCATTAATATTTTCGATTTCTTTCTTTCTTTCTTTCTCTCTCTCTTTCTTTCTTTCTTTCACTAATCTTTTTTCTTTCTTTTTTTTACCCTGGTATTTTGCTGTTATTGCTTTTTGTTTTTTGTTTGTTTGTCTGTCCCTTTCTTTGTTACTCTATTTTTGCTACCAATTCTTTTTTTATTAACCATTATAGCGGTTTATGATGAATATAATTTTTCGAATAGACATTTTGTTTTTTTTCTCATTACTTGCTACGCTTGAATTCTTCCTTGCGTAATTACATGCAAATACGTAATTCTATCTATCTATCTATCTATCTATCTATCTATCTATCTATCTCTGTTTACTGTTCTTTATATTTTCGTTTTCTTTCTTTGTTTATTTCGGTCATATTTTAGTTATTCTTTCTTTCTTTCTTTCTTTCTTTCTTTGATATTTTTCTCATCTTGTTTCGTCGATTTTTTTCTTGCCGTGTTAATGGTATATAAATCTTTCTTTACTTTCACTCGCCTCCAAATGTCTTGTTTCCCTGATAGTACAACTATGTACGGCAAAAAGCCAAACAATAACAGCACAAAGATTGTGTTACGTCAATATTTCCCAAAAAGAGAACGGCCACCTGCATTCGAAACTAGATTTTACTAGAGCTCGAACACTAGCAACTGTCGAAAAATCTACCTATTCTTTTGACGTCAATCACTAACACATTATCACTGAGCATTGGTTAACAAGCTAATTCAACAGCGAATTACTCCTATATGTGTCTGAGATTTAACGTCTTGTTCCATATTAAATCAAGCTTTCAAAATGGCAAAAAGTTATTTTGATAAATCTAAAACGACTGGCACTTGGCTCACTGGGAATATATATATATATATATATATATATATTGTGGCAGTCACATTACGGCAGCCAGTATACACTGGGAGAGGAGCAATCGGAGGTTGTTGACTAGAAACCTTTGGAGTAAAAAGGATGAGACCCCTTTCACCTACCGGCGTGAATAGGAAGGTAGCGACGGGATAGTTTAAAACGGCGCAATCGAACAGAGAATTCTGACATGAACAGTTGAAGAGAAACGCAGCGTCGGCAGTTGGGTAGAAAATGCGGGACCACGTGCACGAAAAAATGGGCAACGAAGAAAAAACCTGAGAGAGCATATTTTTATCATCCTCTCATCGAATCCTCAGGTCAACCATAATTTTTTTAGATAAGTCCTATCCGCATATCTTTTGAATTATATTATGCGTTTATATTATTTTGTTAGTTGAATGCTAACGGAATAAATACATTTAATGCGTCGTTGTGTTTAATTTTATTTTGCAAGTCATTCTGATACGTTGTTTCCGTGCAATAATTTCTCAATCTGTTGTTGATACCTTTTATCAATTATTATAATCCGTGAAATATCCCTTACGAGCCAAACTCGGAAAATAGGACGAATTATAAATTCTTATTCGTTTATGTACTTCTTCGACGACGTGTCCAGGCACAAGGAATATAAAAACATTGAGACTATTGTCAAGTACCAGAAGGACGTAATAAATATGGTGGCTTATGTCCGGGACCTAGCTATATATATATATATATATATATATATATATATATATATATATATATATATATATATCAGTTTCTAACCCATTTCCCTTTGATCTTTTTCATCCTCTTGAATGTTAGATTTTTGTTTGTTTTTACTGAGTATTATTATAACTTCCTCTCTCCATTATGTGATGGCTATCTGAAGCGGTTGTCTGCTTGTAACAGTGGCCAGTTGAAATAGATTTATAATAACCAAATGTAGGTCCGTTGGGCTTTTGTTCAAATTATATATATATATATATATATATAAATGAGAGTCCGAATTATTCTAAAGATCCGTTTGGTGAAAACTGAGTAGGTAGTTTCTGGCTCATTTAGGTGTTCTGTTTTTGTATTAAGAATTTTTACGCATTAGTTTAGGTAACTCAGCTGGTGTTTTATCTTTTGGCTAGACATAGCAATACTGGTTCGTAATTTTTAAGCAGCAGAGATGTTTTTAGTCTTTCCTTTTTTTCCTTAATTTTTTCAAGATATTAGTTTGTAATATTTTTTATTTACTAATTGCATTATCTGTTTTTTTTATGCCACCAGAATAATGGAAATAGTTATAAAAAAAACAAAAACAGTATATGATGAACATAATGAATTACGCTTAAATATATATTGCCTGGTCGGCTTGGCTTAGAATAATCTGAGTGGTTTCCCTGATGACGGGTAAGACCCCCAGAACGTCCCATTAGAGTATTCTAAGCCCGACCGACCGGGCAATATATGTTCTCGTGTAACTCATTGTGAATATGTTTGCGTCATGGTCGTAAATCTATATATATATATATATATATATATATATATATATATATATATATATATATATATATATATATATTCTATTTTTGGCTAACTTTCTTGGTGTCTTTTAGGTTTTATGCAACAGGATATGTAATAAAAAACGAACAAAATGTGTCTCTCATCCTGTTTAATCTATCTATCTATCTATCTATCTATCTATCTATCTATCTATTCAGTTCATAATACAAGCTTTCTATTAGATTTAACTAATTTTATAATGCACGTAAACACAACTTGTAATGTATTTCTTTATATTTGCTTTTATCTATTTACCCTCGGAGACACATACAACCTTTCACAATATCTATTTACTGCATTTTACTACATTCGTTCATCTTTAATCTATTATTTTAGAAACTGAGCACTTCGATTGGTATAATGGTTTACAAGATAGCCAAGTAGTTATCAACTAAGACTAGCTGAGATTATCATAAGCCCAGAAGTATGGACCACCCTGTGAAAATCAAACTCATTAATAACGATTTGCTCGTCTAGCTGGCTAACAATTGCTCCAGGAGAGGTGTCCAACAAGCAGAGCTAGTCGGCCATTTCTAGCACTGAGTGCTCTATACTTTTGGCCTTGTACCAAATGATACTAAACTTAGTAAATGATGGCGACAAATCATTCTTTATCTCAGTTATATTTATGTGTCTTTCTGATGCACCGAAATAAAACATTTTTTGTTTTGTTTTAGTTGTTCTCATTTGCACACCACACAAGCCATTTTCCAACTGGCACTGTTTGCGAAATGCAATTGTTGCACATTAGGTGATTATTATTCTCTTTTTTTTTGTTTTGGTATTTTAACTGTTGTTATATTACTTCCTGTTTCCCGATGGGAATATATATATATTTTCTCTTCTATTTTTTTGCTCATTTTTACATTTCTTTTTTTTTTCTTTTACAGTTTATCTGTCATAAAAACTTCTTTCTAGCTCAAAACGTTTTTCTCCCTTTTTCTTTTTTTCTTTCTTTTTTTTATTTGTTTGCTTCTTTGTTTATTTTCCTTCTTTCTTTAATACTAAATTCAGATTCTTTCTTTCTTTCTTTCTTTCTTTCTTTAATTTGTTTGCTTGTTTGTTTATCTCTTTCTTTCTTTCGTTCTTTCTTTCTTTTGTTTTCCTTCTTTCTTTTATATTACACTCTGATTCTTTCTTTCTTTCTTTCTTTCTTTCTTTTATTTGTTTGCTTTCTTTTATCTTTGTTTCTTTGTTTCTTTTGTTTTCCTTCTTTCATTTATATTAAATTCTGATTCTTTCTTTCTTTCTTTCTTTCTTTCTTTCTTTCTTTCTTTCTTTCTTTCTTTTCATCTAGAGTTTTGTCAAGACTTACTCAAATGTATCCGTCCCACCTGCTTGAATACCAGTTGAGATGACAATGATGCCCCTGCTTTGATAATATCAACTTTGAAAAACAAAACGACTAAAACGAAGCAAACACAAAAATAATCGTAATTATAAGAATCTGACATTGTTTATTAGCATTCAGTAGAAACCGAAGTAGTCACAAACCCTACCCTATCTCAGCGTATAGAATATTATATAATACAATCAACGAGATAACTTTATCACTTATTCGTAGGCGGGTAAAGTCTCGCAAAAGCGTTGACATTCCTCATAACTCCATTATCTAGTATAAGTTAACCATTCATGCTCCGATTTGCCTTTTCAGATAAAAACAGTTCTTCATTGATTTTCGCTCGTTCCTGATACTCGATCATTATTTTGGATTATATATATGACAATTGCGAAATCAAATTGACAGACTAACGACAATTTGGACGGTACTGAAATTTATACAAATAGGTCAGACTTGAATGTGGATGTAACCCTTTTGCAGGTAGAATGACAATTTTTGTTGCCAACGGTACTTAGACTGGGCAACATTTAACTTAATGTAAGGCATTTTCCAACTGGTGGCTCGTTGACCGATTCAGTGTTAAGGTATAGAAACATTACTGGGGAGGTCTTATTGTCGAGTAGGTTCGTGAGAAGGAAGCTTTTCAAAACATCATGATTAAAATGAGTACTTTATAGTTTACATAATATTATACAATGAAATTCAATTGCTGATCAAATTATATTTTTTTTTGCTTTTTTATATATGATTATTTTGCAGATTTTCTGTTTGCTTTTTTATATATGATTATTTTGCAGATTTTCTGTTTGCTTTTTTATATATGATTAT
This sequence comes from Sepioteuthis lessoniana, assembly GCA_963585895.1. Classification (NCBI taxonomy): domain Eukaryota; kingdom Metazoa; phylum Mollusca; class Cephalopoda; order Myopsida; family Loliginidae; genus Sepioteuthis; species Sepioteuthis lessoniana. The sequence goes on along the minus strand of OY757913.1, from coordinate 68,763,916 downwards.
TTTGCAGATTTTCTGTTTGCTTTTTTATATATGATTATTTTGCAGATTTTCTGTTTGCTTTTTTATATATGATTATTTTGCAGATTTTCTGTTTGCTTTTTTATATATGATTATTTTGCAGATTTTCTGTTTGCTTTTTTATATATGATTATTTTGCAGATTTTCTGTTTGCTTTTTTATATATGATTATTTTGCAGATTTTCTGTTTGCTTTTTTATATATGATTATTTTGCAGATTTTCTGTTTGCTTTTTTATATATGATTATTTTGCAGATTTTCTGTTTGCTTTTTTATATATGATTATTTTGCAGATTTTCTGTTTGCTTTTTTATATATGATTATTTTGCAGATTTTCTGTTTGCTTTTTTATATATGATTATTTTGCAGATTTTCTGTTTGCTTTTTTATATATGATTATTTTGCAGATTTTCTGTTTGCTTTTTTATATATGATTATTTTGCAGATTTTCTGAAAATAATTCACCTACACTACAAAGATTAAAAAAAATATCTACATGGCGTCATATGACGACCAGTAATCACGTAATGAGTAAAAGGTATTGCAATATTTTGATAACTTATTTTGCTTTCTTCTACAAGTTACAACAAAAGCTGTCTGGCATTCAAAATAGAAGTCATCGTATTGCACCGTCTGAAGCTACCTGTCTGCCAATTCTATGATCCCAAAGTGATACCAGTTATTGCCCTTCGATGAGAATCCCTTCACCGAAGCTTTCACTTTCTGTTGGTTGTTGAAACGACGCGAGTGAAGGAAGTAAACCATGAATCGAAACGAGTGATAATTCAAGCGAGATAGATCCTGACTATATACTAGGTGAAGCCACCTTTCTGTAAGTCCGTGGATCACATGCTGACGTGAGTTCTTGTGTTTCGAGTCGAAGAACTTCTTCTCTGAAACTTGCAACTCCTCTTGCTTATTGAAGGTTAAAGAGATTTGCTTTTACTCATAGTTGGGGGCAATTTTTTTTTTAGGTATACCTTTCTCCAAGGGTAAGAGCGCTATGTGAAATGCAAACAGTTTCGTCCAGGATTTGATCACGAGTCACCGTGTCCATTTCTTACGACGATTATCAGTAAACTACAATCGCCTTCTTATTATGTTGGATTGGTTTGATTTCATTTTATGGCATATCGACCGTTGTTGATACTTTTATGCCAGACCTTGTTTTTACACACACACACACACACACACACACACACACACACACACACACACACACACACACACACACACACAGAAATATATATATATTATCTGTAAGCACATTTTGTAGATACACATAATTAAATGATGAAACAGTTCTATTTCTAACAATTCAATTTAGCGTAAGTCAAAGTTAAATGGTTCCAAGTATTGCTATGTATAACAAACTATTCGATTAAAACATCTGTCATTTGTTTATATACAGTTTAATTATCAATTAGTTCTATTTCTAAGAATTTAATTTAACGTGAATCAGTTGTTTGCACAGTTTAAAAGTCAAACAATTCTATTTGACTCATAGATAGGACCCTACCAATTGTTACCAATCTGAGCTAGAGCAGACCGAGGAGCGATGGCAATGAAGGGGTACTCCACACCCTCCAAAGTTCTAACATGACTAGAGCCTCGCCATCTGATTGTTTAGTGTCATATCAAGGACACTCATTGGAGGGATCTTACTCCTTTGCAGAGATGCTGTCGGTGTATTCTACAGCCTAGCCGTGCATCGTTTGATTAACAGCTCAAATCTCATTTGTTTTTCGCCCATCCCTGCGCTATTCGCATTTTCCTAGATCGGGTTCTCTTAGCATAGGCTACATATCATTCAGTGGTTGTAGATGTTCATTGTTTGGTTAGTTTTAAGGCATGTCAATTCATGTTGGGTTACTGCTATTGACCGGTTATCGGTTCTATGAAATCCGATGTCTCTAATAAAATAAAACAGTAATTCTAGCCAATAATTATATAGTTTCAATTATCAATATATAATTCTTATAATCTATACACAATTATTTGGTTTAAAGTACACCAATTTAATTCTAATAATTTGTACACAATTATAGATTCAGGTATTTCTTTCCTATGCTAATAATTTTCAAAACGAGCAATATGAAGAGGTGATTCTGTACCCGCCAAAGCTCCGGCTCCCACTCATCTGTAGAGGATACAGTCACCTTATTCTACACCTTGCCAACTAGGCAGGGTTTCAAGTAACTAATCCTATTTAATTATTATCCTTTCTTTGCACAGTTATATAGTTACAATAATTTCTGTTTAATACTTACAATTTGTACACAATCATCTGGTCTTACGTATTTACTAAGAATTTAAACATAATCATTTTGTTTAAAGTATTCCTATCTAACACTGATAATTTGTATGCAGTTGTTTGGTTTCAAATATTCTAATCTAATACTAATAATTTGTACACACTTCTATGGTTACAAGTATTCCTATATAATACAAATAATTTTTGCACAATTATCAGGTTTCAAGTAATCTGATTTAATACAAATGGTTTCCACATAATCATCTGGTATCAAATATTCCTATTTGATGCTAATAATGTGCACATAATTATCTGGTTTCAAGTATTCCCATCTAATACTAATAATCCATAAACGATTACCTGGTTTCACGTATTCCAATCACGTACTAATAATTTGTACACTTTTTTATAGTTTCAAGTTTTCCTATCAAATTCTAATAATTTGTACTCAATTATCTGGTTTCACGTATTCCTATTTACAACAGATAATTTGTACTCAATTATTTGGTTTCAAGTATTCCAACCTCGTGCTAATGATTTGTACACACTTTGATGGTTTCAAGTATTTCTATCAAGATATAATTTGTTGTCAATTATTTGGTTTCAGTTATTCGTATTTAATACAAACCATTTTCAAACAAAATTTTTTCTTTGCAACGGCAACAGAACAACCCAGAAGCGTGGTCCGAATATATGTTTTTTTCCTTTCTCTTGAAAAAAGGGTTGCTGTCATATGTGTCTTCATATATAACATTTGATAATTAAATGAATTGGAGATCACATTGATATCTGTATTTTTATAAAAATACTTTTGATCTCTATTTCATTTTTTTTTTTTACTGATTTTTTATTTAGATTACAACACCAATTCTATTTTTGTATTTTTACAAATCTTGAACGAGAATGGAGATCCTGTGATTCGTATTGGTTAACGAGCTGGACAGCGACATTGTAGTAAACGAGTTCGAATTTCAGTCGGACTGATACACTGAGGAAAGGTGTGAAATCCCTTATGCACCAGTTATGGGTTAAACAACATCATCACTGTTCTTTTACAAGATATTAAATAACCCACAAAGGTTGATATGTCATTAAAGAATCTACGAATTTTGACTGTTTTTCAAGAAATGCCAGTCAGATACTGACTTTGGTTTTTACGACTGTTTGGTTATTCTGATAAGATGATTGAAGCTTTTGTCATCTCAGACTAGACGAAGATAGACATACAGAGAAACAGACAGACAGAGAGACAGAGGCAGAGATAGGGAGACAAAAAGAGACTGACAGAGAGACAGAGACAGAGACAGAGAGACCTATAATACGATAACTTTGTTAAAATCGTTTTATGTCTCGAAAAAATTTAACGCAACGCACTTTGCATTTTATGTCTCCTTTTTATGCTTTTTCGTCTCTTCTTTCGTTAAAATGTCGAAGAAAGAATAAAAACAAAACAAAAGAAAAAAAACCCCAAACTTTATGGTATTCTTTCTATTTTTGTTGCTCGGGCCTGATCGGCATAAAAATGAAAATAAAAATAAAAAAAAAGAAAGAAGTGGTTGACGCTTAGCAATAGATAACATAAATGGAAAGGTGTAAAGTTAATCAGGATTTTCTTGGTCATAAAAGTAAATGCTTGAAAAAAAGTCGATGGTTAACAATAATGGAAAGAAAGTCTTGGGCGAAAAGCACTTTTTCTGAAACTCAAACCGCGTGTTTACGCCGTAAATTTGAGAAAGATAACCCTGTATTAGATTTCGACAAAGATGCAGAATTGCAATAGTCTGCAGTGATAAACGCGCTGTTTTATGAAACCCGTGAAACTTTTGGACAGATCTGTCAGCGGTCTGTCGTCAACGACCTTCCCAAGAACAGAACTAAAAGAAAATTATATATATATATATATATATATATATATATATATAATTGCGGAATCTTTGTTTTTTAAATAAAGAACGAGAAAGATTCTTGATATAGTTGATGAAAAAAATGAATTCGTGAATGGGCGAAGAAGATAATTCCAAGATTGTTTTTGGCAATAAAGCTTCTGTAGATGGAAATATTCCAGGAATCAATTTTTAGGAAAAGAATTCGGTCCTCTGGTTAAACACGCCAAACAGTGAGAAAATAGTGGGCGTGCTTAGTGCAACGGTTATCAAAACGTAACAGAAATGAAATCAGTGACCTGAGTTCAAATTCTAAACGCTGCTCTTTGCATTTCACTTCGCGCTAATGCCATCAGAGAAGGGATGAATCCGTCTGCTCCCTTCTGCTGCAGTCAAAAATTAAGTTAGATTGGGTTCTTTAGCCTTGGTTAGGGAGTCAGTCTCGGAGATGGGAATCTCAGTATTTAAACTAGATTTGCTCTGGTTAAAAACTGACCTTGTGTCACATCCTGCCCGTGGTGAGAGGTTGGGTATATAAGTTCATGGAGTGAACTAGAACTTCCTGCTATCCGATAAAATAAAATCGGATTTCCTCCCAGGGCAATTGTGTCAATACTACTTTACAGATGCACCATATGGACGCTGACAAAACGTATAGAGAAAAAATAGACGGGAACTGCACTAGAATACTACGATCTCTCATGAACAAATCATGGAATCTGCACCTCACGAAACAACGTCCACTTATCTCCCATCTCTAAAACCATTCAAATAAGACGAAGAAGACATGTAGGACATTGCTGGAGAAGTAAAGACGAATTCATGACATTCTCCTGTGGTTCACTTCGCGTGGATGTGGCAGTGTTAGTTGACCAAGGAGAACTTACGTACAAAAGTTACAGACACAGGATGTAGTCTGGAATACCTGCTGCGAGCGCTGGATGATAGGGACGAGTGGCGCGCGCGCGCACGCGAGAGAGAGAGAGAGAGAGAGAGAGAGAGAGAGAGAGAGAGAGAGAGAGAGAGAGAGAGAGAGAGAGAATCATGGAAATCTGACTTGACGATGATGACATGCAAATGGTTGAGAGTTCAATACTTTTAGCCATGTGCCAGACTATGACAAGCTTGAATCCATCTGATCCCTTCAGCTGCGGAATATCTATTTGCTTCTCCATAGGATAGTGCTTTGATTGCTTTTCCCGTTGGTCCCTACGATTCAAAAGTGAATTTGATTTTCATTAGGTGACCTATTCTAGTTATTTTGAGTCAATCCAAGATAATCTTACTAAATAACTTTTTGCATCGCCGTGCAATCGAGGTTACACAGCTTTTTCTCGTGGATTATTGCTACAGAAATGTGATATCGATCTTCATTGAGAGCTCGATTGTTTTAGCCAGTTAAAGAGCTTAATAAATGCCTCTATGCTATGTCATGGGATAGTGGTTGGCTAGCTTTTCTCGTTGATCAATACTTTTGCCAAGTGAAATCGATCTTCACTGGGTGTTCCATTCTACTAGTCATTTAATCAAGTCCCATGATTGTATGAGCGTGAAACTGACAGACACCTAGCGCCATTGACTCTGTTCATTGCTATCGTTCCGAAAATCAATCCATATAAGCATGGCTTCTCGAAAAATTCCGTTTGTTTTGTAATTCAATAAAACGTTAATAATTTCTCAAGTATAAAATTTCATAACTTGATAAATGCACAAACTAGAATCTATCATGGAAAATGAGACGTATAAAACTATTTAGAATTTTGAGATACAAACGGACCATCTAATAAAAAAAAGAGAACTTGCTGTATATTTTTCCCGGCGAACCACAGTGAAAATCAAAGAAAACGGAAAGAGAGACAAGTACTTGGAACTTGCAGTTGTGTAGAAAAAGCTGTGGAACTTGAGGGTGACAAGTATACCTGTTGTAATTGGAGCGCTGGAAACGGTCTCCAAAGGCTTGGTAAGAGCTAGAAATAGGAAGACAAATCGTGACGATCGAGAGTACAGCATTAAAATCGGCCAGAACACTGAGAAGAGACCTGGAGACATGAGGAGACTTGCCGTCTCTCGACTCCAGAGAAAGACCATCAGCTACTGCTGGTGTGAAAAACTCGCTAAAAGTAAAATAGTTATAATAATAAATCCGATAAAGACCGATGCGTATGAGATGGAATGTTTAAAATGAGTTAATGTGAACAAAATAATATGAATATTAACGTAAATAGATTGGCTGAGGGTAGATTTTTTAAAGGTAATATGTTACGATTTTAAAAGATTTTTTCGAACATTAATTACATCATATAAGTTTAAATCAGAGCCACAAAGGGAAGTAGAATGTTTAAAACTTTCTCATCTTTTCGTTCCATTTAAGAATTAATACGTCCTAATAGAGGCTTTAAAACCGGAAATAATGGCAAATAATTCAAACTATAATCAAAATTATCCACTGGAGACCTTGCATTATATATATATATATATATATATATATATATATATATATATATATATATATATATATATAATCATGTCGCGCCGCTCGGACAGATTTCATTGACTTTCTTGCCATTCGTCTCTGTCATTCATCGCTTCTGCAACGTCTTCTAGACAACATCCTGTGTCCGTACAGAGGATATATATATTTATATATATACATATAAATTGAAAAGATAGATTTGTAGGGAATCAGACAGTATGATAAAAACATGTGAAAAGATGAATTATCTAAATGATTGTTCGCTTCGAGCTCTTTCAAACAATCTGTGTGCTATTTTGAAGAACTTAGGCCAGTTGGCCGGGGCTATAGAATATACCAACTGCCTCTCTGCAGAGGGATAAGAACATTCTACATATTTTTATCATATATATATATATATGTGTGTGTGTGTGTGTGTGCATATATGCATATAGATATGTATATATATGTATATATATATATATATATATAAATAGATATATATTAGATATATACATATTTAATTCTATGGAATTTAGACTGCGACCCCTGGGTGGAGTTTTTTTACAAAACAACAATCATCAGGCCGTTAACAAAATGAAATGAAATGAATCGGAAATCGAAAAATACAATCAAAAACCGTTGGGATTTTGTAGGAATCTTTACGTGTGGTTGTAAGTGTGTGTGTGTGTGTGTGTGCGTGTGTTTGTGTGGGTTATAGTTGCGTATTATTATGTGTGTATGTGTGGGTAGCATATAATGTATGTGTATGCGAAGGTACATATATATATATATATGTATTTATATATATATATATATCTCAGTTATTTTTGCAATACTTTGGTAACTTATTTGCCTTATTCTCCAAGACAAGCAGAAGCCATCGTATCAGATCGTCTGAAGCCGCGTGTCTGCCAAGTTGATACCAGTTCTCATCCTTCCAGAAGAACTCCTTCACTAAAACTTACACCTTCTCTTTGTTGTTCAAGCGTCATGATCGCCGGAAATGAGCCATGGATTGGAACAAGTAATAACCCTAGGGAGCAAGATCCGAACTATATGCTCGTTGTGGTATCAGTTCGATTCTCTTGAATTCCTGGAGTTTATTCAGGATCATTCCAGCTGTATTAGGTCTTGTATTGTCTTGCTGCAGAAGAACTCGTTTTCTGTTGATTAATGCCGGGTAACGGTGGAGTCCATGGATGCACCACATGGACGCTAAGAGTTGATAAAAACTTGACGGGAATTGCACAAGAATGCTATGAACTATATTAAAAAATCCAGGAAGCAACCTGCCACCAAACAGCAGCTGTACGGCCACTTACTCCCAATCTCTAAAACCATCCCAATAAGACGGACAAGAAATGTGCGACATTGCTGGAGAAGTAAGAACGAAATCATTAGCGACATTCTCCTAGGGACACCTTCACACGGACGTGCAAATGTTAGACGACCAACCAGAATTTATTTATAACAGCTTTGTACGGATACAAGATGTAACTGTAGCTGTAGCTGTTTGGATTACCGGTTGGCATCAATGGTTTGATCATTTTGAACGAACTTGTGATTTACCCTCACATAATTCCATCATACAAAAAACATCACCTTCCGTTCGAAAAGTAAATATTTCAGAATGTTTGTCTCACCGTACAATCAGAAGGGATGTCCCCGTGGCGTAATGCCTAACGTGCTGGACGCCGACGTCGTAGAAAACGAGTTCAAACTCCAGTCGAGCCATTCCGTTCACGTTCGGACTTTTATATCTTTGGGAAAGGTATGAAAATTCTTATCTGGAGTACAATGGGTTAAATAATACTGTTCTTCTACAAGTATGGCTTTGGAATTAATCTACCCATAAAGCTTGACATGCCATTTAACAAAGAAACTACTTAATATTGACGGCATATAAGGTGCACTTTCTTTTACTAAAAATATCTTTAAAATTCCCCTGCTTACATGTGCCATACGAAGGTTTCAAATTAGCATCAGTCGGACGAAATTAGCTACTAACAACGATTGGCCGCATCTGATGGTGTAATGGTTAGCAAGCTAGACTATCAAACCTACACGAGTGAGTTCGAATCTCACTGGGTGCCCCATTCATATGGCCTTGTGCCACATCTAAGCAAAAAGCGTAGTAAATTATTAGCTATCTAACAACGATTAGCTTAGACTTTAGAGCAACTTTCATATACCTATTGTCGTTATTTAAAAGGCTGTTATGTAGATTAAAAGTGTTATCATTGATAATATTCATTACATTAATTTCATCACGATTAATATTAGTACTTTGTTTTTTTTTTCTTGATTTGCCCTGTTGAAATTGAGTTGCATCTTAAACACCCGTGTGTCTTATATACCGTCAAATACGGTAAACTAAACCTCGTATCAGTAGATTATCACATAGTTCCGGTTTTTTTTTTTCGGAATAATGATCATTGTAGATAATGATATTCCAGATTTAATTTGCCATATATATTTCGCCATTGTTTCTTAATTTTAAATCTATTACGGCCACCTTCGCCATCACAACAATCTATACGATCATAAAAGTCATTTCTCTGTAGGCTTGTAAGAAACTCGCATTACCTTGATACATTATTATTATTATTATAACAGAGGCGCTCATAGTGTAACGATGATCGTCGTTGAAAATAGACACTGTGACCTGTGTTCAAATCCGGGACGAGACCGTTTGCATTTCTCATAGTGCTAATGCCATTGGTAAAGGTATGAATGCAACTATTCTCCCCTCAGTTATGAGTAAATAGTAGAGCAGACTAGGCTCTTTAATCCTGGTACAGCAATCGACACAGGAGAAGAAAAACAACGAATTCAAACTAGTAGTAATTCACTTTAAAAATGACCTTATGCTGCATCCTGCTCGTGGGAGAGTAATTGGATAAATACGCCATTATTTAGTACCAGTATAGAAATAGGCTCGGTCGAGTTTGCGATCGCATTTTTTCTTCTTTGATGACGTCACATCAGTTGATGATATCCGGCTATCCCGACCAATGAGCCAATGAACAAGCAACAGCTGAAGGATATAACTGTGGTTGATATGCAACTTTTCCGTCGCCATGATAAGATGCTTGTTGATAATGACTTAACTGGCCATTGAATGCGATAGGGAATATCTGATCGATTGTATTTGTGTTTGACAGTCTAGGTGTCAATATTTGAGCTAGACAACTTTACCTCTGAGTTAGCGGTTGCTAAACAGTCATTAACCTTCATTTTGACGCTTTTTTTAAAAGTCAGGATGTTCACACTACAAAGCTAATCAGATAAGCGACCAAGCAGAAACTAAAAAAATATTTTTCTTCTCTCCTCTCTTTTACTTCTTTTTTTTCTCTTTTTTTGTCCATTTCCTTTTCTCCTTTTTATTCTCTTCTCTCTTTTTTCTCTTCTCTCTTTCTTTTGCCTTTACTCTTTCTACTTTTAGAAACTTTATTCTCTCTGGTCGTTTTCTTTTTTTTTTCTTTCTTTTCTCTGTCCAATTCCTCTTTTCTTCTTTCTTTATTCTCTTCTCCTCTTTCTTCAGCTCTTTCTTCTTTTTCTTCTTCCTTTTTTCTGTCTTTTCTCAGTCCAGTTACTTACATCTTTTCTGTTTTATCTCTCTTTTTTCTTCTCTTTTTCTCGTCTTTCTATTTCTTCTCTAAAGAACCTTGTAATCTCTCTTCTCTTTTTCATTTTTTTTTCTTTTCTCTGTCCAATCGCTTTTCTCTTCTTTATTTTTTCTCTCTTTTTCTTTTCTCTATTTCTACTCATATTTCTTCTTTCTTTTCTATGTGAATTAATTTTCTCTTTTCTATTTCTTCTCTCTCTTTTTTCTTTTTTTCGCTGTTAAGCTGCTTTTCTTTTTTCCCCTATTGGTTAGCATTTTTCTTAGTCTTCTTTCTTGTTTCTTTTTTCTTTTCTCTGTCTTCTTTATGTGAATTAATTTTCTCTTTTATATTTCTTCCCTCTCTTTTTTCTTTTCTCTCTTTCTTCTGTTTCCTTTTCTTCCTTTAGAAATGTTTTTTTTCCTCTCTCTTCTTTCTGTCAACTTTTTTTTTCCTGTTAAGCTGCTTTTCTTTTTTTCCCATATTTTTTTTTAGCTTTTCTCAGTCTTGTTTCTTTCTTCTTTTTTCTTTTCTCTTTCTTCTTTCAGTTAAATGTCAGTTGAGTCCCTTGATTAGATTAAATGAAAATGTTTGGCATCAGCAGACATTTAAAATTCTTTAATGTTAAAACAGACTTACCCTTTGGCTGTTTCTATAATACAATATTTTAATTGACCTTAGATCTAATTCGCGTTTCTTAAATATTTAAGAGGTGGCTTGTGCCATTAACTATGTGAGGAAACTCACGAATATATAGGTTTGGTTTGGTTTGGTTTGGTTTTCTCGCATATCAATGATTGTTGGTTATTTAATGCTAAATACTCTTTATACATATATATTAAATATATAAGATTTTGATTGATTTGATTTAGTTTGGTTTTATGGCATGTCGACCATTGTAGATCGTTTAATGCCAAATCTTTTTTCTACATATATTAAATATATATTTTCTAAATACATTTGAAGATAATATTGTTGGTTATTTAATGGCAAATCCTCTTTATACATATATATCAAATATATATGATTTGGTTGGGTTGGGTTTTATGGCATATCAATAATTTTAGGTTATTTAATGCCAAATATGGTTTATATATATATATATATATATATATATATATATATATATATATATATATATATATATATAAGTGAGTTGTAAACGTAAGTCCGAAAAGTTAAATAGTTCCAAGTATTACTATGCAACTCTTACAATTTAATTAATCATTAGAAATTCCTTTACACACAGTTAAATGATTAATCGATCCATTTGTGATAATTCAATTTAGCATACGTCATTTGTTTGCACTCATTTTAAATGTCTCTGTTGTATTTGACCCATAGATAGGAGCCTTTCAGGTGCTACCATTCCGGGCCAGAGTGAACCTAGGAACGATGACAATGAAGGGGTACCCCGGATTCCCCAAAGCTCTACCATTACTGAAACTTCACCAGATTGTTTAATGTCATATTCAGGACACTAATTTTGGGGGTCTTACCCCTCTGCAGAGAGTCGGTGTATTCTACAGCCCAAGCCGACTGAGCTGCCGTGGTGTTGTGGATAACATGATGAACTTAGACATTACGGTATGAGTTCGGATTCCAGTCTTCCTATCATCGTCACTTTCAGACAAATACTTTAGGGAAAGGTATAAACCTTCTAACTCTTCTATTCTATGTCTTAGATAGTACCATTACTCTTCTTCTATAAGTGTAACATACGGCCAAAATATTCAGATGCGTAGGAATTCGAAAAACACTGACGACTCCCTTGGTTCAGGTACGGAACTTTTATTACCTTCTTGACTCTTAGGTTTTCAACACGAGGAGTGAGAGACACAATTTTTACTATGCTGACTGTTCCATCTGACTCGACAACATGTGGCGCGCCCCCTCGACCCAACTGGCCTCGTCTAGGTTAAAATCTCAACGAACAACTTTTTTCAAAATACCCAAGAATCCCAGCCCATCGCTTCCGGGCATGACGTCATTCACATCCCCAGTCTCATTTCCTATCCGAGGTTTTTATTATGACATCTGTGATTGTCACTTCCTCCCCGTGCGAGCATGAACACCTGCACTCAATGTGTGCACCTAACTAACCCGAATGATAAGTTATAACCAACGAAAAATGATAATGTAAAAAAAATCCTTCCGCAATTATATAAAATAAGAATGGTTTGGGCATTAAATAACATAAAGAAACCAAAACCATATTATTAGGATCCTTGATAATCTATTGTACTCCCAACATTCTAGTAACGAAGCATAAAAATGTTGGATTTGAATTAACTGACGTGATGGCACGTCAGTACACTGTATGAGAAATGAAATTTCCATAAAGACTCATTACTGAATCACATATTCAATTATATTAACTTGAATCATACCAGCAAATGGTAACGTCAGATTAACTGGAAAGCAGAGACAATGTTGTATGATTCAAACAAATATTTAAACAGGTTACCCTGCGTTGTGTACAGAGAAGCATGTTTTTAGAAAATAGAAGTTAACCAAAGGGTGAAACATGGCTTTGCCAATACGGGCCTGAGTTGACAAGATAATCCATGGAGTGACAACATACTGAATCACTTGAAAAGAAAAAAATCTAGGCGCAACGGTCAGTAAAGAAGGTCATGCTGGTAATCTTCTGGGACATCACTATTTATTTTCTTGATAAAATCGCAATTGTAAAGAATGCTTTCTATTGCCAACTCCTTAGGAAAAATTCAATTTATTTATTGACTTCGCATATATATATATACCCACCAAAATATTTCGCACTGTCGGTGGGGCTTAGAAAATGCTAAATGTATCCCAGACAAAGCGGCAAGATCTCCAAAAAAGACATGTTTTGGGTATCATACTAAGCAGCATCTGATGGTGTGGCTCCAGTTCTGGGACTCTGAGGGGTGCGGAATCCGCCTTTATTATTATTATAGGATCCCATCTCTGAGTTAATTAGATCTGTTTAAAAACCATTTTATTCGATTGGACAATGTGCCAAAAATCCAGAAATAAAAAAAAAAAACCAACAAAAAAAAACAAAACAAAAAAAACAAAACAAAAAAAACTTACATATTCCCTAACCTGAAGGCATAAAATAACCCCAGACAGGTTTAGATGTCGTTAAATTCAATCAATCAAGTAAACAAGTTGGAACTCCAGTCATCTATTATGTTCACTTTCGGACAAATACCCTTGGGAAAGGTATGAAAACCCTTATCCTCCTAGCAATGGGTTAAATTGTATCATCGATGTTTTTCTCGAAAGATGGCTTTGGCATTAAATAACCCAGGAAAGTTGAGATTTCATTAAACAAAGAAACCCAAACCCAAAGACTCAATCAATCAGTCAATCTAAGAACTGCTTAATAATTATTTTTAAAACAAAAAGATAGTAGGATACCCCCCCCCAGAATATTATGCAGTCAAAATGAATATCATTAGGTATCATTTATAATCAAATTCTATGGCATTAGAATTCTACCACGAAAAAGAAAACTGCCAGAAATCTAACGAAATCTTGGGAATCGGTACGAGATTATTCACTAGTGATAAAACTCAGCAGACGATTAGATAAAGATCAATAAAACAATGATCTTGTAGACCATTACGGCCAGAGTGATTCCCTTCCACACTGAAGGTCATGCTTTTGTGATCAACTGCTGTTGCTGTACAAGGCTGAGCTTATTGAATACCGAAAGGTGACGTCGGGCATAAATATCCATAAAGGAGACTATTTTGTGTGCCAGCCTTTTGTTGCGCAACAAAAGCCCAAAGCAATGGTTTGGAATATTTCCTTTTGGGTGTAGCACAGACGCATGACACGAGCTCTAAGTGCCAACCAATCTACGAACAGACATAATTGTCAACGTCCTGAGCATGAAGATATGGCTGTCAAAATGAACCTGCGAAAGGTGAGAAGAGGGGAAGAGGTATGGGAGAAACACATTCCACCACTTGCAGCTGTTCAAAGACATTTCCACAGCTGCCGTGCCAGCAGTTGAAACGCTGATTCTTAACAGAAATCATATATATATATATATATATATATATATATATATATATATATATATATATATATATATATATATATCCTTTATTCATATTTTGGGATTTTTCGAGTTTTTCAAGAGAAAAGGCAACGAGAAATTCCTTTGTTCGTGGCAATAGCGAGGGTGATGGTTGGGGGGTTGATATATAAAAACGCCCCCGGCAATTTAATGGAGGAGTGAATAGAAGCTTTTTATTGCTTCTTTACAGATATACAATCGAAGAAAAAACAATAAATTGAAACAAAAAACAAGGTGAGTTTAGTTCTAATTTTGCAGTACCACCCCATTTGTATCAAAACAGATGCTTGGAAATGTCTTCATGGTACATGTCGGTGGTGCTTAGGATATGCTATCTCTATCCTCTTCAGAAGAGTGAAAGAAAAAAAAAAACGGGTATATCTCTACATTATAACAATAGGATCCCATTTTTGACTGAGTATTAGACACGAATATTTGATATCATATAACTGTAGATTATTTGTTTTAATAATTTTGTTTTAATGATAGTCATAGTTATAATTGTTTACGAAGGATAATCTTTTGTTACTTGAAACTATAAAACTGTTTGAAAACAAATGATTATAATTAAACAGACATAAATACTTGAAACTCTATAATTGTGTTTAAATTATTAGTATTAGATGGGGATACTTAAAACGATAAAACTGTACGCAATTTATTTGTATATGATACTAATACTTAATATCATATAATAGTATAAATCATTTGTATTAAGAATAGTTACTTGAAGCTATAATTACTCACTAGGATTATAATTAGTTACTTGAAACCATATTACTATTTGCAAATCATTCATATTAAGAATAGTTACTTGAAGCTATAATTGTTTACTAAGGATTATTATTATTAATTTATGGGGTCAGAGATTCGGGTGGTTATTTCTTTTAGTTTGGTTTCGTAGCTTGTGGGGATTTGCGTTTAGATATCTGACTCCATTGTTTTCTTTCTTCTTTTCCTCATTTGATTTGTTGGCGCCTACTTTGCCTGTGAAGGCAGCGAAAGAATTACTGAAAAAAGGAATAAAAGAAGGAGACGAAAATAGGAGATACCTTTTGAATTTCAACTTAATTTTTGGGTTCCATATGGCTACTCTGTAGCAAGGAAATGTCTTCTTGAACCACTAGAGAACCTGTTGCATCTCCCAAATAAGGTGTTGAAATGTACTAGTCGCTTTCGGTGGTTGATATGTCCAAAGACTGATTTCATTTCACATAACACTAATACCCCTGGGAAAGGTATAAATCCAATTATTCTCCCTCTAGCTATGGGTAAATTATAGGGCAGACTGGTTTCTTCAGCCTTGGTGAGACAACTAGTCTAGGAGAAGGAAAACTCTCAATTCAAACCTGTTAAACTCCGCTTGAAAATTGACCTTGTGTCATATCTTGCCCGAGTGGAGGGGTTGGTAAATATGGATAGGTCCACAGTAAGTGGTTATGTCCGGTGGGTGTTTTTTATAACGTTTGTTTCATCAGTGTCGGCACACAAGCAGCATATACAGCTAGGTATCAAGCCACAAAACCTACAGTGCACATGTGCTCGCTGCTAGAAGATCCGTTTAGAGCTACGATGGAAGCAGATGTGAGGTAGATTTTCTCTTTTGCCCAGGGACAGTTCTTTCTTTGGGGATTGCTCGCTCCCTCTTTCTATCAGGGTCTTCCGGGAATTTCTACACTTTTTGAATCTATATTATTTTATCTATTTTCTTTTTCTTTTTTCCAACCCCCAAAAATTACTTAAAACTACATAATTTTGTATAAAGGAATAATTATTATTAAATGGTTTGGTTTCTTTGTTTAATAGCATATCAACCTTCGTGGGTTAATTAATGCCAAAGCCATCCGTCAAGAAATACAGCGGTAATGCTATTTAACCCATAGCTGGGAGGATAAGGGGGTTGACACCTTTCCCAAGGGTATTTGTCCGAAAGTGAACGTAATAGCACGACTGGAGTTCGAACTCACTTACTGCGATTCCACAGTCCAGTGTTTTAACCATTACACCACTTTATTCCTTCCCAAAATGAGAATTCTTGTAATTTCCCTATTTCAGGAGTTTCCATTTTTTGTCTTTATTTTTTTTTTCAGATTTCTACCTTATTTCTAACCTATATTTATTTTGAATTCTTGTGTTAACGAAACTCTTTCTTTCTTTCTTTCTTTTCCAAATTATTTCGCATTTTTTGTATCAGTTTACTGGGTTTTTTTCTTATTTTTTTCAAGAGCTGCCAAAGTCAGCTGGGCCCCAAATCTAAAAATCTCCTGAATTTCACAATATAAAATCTTTCCTCTTCCTTATTTTTTTTTAGCTCGACACGACAAAGGCACAAGTGTTTATACGCACACAAACCAATATTTAATCTTTATTTCTCCATTAAAGCTGATGACTACTCTCTCCTCATCTTGTCACATTCACACAAATACAAAAATGCACACACACACACACACACACACACACACACACACACATATATATATATATGTGGATTCTACGAGCCGAGTTTAAATACTGGACAAAGCTGTTTTGGTTTTATTTTCTCACTAATGCTCTTGAGAAAGACCTGAATCATTCTCCTCTTTCTACTCAAGATAGCAGTAGGGCAGACTGAGCTCTTTAGCCCTGCAATGGTAACTTGTCTAGGAGAAAGTTCGATTTCGGTTTCATTGTTTAATGCAATATCAACGTTCGTAGGTTATTAAGTGCCAAAGCCATCCTTGTAGAAGCACAGAAATAGTGCTATTTAAGTCATAAGGGGGTCCGTGCCTTTCTTAAAGCTATTTGTCCGAATATGAACGTAATAACTTGACTGGAATTCGAACTTGTTTACTACGGTGTCACAGTTCAGGGCGGCAGCAACTACTTTACATGAACTCCCCACGCCTAGGAGAAAGAAAAAAAACTTAATTCGAAACAAGGAGGTTCAAAGCTAAAATCCTCAACCAATAAAGACCTATATATTACAAAATGGTAGTACCATTACTGACATGATGTGACTACAGCCTTATGCACACTCTCCGTATATATATATATATATATATAAATCATCATGTGGTGCTACTAGCTGAGATTTCCCTGACCCTCTCTCACCACTCATCCCTCTCATCCATCACTCCCGGAATATCTTCCAGGCTACATCTTGTATCAATACAGAGCTGTTGTAGATGGGTTCTTGCTGGTCGCCCTACTCTTGCTCTGCCGTGTGAGGGGGTCCACGGGAATACACCGCTTATGTCCCGCATGTTTTCCTTGTCTAATTTGGATGATTTTCGAGATGGGTGGTAGGTGTCTGTACACCAGCTGCTTTGTGAGATGCTACCTCCTGGACTTTGGGGGGGGTGTCCTCGTGGTGTAATGGTTAAAGCGATGAACTGCTGAATCGTAGTACGCGAATTCGTACTCCAGTCGCGCTATTACGTTCACTTTCGGGCAAATACCCTTGGGAAAGGTATGAACCCCCTTATTCTCCCTCCAGCTATGGGTAAGTAGTAGGACGGACTAGGTTCTTCAGCCTTGGTGAGGCAACTAGTCTAGGAGAAGGAAAACTCTGAATTCAAACCTGTTAAACTCCGCTTAAAAATCGACCTTGTGTCATATCCTGCCCGAGCGGAGGGGTTGGTAAATAGTACCTCCTGGACTTGTTCAATACATCTCATAACATTCTTGAGCAATTTCCGTCAAGCTTTCTCTCTATTCACTTAGTAAGCGCCCATGTGGTGCACCCATAAAGCAGTATTGACATGACCGCTGCTTGGAAAAAACTGCGTATTTTTTTTATCTGATACGTCTGACTTCCATATGACCAATAGTCTATCGATAGCTATCTAAGCCTTCGCTAGTCACGTGCTTATATCATTTCCGGTTGATGAGACGCTGCTTTTTTAGTACGTGAACTTGTCCACAAGTTTCAAAGATCTTCTATTTAGTGTAGAGATGTCACATCTTTGATTAAAGCGCATGAACTCTGTTTTGTCTGCGTTGACATGGGGGCCTATACTAGCCGCTGCCCGTTCCGGATTATGCAGCAGGGATTAAGCCAGGATGAATGTATTTGCCAGAAGCACTATACCATCAGCGTAGTCTATGTCCGTAATCGTTTGTGCGATGTAACTTCTGCTTCTTGCCTTTGCCAGCGTAAAGCCATTTTCTTTTATTCGATCTACCGACATTTGAAGCACGTAGTCTAGGGTGATGACAAACTGGTAGGGGGTTAATCTGTCCCTTTGCAGAACACCTGCGACAATGTCCAAGAAGTCTGTGTCGCCATCCGGTGAGCGTTTTACTTTCGTGTTTTTTTCTTAGCATCGTTACAGCTGCAATGGTTTCTTTGGGGAGACCCTGGCCAGAAGTATTTGCTTCATCTTCTTTCTGTGTATGGAGTCAAATGTCTTGGAGAAGTCTGCGAATAAAAGTGTCGCCTGGAGGTTTTTTGCACGAACACCTTCGAATATTCGACGGATTGTCTAAATTTGTGATGTCGTGGATCGATTTCTTCGAAAGCCATTTTGGTTCTTCCTTAGAATTTTCCCAATTTCAGGTTCTATACGGTTGAATAGCAGAGCATTGTAAATCTTGGCCGCTTGGGAAGTAAGAGTTATACCTCGGTAGTTCTTTGCTATTCCGAGGTCGCCTTTCTTAAGGAAACAGAAGATACAGCTCTTTGTTCATCTATTATGTTCTGGTTGTATACGGCGTTGCGGTATCGGAGCAATATGTCGTCAAATTTCCTTGTTTTCCGTACTTCTGCGGGTATTTCCTCAAGACCTACTGATTTCCTTTTTAAAATTTTTCTTAGTACTACGTCGAGTTCTTCTTTCGTAAACTATCCTAGTTTGATGTCTAGTGGATTGCTAATGATTTTCATGATAGGTTCATCCATAACTTTGTGGGATTTTCCAAGCAGATTCTTGAAATGCTGTTTCTACGGGTGTTTTCGTTCTTCTTGGCTGCCAGCTTTTACATTAGCTCTAGCAGCGTTTTTCCTTCTATACACCTCCTTTACTGTCTGCCATGCCATCCTACATTGTCTTCAACAGAGTCTCTAATCTTATTGATCTGGTCTTGGATATATTCTGTTTGTTCTTTTTGGTATGCGTTATTTAGTTCGCTGTATACTTTTTTAAGTTTCTCAGCATTGGCGTTGGTTGGGTTTCTTCTGTTGCATAGGGATGCGGTTTTCACGCCATCACGTTTTTTTAATTGCAAATACCTCCCAGGGAATTCTATGTTTTGTTCCTAATTTGATTGGTATGTATTCAGCTGTCGCTTCTATGTGGGCATTGACAAATTCTCATATTCGTCATTCGGGGTTGGTGTTTCTGATATCTCCTGTGGTGCATCGAATTTGATTCGTCGTGGTATCGTATATTTATCGCTAATATCCTTATTGCTAAGCAGGGACCAGTCATTGTGTGCAGTTGCGGTTGTTTGTGCCGCATTCCTGTGTGGGCTCAAACGTATTTTTGCTCTGACAATTCGGCGATTGGAAGACACACCCTCAAAGATGAATATACCTCACAATTGAATGCACTATTAATCCATTTCTTATATATATATAATAAAAATAAGAGGAAAAGTGGATAAACTAAACACGGGTTTAGTAATAATATTTCGTTCTTTATTCAAGGAAGAACTTCTTTAGACTAAAAAAAATTGAGTTTTTCTGCATTTTAACAATTGAGGAAATAGATTTAAAAAATGGTGAAAATGTAAAAAGATATAAAGGAAGGGAAAGAGTCTAATGACGATAGACAGACAAGGAAAGGAAAAGGAGGGTGTTATGGCCCTAGAAGGGGTCACAAAGAGAACAGAACATCATGATTATAGTATAGGTATATATTTACAAGAACAAAGGATGGTTACAAGAACATAGGACGGTAAGCTAGTTCGCATAACCGCGCGGGGGCGAGACTAGCTTCCGGATCTAGACTGACCTCATATTGCAGCGTCTTCCGGTATAATGGAGAGTGTTTGTGTCCATTAGTAGGTGATTCCGCTACAAAAAAGGGAAATATAGGTTTAAGTGATGGTAGTAGGGGTTAATAATTTTGACTGAGACCATTTAGGTAACCTCTCCATTCCTCATCGTTCCCTCTTTCTCACTGAAAATGATCTACATCTGTCAGATCAAATCTCTGATGGAACCTGATACACTTAATGGCACCTAGCCTTGACCATCTACCCAGATTGTCACAATCAAAACCAATAACCCCTACCACCATCACTCTAGCCTATATCTATTTCCTTCTCTTTTCTTTCCTTGTCTGTTTCTTGTCTTCAGACCCTTTCCCTCTCTTTATATCCTTTTACATTTTCACCATTACTTTATCTATTTCCTCAATTACTAAAATGTAGAAAAAGTAAAGAAATTTTAGTCTGAAGAAATTCTTCCTTGAATAAAGAACGAAATATTACTACCAAACCCGTTGTAAGTGTTTGACTTATTCCCTTTTCTTCTTATTTTTATCGTCTTCTTGGATTTACCAAAATCTACTATTTCTCTCTCTCTCTCTCTCTATATATATATATATATATATATATATATGTAAAGAGCCCGGGAAAATTCAAGTAACCTCATCCAAGATTTGAAATTGGGTCATAATGTCGAGTAATTAGTACACTACGAACACCACGACAGTATTGTCCACTATATATATATATATATATATAAGTAAGTAAAGTTAGTAAAGTTAGCGACCATAGTCGAGGGTGACCCGAAGGCTCCCTTTTCGATAGCTACTACACCAAGGTGTAGGGGAGGGCGCTACTCCATTCCCAGGATTGCTCCACTTTACCCTTGAACCGTACCTTATAATGCTGAGTGTTAAGCAAGGTGGTATCAAGTTCCATTTTTAAAGTCTTTGGTATGACTCGACCTGGGATTGAACCCAGGTCTCCCGGGCCACTGGCGAACACTCTAACCGCTGGGCCAATTTGTTTATTGGGGTGAAAACCTGTGCGGAATTAGGCAAACTCATTGGATTAACTGATAACAGAAGAATGATGCCAAAATGAATTACAGATTGTATGCAAATTGTTTGTATTTGATAGGATTACTTAATATATATAATTCTGTGCGAATATAGATATAAGCGTCAAATGTATGTGACTCCCTAACCTTTATGTAAAAATAACACCAGACGAGGTTGACATGCCATTAGAATCGATCAATGAATCAACAAATCGATCAATCCAAGCCCTAAAAGTATATTCCCCATTGGCTATAATCAATAAAAAGCCAGAAATAGCAATAAATCGATTTACATAATCAATTATAATTAGTTTTGTTTTAATGTTAACTTTTAAGTGCTTTTTATCTCAACTTAATCGGATTGTCAATCTACGACAACAAGGAAATAACGTCAATTGAAAATATAACCAGACAAGCTAATGTCCCAACTCAAATCCCCTTTGATTCAGGGAAATATCTCAAATGAAAGAACTTGGTTTATTTTATTTTGGTCGTCAGCATAAACCTGTTAATTAATGTTAATCAAAAATTGAAATATAAATTCTCTGAGGTGTTGATGTATATCTTGGTTAAATAAGTTTGTTTTGGTTCTTTTTTTCTACCCAGCTCCATTATTTAGCGTGGGAGAATTTCGTAGAAATACTCAAACATTAACACGAGTTTAAAAAAAAAAGAAAAAAAATGCTTAATGTATTTTTTGGTCGTGTACCTTACTCTAATTCACCAAATGTCTTTCTCGTCTGTTTGTTATCGAGTAAGAAAACGACGGATTGAGCAATGGCCTTCAAAATTCCTAGGGTTACTAATAGGACTCCAAAACGAATTTTTAGAATATTATTTTTTTTTGTTTTTTTTTAGTTCAAAGGTTTTTATTTACTACAAAAATATAATGCTAGACTTAGCTTTGATTGAAACAAATGTGTCTATTCGGATACTAGTTAAAGATGCAAAACAATATCAGTTCTGAGTCTCAAGAAGATCTCGTTTCTATCGTCTGGGCCAATGTTCTTTTGGCAGACACGCTAATAGTGAACGAGAACAAGGAGATATATGTATAGATAAACCGGCACACACACACACACACACACACACACACACACACACACACATATATATATATATATATATATATATATATATGTGGTTTGCTTTGGCGTCTTTGTTTAATGTTATATCAACCTTCATGGGTTATCTAATGGCAAAGTCATCGTTGTAGTTGGAACGAAGTAGTACCATTCAACTTATAACTAGGGATATTAGAGATTCATACCTTTCTAAAGGGTATTAGAACTAAATACAGTAACTGCTGGTCGAACTCGTATATGACAGTGTCACAGACTAGGACTTTATTCATTACGCCACGGAAACTCCTCTCTCTCTCTCTCTCTCACACACACACACACACACACACACACACACACACACACACACACACACATACATATATATATATAATGATTCAAGAAGAATACTGTGAAGAGTCCTTGAGATTTGGGGATACTTGCTGTCACTCAAAATCCAATTAATGACCCTCACTTAACGCTGGTAGGAAAAATCGTAATAATAATAATAATAATAATGCACTAGCAGGATGTGACACAAGGCCAATATTTAAGAGGATTTTAACGATTTGAGTTCAAAGATTTCCTTCTCCTTGATCGGTTACCATACCAAGTTTAAACAACCCAATCTGCCCCACTATTTACTCATAGCTGGAGGGAGGATTGTCGTATTCATATCTTTCCCTAGGGCATTAGCACTATGTGAAATGCAAACAATCTTGTGCTGAATTGGAACTCAGGTCATCGTGTCCATTGTTCAATGATAATAACAATAGACCAAGAACAACTTCTTACTTCATGTAATTGCAGGCGTAAATATGAATATTCCGTTTGTGGTCATATTTACCAAACCATCCGCTCGGGCAGGATATGACACAAAGTCGATTTTTTAAGCGGAGTTTAACGGGTTTGAATTCACAGTTTTCCTTCTCCTTGACTAGTTGCCTCACCAAGGCTGAAGAACCTAGTCTGCCCTACTATTTACCCATAGCTGGAGGGAGAATATTTGGATTCATACCTTTCCCAAGGGTTTTAGTGCTATGTGAAATGCAATCAGTCAGGTCTAGGATTTGAACTCGTGTCGCCGTGTCCATATCCTACGACAATAACCATTACACCACGGGCACCTCCAATATTCCGTTAATGGTAAATGTTTAATGGAGAATGTTATGCATTAAGCAATCGTGATAACAGGTGATGAGCAAGATAAGATATACTTAGGGTCCACCGAACGGCCCGAGAAATAGTGTTACTACAATCATAAAACATCTTTCCAGACGAGAAGCTATACGAACATCACTACACTGTCTGAATATATATGCGATTGCAAAGGCAAATTTATTAAACCATCTATTGTCGAATAGAAAATCGTAAAAAAAAGTCGAAACCATGTGGAATAGGTTCGGGGATCGAGGATTGTTTGGTGGAGAAATTAGATATCATTAGATTCTAACCAGACTGTCACCTCTGTTTAAAAATCCGAGCGAGTTCCAGCATGCGAATAAGTTCTTGCTGTGTCACTAACCACTCGACATAAAGAATAGAAGTATCAAAAGTAAGTTTAAATAAATTATACAAATGTTTGTTAGAATTTTTGCAAGTGTCAACTGTGATTATCAATATCTCCTCCTTAAATGAGTGGGGGACTTACAAACCCATCCACACAAGATTTCCCCATCGTGAAACTGGTGCAATGGTTATCGTCGCAGGATATGGACACGGCGACACGAGTTCAAATCCTGGACCTGACTGATTGCATTTCACATAGCACTAATACCCTTGAGAAAGGTATGAATCAAAAATATTCTCCCTCCAGCTCTGGGTAAATAGTAGGGCAGACTAGGTTCTTCAGCCTTGGTGAGGCAACTAGTCTAGGAGAAGGAAAACTCCGAATTCAAACCTGTTAAACTCCGCTTAAAAATTGACCTTGTGTCATATCCTGCCCGAGCGGAGGGGTAGGTAAATATGATATATGATTAATGATAAAAGTCTTTCAAACATACTTTTAGTTTTTCAAAAGTGATTCTATCTACAATTATTATTCATGTATATATATAAATATACATAGTTTTCCACAGACACGCTGTTTCGTTGTATCAAGACTCTTCTGTGCGGCTAGACACTCGAGATACTTCAAGCTGGGATCGAAATCTGGCTGAGTTTGCGTCAGTCGGACGTCTTAGCCCAGAGCCATCAACATTCTCAGCGTAAGTGAAGGAATATTTTTTACGTATACCTTTCTACATATACGTTATCGGCTACCTAGAATGCTTAATTCTTGAGAAGAGCTATTACATTTCAGCGTATGTGGCAGCCCGCAAATTTTCCCACTAGAGCGCTTAACCCACGGGCGGGAGAGCGTGCGTGAAGAGCGCTACTAGTGATGTCGTATCAAACGATATAGACTTGTAGAATATGACAGGTGAGTTCTATTGTCACATTGTATCCCAGTATTTCGGCCTTGTGCCACAGCTATTCTACGAAAACAAAAATATGTAAGTCAGTACTTTTATAAAGCACTGGTTGTCATAAAATGACTGAAGTTATGCAGCAAAGAGCCGGTCAGTTTTGAGAAGAGAGACCACTTCAGAAACACGGGTACTGTAACTCCAGCTGGCTGGGGCTATAGAATGCGTTGAAACTCTGCAGAAGAGTGGCATCTTAACAACTAGTGTCCTTGATTTGATGATGAGGCTCCAGTCCTGGAGTTTTGGGGAATGTCATTGTCACTACTTCTTTCCAGACCCGTAGCGGTAGTACCAGTTAGCGTCCCATGTATGGGTCTAATAGAACAATTTAATCTTTTACTATTCTTGAAAATATTTAACTGTGTGCAACAAAATGAATAATGTTGGCAAGAAATATTAGTGTTGAATAGCAATACTTGAAATCCTTTAACTGTATATAAATAAAACTATTAGTGATGGATAACAGAACTTGAAACCATTCAACTGTGTGCAAGCAAATCGGCTCTTGCTTGTTTAAAAGTGTCACCGACAATCTATTCTCTTCAAAAACATACATGTATATAAAGGATTTAACATTAAATAACCCACAAAGGTTGATATGCCATGAAACATAACCAAACTAACTAAACCAAATGAAACCAAATGAAAGCATGTTGTTTAAGGGTCGTAACGCCTGTGACCCAAACTAAACAAAGCTTTGCAAATAATAAGCGCATATGCGTAGAGGAATTAATATGTTTAATATATATATATATATATATATATATGAATGCATATGTACATAAGTACACATAAATGGATATGCATATATAGATATGTATTTGTATTTCTGTACTCTCTCTCTCTCTCTCTCTCTCTCTCTCTCTCTCTCTATGTATATATATATATATATATGTGTGTGTGCGTGTGTGTGCGTGTGTGTGTGTTTTTGGGCAAAATTTCTTCGTTGATACATATTTGAATAAGCAATATAGACATTTTCTGTCTATATATATTTTTGTACTAATCCTTTCAAGTTACCGAATCGATTTTATGATATTCGGCGGGAATCGTTTAATAAACCTACCATAATTGGTTCCCCCGTACTTTCTGCTCGATCATCAGAGACAAATTACACACTGTAAGGATAATATCAAAATAATAAACACTCAGTTCTTACAAAGTAGTAATGTATATGGAAATGTTACATCGTTTTTGCAATATACACCCCACCTAATGATGGCCCAAGTTCAGACAGAAAGTACTGGGGAACCAATTAATTATCGAAGATTTATTAACCGATTACCGCCAGATATCATAAAATCGATACATCTTTAAAGGATCAATACAAAAATATGTAAACAAGAATGTCTATATTGTTTAATCAAATATATATACATGTATATATATATATGTATATGTATATATATATGTGTGTGTGTGTGTGTGCATGTGTGTGTGTGTGTGTGTATTCTATAACCATTTATACACCCACATACACACCCATATATACGTAGAATTCGCAGTGTGTAGTGGTTAACACGTAGGGAAATTACATTGGTGTAACGTAGATCGAACTCTAGTCACGCTACCATATTAATTTCCAGATTAGTCGCCATATATCTATAGTTCTAATCCTGGAGGCTGTTTGCCCTTCTCTTACTCTTGAGGTAAGATATGCATCCAGTTATTCTCCCCTCTTGGTATGGCAACCGGTGTCGGAGAAGGAAAACTCTGAATTCAAACTAGTAAAACTCCTCTAAATAAATCGACACCCGACTCATGCGGTGTGGTTGACCTATCTATCCATCTATCTATCTGAGGATAAAGATAAGATATATATGCATACATCAACTCAGATAAATATAGAATGCGTATAGACATATGCTATAAAAAATATAGTTCATGTAACTATATGTAGATAAAGACACTATGTATAGATAGATAGATAGATTATGCCATTATATATCTATGTATATATAGTATATGAAATATATTATATCATCAACTAAGTGTTTATATATATATATATATATATATATATATATATATTGTAGATGAAAGATAACCGGAAAAAAGCATAGCCATAGTCACGTTATGGAGAGAGGGGAAAAAAAGGAGAGTACGAATCAAAATGTTCGTGTGCCTGGTCGGGGAGAGGCGTTTGATGGGGCGGAGGGTGCTATAAACATGAAAAAGACCTCCCAGCCGATGCCATAATTATTTTCTCTTTAACTTTACGTTAGTAAAGGCGAAAATCTTTTGGGACGACGGATTAAAGTGTCCACATTTTTGTGCCATTGCAGATCTCATTCTTGTTGCGTGAAACAGGCATTTTTATTTCTCACCATTTTCAGATTTCCATGTGTTGCGCTCTCTTCCCGTGTTTTTACTTTGACGTAGGAATTGCTAGCTTCTTCGAGCATTCAGCTCTAAACCAGAGGGTGGTGAAGTAGAGAAGTTTTCTTATATATATATATATATATATATATATATATATATATATATATATAAGCCTTGTGTACATCTGTATATTTTCACACACACACACACACACACACACACACACACACACACACACACACACACACACACACATATATATAAGCCTTATGAATATTTGTATATCTTCACACACACACACACACACACACATATATATATATAAAACATGGTATTCAAAGGATAATATTATTCTGAGTTGAATTATTTCCCAACGTTAACGTTTGACTTTTTATACTAAACCATAATCAAGGTTTTGTTAATATGTGATGTTATATCTTCTGAATTATGTTAAATTTTAAAATGAAACGAAACAATGAAAAAACATTCACCATTCTGAATTTTGTACCATTTCTATTCATTTTCAAAACACACGCACACATACAAACACATAGACAACGCGTGCACACACACACACACACACACACACACACACACACACACACA
The DNA here is from genome assembly GCA_963585895.1 of Sepioteuthis lessoniana. NCBI lineage: Eukaryota > Metazoa > Mollusca > Cephalopoda > Myopsida > Loliginidae > Sepioteuthis > Sepioteuthis lessoniana. The sequence goes on along the minus strand of OY757913.1, from coordinate 68,736,199 downwards.
CACACACACACACACATGTTTATATTTGATTATTTTTAATGTAGGTTGATCATTATCAAGTTCGGTTTATTCCAAGTAAATGTCTTTTTTCCTGCAATGTTTACAATTTCACGTCAGGTATGGACAGATTTAATTTCTGTGGGACTCTGAGTATGACACTGAACAATATCTATTGATTATGTTCCAGTTCTCGTGCTCTGGGAATTGTCTAGTCACTCTTTTATTGTCATCACTCCCAGGTCAACTCTGGCAGAGATTGGTTGAACTGGTTAGAGTCCCATATTAAAACGAATAGATCTGTTTAAAAATTAGTTGTGTTGAATAAGAATACTTAAACCCTATAACTGTAAATTTGTTGTTTGATTGGTTGGTTGGTTGTTTTGTCATACGGCGTATCAATCCTTTTCGGGTCATTAAACGCCGAATTAAATTCCAATCATTTCAGTTTAATATAAGCATAGTTTTTGTTTACAAACGGTTAAATGTCAAAACATTTCAGTTAGATTTCATAACAGTTCTATTTCTAACAATTCAGTTTAGCATAAGTATACAGTTTAAATATCAAAAACAGTCCTATTTCAAGCGATTCAGTATAGCATAAGTACACAGTTTCGTTCTATTTAAAAACAGTTCTATTATAAATAATTCAGTTTAGCATGAATGAACGGTTTAGTTCTATTTGACACATAGATAGGAACCTATCAGGTGCTACCACTCATAAACAGGATACTCATTGGGGGAGTCTTACTCCTCTGCCGAGATGCAGTCGGTGAATTCAACAGCCCCAGCCGACTAGGCAAAAATGTAAATTTGTCGTATTAACAGTAGTCATTTGAATCTATGATTGCTTACGAAAGATTATTTCTTTCTTGAATTTTTTATTGGTCCAATGAAAAACAAAAGTCAATGCTTTAAAATGAATTGGTCCACAAGAGGATTTCTTTTTAAATTATTAGTTTTTCTTCAAAACATGTCTGTTGTTTTACGAAGTTTTCAGGAAGTAAAATGGTTTGTTTTTGTGTTTCATTTGATTTCTATAGAGGTCACTGTTTTGATAAGGTGGTTCTTTCTAATTCCAAAATTTGTGTCTGCGAATTTTCAGTTCGAGTTAATTGTGCGTGACAAATTATCATCTCTTCAGGTCGGCCCATCGGCTTAGTGAGTAGTGAACACTTCGGGAGACCGAAGTTGAATTCCTGGTCGAGTCATACCAAAGACTCAAAAAATGGTACTTGATGCCGCCTTGCTTAATATTCAGCATTACAAGGTACGGATCAAGGGTGAAGTGGAGCAATCCAAGGAAAGGAGTAGCACCCCCCCTACATCATGGTGTTGTATCTTATGAAAAGGGACCCTTCGAGTCAACTTTATATATACCATTAAACAAAGAAATAAGCCAAACTATATATATATATATATATATAAGACTTATACGCAGTTCTAACATAAACATTCTTTTGGTTGCATTTTTTGATTTTTTCGATTTCTCCAAAATCTTTCTGTCTTAACCTGATGATAGTCGTTTAAAGACGGCACGAAACCAGTGGTCGCAGATAAGTATTCATACTATTAAATACATATAAAAACTATATATATATATATATATATATATATATACCAAGTATATCAGCATAATAATTGTACTGAAATTAATTATTAGAAGGTGAGTCCTCATGGTATAATTGCTAATGGCCCGGACACCCGTCTTGAATTCCAGTCACGCAATTACGTTCACTTTCACCAGCTATGGGTTAAACAGTATCACTACTGTTCTTCTAAAAGGATGTCTTTGGCATTAAATAACCCACGAAGGTTGATCTACCATTAAACAAAGAAATTGATCCAAATCAAATAATTTGAAATAATTTTATTATTATGAAGTATAATAACATCTTATATCAGTTAACATACTCTGCACGGAGCTAACAACCTCCGTACAAACATTAATCCTGGATCAGTGCTTCCCCACAATGATATGGTTTCAAGTATTCCGATCAAATATTAATGGTTGAGGCGCATTGGTTAACGTGCTGGATTGCAACATCACTGTAAGCGAGTTCGAACTCAAGTCATGCTATTAAGTTGACTTTCAGACTCATACGCGTGAGAAAGTTATGCACCCCCCTTATCTCAACAGCTATAAATTGAATTCTACCACTGCTAAAATAACCCATAAGGATTCATTTACCATTAAATAACGATTTTCACCACGGAACACAATACCTTTTAGCATCTGTTTTAGAAATTGGAAATAAGCGGATTCTTTTTTTCTCCCTATTAAAATGATTTCTTCAATATAATTTTGAAGAATTGTTATAACATCACTGATATCAATGAGATTAACACACACTGCTCCAGTGATTTGCTGTTATATATTGACTGTTGACATGGATTTGGGTTTCGTTTCTGGTGACCCCGTGTACTTTGACAAGCTTCCACGTTATCATTAGTAAACAGGGCGTTGGCAGTGCGTCGGGGTAGGTCCGTCGAGCATGTGTGTAACCGGAAGGAGACCACGTGATATGAGAACCACGCGGTAGATTGAGACAGTCAGCCAGTCAGAATCAAGAGTCGTGCCAGGGATACGCAGCCGATCAGAGGGTTAGCGTCGTCTCTGACGATACGGTTTGCAAGGGGGTGCAAGCGTTGGTACCCCCTGGCTCCAGGAAGAAGATATGGGGCAAGAAGAAGTCCCCTCTCTGAGTATATATCTCTCCATCTATCTCTCAAACTTACAACAAACTGTGTGCCCCTTTCGAGAATAAAATGAGATATATATATTTTTTTTATAAAGAAGTCTGTTTCGTTTCGTCCATTGAAGTTCGTTCATTATCTTTGATTATGTTCTTGGTTGGGTCTATGAGAAGTATACAACAATACGACGGAATAATTAAAAGAAAAAAATTAATATTTGAAAAATCAATGGATTCATTTTGAATATGATCCTCGTATCGAAAACCCCCACCAAACCAAAAGAATATTTAGAGAGATAGTGAATAGATAAAAAAGCGAAAATGAAACGAGATAAAACGAAATATTTAGAAACGCTATTTTCTTAGTAAAATTAGGCGGTACATTCAGAAAACCTTGCAGGCCTCACGTGGTCCGTTGGTCGCTGCTTGCTCATGATAACTGTAGATGTTATAAAGTATGTAGCGCAATCTATTTATTTTTTTCCTGTTTCTATTCTGCTGAGATGCAGGTCGATCTTTATCAAACCTCATATACTCCTGGTAAATGGTATTTCGTTCAGCATTCATTGTTAGAAGTATCCGTTACTCTCATGAGACTATGATTCAGTGTTTGGATTTGGGCGTGGACCCGGACAAGTTTATATAGAGGACTAGTCCCTTTGTCAGAGTACTGTAAGTTAGGAGGAATCTATCGAATCCTGGAGGAGCATCGGTAGAAATGGTTCATGATCTAGATGTAAGTAAGGGTTGAGTTTATTACCAGGTGCCTGAGGCACCCTAAAAGGGAATGCTGAGGAAATTAAGCTATTGCCAGCTTCCAGAGAAGCCATCTTTTTAAGCCGACACTGTGTTACATTCCAGAACCCTGGTGAAGAATAAGGATCATGATAATCTATAGATTAATTAATCTATTGATTAATTATAACTAAATTACTTTAAAGAGGTTTATTTTATTTATTCGTTTTAGTTGCAGTTCTTTTCACGTGTTTTGATCAGTGTTCAATCATTGAAAAATATTTAAAATAAAAATGACTGTTAAAGATAGAACTTAGTCTGTTTTTAATGAACAGAAACAATAACCAAGGAAATCTGAAAGAATCTACCAAATATTTCGGAACTAAAGAAAGAAAGAAAAGAGTTCTTTATTTATAGTAATAACTTTCTATTTCGTTTCTAAAATTCTACCGCGAAATTGTCCGAAACTTTTTGATTTATGAATGTGAAGTCAGGGTGATTTCATACACTCTCACCTACTTTTATGGAGTTTTCTTACTTTAACTTTTTATTCAACTAATTCATTCTGGCGTTCTTATCGGAAAAAATAGTATGGTTTGCTTTGATTTCTTTGCTTAATGGCATATCAGCCTTTGTGAGTTATTTAATGCCCAAACTATCCTTCTAGAAGGCCAGTAGTGGTAATATTTGACCCCATACACGGAGAATCAAAGGGTCATAATTTAACCAAGGGAATTAGTCCGAAAGCAGACGTATTAGCACGAATAAGTGCGAACCTGCTGCCCTTCACGTTAACCACTACACAACGGGAACTCCCATAATATCAACTGCTATACTCGTAAGAAATGGAATCAGTGACCCGAATTCAAAGCCTGAACAAGGCTGTTTGCGTTTCATTTCGTGCTAATGCCCTTGGGAAAGACATGAATCCGTCCCATGCTATGGAGAAATCATAGGGAAGACTCAGCTCTTCAATCTTGGCAAGGCTAACCAGTCTAGAAGAAGTGTTACATAATGAAAAAGTCACCAATGAATTTTGTAAAATGAGCGTAGAATTCAAAATATATAAATTTAAAAGTTAAAAGGTAATTCGTTAGAAGAAGATTCATGAAAATAATCAGTGATATGATTGACAAGACTTGATCCCTGACTGACCTTTTTAGCAGTCCTCTGATTTGTTGGTTCAATCGTGAGAACTAGTCAATTAGGTATAGTTGATTAGAGTAGTCGAAGGCTCTGTAACAAATGGGCGCCTAAAATGGCTATTTCTCCAGCTGTACAGTTGAAGTGGGAAATTGAGTGAACAGAGACGTCGAAAATTTAACAAAGTCTTTGTGTCCATTTATAAGAATAGAAGCGGACACGGAGACCAAGACAACCTGAAGAAGTTTTCAAACAGACCAGAGAATCTAGCCAGATAAGAAAAAGAAAAGATTAAGGTGTAAAACTTACTGGTTCCCTGTCTATTCCAACACTGTCTTTACACAACCATTTCGTACCTTTCGTCAGAAACAAAAAGAAGAGATGATTATTTTTATATATAACTGTTACTGTCTTTCCTTCACCCCTCGGTATACAACAGAAGGAAAATTATGCATGCAAATTTAAAAAGTGAGTTTGAGTCGTACCCTACCCGTGGCAGAGAGGTTGGGTAAATACATACTTATTCATTTCCCCATAAAAAAAAATTATAGTCGGAAAGTCATATTGTTTCAGAGATACCGTAAATTGTTGGGTAAATCTCAGTCTGGCATATTCGTCGACCTCAAGATTTTTAGCTCAACATCCTAGGTTAGACATCCAAATATACAGTTTACCGAGACGTTCTGGTAAGTATTTAGTGAGAGAATATCACCAGTTGGAAACTATGCGTGATAGAGCGTTAATATAATACTTAATTTGTATTACAGTTTTCTTATTTCATATTAATCTTTGTTGATTCATTAAATATGTTCACCAAAGATGAGTTGAAGTTGAAAATGTTGTGGCAGTCTTTTGGAGTTACGGTAAATGGTGTATATTGATTGTTTGGGGTAGCGTTCCACTGGTTGACCACTTTGTGATAAAGGTTTGGATTTTCGCCCCAGTTAATAGGACAAAGGAATAAGTTTGTGAAATGCCAATGTGGCTATTTTAAATGTAAGTAGAGTTTAGTAGAGATTTTTTTTCGGGCCGAAAATGTCGACTTGCATGCCGTAATTTACAGTATATCAATTCATACCACATTCAAAAGGAAGGGAGTCAAGTAATTTCAAGGAGGGGCGTGGCGACGGATCTATGGAAGACCTTCTCATCTCCACTTCATCGGAAGGGTAAGTGCCAATACAATTTGGCACTAATACCAGCATTTGCCAGAAAGAGACTTCAAACAGCTTGGAATGGAATTCAGAGTAATCCTTCTCATAGACTAGTTCACCTAAGAAAGATTTATTTTAATGGCATGTCAACCCGTTTGGTTTATTCTTTGCCAAGAGTTAGGAAATTGTGCAGATTGTTCGTTCATATTTACATTTTTTGTATATTTTCTTAAATTTATTTCACGCAGTTATATAGTATCAAGTATTCCTATCTAATACAAATAATTGGCAAACATCAATTAGATCCATAGATAGAACGCCCACAGGTACTATTATTACTCCGGGTCAGAGTAATAGCAATAAAGAAGTACTTCACTCTCCTGAGACCTTCAGAACTAGATCCTCGCCACCAGATGCAGTTTAGTGTCATATCCAAGATGACCTTTTGGGGAATGCCCCCATTCTGCAGAAGATACAGTGAATATATTCTAAGCCCGGCCGACTGGCCTAACTAGTTCGCCTAGTATCCTGTAGTGAAGTCAAACATAGTTTTGCCCCGTCGGCTGGGGCTGTAGAATACATCGACTGCAACTCTACAGAGGGGTAAGACTCTCCCTCCAACGACTGTCCTGAATATGATATTAAACAATCCGATGGTGAGGTTCCAGTAATGCTGGGGTTTGGGGAATATCAAGTACCCATTCATTCCCATCGCTCCCAGGTCCATTCTGGCCTGGAGTGGTAGCACCTGATAGGGTCCTCTCTATGGATCAAATAGAGGTAAACTACATACTTATGCTTAACCTGAATTGCTTTAAATAGAACTGTTTTTATTTAAACTGCGTACTTATTACTAAACTGAGTTGTTTGAAATAGAACTGTTTTGAGATTTAACTGTATGCAAACAAAAACTATACTAATACTAAACTGAATTGCTTGAAATAGAACTGTTTGACGAAACTGAATATCTTGAAATAGAAATGATTTTGACAATTTAACTGTGTACTTATGCTAAACTGATTTGTTTGAAATAGAACTGTTTATTTGTATAAAAAATGGATTTGGTATTAGATAACCTACAAAGGTTGATATGCCATAAAACCAAAACAAACCAAACAAGCCAAACATAATTGTCTCCTTCCTGGACCAGTTCAGTATGAATACTTAAGATCATTAACCTTAACTGGATCCCAGTCAAGTTATATTGAAAAAGGTTTTCATAAAGCGTTTACGTTGTCTGTATTTAATCACATATCCTATTAGCTGTTGCATTTAACACAGGTGCTTCCAAACTTTGCGCCACAGCACACTGGTACGCATCCACATGTACTTTTAGCGTCGTGACAAAGTCTGCGTAAAACCGGCATAGAATAAATGACTTCTACTATAGTTGAACATTCGACTATTTTTAGACAGAAAATAAACTTGTTTTCAATCACAGCGTACGGAAGAGTAGAGTTGGACACGAAAACTTTTCATAATATGTGGACGACTACGTGGCGTGATGAAAGTATAAGACTATGGCCTCGAAATAAGCGAGTTCGAACTCCAGTTGTGCCATTATGTTCACATTCGAAGTAATACCCTTTAGATTGGTATGAACCCCTTTATCCCCCAGCTCTGGGTTAAATAACACCACGACTGTCCTTCTACCAGAATGGCTTTCGCATTAAGCAACCCACCGATGTTGATATGCCATAAAACAAAGTTATCAAGAAATAAAACATTTCATTATATTTCATCTGATATTTGAAATAATTCAAAGAACCAGTTTATGTCTTGTGATGGTTTACATTTTGACTTGGGCCATACATTTAAAATAGCCACATTGGCATTTCACAAACTTATTCCTTTGTCCTATTAACTGGGGCTGTAGAATATGCCGACTGTCCCTCTGCAGAAGTGTCAAACTTCCACCAACAAGGCAGCCTGTTCGCCTTGGATAGCAACCTTGAGGACGAGATCCTGATGGCTGAGCCGTCCGTAACCCGGCAACCAAACCGGTCACGTAACTTGTAACACTCTACTTTTACCTTTACGGGGATAGATGAGCTGTAGGAGACATTCTATCCGATTAATCGACTGGTCATGTCAAGCCCTAACACTAATATGATTTAGTTCCAACCGTATTATTCAAAGTGCTCACGTGGAAAACAAGTACTTTTTATCTGAAAGGTACTTGAAAGCAGTGGCTGAGTATCAATTACGCTGTGATTGCAGTACATGAAATCATTTAAACTGTGTGCAAACAAACGATTAATATTACTTCCTATATATTCTTTTAGTATCTATATAATAGCATATCTAATAATTAGATTGGTTGGTTGATAGATTTTAACCTGTAGGGAATTATTGCGTGCTTTGGGGTAAGGGAATAATATACGTTGCACGTCTATATACTTTTGTAATTAATGATTTTAACGATATGTTAACATCGTTGAGGTTTATGCTGAATAGTTTGTGGGTTATTAATTGCCAAATCCCGCTTATAAATATGATTTTTAAGGAAGTTGTTTGTAGGTAACATTCTTTAAGCGATCCAGAGGTCATTTGTTTGTACACAGTTAAATGATTTCAAGTATTGCTCTGTGATACTTTTAGATCAATCTAATATTACACATTTGTTTGCACGCAAATGCTTTCAAATATAGTTAATGATTAAATAGTTCTTTTTGATCCATAGATGGGAACTTAACAGGTAATACCACTCCGAGTCAGACTGGACCAGGGAGTAATGGCAATGAAGAAGTACTCCACATTTCCCAAAACTCCTTGATTGGAGTCTCACTATCAGAATCAGTTAAGAGTCATATCCAATTCACCCCTGTGCATAAGATACAGTTGACAAATTACAACTCCATCAGTTGGAATAATTCAACTTATGAAAAATACTCATGGTTAGGTTTGGCTTGGTTTGGTTTGGTTTCATTGTTTGATGGCTGATCAACCTTTGTCGGTAATTTATAGACAATGAAGGGGTACTCCACATTCCCCAAAGCTTCAGGACTAGAGCTTCTCCACAGATGGTTTAGTGTCATAACAGGACATTCATTGAAGGGAGTCTAACTCCTCTGCAAAAATGCCGACTGGACTCCTAATGTCTAATAATCATCGCAACATGTTCAATCTATCTATCTATCGTCATTTATTAAGGGGAATCTATCTATCGATCTATCTATGAGGGTAATCTATCCATCTATGAGGGTAATCTATCTATCTATGAGGGTAATCTATCTATCTATCTATTTTCAGTTACGTTATCTTGTCATAATGTCAGATAGAGAAAAGTATACGGGAGGTTAATTCCACCTATAATTAACACTGACTGTATTAACGGACTGACGTGCAGCCACGATATAGTCCTAAAGTTTTGACAATAATATATTAAAATGTCGTGCTGGCATACATACCAAAAATTTATAGCCTTCTTTAAAACTTTAATTTAAAAAAGAAGTTGTTGACTCCGTATTCAATCTGCAATTACTATATATATATATGTATGTTTATATATATATATATATATATATATATATATATATAAACATATATTTTGCTATTATATATATATATATATAATTTTTTCAGCATCTCTCACCTCGTCACACTAGACAGATTTAACACACACACACACACACACACACACACACACACACACACACACACACACACACACACACACACGCACAGAATGGATATATAAGTATGGAAAAATTTTCAGCAATTTTTTAATTCTTAAAAGAAGTTGTCGACTCTGTATTCTGTCTACAGTTACTGTATATATATATATATATATATATATATATATATATATATATATATATATACACACATTTTGCAATTATATACATATATAATAGCGAAATTTATATGTATATATATATATATATATATATATATATATATTCTTTGATGATTGATTCATTTTTTTTCAGTCTTTTTATCCAAGTCCCTCAACATAGATTTAACACACACACACACACACACAGAGAGAGAGAGAGAGAGAGAGAGAGAGAGAGAGAGAGAGAGAGAGAGAGAGAGAGAGAGAGAGAGTAGTTAAGTATGGAAAAGTTCTCGGCATTTTTTATAAAATTTTAAAAAGAAGTTGTCGACTATGTATTTGGTCTCCATTTTTTAAGTGGGTAATTGGTCTTTTGCACACTCCTAATAATAGTATATACATATACGTACATATATATATACATATATATATATATATATATATATATATATATAGACACAAACTCATATGTATTTATATATATACAAGAGAGGGAGAAACAGACAAAGAGACAAAGACAGAGAGAGAGAGAGAGAGAGAGAGAGAGAGAGAGAGAGAGAGAGAGAGAGAGAGGATGGAGGTAAGAAAGAAAGAGAGACAGAAAAGAGTGTATAAGCAACTGCATATTATTTTTCTATCCCTAACCCCGTCACTCCGTAATCTCAGTAATCTACCATTTTAAAATGCCATCCTGAAATTTGACTGAGGGTAGGGGGACAAGTTATATCCCTTCGAATGGTGGAGCTGGGTGAGGTTAATCTGACAACCATAGCAATTAACATTCCATTTTATTTTGTGACTTGATTGGGGCCACATTCACACCAACTTTACGATTAGTTATTTTTTGGCAGAATTTCATAGAACTAAAAGAGATTATATATATATATATATATGTGTGTGTGTGTAAAGAAATACCTAGCAGTGGAGAGAAAGCGAGCGTTTTGTAGAAAGAGATATTTTATACAGAAAGAAAATGTTGGTTGGTTGGTTGCTTGATTTTGGGGTAATTTAAAGCAGAAAGTAATTTTTCTTAGCCATATTTTGACTTCAAGTAACTGTTCCTATTTAACAATAATTAGCATTTATGTGTATCTATTTATACGGCTTCAAGCATTCCTATCAAATACGAACAATTTGCACTCGACTTTATGTTTGTTTCTTTGTTTGGGTTTTATGGCATATTAACCATTGTAAGTTATTTAATGCCAAATCCATTTTATGCAAATAAACGGTTCTATTTCAAACAATTCAGTTTAGCATATGTACAAAGTTTGTCAAAAATATTTCTGTTTCAAGCTATTCAGTTTAATCAATTCTAATTCAAACAACTCTGTTTAGTGTAAGTACAGTTTCAATGTAAAACAGTTCTATTTCAAACAATTCAGTTTAGCATAAGTACGCAGTTTATTTCTATTTGATCCATAGATAGGACCTTCCACTCCTGGCCAGACTGAACCTGGAGGTGATGGCAATGAAGGAGTACTCCGCATTCTCCCAATCTCCAGCAATATTGGAACCTCACCATCAAATTGTTTAGTGTCATTATCAGGACACTCGTGGTGGGGGGTCTTACTCTTCTGCAGAGATGTAGTCGATTTATTCTACAACCCCAATCGACTGGGCAAGCGACTTGATGGTTTCAAGTAATTCAAGATATTTCCTGTTAAGTAACCAATAATAATAATTATTATAATGAACTGGATTAGAAACTTGCAAGGCGTAAAATAAGAGAAAAGAAAAACTAATTACACTGACAGCAAAAGAAGAACATCACAAACTAGGAAACAGAAAGGAAAGAAAAAAACCCACAACTGTTTGGATATTTCAAGCAACAAACTGACGATAACTCACACAAGAAGATCTGAATATGAAAATGAATCTCTTCTAAGTGCAGTATAAAACAACGCCATAAGGACCAACTATATTAAAACGAAAACTGCCAAGATGCAACAGAATAGCAAATGTAGGTTATGCAGTGATAGAGACCAAACGGTTAATCACATCATAAGCAAATACAGCTAACTAATACAAAAAGAGAACAAGACTAGACACGACTGAGTGGGAAAGGTGAACCATTGGGAATTGCACAAGAAATGGAAATTTGACCATACAAAAGAAAGGTATATATACATAAACCAGAACCCGCCCTGGAGAATAAAAAGCAAAAAATATCTTTCGGCTTTTGAGATACAAACAGATCATATAATCCTGGCCAGAATACCAGAACAAGTAATTATTAAAAAGATAAGGAAAAGAGATACAAGTAATTGGACCTTGCCAGAAAACGAAAAGAACTATGGAACATGAAGGTAACGGTGATACTAATTGTAACTGGTGCACTTGGCACCGTCACTAAAGGATTGGTACAAGGACTGAAGGACTTGGAAATAAGAGGAGAAGTGGAGACTATCCAAACTACAGCACTGTTAAGATCACTGAGAAGAGTCCTGGAAACTTGAGGAGACTAGCTGTCACTGGAAAACCATCAGCTAATGCTGGTGTGAAAAACACTTAAAAGTGAAAAATAATAATGACTAATTATATCAAAGCTAAAATTGTTAATATGCAACAGAATAGCAAGTGTATTGATAGGGATAAAATAAGAGAATATGAGAATAAGAGAATATCGCGAACTGGTGCAAAAGAATACAAGAGTCTGCATGACTGGGTAGGAAAGGAATTGTGCAAGAGATTAAAATTGTACCATTCTGACAAATGGTATATGTAAAAATCAGAATCTATCTAAGAAAATGAGATGCATCAAATTATCTGAAACTTTCCCAAAGGCTTGGTAAGGGGGCTGGAGGAATTAGAAATCAGACTACGAGCAGAGACCATCCAAACAATAGCATTGTTAGATTGGCCAGAGTACTGAGAAGAGTCCTGCAGTCACCTAGACTCATGTGAAATGCCATCAGCTAGCGCTGGTGTGAAAAACTCGCAAGTATTAATATAATAATAATAATAATAATAATAATAATAATAATAATAACGGTCCCCGAAGCCATAGGAAGACGGCAGGAGTTAAAATTTGGAGGACGAATCGAGACTATCCAGACCACAGAATTGTTAAAATACAAGAATACACAGAGAATCTTAGAGACCAGAGTAGACTAGCAATCCCAAAGACTTCACGGAAATGCCACCAGAAAACGCTGATGTGAAGAACTGGCAAAGAATAAAATGATCATAATGAAAACTTTAAGAGAAAAACCGAATCTCTTTTAACCACCGTACAAAACAACGCCATAAGGTCCAACTATGTAAAAGCGAAAATAGATTGTGCAAGTAATTGAAATTTGACCATACTACCAAATGGTATATGCACAAACCTGAATCCATCCTGGAGAATAAGGCGCACAAAACTCTTTGGGATTTTAAGATACAAACGGATCACTTAATCTCGGCCAGAACACCAGACCTAGTGATAGCAAAAAAAAAAAAAAAAAAAAAAAGAAAAAAAGAAAAAGAAAAGAGAACAAATAGTGGACTTCATCGTTCCGGCGGACCACAGAGTAAAAATCAAAGAAAACAAAAAGAGAGACAAGTACTTAGACCTGAGCACTAAAAAAAGCTACAGAAGATGAAAGTGGTGGTGATACTGATTATAGTCTCTCCGTGCTTTCTAAGGAGATAGGAAGATTTAGAAATCAGGGGACGAGCAGAGACCATTCAGACTACAATATTGTTAAATCAGAGAGAATATGAAGAGTCCGGGAGTCATATTTGTTTGTTTGTTTGTTTGTTTTGGTTTAATGGCATATCAACCATTGTAGGGTTTTTAATGCCAAATCCATTAATGTACATATAAACAGTTCTATTTCAAACAATTCATTTTAGTATAAGTTCGCAGTTTAGTTCTATTTGACTCATAGATAGGACCCTATCAGTTGCTACCACTGCGAGCCAGTGTGGACCTTGGAGCGATGGCAATGAAGGAGTTCTCCGCATTTCCCAAAACTCCAGCATAACTGGAATCTCACCGTCAAATTGTTTAGTGTCATAGTCGGGTGGAGTCTTACCCCTCTGCCGAGATGCAGTCGGTGTATTGTATAGCCCCAGCCAACTAGGCGAGGGAAACATGAGGAGATTTACTGGCACTCAGACTTTAGTGAAGGACCATCAGCAAAGGCTAGTGTGAAAAATTCGCAAGATTTGATAATAATATTAATAATAATAATAATAATAATAATAATAATAATAATGGACTTTGCCGTTCTGGCTGACCACTGGGTAAAACTGAAATAAAGTGAATAGAGTGATATGTACCCAGACCTTGCAAGAGAACAAAAAAAATTATCGAACCTGAAAGTGATGGTTATACCAATTGCTGTTGGTACGCTCATACAGTCACCAAAGGATTGGTGCAGAGAGGACTTGAAACTAAGAGGACGAGTGGAGACCATCCAAACTACAGCATTGTTGAGATCGGTCAGAAAACTGGGAAAAGTCCATGAGACTTGAGATGTCTTGCTGTCACTCAGACTCTAGTGAAAAGCCATTGTTATGCTAGTATGAAAAACTAGAAGAAGAAGAAGAAGAAGAAGAAGAAGAAGAAGAAGAAGAAGAAGAAGAAGAAGAAGAAGATAGAGCGAAAAATCGTTGACATTGTACTCGAAATGACTACTGCATAGCTAAGAAAGGGAAATCTCTAAAGAGAAACTGAATTTCTTCTAATGGCAGTACAAAACAAAGCCATAAGGGTCAATTAATCTGAAAATTGATATTATGCAACGGAATAGTAAGTGTAGGTCATCTACCAAGATAGATGAATGGTTTAATCAAATGAAAAGCGAATGCGTCAAACTACTACGGAAGGAGTAGAAGACTAGGAACAACTGGGTGGGAAAGGTGATCCACTTGGAATTGAGCAGGAAATTAAGGTTCGACCATACTACCAAATTCTATATGCATAAATCAAAATCCGTCCTAGAGAATGAGATGTATAAAATTCTCTACAAACGGATCACCTAATTCCGGCCAGTAGTGTTAATTAACAAGAAGAAAAAAAGGAACCCTAATCTAATTGATTTTTCCATCCCGGCAAGCTGCAGAGTGAACGTATAAGAAAGGGAAAAGATAGGCAAATACTTGGACCTTGCCAGAGAACTAAAAAAGCAGTGAAATATGAGGGTGACAGTGACGATAATAGTAGTTAGTGTGAAGGAACGGATCTAAAAAAATTGGAGAAAAGATTGGAGGAACTGAACATCAGTGGAAGAATCAAAACAATCAAATCCACAGCATTGTTAAGATCGTTTAGAATACTGAGAAGAGTTCTGTAGATCTGAGGAGATTTGACGTCTCTCAGACTCCAGTAGAAGCACCCCAAGCTAATGCTGGTGAGAAAAACTCGCAAGAATTACAATAATAATAATAATAATAATAAATCTCCTCCCTAATTTTTACCGTTAGTATTTTCCACATCTTCAGTAGGCACGTTATCGGTCTGCAGTAGTTAGGGGTGGTTCCTTTTTGGAGGTCTATTTTGATCAGAATAATTTTTCTTTTCGTCATCCATTCTGGTATGTCTGTTTCTTTCAGGCATCTATTCACTTCGATAGCCAGTCTGTCGTGAATGGAAATGAATTTTTTAAACCAGTATCCATGAATGCCATCATGACCCTGGTATTTTCCAATTTGTTACCTTTTTGAGAGCTGCTCTGAGTGAATCGATGTGTATTTTCGCCCTTGGCCCTTCTTCAAGTCGTTGTAGCTCTTTTTCATACTATTTAACCATTCGGCTTTTTCACCATTCTCATATTTTTCTCCAAAATAGTTTTGTTTCCCTTGCATCCGGTTGTTGGTATATCTTCGTGCATTCTCCTCCTACTTGCCGGTAGAACATTTTTCGTAGTTTTGGAATGTCCTGAATTGTATATATTGCTTGATCTTTTCTCAGGATTTTAAAAAATCTTTCACCAGTACTTTCTGGTCTATTTCCTCGAGGTATATTGTTTTGTGTTGCTTTTCTTTTCTGGTCCCAGCAAAATCTAGCGTTTTTGTCTTTCTAACCCTATTTTCTTCTGTCGTAGATTTCTCATCTCTTTCCAGTCTAATTTCCCATCCAGGTCTTGAGTTTTTGTCCGTGTTCTTTCAGGGAACACCGATTCTTGTATAGACTAATTTCACTCCAGCACAGATTAATTCGTTTAATTCCATGTTGTTCGTTGAGATATGTGTAAACAGTTTGTTTATTTTTTCCGTTTCTGTCTTGACTATTTTCGAGTCTTGGTTCCTGAGAGATGGTAATGCGGTTTTCTTTTCAGACATCATTCTTTTTATAGTGTCTATATTCTTTTTTTCCTTTTGTGTAAGTATTTGTTATGTGGTATTTTGGTGTGTGCTGTTTCGATTACTATTACTTAGCGTTTCAATTGGCTTAGAGGATTCTTATTTTCAGTATTTAGCATCTCGATTCTTATATTAGGGTCTAGTTGACTTGATTTCCTATTCATTTGTTGGTGTATTTCTAATATTTCAAGGTAAAAAAACTAACCCTTCCTTATTATCGTCCTAGATTGGTCAGGAAGTCTTTGGTTTTATTGTACGTCTTAAAATGTGCAAGATATCCGACAAAGACAAAGTTCATAGAGGAAACCATAAAAAACCTGGAGAGTGGAATTGACAGCAGGAGGAAAAAGTTTAGCTGCGGTGAAAATCCAGAGAGGTATGTTCCAGGGAGATGCACTACCACCATTGCTATTTGTAATTGTAATGATACCACTCAACTACATACTTAAGAAATGCACAGCAGGCTATAAACTTCGTAAATCGTAAGAAAAGATTAATCACCTAATGTACATGGACGACATCAAACACTTTCGCAAAAAATAAAAAAGAATTTTATAAACTTTTACACAGGTAGTGAAGATATACAGTCAAGATTTTGAAATAGGTTTTTACCAAATCTCACTATACCTGGCGAGCATCATACTAAACGAAAACAAAATCAAGATAGAAAACGAATAGAAAAAGCATTTTCTTCACAGTTAGAGAGATGGGCAAGTGTTTGTATTTGATCCATAGATGGGACCCTAACAGGTAATCCACAGCGGGTCTAAGTGAACCTGGGAGTAATGGCCGTGAATGGTTACTTTAAATTCCTCGGAGCTCCAGAACTGGAGCCTTGCTATTAGATGGTGTTTAGTGTCATATCCAGGTCACTCGTTTGAGAGGGGTATCTAACACCTCTGCAGAGATGCAGTCGGAGTATTCTACTGCCCCAGCCGTTTGGGGTGTATGGTTTCAGATATTCCAATCTAACACAAATTCTTTTCAAACACCTCTTTTTGACCCATTGGTGGGATCCTAATAGGTACTACTATTCCGGGTAAGAGTGGACCTGAGAGTAATGGTAAAGAATACCTACCCACAAACTCCTGAGCTCCAGAACTGGAGCCTCATCAGCGGATGCAGTTTAGTGTCAAACCCAGGAGAATTTTTTAAAGGTTTATTAGAAAAATCTGCAAAGGATGCAGACAGCGTATACTTGGCACCACCCATAGAAGGAGAGGGAAACTATGAAAAGTGAGAACTGCAGAAAGAGAGAAGCACAGAGAGAAAGAGACAGAGAGACAGAGACAGAGAAGAAAATGTAAAGAAGAGAAGATAGGGAGAGAAAAACATAAAGATAAAAGAGGAGAGAGGACGGATTTATAGAAAGAAAGAAAAAAGAAAAAAGAGAAGTAATGAGTAGAGTGTTTGCCAATGGTCTGGGAGATCGGGGTTCAATCCCAGGTCGAGTCACACCAAAAACTCAAAAAAATGGTACTTGATGCCGCCATGTCTAACACTCAGCAATATAAGGTAAGGGTGAAGAGTAAAGTGGAGCAATCCAAGGAATGGAGCAGGGCCCCCCACTACACCTCGGTGTTGCAGCTATTGAAAAGGAAGCCTTCGGGTCATCTTCGACTAAGGTCGCCAACTTTACTTACTTAGAAGGTAAAATCATAAAGAAAGAAGGGTATAGTAAAGGGAGAAGACTGAGGAGGAATGAGACAAAATTCGAATATTAAAAAGAAAGAAGAGGGAGGAGGTTTATTGGCATATCAACCCTTGTAGCTTATTAATTCTAAAAGAGAAATGAAATATAACTGTTTTTACATTTAACAGTATGCAAACAAAAGCTGTTCTTCTGCTTAACTGAATTGTCTGAAATAGAACTGTTTATATTTATAAAAGTGAATTTGGCAGTAGATAACATACAATGGTTGATATGCCATAAAACCAAACCAAAATATACCTAATCAAACTAAATAAATCAATTTTTTCTTCTGAAAATAGAGTATTGATCAGCAGAGTAATCTCACAGACTTGTTTCTGTTTAATGAATTCGATCCTCACTTGGTGTCTGAATGATCGAAATTCTTGCACAATCTCTCATCTCGCGAACCATCCAAGTAAGACGTTCTAAAAATGCTGGGCACTGCCGGAGAAGTAAGGAGGAACTCATAAGTAACGTTCTCCTTTGGACTCCTCCGCATGGACACACCAGTACTAGCCGATCAGCAAAAACTTACCCTAACCAGCTCTGTACTGACACAGGGTACTGTCCAGATGATCTATCGACAGCAATGTCTGATAGTGACTGGTAGCGAGAGAGAGTCAAGAGAGTCCGTGCTGCTGGCACGTATACATGTTGATAAAGTACAGACATACGATTTTGAGGATTAATTTTCTCTATTAACAGTCAACAAAACAGTTGGGATTATTCAGTCTTATAAATGCATTAATTTAATGAAAAAATATCCGTATTACTAAAATTCTTATCATAAGGCACGTCACAGAGTGTAATGGTTCATAAGCTAAATTGTTAGTGTTATTCGATTCTCAGTAGATGCCGTTTACATCTTGGCTCGCGTCACAACGATGCTAAGCTGAATAAATAACTAAAATTCTCATTATATTTATGCATATATACGAAAGAGTAACCCAGGAAAATGGCACATTATAGCGAGGTTTTTATTAGAGCTTAAAATGCTAAGAAATTTTTCGTATAATTTATAACTGAATAACAATTTTGCGGTTTTGCGTTCGCGCTGAACGTCATTTATTTTAAGAGTCCAAATTCTTAATGTAACGGAAATAGCTATGAAAAACTAATTAGAATCCTTCAATCTGTTTAAAATGAGAGCATCTGTATCCTCGCTGAGCGCTATTACAACGAGAAGAAAACAAGTTCACGGACCGTCTAATTGTTATCTCAAGGTAAATCTACATTTAAAATACAAAGTTTTTTTTTATATGTATTTGAAGTGATCTCATGAAATCATGAATAAAGCTCAAACTGAATTATGGGTTCAATCAAAGGTGTCATGGAGATTTTGCTTACTCGGATGTGCAAACAAAAATCAAATGAAATCGCAGATAGAATGGAAGTTGATAAAAAGAAATTTTTTGTTTGGTTTTGTAATTTGCGTCGGTTGACACGAGAGATAACTATTTTCTTTGGAATGATAGAAGTTTCCGTTATTCCATGTATTTGAGAAAAAAATTGAGGTTTCATTTTGAAAATTTCAGAAATATCTCCCCCCATACACTTAACAATTTTTTTCTTTATTTTTATGTAGGTGTGAAAATGTTACTTTTCCCTTACTTTTCTAAATTTTTTCCTATGTCTTTACAGCATCTGTTTTTTTTTCATACGATATATTTTTCTTTTCAACGCTTTAAGAGTTCGTCTGCAGAAGTCTCTTGTTGCTCGGTAGCAAGATAAAAGAAATAATAGCCCAAATTCTCGATATAACGGAGATAGCTATGAAAAGCTAATTAGAATCCTTCAATCCGTTTAAAATGAGAGCATCTGTTTCCTTGCAGAGTGCTGTTGCAACGAGAAGCAAACAAGTTCGCGGGTCGTCTAATTCTTATCTAAAAGTAAATCTATGTTTATTTAAAACACGAGTATTTTAATCAAATTTTCAAGTACCTTGATTTAAAAGATAAGCAGTTATCATTTTTATGTACACAAGCACGATAATCATATTTTTAGATGGAGAGTCCAGAACGACATTTCCATTTTTATTTTTAAATTTATATCTAAGCCAGCAGAGCAGCCAGTTATTTTTTTAATCGTAAAAAATCTGAAAATAAATACCTAAAACCGATACATTTTTCCAATATTTTTATTCGATATTGTATTTTTTATATGTGTTTAGAATAAAGATTTTCTGTTTCCCTTTCCTTCTCTCCTTCTCTCTCTCTCTTTCTTTCACTCTCTCTCTCTCTCTCTCTCTCTATATATATATATATATATATATATTTATGTATATATATATATATATATATATATATATATATATATATATATATATATATGTTTGAAATGCGTAAACACAGAATCAAAGGAGAGTCTGTTGATATCATACTTCTGATAATAATGTATGCGAGAAACTGACTATCACCAAGCGCCGTTGACACTGTCTGCGCAACTCAAAATTAGATCTGAATATGTTCTATCACTGATATTGAACACTCTTTATATATATATATATATATATATATATATATATATATATCAGGTCACCCTCCACTATAATCGCCAACATGTATATATATATATATATATATGTTGGCGATTATAGTGGAGGGTGATCTGAAAGCTCCCTTTTCAGAAGCTACTACACTGAGGTGTAAAGAAGGGCGCTACTACTTTCCCGGGATTGCTCCACTTTACCCTTGATTCATACCTTTTAATGCTGAGTATAATGCAAGGAGGGATCAAGTACCATTTTTTGTGTCGTAGGTATGACTCGACCTGGTATTGAACCCAGGTCTCCCGGCCATTACCGAACACACTCTCTTTCTCCCATCTCTCTCTCTCTATTTATATATATATATATATATATATATATATATATATATATATATCAGACATGTTTAATTAAATCAGACATTCTTCATGTCTTCCTATTCTATCCTCGATTTGTTCAAGTTTCCATATGAATTGTTTGAATTTGGGATGGAATGAATTTAGGAAGGCACCATACGTTTCTCATGTACTTTCCACCTGATATGAAGCCATCCTTGGGGTTGCAAATTATCAAATGATGTATAGAATGACCAGTCATATTTACATATACTTAAAGTAGGAAAAAGATGAAGTAGTTGGTGAATTTAGAAAAGATTAGAATTTTTACTAGAGATGCATATAGAACTGCTTTACTAATGGTTTTGAGACTTCGATGATTTTATTCACTATTCCATTTTCGATATTCACAATAAATATAGTCATTTATATATATCTTTCTTTCACTATATATATATATATATATATATATATATTCATAAGACATACTAGTCTACATATTTTGTCTATGTATTCTTATTTGGATCCGTTCAAGTCGCCGTATGGATGTTATAATACCCGACCGGAATTGGCGAATAAATTTCCCTTAGTTAATTTATTTCAAAGTCCTTTCGACTTGTTCATAGGCCATCTTCACGGGGTGTGTATACTGCAAAGGCAATATACAACCTTTGAAAATACAATACAGCTTTGTAAGAGTTAAGCGTTCGATGTTCTATTTATACTGGTGTCACGTTGTAGAGTTCTTTTTGTGTGTGTGTGTGTTTTTTTTAAATTTAGTTCTATAAATTGCAACAGCAGCAAAAGACATTTGAGTACATTAGCACTGGATTCGAAATCAATTTTAATTCTAATGTGCAGGGCTTCAAGAATCTGTAGTCTTTGTTTGCTATTTCATATATATATATATATATATATATATATATATATATATATATATATATATATGTATATATATATATATATATGTATAAAGATCCTACGTCTGTTAGTTGGGTTCGGCTTGTACATAAAATTATATCACCAAGACAATCCCTTTTATTCTTTAAAAAAAGCTAATTTATATGTTTGGAATCAATGAGAGTTTATCAAGAAATCATTTTTTAAGCCTGCCAAGCTATCATCGTGCAAAGTGGACTGGGCAAGTTAAAATTCTGGAAGAGGCTGTTTGCATGTCCATACGCGCTAATTCAGTGAGAAAACATGTACTCATCTCTTCTCCAACTCACCGGCTATAGATTAAACAGTAAACTGTGTTAAGTTAGGTTATTTGGTTTAATGCCACATCAACCCTTGATGGTTAATTAATGCCAAATCCTGATTTGGTTTGGTTTTATGGTATATTAATCATTGTTGGTTATTTAATGCCTAATCCTTGTTTATTTAATATATGTGATTTGGTTTGGTTGGGTTTTTTTAGCATATCGACCCTTGTTGGTTATTTAATGCCAAATTCTTTTGATACATATATATTTAATATATATAATTTGATTTGGTTGGGTTTTATGGCATATCAACCATTGTAGGTTATTTAATGCTAAATTATGTTTATAAATATATATCAAATATATGATTAAAAACACATTTTGTGGCTAACATTCCCAACTCTTCTTCTTTGTATATATATATATACATATATATATACATATATATATCTGTGTGTTTGTGTGTGTGTGTGAGCATATTCAAACATTTGGATAATCACTCACTCCAATTAACTTTTATTGCGTGAGTTCTCAATAGTTACCTCTTAATTTGGGATTCATATTGTGCGTTGACGTTTGTTGTTTACAAGTCCGCTAAAAATCTTCATTGTTCACCATGGAACAGGTCGGCGAAACCTTTGTTTGTTTCAGATTATTTCCCGCCATATCACAAAAAATTAAATATACAACTTTAAAAAAAAAAAAAATTATACGGCATTTTTAGTAATAGAAATTAAAATCCTTCATTAAAAAAGTTAACCATAAATTGCATTGCCTAGTCAGCTGGGGATGGGGCTATAGAATACACCTACTGCACCTCTACAGAGGGATAAGACCCCCCAGCATCGAGTGTCCTAGGTATGACTCTAAGAAATCTTATGGTAAGGCTCCAGTAATGCAGGAGCTTTGGGGGATGCAGAGTACCCTTCATTGCCATTGCTCCCAGGTCCACTCTGGCCTGAAATGGTTGCAACTAAAAGGGCCCTTATGGTCA
Organism: Sepioteuthis lessoniana; assembly: GCA_963585895.1. Lineage (NCBI taxonomy): Eukaryota > Metazoa > Mollusca > Cephalopoda > Myopsida > Loliginidae > Sepioteuthis > Sepioteuthis lessoniana. Next base: position 68,713,690 of record OY757913.1, on the reverse strand, counting down.
AACAGAACTAAACTGCGCACCTATGCTAAACTGAATTACTTGAAATCGAACTATTTTGACATTTAACTGTATGTTTTCGCTAAACTAAATTGTTTGAAATAGAACAGTTTTGACATTTAACTTTGTGTGGAAAAACCTATACTTATACTAAACTGAATTACTTCAATTAGAACTGTTTGACTAAACTGAATAGCTTGAAATAGAAATATTTTTGACAAATAAACTATGTACTCATACTAAACTGAATTGTTTGAAATAGAACTGATTTTTTATACCATAATGGATTTGGTATTAAATAACCAACAAAGGTTGATATGCCATAAATACCAACCAACCAACCAACCAACCATAAATTGCATTAAACCTATTAATAAAATAAAAACTACCGAAATCTTTTATAAATTTAAAAAAAAAAAGTAAATCGAAATAAATTAAACAATTTCCGCTGCCTTCTACTTGTCACTTGCTTCTTCCAGTCGTAAATTTTACCGTTCAAAAGTGTTATAAATAACTCTGAGAATTTTTTTCCTTTTCCCAGAGGGACCTTAAACTTCCAAGTAATATTCACTAGTCAACCATTTGAAATATAATAGGTTCTGACTTAGAGTTTGTTTTTCTTGCTTTTTTCACTGAAATAAAAAACAAAATTAAAAAAGTGGTCAGTCGGAAGTAACTCAGACATTTTAAAGTTGAGTTATTTTGATCGCTAAGTCAAATCTATAGTCATTTGAGACCAGAATTAGTCACGTAATATAAAGCTCAACGCATATCTAGTTTCCGTACCTTATCACAAGTAGAAGAAATCAATTACAATTTTGAGATGCGTTTGTCAAATTGTTTGATGAGGTCAGAACAAAGGTTGGTGTTTTATGGCATATCAATCCTTCTGGGTTATTTAATGCCAAACTCTCTCTCTCTCTCACTATGTATATATATATATATGTGTGTGTGTGTGTGTGTGTGTGTGTGTGTATGTGCATATATATATATATATATATATATATATATACAGAATTTGACTGACAACTATTCACTTCCAACTTTATATATATATATATATATATATATATATATACGGATTTTGGCTTATGACTATTCGCTTTCAACTCATATATATATAATGCAATTAGAAGAAGATTCAAACCTGTTTAAACTCATTATAAATTTATTTCGGCGAATGATATCATTATACTCTTCGTCTCATCAGATTATTCCACACGTTTAATTTGAGGTTGAGGTTGTGAGTTTTGTTATATAAACCTGGATTGAGAATATATAACAATAACCATACATCGAACACTCACATAAATTTATATGAAATTCCTTAGATATTCTATACGCGAATAATGCACACCATTGTCTTCTGACTATATATGTATATATATATATATACGTTGTAAGCGAATGGATTTTAAGTAACTTTGATTTGTTTGAGTTTACTTGTTTACAGACAGTTAAACGGCTGTAAGGATTCCCATTCGACACCAATAATTCTGTTTAATATTAATAATTTGTTTGCTCTCACTTAAATGGAAACAAATATTGCTATCTAACATTAGTAATCTTATATGTCAAGTATTCCTATATAATACAGATAATTTGCATACTGCTGTATGCTTTCAAATAACTAATAGTAATTGTCCTTTGTAAATGTTTAAACAATTTTCTTTTGTCTATTAAGTATTGTCCCCTTCTGTTTACATTTGTACATTAAATATTCGTACTGTAGTAGTACCCTACACACTCTCTGGGCAAGAAAGGACGAGCCCAATTTTTTTTTCATTAAATTGACTACTTGTTCTATTATTTTTGCAGCTATATCCTGTTTTTGCACAGATCTGGTCGGGTGTGTCCTGGCTTGGCTGGCGGTCGGTGAGTAGCGCTTTAACCGGCATCCTCGAGCCTCAGGGGGCCGTCCCCCCAGGATTTAACCCTCCTTCTCTCTCTCTCTCTCTATATATATATATATATATATATATATATCATCATCATCAAGACGTGCCGCCAGCACGGATATCCTTCACCATCTCTCGCCACTTTTCCCTATCGTTCATCACCTCCGGCAGGTCTTCTGGGTTACATCCCGTGTCCTCACATAGCTGCTGTATGTAAGTTCGGGCTGGTCGTCCTGCTTTTGCTTGGCCATATGTGGGGGTCCATAGTAGTACGTCACTTACGAGCTCGTCTTTGCTTCTCCAGCAGTGTCCGGTGTGTCTGGCTCGTCTGACCTGTATAGTTTTCGTGATGGGAGGTAGGTGGCCGTACAGTTGGCGTCTCGTGGGGTGTTGTCGCCAGGTCTTGTTCAGTATTGCTCTCAACATTCTTGTGTAGTTGCCGTCAAGTTTCTTCTCCAGCCGTTTGGTTAGCGTCCATGTAGTGCATCCTTATAGCAGTATCGATACAACTGCTGCCTGGAAGAAACTGCGCTTCATTTCATCGGTCAGGTCTGATTTCCATATTATTGAGAGCCTACCTATAGCCGTCCATGCTTTCGTCAGCCGTGTGTCGATGTCGTTTTCTGTTGATGAGACGCTACTTCCTAGGTAGGTGAATTTGTCCACTAGCCTCAGAGAGGCTCCGTCTAGAGTGGTAATGTTGCCCGTTTGGTTGTAACACATATATTCAGTTTTGTGCGCATTGACATGGAGGCCAATGCCTGCTGCACCTCGTTCCAAGCTATGCAGTAGTGTCTCTGCTTGATTAGGCGTATTCGCCAGTAATGCTAAGTCATCAGCGTAGTCGGCGTCTGTGATTGTTTTTGCGGGGTACCTTTTGCTTCTTTTCTTAGTCAGCTCGAAGCCATTTTCTCTGATTTTGTCGATCGAAGTTCTAAGCACGTAGTCTAGACAGATGATAAAGAGGTATGGGGCTAGCGTGTCTCCTTGTAGTACTCCTGCAACAATGTCGAAGTATTCCGTGTCTCCATCTGGTGAACGTACCTTTACTTTTGTGTTTTTGTAGAGGATCATTATTGCTGCTTCGGTTTCTTTTGGTAGGCCGTATGCTAGTAGGATTAGTTCCATTTTCCCTCTGTGGATGGAATCGAAGGCCTTGGTAAAGTCGACAAATAGTAATGTCGCCTGAAGTTTTTTTGCCCGGACGCCTTCAAGGATTCTACGGATGGTCAATATTTGTGAGGTTGTGGATCTATTTCTCCGGAAGCCATTTTGGTTTTTCCTAAGGATGTTGTCTATTTTGGGTTATATCCGGTTTCGTAGTAGGGCATTGTAGATTTTGGCTGCTATGGATGTAAGCGTTATCCCTCGGTAGTTCTTGGCTAATCCGAGGTCGCCTTTTTTAGGGAAAGGAAGGATGCATCCCTTCATCCATCTTTCTATCCTATTTTGACTATAGACAGCGTTGCATTGCCGGAGCAGTATATCGTCGAATTTTCTAGTCTTCCACACTTCTGGGGGGATCTCGTCTAGCCCTGCAGCTTTCCTATTTTTAATTTTTTTAAGAACTGAGTCGAGTTCTTCTTTGGTGAAAGGCCCTAGTTTAATGTCTAATTGCTTACTGATAATTCTGGTGATCGGTTCATCCGTTATTTTCGGTGGGCTTCCTAGTAGATTTTTGAAATGCTGTTCCCACAGTTTTACTCTTTCTTGTTGGCTTGCAGCTTTCAATTTTGCTTTGGCTGTGCTCTTCCTTCTACTTACTTCGTTTATTGTTTGCCAGGCTATCCTGGATTGTCTATATTCCACCGGCAGATGTGATCAGAGATTATCGATACTGTAGCTTGATAATTTTTAAAAGATTATAAAGCTACTCATGATAATTTTTGAACAAGATATTGTAGGTGAAGAGCAAGATTCAATGAGTGCAGCATCTTGTATTATTACCAGAACTAGCCCCGAGCAACTTATTCTTGCTGCTTCACACAAGAAGGAGGCGATTCAGGATTTTGCATTAAAGCATCCCCAACACACAGCGTCTCTTGAATATATATAGTTTGAAATTGATTTTATCTTGTCGTCTGACAAGATTTATTAAGTTTCATTCATATTCTATGCTAAAACTGTCCGAAATTTAATTTCTGAGCACGTTCTACTCTCATTGGGCATTTTCAAATATGTTTTTTTCATTGATCTTTTTTTCAGTCCGGTGAAACTTATTGGACGTCTGAGATACTTTCTATGCAAAAGGTAAAGAGATTTGAGTCATTTTTTTTTACCTATGATGCAGAAGAATGATTAAGAAAAAGACACACAAACACATACACGCACACAAACGCATCGGACATTACTACAACTATAATAGATAGATAAATGAATAAAATATCTCCAATCACTGGCTACAACTGGTTTTAACATCAAAACCATCCTTAAAACACTTTGAAAAAGAAGGAACATATGGTTTAATCCATAAGCATCTAAATAAGCAAATGCTTAAGTCAAATATTTGATTAACCCCACATACGACAAACAAATAAGTCTCACGCGTAGATCTCACTGTCGGATGTTGACTGATGGAGAGATCATAAAATGGGTGTTGCAAATAGCAAAAATAATTTTTAGTCCATGAATCGATATGCCATGTCACTAGTTCATTATTAATAGTTTCTTTTGTGGTATAACAATTTTTTAAAAATATATCTTAAAAGCTTCTTAAAAATATTTCTTCAGAAAAATATTTCTTCTGACGATCATGAAATATTAAAAGTTGTGGAGAATAAACGAAAAAGAATTATTATCAATAGATATTCTCATTCATCCCATCGCTTTTGTTCATCTTACACACACACACACACACATATATATATATATATGTGTGTGTGTGTGTGTGTGTGTGTGTGTGTGTGTGTGTGTGTGTGTAAATAAACGCAAGGTCATCAAAGGATGATTTTATTTATAGCTTGAATAATTTTCTAACGTTAAACGTTGCGGTTTTTAGATGAGAAAACATTAAGCCTTCATCAGGGCGTTTGAATTGTTAAATGGAGCTTTAATGTTTTCACGTTTAAAAACCGCAACGTTTAACGTGGACAAGTAATTCAAACGATGATAAAATAATCAACTGACGACTTTATGTTTTTTGATGCTTAGACATTTTCACAGAGTCGGATTTATTTTTAGTTTTCCTCATATATATATATATATATATATATGTATGTATATATATATATATATATATATATTGGTTGGTTGGTTATTTTGTTTTACGGCATATCAACCCTTTTTTTTATCATTTAATGCCGAATAAAGTCATTTGGATAAACTTTGGTTTGGTTTGGTCATTTCGATTCGATAATAATCATTGGTTTGGACACACTTACTAATTTAGTTTAGTTTGGTCTGGTTTTATGGCATATCGACCATTGTAGGTTATTTAATGCCAAATCGATTTTATAAGTATAAACAGTCCTATTTCAAACAATTCAGTTTAGCATAAGTACACAGTTTAGTTCTATTTAACCTATAAATATGACCCTATGTGGCACTATGACTCCGGGTCAGAGTGGACCAGGGGGCGATGACAATGAAAAGGAACTCCGCATTCCCCAAAGCACCAGCATTACTGAAGCCTCACTATCAAATTGCTTTATGTCATAATCAGGACACTCGTGGGGATCTTACTCCTCTGCAAAGATGCAGTCGGTGTATTGTACGGCCCCATCTGACTGGGCCTGGCCATTAAATAAAATACGACCGACCAGATGTTTTACCAACAAAATAAAAAAAACAAAACACCTAAGCATTTTTAAGATATATCATCTATAAAAAATAGCAACAACAAATTAGAACCCAAGTTCATCATATATCTACTAATCTGAATGATCATCGCTATTTTTACTCACATGACATTAAAATGAAAAATGGTGCAATTCTACGTTTTTTATCTCAGAGCCCTTAGAATAGTAACTCCAAATATTTAGACGAAAAAATCAATAAAATAGAAAATTCCATTGCATAACTACTACATCACATGTTTTTTATACAATATTTAAAAATCAAAATATTTAATTTTATACAATATATAAAAATTAAGATATTTAGAAATTCAGAAAAGAAAAAACATCAACCAAACAACAGCAAAAAATAACATAATTCAAAATCAAATGTAATCTTCAGATAAAGTCCGATTACAAAGATATATCATTTTAACCACTCACATAATCGAAAAAGAAAAGAAAAAAGAAAATTAAAAAAACCTGGATATTCAGTCACAGTTTTTTCTAAAACAATTAATACTTAATCATGAAAATAACATTAGAAACTAAAACATATATATAGGGTTCAATTCGACGTCGAGTCATATCAACGACTCAAAAATAGTACTTAATGCCTCCTAGCTTTACATTCAGCATTATAAGATACAAATCAAGGGTAAGGGGAGCCATCCAAGGAAAAGAGTAGTGATATCTCCTACATCTCGGTGTAGTAGCTATCGAAAAGAGATCCTCCGGTCGATCTCGACTACGGCCGGCCAATTTATATATATATATATGTGTGTGTGTGTGTGTGTACTATCACTTGTAATAAGTGTTACACTGTCCCTTGTAATGACTGTTATATAAATTTCGTAAGTAAAACATTAATAAGCTTATCCACTTTTTCTTTCTCTGCTTAATGGCATTTCAATTTCCATTGGTTATTATTTAATGGAGCTGAAGAATACACTGACTGCATCTCTGCTGAGAGGTAAGACCCCCACCACCAATGAGTGTCCTGGATATGACATTGAATAATCTGATGGTGATGCTCCAGTGATGCTCGAGCTTTAGGGAATATGGAGTTCCCCTTCACTGTCATTACTCCAGGTCTACTCCGTCCCGGAGTGGTAGCATCTGACAGGGTCCTATCTATGAGTCCGACAGAACTGTTTGACGTTTAAACAGAGTGCAAGCAAATCACTTATGCAAAAGTGAATTGTTAGAAATAGAACTGCTTGATCATTTAACAGTGTGTAAATAAATGACTTGTGTCTAATTGAGTTATCAGTAACACATAGCAATACTTGGAACCACTTAACTTTGACTTATGCTAAACTGAATTGTTTGAAATAGAACTGTTTGATTATTTAACTGTGTGTAAATAAATGACTAATGTTTGTGATACATAGCAATACTTGGAATTATTTAAGTTTGTTGAGTAATATATATGAATAAACCGGATTAAATAACCTATAATGATCGATATGCCATGAAACCAAACCAAACCCAAGCCCAATCGACATCTACCTCTACCATCCATTGCTTCAGGTTGGCCTTCTCGACTGCATGCAGTGTTTGCACCGAGTTGTATCTTCCCTGGTCGACCAGGACAGGTACGTCCATGTGTTGAAGTCATATATCTCCCATATAAATTAGTTTTATTTATTGTATTTTAACTTTACTTAGATTCTGTCATTTTTTTTAAAATTCTTGACTTATTTTAAAATTTTTCGAACGCAAAAAAAGTGATGTCACTTAAGAACGAAATTTAAACGTGATAACGTTGATGACAAATTGAATATTAAAAATTAATTCATTTTTATTTTCCATTCGAAAATATTTTTCGGGTTAAATGATAATGAAATACTGCTGTGATAATGGTCGGTTAGAAGGGACCAAAACGTGGGCATATATAAAATACATCAAATGAATACTTAAAAAAAATTCTATTTCTATCAAACGTCGGATTTATTATCCAAACTTATATCGATATAGGATTAAATATTTGATATAGATACGTGATGCCGACCTTTAAGCTTGAAATTATTTACAACTACACTTCTTCAAAATTAACAGTGAGAAAGTGTTTATTGCCTCCATACACACATTGTACAACATTCGGTAGCGAGTTATCTGCACTATAAAAATATGCAGAAAAATACCACATTTTATTTTGTCAATAGATTTTTTCTATGCCATTCTACAATGTAACGTTATCACAAATAACCTAAATACTTATTAATATCAGAAGCCAAGAGTACACATCTGATGAAGAACCCTAAAAAAAGAAAAAAAAAGAAAAGAAAAAACAGTCACGTAACTGTTGCCTATTCCGGCTTTAAAGGTCACCCCCGCCATCTCCACACACACACACACACACACACACACACACACAAATAAACAAACAAAATGAAACGCATCAGATAAAGCTCCTGATAAATTCACATTCTACGCTTTTCTGCTTGGGGCTCACTGAGAACTGACGGCAAGGCTACGGTCTGCTTCTCGGCACAATCAAAGTGCCACATTCCCGCAGAGTCAACTGCAGAATCCAAGAATTCGCTCGTAAATTGCTTTCTATAAAAGAAAGAAAGATAAGGTCACGGTTGCTAATTTCGGGAATGCCACTGGCCAGCCAAAATTACCATGGTGGAAAGCTTGACATTTTTTACTACCATGCCTAAATATGCGATCAGAATATTCATTAAATAGACCTATTCCGTCCGTAATACTTGTATGTATTCAATCTTGTCATCTGAAAAATCACGTTCTTTCTAATTTACACTGCATTTTTCTAATAAAAGTAATAACAACGAATTTACTTTGTATATATTAATGACACTATTCTTTCGCTAAATCTTGTTCACAGATAGTGAATTTCTTAATTTGTAACGCAGTTTTATATTGCGTATTATAGTACTATTCTGTCAGTTTGATTTGATTTGGTTGGTTTGTTTAATGGTAAATGAACGTTCGTACCAAAACCATCCAAGTAGAATAACAACTATGATACTATGTACCACTCAGCTTGAGGAATAATAGAGTTCATACCTTTCCTTAGCGTCTTAGTCCGAAAGTAACTGGATTTCGAACTCTCTTACTTCGGAGCCGCAATCCAGCACTTTATTCATTACGTCAAGGTGACTCCCCCTCCCCTCACACCTATGCTCTCGGTAACACTTGGATTATTTTCTGACTACTGACAATCGGTTTCTTCCGAATTTGTTGAGCATTACTTTTGTACGTTTTTATTTGATTTATTTGTTTAACGGCATATCAATTCCATATGGGTTATTTAATGTCGAAATTTTATTCCTTTATAAATGTTTTGTCGCAATCATAACAATTTTCGATATTTCAATGCATTTTTAATTGCCCTTTTTTTCCAGAAATTGTCTATATTTTTTGTTTGCAAATGGTTTCAATTATTCATATGTAATACTAGTAATTTTTACACAATTATATAATCTCGAGTAATTATTTCTATTTGATAATAAACAGTTTGTTTGTGAACACTAATAAATTTAGTTTAGTTTGGTTTGGTTTTATTGCATATCAACCATTGTTGGTTATTTTATACCAAATCCTACTTATACATATATATTAAATATATATAATTTGGTTGGGTTGGGTTTTATGGCATATCAACCATTGTTGGCTATTTAATACCAAATCCTGTTTTTACATGTATATTAATAATATCATTTGTAAACATATTTTGTAGATACACATGGTTAAATAATCAAAGAGTTCTATTTCTAACAATTCAATTTAGCACGTGTCAACAAAGTTGGATAGTTCCAAGTACTGCTATGTATCACTTACAATTTGATAAAACATTAGTTATTTCTTTACGCACAGTTAAAGGATCAAATAGTTCTATTTCTAACAATTCAATTTAGCATAAGTCATTTGTTTGCATACAGGTTTATGGCCAAACAGTTCTGTTTGATCCATAGATAAGATCCGATCAGCTACTTTCATTCCAGGTCAGAGTGGATCTGGGAGTAATGACAATGAAAAGGTACTCCGCATTCCTCAAAGCTACAGCATTACTGGCGCCTCACCATCAGATTGTTTAATGTCAGATCCAGGACACTGGAAAATTATATATAATTTGTTATATATATATATATATATATATAATTTATATATATAATTATATATAATTTATTATTATTATTATACATAATTAAAATAATGTCCGAAAAATTCAGCTAATGATTATTAGCTGAATTTTTCATTGTATGTTAACTAATGTTAATATAGAGTTGAAAGTTTCATCGTTGAATGTAAATGCTTTAAACATGTTTGTACTAAAGAAATGAAGGTCCGTTGACAAGACTTGTTGGGTATCTTCTGCTTCTTTCTTTTGTTATCTTGAAACCGTTTTTTATTTTATTTTATCGATAGATGTTCTAAGCACGTAGTCTAGACAGATGATAAAGAGGTATAGGGCTAATGTGTCTCCTTGTAGTACACCTGCCACAATGTCGAAGTAGTCTGTGTCTCCATCTTTGGTGTTTCTATAGAGCATCATCATGGCTGCGACGGTTTCATTTGGTAGGCCGTAAGTTAGTAGAATTTGCTCCATCTTTCCTCTGTGAATGGAGTGAAAGGCCTTAATAAAGTCGACAAATAATATTGTTGCCGCTAGGTTTTTTGCGCGTACACCTTCAAGAGTTCGACAGATAGTCAAAATTTGTGATGTCGTGGATCTGTTTCTCCGGAAGCCATTTTCGTTCTTCCTAAGTATGTTGTCAATTTTGGGTTCTATGCGGTTGCGTAGTAGGGCATTATATATCTTGCCCGCTATGGACGTAAGTGTTATACCTCGGTAGTTCTTGGCTAATCCGAGGTCGGCTTTTTTAGGGAAGGGGAGGATGCATCCCTTCATCCATCTGTCTATAAGATTTTGATTATATACGGCATTACAGTGTCGGTGCTGTATGTTGTCTGGTCTTCCACACTTCTGGGGGCATTTCATCGAGCCCTGCTGCTTTTCTATTTTTAATTTTTCTCAGTACAGAGTCAAGTTTTTCTTGAGTAAACGGTCATAGTTTGGTGTCTAATTGCTTACTTATAATTCTCGAGATTGGTTCATGTGTAACTTTCGGAGGGTTTCCGAGTAGATTCTCGAAATGCTGTTTCCACTGGTGTATTCGATGTCGTTGGCTGGTATCTTTCAGTTTAGCTTTGGCAGTGCTCTTCCTTCTAATCACTTCGTTTATGCTTTGCCATGCTATCCTAGATTGTTTATCTTCAACCGAGTCTCTAATCTTATCGAACTGATTTTGGATGCGTTCTGTCTTTTCTTTTGAGTATATGTTTGCTAATTCATTTTGCGCCTTTTTAAAATTCAGGGCATTGGTATAGGTTGGGTTCTTCCTATTGCATTTGGAGGCAGTTTCCACGTCTGCACGCTTTTCTCTAACCGCTAATGTCTCCCATGGAAGAGTAGATTTAGTTCTTTGTTTATTTGGAATTAATTCCGCTGCCGCTTCTAAGTGGGTGTTGACGAAATTCTCATATTCGTCATTTGGAGTATGTGTTTCTGTCTTTTCTTGCTGTGCATCGTATTTGTTTCTTAGTGCTAACGCATATTTATATCTAATATCCCAGTTATTAAGCAGGGCCCAGTCATAGTGTACAGTGGTCGTTGTTCTTGTCGCATTCTTTTGTAGGCTCAGTCGTATTTTTGCCATGAGAATTCGGTGATCGGAGGACACGCCCTCGAATGAGGAGTAAGCCTCGCAATATATATATATATATATATACTTATCTGTATTATTTGAATTTTTTTTTCTTCTGTGATTAGTGTGTTTGCTGCTAAATAAAATAGAATAAAACCAAAATGCATATTCTCTAAGTGTGCTAATTCCATCATTCTTTTCTCGGGTAGTATAACAGGGGACTCAAAAGCCGGACAAGGAAAAACAAAGACATAACTGCTCCCTTGCTCTCTCTCTTTATATAAATATATATACATATATATATATATATATATATATATATATATCATTAAGTTGAATTTATCGTCTCTTGCTCCTTGCAGGTCCCCTAGACTGCATCCAGTGTCCGGACAGATCTGATGTATGTAAGCTCTTACTAGATGGTCAACAAGGCGACGTGCGAGAGTAGGATTCCATGAGAAAACACGTTTTTCCCTACTTTTCCAACGGAGCCCAACATATATATTGTTCAATAAACATACAGTAAAAATCAGACACATTGGCAAGGATAGTGTTCAAAATAATATCCAAAACATGACAACAAAATGATGATTAAGAGGTTAAATACTGGAGAATACTTCTGTTATTGCAGGCATACAAGAAAAGTACCTCATTCAAAATGTACAACATATATATGTATGGATGGATATACAGGGTACGGAAGCAAAGTATGGAATAATTTTTAGAACGTTTTTTATTCTGATTAATCGATTTTTGGAAAAAACGCAATAAATCTAAATTTTCATGATGAGCTCTATTATTCAAGCACCCTTTTTTTTAAGATTAAAATTCGGCCCAATATGATTGAGCAAGAAAAGAAACGACAAAAAACCTATGATTTGCTTAACGCCAAAACCAAGCCAAAAAAAATTAGGAAATATTTGGTGTTTCTTTATGACTACTGTCAAACCAAGACCTTAACCCGCTTGATTTGGGGTTGGGGTAGAAAATTAAACAAAAGCAACTTCCCATCCAAACGTTGTTTCACTTAAGATTGGTACTGAGGAGAAATGGAATAAAATGTCTGAAAAATTTATTTTGAAGGCATGCAAATCATTTCGAAGACGTGTTGATGCAATAATTGAAAAAAGTAGTGGCCATATTGAGTGAATTTACTGTTTTGTGTCTATTTTCTTATTTTGTTGTTTATTTCTAAAAATTAAAATTAATCTTTTTCCTTAAAAGGGCCGTTTATTATTTTATAAGAATATTCATAATTTTGCTTCCGCACCCTGTATATAATGTAGTTTGATATATTTATAAATAAAGAGTGCTCAGTATCAGTGATATAGAGCATGTATATGTAAGTTAAGATAGCATTGACAGCGCTTGTTAACACTTAGTTTCTCATCCGACCAAAACTATATATATATATCATTATCCTGTTGCACTGCTAGCACATATCTCCCTGACCCTCTATCGCCACCCGTCTCTATCGTCCATCGCTCCCGGGAGGACTTCCAGGCTACATCCTGTATCAGTGCAGAGCTGTTGTATATAGGTTGTACCTGGTCGTCCTACCTTTGCTCGTCCATGTGAAAGGGTACACAGGAGTATATCGCTTGTGAGTTCGTCCTTACTTCTCCAGCAGTGTCCCGCATGTCTGGTTCGTCTAACTTTGATCTTTTTCGTGATGGGTGGTAGGTGGCCGTATAGCTGCTGTTTTGTTGGGTGTTGCCTCTAGTACTTATTCAGTACAGCCCACAGCATTCTTGTGTAATTGCCGTCAAGCTTTTTTTTTCCATACGTTTAGTTAGCGTCCATATGATATATATATATATATATATATATAATGTATTCAAGAGACTAAACAACACATAACATGTGCTTTGCGCAACGGTTTTCGTCGTAGGAAACTGAATTGTTGACCCGAGGTCAAATCTTTGACAAAGCTGTTTTTGTTTCGCTTCGTTCTAATGCTTCTTGGGAGAGGTATAAATGCCTTTGTTCTCTTCCTAGGTATGGGTCACTAGTTGGTGGATTCTTTAGCCTTGGTACAGCAGTGTATGAAAATGAGAAATCCTGAATTCAAATCAGCTTTACTCGGCTTAAAAATTGACCTTTGGTCGCAATCTTCCTATGTTGGGCGGTTTGCGTAAATACTTACGTGTCTTAGTTAAGGAATAACGATGAAACATTGCACACGGTTAGGATTGTCATAAATATAGATAGAAAGTGTAAAGCAATTTCATCAGTTCTTTAATTTCAAATATCTTTAAGAGTTCCCTACCATTCCTAATCACAATTATCAGGAAACATCCGATCTGAGAACGGGCGAGCCCGTTAGCATTTTTGAAGGAACCTGGGTGGCTATTTCACGTTACAGGCATTGGTCTTGGCATGACTCACACTAGACGTCTTTCCCAATTGTCAAAAAAAAAAAAAACCGGGAAGATTTGTTAGATCTCATCCATCAACGTGACGGGAGATGAGTCGCACGAGATTTTAAACTTGGCATTTTCAACCCATCACCTCATCCCCGAAAAATAAAATAAAATAAAATAAAATAAGAGTTTGTGATATCGCGCTGTTAACGGCAATTCACTTGGCAGGCCTCCCATATGTACAAAACATATCCTGTATTTAATGATTTTGTCATGTATTCTGTTTATATTGACTTAATAAGGACGTTTTAAATCATATCTGTTAACTCTTTGAACGCATAAGTCGGATATTTCGATAAGAGCACGATTATGATAAACACTTGTAATCCCGATAATTCAGTCTGATCAGACCACTATTTTGCCATATTGCAATAAGCCCGATATTTTGGTCTGATCAAAGCATTATTATGCTATGTAGTAATAAGCCTGATATCTCGGTCTGATCAGAGCACTGTTATGCTCTACAATGATAAGCCGGATGTTTCGGTCCGATCAGAAGATTATTTTGCTTTATAGAAACGAGTCCGATTTTTTGGTCTGATCAGAGGACTATTATGCTATATAGTAATAAGTCTGATATTTTGGTTTGATAAGAGAACTATTATGCAATAGAATAATAAACCCAATATTTTGGTTTGATCTGTGCACTATGATGCTCACACATGATTATCTATTTACCCAACTCACAGATAGGATGCGAGTCAAAGTCAATTTTAAAGCTTAGTTTCCTTGACCGATTGTCTAGCCATTGCCAAAGAATCAAATCTACCCTATTTCTTACCTGTAGCTAAGGGAGAACAGACATAATCATACAAATGAAAAGCTAACAGCCTCGTCCAGGTTTTGAACCCGGGCCGCTGAACGTATACCCGGGGACGATGTAAAATTTTAAAGTGACTTTATTATTTTATGCAGTTCAGGGGAAAACATGAAAAATGCAGCAGTGAAAAGGGTTAAAGTACATTTTACTCAAAGTTTTGTGACAAAAAAAAAAAAAAAAAATGAAAAATAGAAAATAAAATGAACTCAAGACTTTTTCTCAAAGAGATTCCATTCTGTTTGACTTTTCACAACGATTTTGGCTACGAGTTCTTGATGGAGATCTATTCTTTTAGAATTGGCTCATTAACCATTTTCAAAAAAAAAAAAAAAAAAAAAAAAAGAAGAAAAGTTCAGCTATTTGTACAGGTGGAGCTGAGATTTCTCTTGTGCTGACTTGACGTATGTTGTATCGTCAAATTGATGGAATCTCGGTGTTTGTTCAGAGAAGCATAAACAAAATTGAAGCAAATGAATTAAAAAAAAAGGAAAAAGAAGGAAAAAAGGAAAAAAAGAAAGAAATTCTAAATGCTATCATAAATGCAGTAAAAACCTCAAAGAATAAACCATGAAATATTTCATCCACTTGTAAGAATATCATTATATATACACAGCCAAGTGTCCCTGTTATAAGAACTAAACTGTATCCGATGGTGAGGCTCCAGTTCCTCAGATCTGAGATGAGTAGATTCACTTTTACGAGAATATTACTTCTAGGACCACTTTTAAAAATTATTATCTTTTTTTCTTTATATATGTGTGCGTGTGTGTGTGTGTAACATTAACACGGCACAAATAGATACTTGAAACTATATTATTTCTTGCAAATTATTTGTATTAAAAAGAAATCCTTGAAATCATATAATTGCTTGAAAATTGTTTGTATTATATAGAACTTATGGAAAATATGTAACTGTACAGAAATAAATTATAATCATTCTTAAGAAGTAAGAATATTTACTTGAAATCATATAATTGCAAGGAAATTATTAGTATTAGATAGAAATACTTGCAACCTTGTAATTGCTTGTAAATCATTAGTATAAATTAGAAATACTTGCGACTATGTAATTGCTTGTAAATCAGTGGTATTACATAGAAATACTTGAAACCATATAACTGTATGCCTTTGTATTGTTGGTAGAGTGTTCGCCAGTAGCCCCGGAGACCGAGGTTCAATCTTCGGTCGAGTCATACCAAAAACACAAAAAATGGTACGCGATACCTCATTGCTTAACTCTCAGGATTATAAGGTACGTATCTTGGGTAAGGTGGAGTAATTCATTGAAAGGAGTAACGTCCTCTCCTACACCTCGGTGAAGTAGCTATTGAAAAAGGAGCCTTCGGGTTGTTCTCGATTCCGGTCGCTGACCTCACTTCATTGATAGATAGGAATCATCATCATCATCATCATCATCATGTCGTGCCACAGGCACGGATATCCCTGACCCTCACTCGCCACTTCTCCCTAATGTTCATCGCCTCTGGCTGGTCTTCAGGGCTACATCCCGTATCCTCACATAGCTGCTGGATGTATGTTCGAGCTGGTCGTCCTGCTTTTACCCGGTCATATGTGGGGGTCCATAGGAGTACATCATTTATGAGCTCGTCCCTGCTTCTCCAGCAGTGTCCTGCATGTCTGGTTCGTCTCGCTTGGATAGTTTTTATGATGGGAGGCCGGTGGCCGTATAGTTGGTGTCTTGTGGGGTGTTGCCGTCAGGACTTGTTCAACATTGCTCGCAACATTCTTGTGTAATTGCCGTCTAGCTTCTTCTCCAGCCGTTTAGTTAGAGTCCAGGTAGTGCATCCATACAGCAGTATCGATACGACCGCTGCCTGGAAGAAACTGCGTTTCATTTTATCGGTCAGGTCTGATTTCCATATGATCGATAACCTATCGATAGCTGTCCATTCCTTCGTTAGCCGCGCGTCGATGTCCTTTTCTGTTGATGATACGCTGCTTACTAGGTAAGAGAATTTATCAACTAGTTTAAGAAGGGTTCCATCTAGTGTGGTGATGTCGCCTGTTTGATTATAGTGCATATATTCCGTTTTGTGTGCATTGACATGGAGGCCAATGCCTGCAGTGACTCGTTCCAAACTATGCAGTAGTGTTTCGGCTATGTCATCGGCGTATTCGGCGTCGGTAATTGTTTTTGCAGGGTGCCTTCTGCTTCTTTTTTGTCACCTCGAAGCTGTTTTCTCTGATTTTATCAATCGATGTTCTAAGCACGTAATCTAGACTATGATAAAGAGATATGGGACTAGCGTGCCTCCGTGTAGTACTCAAATCCTGGAAAATTATTGCTGTTTGATGAATATACTTGAAACCATATATTAAATGATAATTAATACAAATAAATACGGATAGTTACTTGAAATCTCATTATTCAAATTTTTGGTACTACATAGAAATACTTGGAACTATTTGCTTTCTTTCAAATTATTAGTATTAGAAAGACTTGAAAATAGAATTGGTTAAATATTATTATTACTATTTGAAATACTCGGAAACGTATAAAAGTATGTAATGAAATAATAAGTAAGTAAAGTTGGCGACCGTAGTCGAGGGTGACCAGAAGGCTCCCTTTTCAATAGCTACTACACCGAGGTGTAGCGGAGGGCGCTACTCTTTTCCCTGAATTGCTCCACTTTACCCTTGATGCGTATCTTATATTGCTGAGTATGAAGCAAGGAGGTATCAAGTACCATTTTTAAAGTCTTTAGTATGACGCGACCTGGGATTGAACCCAGGTCTCCCGGACCATTGGCGAACACTCTACCCACTAGACCATTGAAACCATATAGTGTCAAAAAACTATGAGTAATTTGCAAGCAATAAGAAAACTTCAAGTATTTTTATCTAATAGTAATGATTTGAAACAAATTATTTCAATTAGATTGAAATTAGTGAAATTATATAATTGCAAGCAAATTATTGGCGTTTGATCGAAATATTAAACATTTAAAAATAATAATGCGACTCTGTCATTCGGAATACAAAAAAGTCTTTAGTCTGACTGTCTCCAATTCTAGCTGTCTGACGCAAACACGAGAAGAGAGGAAGACCTTGTAAGGGTATATGAACGAATTTTGCTTGCAGCTACAAAGAAGCTCACCCAACTTGTATATTTGGGTTTCAAATCTTAACTCTCTCTAAAATCCAAAAGTATTCTTTTCTTATATAATATCTTCTAAATTATTGCATCAGCAAGTCATATTAGAAAACGCGTCGTTAACTTTTATTTTCCTACGCCGGTCAACAAACCTTAATTTATTTGTATCCATATCCTGTCTTCCTCAATGTTATTTTGACGTGAGGTGTTTAAATCTAGTTACCATCAATGCACGCGTTTGCCCTTTGCAAGGAACTACACTTACACTCAAAGATATGTAACCAGTCCACAACCTCTCCAAACTAAATAATAAAATAATTAATATAATCAATTATCAATAAAATAATTAATATGATTAATTAAGACCCTAAATAGTTTACATTACTCTTCCTTTTCTTTCTTTTACTGCTTGTCTCTTTCTTTTCTGGTTTCGTTTTTTCTTTCCTTCTTTTTTCCCTTCCTGCTCCTTTTCACTTTTTTTTTTCAATAGCTTCTTTTTTGTTCTTCTCTTTTCCACTTCATCTCTGTTTCCCTTCCTCTCTCCGCTTCTCTTCACATCGTTTTCTTTCCTTCGCCTCTTCTCTCTCCACCCTTTCATTTCCCATCTCTTAAACGCCTTTTTTTGCTCTCCGCCCCACTCTTTTATTTCCTCCTCTCCTCTCCTTTTCTTTCTTACTTCTCATTTTGTTCTTCCTCTCCTTCTTTCCCTCTTTTGCTCATCCTTCTTTTTCTTTCGCCTTTCTTTTCCAGCCTATTCGTCTTCCTTATCTTTCATTTTTGTACCTCATTCTTTTTCTCTACATCTTCTCCTCCTCGTTTTTCCGTCGTCCTCCTCCTCCTCTTCTTAAAAACCTTCTTCTTCGTCCTTTCTCTTTTCACTTCTCTTCCCACCATATCTTTCCAATCTTTTTTTTGTCTATGTTTTAAATGTTGATAGCCTAAGTTTATAATCATCCTTCTTGACCTTCCTACGAGGCACGTGACTTTCGGAGCTGAACATCTCCATTGTCGGGCTCATATTTTCGAAACCTCAGCTTGTTTACTTCCTTCTTGATTAATGGTTCCCATATGTGATTAATGTCTGTACACGGTCAGCTGATCGTATTCCTACAACTTTTTATTCTGTAATTTTAACTTCATTCTATCAAATTTTGTATGCTGGCTGTTCTTTAACATATTCTCAGCTCTACACGAGATAGGATAAAAAGTACCAAAACTGAATCTTTGAATATTTTTAATTTCAATATTCAAAATCTAAAATTTAAATGAATACATGTTTAACTAGGCAACGATCATAATTAATTATTTTTGTCACAGAACAAGAAGACTGGATGATTATGGAGGACGCATATTCTTTCAAACAGTAGCAGCACCGTACAAAACAGCAACTGTACGGCCACTTACCTCCCATCATCCAAACCATACAAGTAAGACTCGTAAGACATACTTAGCATTGCTGGTGAAGTAAAGACGAACTCATACGCGACATTCTCCCATGGACTCCTACACACTGACATACCAATAGCCGACCGGTTAAAATATATTAATTAGCCCTGAGCGGACACTGACTGCCGTCTAGAGGACTTAACAAGAACGATGGCCGATAGAAATAGATGGCAAAAGAGTGACAAGCCAATCTGTGCTGTTGGGACGCATTGATTATGATGAAGCTGCTGTCTCGACATGTTAAACGAGTTAGTATTAATGTGGAAAAAAAGTTTGAAGCCAGCCTCGATATGTTCTGAAAAGCAGTTTTCGGTGGAACACTGGATTGTGAAAGTGCAGCACGCTTCCACACTCATCACACGTAGCACCCTATTTGCTGGTTATGACCCTAAACTTTATCTGATGGCGAGGCTCCAGTTCTAAAATTCTAGGGAGAGTGAACTTAGCTTTTCGTAGTAGTGGTAGTAGTGTTACCACTGGTTAGAAACCAATCGATTAGTCAATTAGATCTGTTTGAAAATTATCGATTATTGTTATTGAAAACTATTCTTATCAGATAGGAATACTGAAACAATATAACAGCGTGTATTTTTGGTTGTAATTAAAAGTAGTTCTTTTTGGTTATAATCATTCACAAATGATTAATTAGTTTACCGAACCCCTCCCCACGAACAAGATGTGACACAAGGTCAATTTTTAAGAAGACTATGTAATTACCCAACCCCTCTGCACGAACAAGATTTGACACAGGGTCAATTTTTAAGCGTTATTTATAAGGTTTAAATTCAGAGATTTCCTTCTAGACTGGTTGCCATACGAAAGGTAAAGAGCCCAGACGGCCCTACTATTTGCTAATATATAAGAGGGAGAACATTTGGATTCATACCTTTTCCAAGAGTATAAGCGCCATGCCAAATACAAACAGCCTCATTCAGGGTTTGAACACGGGTCACCGTGTCTATTTCCAACGACGATAAACATTACACCACGGGCACCTCAACATGATATGTAAACCCGTCTGGGAAGTGCGTATATTTTACTCTCATATTTGAATTTTTGGTGTCGTTTCTTAAGAGTTTATTTTTTATACACGGTTATATGATATCAAATGTTTCTGTCAAATACAACGAATTGACTCTTAGACGATGGGACTCTAACAAGTACAACCTCTCCGGGTCAGAGTGGACCTGAGAGTAATCGCCATAACGGGTACTCTTCACTTCCCAAAGTTTCATAACTGGATTCTCACCATCACATGCAGTTAAGTTTTATATCCAGTACACCACTATGCATAAAGATACAGTCAGCGTATTACAAGAATAAGATATAAAGATGCACAAGACGTTGAAATAAAATAGATGGTGTAGCTTCAGACCTCATCAAATTTGCTGTTTCAAAAGTGGAAAACTCACTGGAATAAATGGACTGAGTGCCAAGGGGACAATTTTGAAGAAAATGAATGTTTCAATCATTGTTTATTTCTGACTTGGTGAATACAGCTTCAATCATGATATTTTTCCAACACAGCTTGTATTTTGAAGAAAATGAGCGTTTATGGACCCCCACACATGGCCGTGCAAAAGCAGGACGATCAGCACGAACATACATTCAGCAGCTATGTGAGGATACGGGATGTTGTCCTGAAGACCTACTTATGGCGATGAACGATAGGGAGGAGTGGCGAGAGAGGGTCAGGGATATCCATGCTACCAGCGCGACATGATGATGATGATTATGATGATGAATTCATTGTTCATTTCTGTCATGGTA
The DNA here is from genome assembly GCA_963585895.1 of Sepioteuthis lessoniana. Taxonomy (NCBI): domain Eukaryota; kingdom Metazoa; phylum Mollusca; class Cephalopoda; order Myopsida; family Loliginidae; genus Sepioteuthis; species Sepioteuthis lessoniana. Next base: position 68,692,770 of record OY757913.1, on the reverse strand, counting down.
AATACAGCTTAAGTCACAATTCTTTTTCAATAAAGCTCGTATTTTGTAGAAAATGAATGTTTCGTCCATTGTTCATTTCTATCTTGGTAAATACAGCTTCAATCACAATACTTTTTCAACGCATTGCGTAGGACTCTCAAGTGCCTCCACAGATTACAGCTTTACGATACTCGTCAAGTTTTATTTTTTCAGGGCCCAGCTGGTATCGTTAAAAAAAGAACTTGATTTTTTCTCTCCTCCCTTATATTTACTTACCGTAAATAATCTGTGTAATAATTTGTTTCTCCTCACGACGACAAAGTGAGTAACATAAAACAATAAGTTTGAGTTCAAACGTTCACTTCAGCCAACGATTGTTTTAGATTTTTAATGAGTCCTGGTTCTGATAAGGGCGGGATTGTTCAAGTCTCGGGTTGACAGTGAGTCAGCATGATTCTCTCGGACGGGTGTGTCCCAGATTAGAAATTGAAAATAGAAAAGAACTCTGAAAAGATCAAGAGAATTTTAAAGACAGGATATGAAAATGTTTTTAAGGATAGTCGAAGAAAGAATTGGCTGAATAACATCAAAGATCAAGATAATTCTCATATTCTCAGTCAGAGTTGTCAACCTGAAAAATAAACCATTATTCTCATTATTTTCTCAACGGTCCTTTCAGCATTAAAATAAAACACCCCGAAAGTTGACATACTGTAAAACCGACCAACCAACCAACTGAGAGTCTTCATGATGTAATGACTACAGTGCTGAACTGCTGTCTCGAAATAAGCGCGTTCCAACTCCACTCGCGCTATTATGGTGACTTTCGGACTAATACCGTTGGGAAAGATATTAACTTTCTAATCCCACCAGCTATGGGTTAATAGTGTCACTGCTATTGTTCTACAAGGATGACTTTGGCATTAAATAACCCATGAAGTCTGATACAACATTAAAAAAAGAAACCTACACTCAACCAACCAACCAACCAACCAACCAACCAAACAAACAAACAAAAATCAACCTAACTTTAGCGGCTTTTTTTTCCGAAACTGAAAACCTAAGTCAAGGGTAAGATCTAAGGACGTAGAAGACATTAAATTGGTTCAACGGCGTAAATCTATATGAGGGGAGTCCCAGTGGTGTAATGGCTAAAGTGTTTAACTGCGAACTCGAAGTAAGCGAGTTCGAGCTTCACTCGCTCAGTTACATTCACTTTTGGACGAAAAGCCTTAGGAAAGTTCAGAACTTCCTTAACACTCCAGGTGTGGTTTAAATAGAATCACTGCTGTTCACAGGTTAGTTTTGACATCAAATAACCCATTAAGGTTGATATGCCGAGAAAGAAAAATAATCTGTATGCTTGTTTAACGCGTCAGTTTAGAGCCTAGTCTGCTGAGGCTGTAGAATACACCGACTGCATCTCTGCAGAGGGGTAAAACCCCACTGATGAGTGTCCTAATATGACACTAAACAATCTGATGGTGAGGTTCCAGTAATGCACGAACATTGAGGAATGTGGAGTACTGCATTGCCATCGCTCCCAGTTCCACTCTGGCCGGGAGTGTAAGCACTTGATAGGGTCCTCTGTATGGTCAAATAGAACTGTTTGACATTTAAAGTCTTTGCAAAAAAATGACTTATACTAAATTGAGTTCTCAGAAATAGAACTGTTTTATCATTTTAGTGTGTGTAAAAAATGTTTGATTGGATTGTTAGTTATACATAGCAATGCTTGGAACCATTTAACCGTTTACAAACGAATGAGTAATGTTAAATAGAATAATTGATGTTGAATAGTAAGAATTATAACCACTTTAAAGTGTACAAACAAATGATTGATATTGAATAGAATTAGTAATGTTAGAGCGCAATAATTGAAACCATTTAACTTTGGAGAAAAAATAGCTATTCTCGTGTGCAAATAAATTAGTTTTAACTCATTCAGTAATAGAATTAACGACAAACTAATCTCTTACATATCATGTATATTTATTTAAATGTACAGTGGCGGCCATAATGTTCAGAACGTCATAGTTTCGTCAGAAAAAGTAGGTATAACTTTTTATCTAAGTTGTTTTAGTTTCAATAATTTTCACAGACAATAAATACGATATTAATTGTTATTCTGTGAAATTTTGGTGTTATTTGAGATAATAATAAAAAAAAGTATTGAATGATTTAGTGATTTACTGCAAAACCCAGGGCGGCCAAAATGATCATAACGATTGTGATCTTTGAAAATTATAGAATCTAAAACAATTTAGATAAAAAGTTATACATACTTTTTCTGAAGAAACGATGCCGTTCTGAATATTATGGCTGCTACTGTATGTAAACAAATGACTGATGTTGAATTGTTTCTGTAACAAAGCAATACTTGAAACCCTTTAACAAAAAAAAATGTGCTCAGGCTCGTTTAAAAATGTTGTCAACAAAATGTGTTTACAAATCTTATACATTTAGTACATATGTATAAACAGAATTTGGCATTTAATAATATACAATGGTTAGTATGCCATAAAAACCCAACCCAACCAAATTTTATATATTCAATATATATGTATAAAGAAGATTTGGCATTAAATAACTTACAAGGGTTGATATGCGATAAAACCAAACCAAAAATCGTCAGTTCAGAAAGTAATGAGAATAATATGCCAGAAATTCTCTGAAAAACATATATCATTCTCATACACTGGTCACGCTGACCAAGGCTAGAGAACCAAGTCTGCCTTATCATTTTATCCATGAATTGTTTATTTTTGTTAAAATAAATTAAGAAACAGATTCGAAACACTACAAGAAAAGACGGAAAAAAGTACACCAAACGACGAATATGAAAATTTCGTCAATGCACACCTCGAGGCAGCAGCGAAATGCATTCCAACAAAATTCAAAACTAAATATAGAGTCCCTTGGGAAACATTAGCGGTGAGAGAAAAACGTGCACTAGTGAAAACAGCCTCCAAAAACTATCGAAAAAACCCAACAAATACAAATGCCTTAAAACTAAAAACGGCACAATATCAATTAGCAGGCGTATATATAAAGGAACAGACAGAATACATTCAAAATCAGATAGATAAGATTAGAGACTCGGTGGAAGATAGACAATCTAGAATAGCCTGGCAAACAATAAACGAAGTGAGCAGAAGAAAGAACACAGCCAAAGCAAAACTGAAAGCAGCAAACCAACAAGAAAGAATAAAACTGTGGAAACAGCACTGAAAACTTACTAGGAAACCCACCGAAAATAACACATGAACCAATCACCAGAATAATTAGCAAACAATTAGACATTAAACTAGGACCGTTCACACAAGAAGAACTCGACTCAGTTCTCAGAAAAATTAAAAATAGGAAAGCTGCAGGGCTGGACGAAATTCCCCCGGAAGTATGGAAGACCAGACAATTCGATGACATACTGCTCCGACACTGCAACGCAGTATACAATCAAAATCCGATGGATAGATGGATAAAAGGATGCATACTCCCCTTCCCTAAAAAGGGGGACCTCGGATTAGCCAAAAACTACCGAGGCATAACACTTACATCCATAGCAGCCAAAATCTACAATGCCCTACTACGAAACCGCATAGAACCTGAAATCGACAACATACTTAGAAAAAACCAAAATGGCTTCCGAAGAAATAGATCCACGACCTCACAAATATTAACCATCCGCAGAATCCTTGAAGGAGTACGGGCAAAAAACCTACAAGCGACATTAATTTTTGTTGACTTTACCAAGGCTTTCGATTCCATTCACAGAGGAAAGATGGAACAAATCCTACGAGCGTACGGCATACCTAAAGAAACCGTAGCGGCAATAATGATTCTCTATAGAAACACTAAAGTAAAAGTACGGTCACCACATGGAGACACAGAATACTTCGACATTGTAGCAGGAGTACTACAAGGGGACACGCTGGCTCCGTATCTCTTTATCATTTGTCTAGACTACGTACTTAGAACATCGATTGACAAAATCAGAGAGAATAGCTTCGAACTGACGAAGAAAAGAAGCAGAAGGTACCCCGCAAAAACAATTACCGACGCCGACTACGCCGATGACATAGCGATACTGGCAAATACACCTGACCAAGCCGAAACACTACTGCATAGTTTGGAACGAGCAGCAGCAAACATAGGCCTCTATGTTAATGCACACAAAACGGAATATATGTGCTATAACCAAACGGGGGACATCTCCACTCTAGAAGGAACCCCTCTTAAACTAAAAGACAAATTCACTTATCTAGGAAGCAGCGTCGAATCAACCGAAAAGGACATCGAAACGAGGTTAGCGAAAGCATGGACAGCTATCAATAGGTTATCGATTATTTGGAAATCAGACCTAACCGATAAAATGAAACGCAGTTTCTTCCAGGCAGCGGTCACATCGATACTGCTATATGGCTGCACTACATGGACACTAACAAAACGGCTAGAGAAGAAGCTAGACGGCAATTACACAAGAATGCTACGTGCAATCTTAAACAAGTCCTGGCAGCAACACCCCACAAGACACCAACTGTACGGCCACCTACCCCCTATCACGAAAACTATTCAAGTTAGACGAGCCAGACATGCAGGACACTGCTGGAGAAGCAGGGACGAACTCATAAATGATGTACTCTTATGGACCCCCACACATGGCCGTGCAAAAGTAGGACGACCAGCACGAACATACATTCAGCAGCTATGTGAGGATACGGGATGTTGTCCTGAAGACATACCTAGGGCGATGAACGATAGGGAGGAGTGGCGAGAGAGGGTCAGGGATATCCGTGCTACCAGCGCGATATGATGATGATGATGATGACTTTATATGAATTCATTGCATCAGTGTTTATTGGTCGAAACTCTTCTAAAATTCATCCTTTTGGTGTGGCGCAAAGCTGAATCGTCATATTTATTTTGATTTCTTCTGTGTTCTCCAATAACAAACGAAATATTCTTAACATTATTCAGACAAATAGATTTCAGGTAGAAATAATTTTTGAAAAAAATCATTGTAAATCCCAAATGTGTTTTACTGTCTGTTTTTCAAACAATGTAGTTTTGTTTAAATTTAACTTGAATTTTTACTCTTTTGTTTGGTTTGGTTTTGTTGCACATCAACCATTGTTAGTTATTTAATGGCAAATTCTATTTTTACATATATATAAAGTATATGATTTGTAAACACATTTTGTAGATACACATAGTTAAATGATCGAACAGTTCTAATGATAACAATTTAATTCAGCGTAAGTCAAAGTTAAGTAGTTCCAAGTATTGGGATGTGCCACAAACAATTCAATTAAACATCAGTAGGTTAAATGATCAAACAGTTCTATTTCAAACAATTCAATTTATTATAAGTAATTTGTTTTCACAGTTCTATTTGATCCATAGATTAAACCCAACCAGGTGCCGTCACTCATGGCCAGAGTGGGCCTGAGAGTGATAGCAATGAAGAATTCCTCTGCTTTTTCCAAAGCTCCTGTATTACTGGAGCCTCAGCATCAGATTGTTTAGTGTCATATCAGGACACTCCTTCGTTGGGGGAGGGACTTACTCCTCCTCTGCAGAGATGCTGTCCGTGTATTCTACAATTTCAGTCGACTGGGCTTAAATTTTGGCTGTAAATTATTTTTGACCAGATAATAATGATAATAATAATAATGGAGAGAAATTTCATATTACGACATCAAACCCAAAATATTTGAGCCCTATCTAAATTCTGCACGTACTTTTGCATGCTTGCGTGTATGCGTGTGTATGTGCATGTATGTATGCATATATATATATATATATATATATGTATATATATATGTGTGTATATGTATATATATATATGTGTGTGTGTGTGTGTGTGTGTGTGTGTGATCTGTTCCGTATAAACAGACACTGCGCTATTAACATCAAAGATTATCTGTTTTAGTTTGGTTTGGCTTGGTTTCTTTGTTTAATAGCATATCAACATTCGTGGGTTATCTAATGCCAAAACTCTACTTGCAGAAGAACAGTAGTTTGGTCTGGTTTGGTTTGGTTTCTTTGTTTAATGGCATATCAACATTCGTTGGTTATTTTATGCCAAAACCATCCTTGTAGAAGAACAGTAGGTTGGTTTGGTTACTTTTTTAATGGCATATCAACCTTCATAAGTTATTTAATGCCAAAATCCTTGTAGTAAAATAGTAGGGGTACAATTTATCCCTATATCAGGGGTAGGAATAAGAGGATTTAAACCTTTCCTCCGGATATCAGTGCGAAAGTGAACATTAGTGCAATGTCGCAGTCCAGCACTTTAGGCATTAGGCTACAGGGCCTCCCTCTATTGTTGCGACTGATATAGGCGATCAACCTGGATCAAAGACATTTTATTTTTTATGTACACATCCAAAGACTGTCTACGCCTTCACGTAACTATCATCGTACGAGGTGCATACGATAAGTTTCAGGACTTTCTTTTCGTATGGGTATTTAGAATTGTCGTAGACTCTTGAAAATTCATTATGTTATTGCTATACATCTTATGAGATGACTGACCAATTTTTATGATTTCAGGTTCAAATGAACAGCTACAGCAAGAATTGGAATACACCCTACAAAAACCTGATTGTCACAGCTGGTAAATTTCGAAAATGTAATCTGACACTTTAGAAGAACGATATGCAATAAAATTATGATTTAAACTTGGAAAAAATGCCACAGAAACGTATGGAATGCTTCAGACTGCTTTTCGACTATCTTGCATGAATCGAGCATTAGTTTTTGAGAGGCATAAGAGATTCAAGGAAGGCAGGGAGTCTGTGAGGGTGATGAGAGGTGTGGGAGGAGTAAGGAAGTCAATACACTCGAGTTGATTGGCCAAAGGGTTAGGGTTAGGGTTACTATGTTGAGGTTTTAAGGGAGTTCAGGAAGATATTCCTAGGGAAGAGGCCAGCACTCTTCAAATCGGGCCAGTGGCATTTCTACCAGGACAATATACCAGTCCACAACTCCATCCTTGTCACCGACTATTTGACCAAGATGGGCATCAAGACAGTTCCTCACCGTCCGTATAGTCCAGACCTTGCCCCCTGTGACTTTTGGTTATTCCCTAAACTCTTATAAGACATTAATTGAGGAGATGAAAGAGGCTGTGACGAAGGTCATTGACATGCTCACACAAGAGGACTTCTATGGGGCCTTCTAGAAGTTTTTGGAACAGTACAGCGAGTGCATTGCAGCCGGTGGAGACAACTTCGAAGGGGACTAGAGTTTCATGTGTGTACTATCAATGAAAGTGTCTGGAAACCTATCGTATGCACATCGTATTATTGTTATATATCGTATTTGGGTCTTATCTAAGTATCAAATCAATTTATTTAAAAATCGTTGGTATTCAGCTGAACCGTATATAAAGAAAAGATAAAATCAATAAACGAGCAAAAAGCAATAAAGAAACAAATGCATAAAAATGTAGACATAAACGTAAAATCAACGCGATTCCTTAACCTCTTGGCTTAAAATGAACCCAGAGAAGTTGAAATGCCGTTGAAATCAATCAATCAATCAACCAATCAATGAAAGACAAATTATCTTGAAATAATTCATAGGTAAGACACATCCTTTAAACTTGCGCGAAGAAATGGAACATATAAATAAAGTTTTTGGGTCGAAAATCTATGACAAACACTTGAAGAAAGCTGCAGGATACAACAGACACTTAAACAAAGTCTTGACCCGAAAATTTAACACTTTTTAAATTGTAAAATACAAAAAATACATGCGCGCTTCTGAGGAAGTTATATAATGCGATGTCTGTCAGAAAAGTAACGGACTGGGTATACTGTGTGAGCTATGGGTGAAAGAGGGATAAGTGGATTGTGTTATCATCTTACATGATATATTGGGAGTATATAACTATAATCTTAGCTTTTCTGCAACTATTGTAATTTTTAATGTGTTTTTGCTTATACCTCTTCTTTTTCGCGTCGTTCAGCTATGAGCACAGAGGAACGATCCACAAATAAACCTAAAAATGTTTAGTCCTGTTGGGGAAAACTCCATCACAAGCACTTGAAATTCTTCAGTAAGTGTATTGAGATAACACCATGTTGCGCACACGTGTTTTTGAGTGGCACAAGAAATTCAAAGAAAGTTCCAAGGAGGTGAAAAAAGACTCCAGGTGGGAGGGAAGCCTTCAACAAGCGGGACTAAGGGGTCAATGTAAGTGGTTAAGGCAAATGATGTGTGTCGATCGTTGCTGGAGATGATAAAGGACAGCGTTTGGAATATTATCATAGAAGAATCGGGCCTGTCTGAAAAAGTAACTGACCTGGGTGGGCTGATCATCTGGCACTTCCTGTTCGAGAACATCACCGAACTCGAGCAATTTCCCTATTCACCTGATCTTGCTTTGTGTAATATTTAGTTTTCCTCCAAGCTCAAAAAGATCATCAAGGGCACCCATTTTGCGGAGGTGAAAGCCGTCAAGAGGACTGTAACGTTGAAGGTGAGGGGTATCCCAGAAGAATCCTTCCAGTAGTGCATAGAAACGTAGAAGGATGAAAATGGAAATTAGACCCTAGGGTTTTTTTTATAAAGGAAACTATGTAGTTGGCAGTTTGAAATTGAAAGAAATTGTTTGCAGCACCAATCTCCTTACTTTTCAGATACATCTTGTAAACTGATAAGGTCTGGTCACCTTGTCGAGTCCATATCAATTTTTGATATATTTCAATCTTCAGTGCTTCGCGAAACACATGTTTGTGCAAGTGAAACATTCTCCATACTCACCAGACTACATAAGTCTTTTCCTTATTTCTTAAAGTGAAAATTCATCTCAACTGTAAGATTTGAGGACGCAGATGAAATTAAAATAAATACAACTGTTCACCTCAGCACCATATCAGAGGTGCTTCAATCAATATATACTGATACTATGAATTTATATAAATATATTTTATCAAAAATTACCTAATAGGATGAACTATGCAATTTAATTAAAGATGGCATACAATTCTAGAAAGTCAGGGGAATTACTTTGATGATTGAATAATGATTCCCTGGATTCATATAGATATAGAATTATAACGAAAATAACCGAATATGATGGACAATACAATTTAACTAAAGATAGCATGAGTTCCAAGAAAGCCAGGAAAATATTTTGATGAGTAAATTGTAATGCTATAAATTCATAGAAAAATACTTAGTCAAGAAATGCTGCTAACTTTTGTATCTACCTAATTTAAACATTCCAAACAAATTCCAAATGTCCTGTGAGATTTGAGAGCTTCCCCCAATAAATCTCGTTGAATTAAAAAATATTTTAAAAAAGATATTAAATAAAAAAGTCTAAAACCAACAAACAAACGAATGAATAAACCCTATATACTTAAAAACAATTTTAACGGAGATTAATTTTCGTTTTTTTTTCTTTTCTTTTTTTCTATTAAAAGCAATGTTATGACTAAATGACAAGTCAAAGTTTTTTGCTTACTTGTCAACACTGGACTCGTCAACATATTTCTATTTATCTTGGATTTATATAAAAAGGCCTTCAGCCTTTAGCCCTGGGCTTTTTAATAGCTTTCCTTTACACGATTCCTGAATTTTTCTTTTTTTTTCTCTACATTAATTCCTTTGTATTTTCTTCCTTCTTTTTATAGATCCTTTTTTTTCTCTTTCCTTCTTTTCTCTTTTCTTTCAATCTTTCCTTCGATTCTTTCCTTTCATTGATTCTTCCTTTCCATCGCTTTTTTCTTTTTAAATCCTCTTTTTAGTTCTTTATTACTTCCGTTTGTATTATTCTCCATCTTTCCGTAATTTCTTTACACCTCGTCTAGCTTTCTTTTCTTTCTTTTCTTTCTTTTCCCCACCTTTCCTTCTTTCTTCCTTGGATTTTTTTCCATCCTATATTCCTTCCTTTCTGCCTTCTTTCCTTTCTTTCTTTCCTTTTTTCGTTCACTCATTCCATCTACTCATTAATTCCCTACTTTCTCAGATTATTTCTTTCCTTCCTTTCAAAAATCATTTCTTTTCTTCCATTTTTATTTATATATTTTTTGCTTTTTTACTTATTCTAGTTTTTCCTTTTATTCCTGTCATTCTTTCCCTTCTCATGTTCCTTCTTTCATTCTTCTATTCCCTCTTTCTTTCCAGCATTTCTTTCTTTGTTCTTTTTATTCCTATTCTTTCTTTATTCTTTCCTTTGTTCCTTCCTTCTGTCTTTTCTTCCATTTTATCCTTCTTTTTTTCAAACTTAATTTCTTTCTTTGTTTCCTCCCCTACTTCTTTTTTTCTTTCCTTTTTTCTTTCTATTCTTTCTTTCGTTCTCATTTTTATATTTTTAAAAATATTTTTATCACTCTTAGTTTTTGGGTTTCCTTCCTTATAGATTTGCTTTTTCTTTCTCTCTTTATACCCAATTTCCTTTGCTCTCTTCTTTCTTTCTTTCTTTCTTTAGCTTATTCCAAAGTTTCTGTTTTGTACTGTTATATCACTTCTAATTAATGTATATTCTATCCTATATCTATCTTCTTAACGGCTTACTGTTCCTATTTTCTCCTTTTAAAACTCCTACAGTACTTCTTTCTTTCTTTCTTTTTCTTCTCTCCATCTCTATCATACTTTATCTCTGTCTATCGCTATCAGTCTATCTGTCTCGCTTTCTTCTAAGATAGCCAATTCTTGCCTCTGTTGGGTCAGCGTTTTTCTCACCCAGCCGAGAAAACATTTCCTATGAGATTCAAACACAAACGATACTTGACAACCTTTCATTTACTTGTTGTTCAGTCTTGTTTGCTTGCTTACTTGTAACAGTAAAAATATGTCAGACGGAATATTTTCTGACACCCGCAACAAGAGAGGGCACTTAAGCACCTTGCAATCACAAATGAAATGCACTGGGAATTAAAGCATATGTGAACAGCATTGTTCTTTAAAATACCACTGTCATTATTATTAATATTATTATTATTACTCCTCTAGAGTTTTTCACATCAGTATTAGCTGATGGTTTTTCACAGGAGTTTGAGAGACAGCAAGTCTCCTCAAGTCTCCAGGACTCGTCTCAGTATTCTGGCCGTCCTCAGCAATGCTGTCGTTTGGATAGTCTCCACCCGTCCGCTAACTTCCAAGTCCTCCAGGCCCTTTAATAATCCTTTAGTTACTGTGCCTAACGCACCAATCACAATTGGCACAATCGTTACTTTCATGTTCCACAGTTTCTTCAATTCTCTAGCATGGTCGAGGTACTTATCCTTCTTTTCACTTTCCTTCAGATTTATTCTATGGTCCGCCGGGACAGCAAAGTCAACAATTTTGCAGATTCTTTTTCTTTTGTTGATTATTATGAGGTCTGGTCTTCTGGCCGGGATTAGGTGATCCGTTTGTATGTTTAAGTCCCATAGGAGTTTATGCGAGTTATTTTCTAGGACAGGCGCCGGGTTGTGCATATACCATTTGTTTGTATGGTCGAATTGAAATTTTCTGCACATTTCCCAGTGGATTACCTTGCCGACCCAGTCGTATCTCGCCTTGTACTCCTTCTGTGCTAATTTGCTGCATTCGCTTATAATGTGATTGATCGTTTCATCTTTGTCACCGCGTATTATTATTATTATTATTATTATTATTATTGTTATTTGTTTGTCACACTTGTTTTAAGTGACTGTTTTTCATTGAAGTCGGAATAACAATAATTCTTCTCCGATCTCATGGACTCATCTAAGTATTGTAGATGACGGTCTGTTCTTCCTCTGATCTCCATTTCCTCTAGTCTCTTTTCTAGGTTCTTTGAGACCGTTCCAAGTATTCCAACTACCATTGGTATCACCGTCGCTTTCATGTCCCCCATCGTTCTGTGTTTTCTTGTAAGATCCAGGTATCTGTCAATCCTATCGCTTTCTTTCACTTTCACCATTATTTATTATTATTATTATTGATTATCAGTAGGTCTGGTCATCCCGCTGAAATTAAGTGATCTGTTTTGATCTCAAAATCTAAGATAATTTTTTGTCACACATTTTCTAGGACGGATTCTATTTTGTGAATATGCCATTTAGTAGTTTGGATTACTTCTAATTTCATGGACAGTTCCCAATAAATAACCTTTCTTACCCAAGTCTTGTACTCTTTCTGGGCTTGTTTACTGCATTCGCTTATCATGTGATAAACTGTTTCCTCACTGTCTCCACAAAAAAAAAAAACAATTGCTATTTTATAATCAATTTTCGCTTTTATATAATTGGAATGATTTTGTAATAGCATTATTATTATTATTATTCTTATTATTATTATTATATTTTCTCATTAGAGTTTTTCACATCAGCTAAGCTGATGGTATTTCACTGGAGATTGAATGACAGCAAGTCTCCTCAAGTCTCCAGGACTCTTTTCAGTATTCTGGCCGTTCTCAATAATGCTGTTGTTTGGATGGTCTCCACTCGGTTGCCAACTTCCAAATCTTCCAGGCCCTTTAATAATCCTTTAGTTACCGTGCCAAAAGCACCATCAACAATTGGTATAATTGTCACCTTCATGTTCCATAGTTTTTTCAATTCTCTAGCAAGGTCGAGGTACTTATCTCTCTTTTCACATTCTTTTAGTTTTATTTTGTGGTCTGCGGGACAGCAAAGTCGACAATTTTGCATATTTTCTTTTTTTGTTGATTATTATAAGATCTGGTCTTCGAGCCGAGATTAGGTGATCCGTTTGAATTTCAAAGTCCCACAGGAGTTTGTGTGTATCATTTTCTCGGACAGATGCTGGGTTGTGCAAATACCATTTGTTGGCATGGTCAAATTTAAATTTCTTGCACATTTCCCTGTGGATCACTTTGCCCATCCAGATGTGTCTAGCCTTTTACTCCTTCAGTGCCAATTTGCTCCATTCGCTTATTATGTGATTGATGGTTTCATCTCTGTCACCGCATAGTCTGAACTTGCTGTTTTGTTGTGTCTTATCTCTCCTCGCTTTGTTATTATTGATTCTTATAGTGCTGTTTTGTGTTGCCATTAGGAGAGATTCTGTTTCTCTCTTAAAGTTTCCTTTTCTTAGGTTTTGTCGTGCGAGATGTTGTTTATTGGTCGTTTAAAGCGCCCATGCAGTTGTTTTCCCTCCCATTTTTGTTTCCTAGTTTTTGTCATTCTATTATCTATCGTGTTGTCAGTATTGTTTCTGATGGCCGTAATCAGTCTTCCTTCGTGTTCTTCTGTGTAGTTGTATGGATGCGTCAACGCTGTCATCTATGCTGGCAAGTCCTCTTCCTCCCTCTTTTCTTGATACATATAGTCTGTCCACGTCGTCTCTGGGAAGTAACGCCTTGTGCATGGTCATTAGTTTTCTAGTTCTTCGGTCCATTTGTCTAAGTTCATCTCAGGTCCACTTGAGAAAGGACCCCGAGTATCTAACGAGGGGTACAGCCCAGGTATTTATTCCTTTGATAAGGTCTCTGCTATTGAGTTTTGTCTCGAGTAGTTTTCTAGTTCTCCTGAGATATCTTTTTGAATTTTGTTTTCATTTCGACTTGTTTGATGGTGTCAGCCTCCAAGATTCCTTAGTATTTGTAGGTCTCGTTTTCTGCAAGCGTTCTGATCTTGTCTTGATTTTGGTAGTTTGCCACTTTTCATGACGAGCAGAGCGCATTTTTCAATGCCAAATTCCATCCTTATGTCTTGACTGTATATTCTAATTGTGTGTATTAGGGTTTCCAGTTCTTTTTCATTTTTTGCAAATAGTTTGATGTCATCCATGTACATTAGGTGGTTGACCTTTTCTTGCGATCAACTGCATTTTCTGAGTATGTGGTTCAGTGGCATCATGGCAATTATAAATAGTAGGGGTGATAGTGCATCTCCTTGGAAAATCCCTCTTTGGATTTTTGTTTCAGCCAAGCTTTTTCCTCCTGCTGTTAATTCAACTCTCCAGTTTTTCATGTTTTTTTCGATGAAGTTAATGGTTTCGTGTGATATTTTGTACATTTTGAGACAGTTTATTATCCAGCTTTGTGAAACCATATTGTATGCCTTTTTGTAGTTTATCAAGGCCATAGCTAGGTTTTTCCGTTTGTTCTTGCTTTCATTTAGGATGTGTTTATCTATGTAGAGTAATTCTACTGTGCCTCAGGATCCTTTTCGACATCCTTTCTGTTCATTAGGGAACAATCCCTGGATTATTATTATTATTATTATTATTTACTCATTAGAGTTTTTCACATCAGAGTCAGCTGATGGTCTTTCACTGGAGTTTGAGTGACAGCAAGTCTTCTCAAGTCTCCAAGACTCTTCTCAGTATTCTGGCTGTTCTCAATAATGCTGTCGTTTGGATGGTCTCCACTCGTCTGCCAAATTTCAAGTCCTCCAGTCCCTTTAATAATCCTTTAGTTATTGTACCAAAAGCACCAATCTCAATTAGTATAATTGTAACCTTCATGCTCCATAGTTTTTTCAATTCTCTAGCAAGGTCGAGGTACTTATCCTTCTTTTCTCATTCTTTCAGTTTTATTCAGGGCTCAGCCGGGACAGTAAAGTCGACAATTTTGCTAATTCTCTTTTTTTTTGTTGTTGTTGATTATTATAAGGTCTAGTCTTCAGACTGAGATTAGGTGATCTGTTTGTATGTCAAAGTCCCATAGGAGTTTATATGTGTCATTTTCTAGGACAGATGCTGGGTTGTGCATATATCATTTGTTTGTATGGTCAAATTTAAATTTCTGGCACATCTCTCAGTGGATCACCTTGCCAATCCAGTTGTGTCTACTCTTATACTCCCTCTGTGTTAATTTGCTGCATTCGCTTATTATGTGATTGATGGTTTCACCTCTGTCACCGCATAGCCTACATTTGCTATTTTGTTGCATCTTATCTATTCTCGCTTTGATATGATTGGTTCTTATGGCGTTGTTTTTTGCTACTATTAGGAGAGATGCTGTTTCTCTCTTAAAGTTTCCTTTTCTTAGCCAGGTCCAGTTTTTCTCGTGTGAGATGTTGTTTATTAGTCGTTATTGTTATCTTTATATATTCATTTATATATACATATATATGTATATTAATATACCTATTTTTATATATTTTATATACTTATATATATATAGTATATATTGTTCATTTTTAATATATATATTGTTATTTTATTGTTATTATCATTATCATTATTGTTTTTTTTTGTTATGGCATTATTATCATTATTGCATTATTTTGTGTTGCTATTAATGGAGAATCAGTTTCCTTTGCTTGGTCACGCCCAAGCCTCTTGTGTTCAATCTGCTCAGTTTGTCACTTGAAGTATCTATACTGTTGTTTTTCGAGTCATTTCTGTTTTCTGGTTATTGTAGACTTTCTGTTTGTTTTTATATTGCCTCTTGTGAGCATTGTTAAATTCTAATCACTTGCACAATTCCTGGTGGATCACCTTTCCCCTCTAAGTTGCTTTCAGTCTTGCATTCGTTTTGTGCCAGTTTTCAGCATTCGCTCATCATTTGATAAGAAGGTTCATCTCTATCATCACATAACCAACACTAGGTATTCTTCTGTGTAATATCAATTTTTGCTTTGATATAATTGGTTCTTATGGTATTGTTTTATGCTGTTACTCCTCTTTCGAGAGTGTGTCATCCGATCACCGAATAGTCACGGCAAAAATAAGACTAAGCCTACGAAAAAGCGCTACACGAACAGCGACCACTAAACACTATGATTGGGCTCTCCTTAATAACAGAGATATTAGTGATAAATATGTATTAGAACTAAGAAACAGATTCGAGACACTACAAGAGAAGGAAGAAAAAAATACCCCAAACGACGAATATGAGAATTTCGTTAACGCACACCTCTAGGCGGCATCGAAGTGTATTCCAACAAAACCTAGAACGAAATATAGAGCCCCATGGGAAACGGAAGAGGTTAGAGAAAAACGTGCACTTGTGAAAACTGCCTCCAAAAGCTATCGGGTTAACCCAACAATTGCAAATGCCCGAATACTAAAAAAGGCACAATATCAATCAAATGCTAAACTGAATTGCCCGAAATAGAAATGTTTGATCATTTAACAGTGTGTAAACAAATAACTGAGCTTTAATTGAAATGTTAGTGATACATAGCAATATTTGGAACTATTTAACTTTTTTGACTTATCTTTACAAATCATATACCTAATATATTTGAATAAACCGGATTTGATATTAAATAACCTACAATGGTTAATATGCCATTAAAAAAAGTCAAACCAAACCTTCGTCATGTCGATGCCATATTGTAATCAATTCCCTTGCTTTGTCACTTGAAGCAAATATACAGTTGCTTTCTTTCCAACTTTTGTTTTCTTTCATTTTTGATAGTTGTTTTTTTTTATCCTTATGTTCATTTGATATTTCTGCTACTGGTTGCTGTAATAAGCCATTGCGATTTTTCTATGCTCCTCGAGCCTCGCAAATGTTGCATCTTTGCAATCCTCAATGCTGGCCACAATCCAGTCGGCTGGGGCTGTAGAATACACCGACGGCATCTCTGCAGAGGAGTAAAACCCCAAGGAGTTTCCTGGATATGACATGAAACAATTTGATAGTGAGGCTCCGGTAATGCTGTGGTTCTGGGGAATGTGATGTACCTCTTCATTGCCATTGCTCCTAGGTCCACTCTGGCCGGGGATAGTAGCCGGGGATAGTAGCACCTATCGGCCACATAGAACTGTACGAAATTTAAAGAGTGCAAACAAATGACTTATGCTAGACTGGATTGTTTGTAATAGAACTGTTTTATCATTTGACTGTGTGTAAACAAATGACTGATGTTCAATTGATTTGTTAACGATGCAGCAATACGTGAAACCATTTAACTATCTGTAAACGAATAAGTAATGTTGAAAAGAATTATTAGCGTTAAATTGCAATACTTGAAACTGTGTGCTTAAGTTGAATCATTGGTATAACATCGTAATACTTGGAACCATTTTGACTGTGTGTAAACGAATGAATCGTGTTGAAATAGAATAATTAGTGTTAAAATAGCAATACTTGTAACCACATCATTGTCTGATAATCTATGATCAATGCTGAATAGAATAATTCCTGTTACACAGAAATACTTGAAACAATTTAACTGTGTGCAAAAAAATGTTCTCACCCTCGTTTAAAAATTTTATCAACAAAATGTGTTTACGAATGATATATATTTAATATGTGTATAAACAGGATTTGGCATTAAATAACTTGCAAGGGTTGATATATTTCATAAAACCTAACCAATCAACCAGTGTAAGCCCATCATCTCCTTCTTTTTCTTGACAGATAAAGTCTGCCATGTCTTGGTTCTTTGGCGCATCTATCTACGTTCCTCCCCTATTTATTAAGAAGGATCAAGAGTATCTTAGAAGAGAGGTCGGGGGGTTCCTTCAATGAGGTTTTTGCCGCAAAATTTTGTTTCGAGAAGTTTCCTTGTTCTTTTGAGGTACCTCTTTCTTATTTTCTTTCATCTCTATTTACTTTATATCCGTTTCTAATTTTCCACAGTTATCTGTAGTTTTCTTTTTATTTCAGAATATTGATACTTTTTTTTTATTTAATAGTTCTTTTCCTTCCTTCGTTGCTCTTTTGCCTTTTTTCATATAAAGTAAAGTTGGCGATCGTAGTCGAGGACAATCCAAAGTCTCCCCTTTTCAATATCTACAACTCCGAGGTGTAGAGGAGGGCGCAACTCCATTCCCTGGATTGCTCCACTTTACCGTTGATCCTTACCTTATAATGCTGAGTGTTAAGCAAGGAGGTATCAAGTACCATTCTTTGGTATGACCCGACCTGCGATTAAACCCCGGTCTCCCGGACCATTGGCGAACACTCTACTCAACGGTTGCCTAAATCTCTGCACAAGCAGGATGCGACACAAAGTGAAATCTTAAGCGGAGTTTATCAGGCTTGAATTCAGGTTCCCCTTCTCCCAGACCAGTTGCCATACTAAGGTTAAAGTGCCCAGTGTGCCCAACTATTTACCATAGTTGGAGAGAGAATAGGGTATTAGCGCTAGGTGAAATGTAGACAGCCTCGTCAAGGAATTGAAATCAGGTCACCGTGTTCATTTCCTGACTCAATATCCATTACACTTCGAGCGAATACTTTCTTCATTAAAAGCTAGACATATTTTTCAATCCCAAATCCCTTTCTTATATCTTGTTTGTTGATTTTTATTGTTTATTTGAGGGTTTTTGTTCCTTTCCCTTCTTGGCAAATACCTAAATATCATCCATATACATGGGATCGTTTATCTTTTCCTGCGATTAACTGAATAACAGTGGTGTCATTGATATGACAAATTGTAGTGGCAATACAGAATCTCTTTAGAAAATGCCTCTTTGTATTTTAACTTCTACTGGGTCTATCCTTCTGCGACTAATTTCAGTCTCCAGTTTTCCATAGATCTTGTGATA
Organism: Sepioteuthis lessoniana; assembly: GCA_963585895.1. Taxonomy (NCBI): domain Eukaryota; kingdom Metazoa; phylum Mollusca; class Cephalopoda; order Myopsida; family Loliginidae; genus Sepioteuthis; species Sepioteuthis lessoniana. The sequence goes on along the minus strand of OY757913.1, from coordinate 68,674,392 downwards.
AAGTTTACACCTTGATCTGATATCTTGAACATTTTCAGATAATCTCCTATCCAATTTTGTGGGATCATGTCATATGCTTTTTAGTTATTTATCTATGCAATGGCAAGAATTTTATGCCCTATTGTTACCTCCTTGAGAATGGGCTAGTCTGTATATGATAGGTAATCTTTCCCCTTGTTCTTTTGCAACATCAGGAAATAGCTTGCAGCTTTCAGGCTAGTAATATATCTCGTCTCTTATATGTGCAGTTGCAATCTTCTACATAATAGGTAAACACGTTATTGTTCTGTAATTGCTGGAAGTGGTTTCATTTTGTTAATCTTTCTGGATCAAAGTAGTTTTCTCCTTTATCATTCATTCGGGTATTCTTGACAATCGTAAGCATTTACCTAGATGATGAGATAATCTGACCCGAATAAACGTGAATTTTTTTGAAGCAGAATCCATGTAGCTCACCGTGCCCTGTTGTTTTTCAATTCGGTCGTCTCTTGAATGTAGTTCTTGGCGACTCCAAGTGTATATCAACCTCTGGTTTTTCTTCATTTTTCATGTTGTGTCGCCATTTGCCCTTTATGTTGAGATGTTTCTGCTTGCATAGTTAATCATTAATTAACAATTAATAATTTTGACGAATATTTTCTTTAATCTTTTTATTTTAGTTGCTTTTTGTTGTGATTAACTCAGGTCGCTAGTTTTACAACAGCTACGAATAATGCCAAGATGAAAGAATAGATATGGATTGACACTCGGTGTAACTCAAACTCACCTCTCGTTTTGTAGTGTAGAAGCCTGATAAAACTACGAAAGAATAGAAGCTATCCTGATAGTGGCACGTTCAAGAACAATCTGTATACAAAAGAAAATGTTCATTGATCATAAAAACAAAAGCAAAACGTGGGAATCGCTGTGTCGTAGTGGATAACTTGCTGGTCTGCGACATCGAAGTAAACAGGTTCGAACCCCAGTCATGCTATTACGTTCAATTTTGGACTAATACATTTGGGAAAGGTATTAACCCCTTTATCCTTCTAGTTGCACAGGCGGCTGGAGCTATAGAATACACCGACTGTCCCTCTGCAGAAGAGTAAGTCCCGACCTCTCAACGAGTGTCTTGGATACGACACTAAAGAATCTGATAGTGAGGCTCTAGTAAAGATGGAACTTTGGGGAATGCGAAGTACCCCTTCATTTCCATCGCCTTCAGGTCCAATCTGGTCTGGAGTGGTAGCACCTGAGAGGAGCCTATCAATGGGTCAAATAGAACTAAACTGCGTACTTTTGATTAACTGATTTGAGATGGGACTGTTTTGGCATTTAAAATGAATACTTAAGCTAAACTGAATTGTTTGATATAAAACTATTTTTTGACATTTAACTGACTGTAAACAAAAATTTATACTTATGCTAAACTGAATTGTGTGAAACCTTTTCAAAATGACTTAATTCGGTGTTAAATGACCTAAAAAGGGTTGATACGCCGTAAAACCAACCAACCAACCAATTACCCCTCCAACTATGGGTTAAATTGTACAATTACTGTCCGTCTACATAGAGCGGCTGAATTTCAAACTAGTTTACTTCAAAGCAGCAATCCAGTGCTTTAGCCGTTACACCTCGGGGTCTCTCACAGGTTAAGTGCGCCTGGGCGTATGGCAATGAAGGGATGACTTTACACTGTCCAAAATTAAACAACTTGAGCCTCACCACTAGAAGCAGTTTAATGTCATACCCATGAAACAATTGAAATATAACAACCTCATTTATTTTGAACAACACAAATTCTTAGCAAACATTTAATAATCGAAAACAAGGATGAGTTCACACGCATAGAAACATAGTAAAAAGTGTGAGATTTAAAAGTTCATAGGTTGACTAAGATACTCTCATGGAATGTGACCAAATGAGGTTCATTATTCTATATAGTACCCCTTGCGGACTCCATACTTCATCAATTGGTGTTGCAGTGTTTAGATTCCACTGCTTAAAAAGTCCTCAACAACAAATATGACGTCATCACTTGAAATTCTCAGTCTATAAACCTTTCAGCCCACTCTTGTACAATGGCATAAGGAATCTACACAAGGCATTAAAACAACGTTTTAACGAAATAATAAAAAAAAGGAAAGAAAAAAGAAAACTTTCGAAAATTACCACGAGAAGTTGAGAGAAGGTTACATAGAATATTCGGTGGTGCTACAGATTCAAATGGACAAAAGTGGGCCGAATTAGCCTCACTAATCTCATAGGCCGAGTGAAAAAAGGCGGAATACCTTTTCTTATTTATACCAGACGCACCAACGTAGTTATAAACACTTCCGGCCTCAAATCCGGTTTGTGTAGATCTGCCATATTGTTCTGAAAACTGTTTATTTTATTTATCTAGTAGATGTAAATTAACTACATGATATATATATATATATATATATATATATATATATATGCGTGTGTGTGTGTATGTGTGGATGTATAGATAATTTAGTAGGCTCGTATATTGGTGTTTCATCTGTCAAATATGAAAATCTGTCAGTGTAAAAAATCGGGGTATTCGTACACAGGCGAGATTAGAGAGTAGAAATACGAAAGAAAAATTAACCGTTTTGTTTTGTTTGTGTGAGGATTTGTACAAAATATTGGATTACTTAAGCACGTGTTCTCCTCAATTTAAGACAAGGAAAACACGAACAAGAACTTATTGTAGTGGAAATAAATTTGGAACAGAAAACAAAAAGCTATATATAATAGCTATAATATTTCTGAGTTTAGAATAATTGCAAACAAGAAACGAGAAAATGATGTCTGATTCTTCATTATTGTCTCAGTTCCTGGTTTTTCATAGAAATAACGACCCGATTGAGTTGCAATAAAAAGAAACCCGAATTAAGCGGAGGAAAGAGAATACCCGTCAAAATGAATAATAGTGATGTCTGATAAAACGTAATCTACAGCAATAAAGATGAATAAGATTTGAATATTAGGGTGTATAAAATATTTTACAATATTTTGGCACATTTCGGCAGTTTTAGATGTTTTGGCCGAAATGGAAAAGCTGAGGAACTACACTGAACTATGGCATTCCGAGCTCGCCTAAAAGTCTCCACTTGCTACTATGGTTTGGAGCACAACCACAGAATCCACGGTTTTTGGCCTACCAGACTTTACCTGATCATCGGAGTTCTTGCGACCCGAATAAAATTTCAAGAAACGAGGAACTAATGTCTGATTCTTTATCATTGTCACTCTTTCTGGCTTTTCGACCCGATAGAGTTGCAATAAAAAGCAATACAAATTAAGCGGAGGAAAGGAAATACTATTCAAAATGAATAATAGTAATGAATGGCTAGTGTTTGTGTCACGTTATAATTGGAGACCATAAGTGATTAAATGACTTCAGCACAAGTGCAATGCATAGACGTACAAGGTGGAAGAAAAAATTAACATCATCCGTTGAGAGATGACAATAAACAACATCCGATAGTGAAATTCTAATTCTGGAATTTTGTGGACTTTGGAGTCCACCCGACTAATTGTCACCACTCCCAGGTTAAGTTTTCGTCAAAGAGATATCTTGGAAACAATGTTTCAAATGATTTAGATTTACATTAATACAATGGCTCGTAAAACATGGACATTAGAACTAAGTACGTCAGCCTAGTCGGCTAGGGGTGTAGAATACACAGACGGCATCTCTTCAGATGACTAAGACCCCCCCACCACCACCAACGAGTATTCTGGATATGACACTAAACAATCTGATGGTGAGGCTCCGGTAATGCTGGAGCTTTGTCGAATGCGGTGTACGTCTCCATTGCAATATTGCTTCCAGGTCCACTCTGGTCCTAAGTGGTAGCACCCGGCAGGGTCCTATCTATGGCTCAAATAGAACTGTTTGACATTTAAACTGATTGCAAACAAATTACTTAAGTCCAATTAAATTGTTTGAAATAGAACTGTTTGATCATTTAACTGTGTGTAAACAAATGTGTCATGTTTAAATTGTTAGTTATTCAAAGCAATACTTGGAATTATTTAACTTTGTTGATTTGTTTACAAATCATATACATCTAATATATGCGTATAAACCAGATTTAGCATTAAATAACATACAATGGTTGATATGCCATAATACCAAACTAAACCAAACCAAATGTTTAAAGTGATTGTGAAGATACACTTTTGCATGCTATAGAATTGGTAACCATAATTGTTGACCTGACTTCGGCATTGGATGACCCATCAAGGGTTTACACGCCGTAAAATCCACTAACCATTTCTCAAAGGCGTATTTATTTGATTTGATTCCTTTATCTAATGGCACATGAACCTTTGTGGTTTATTCAATGCCAAAACCACCTTTATAAAAGAGCAGGGTTACTATATGACCAATAGTTGGGAGAATAAGGTGGGCTATACCTTTCCCAAGGGGATTTGAACGAAAGTGAAAGAAATAACGCGAGTGGAGTTCGAACTCGCTTACTTCAAGGCAGCACTTTAGCAATTAGGCCACAGGGACTTCCACCTTAGGTTTGTTTTTGTTGTTACGCATCTCTACATGGTGAAATAAATGTTGTCAATGAAAGCCTATATATATATATATATATATATATATAGCCACAATAAAGAGTTGTGATACAACGAAAGAGTCTGTCAGTGGATGACAATATATATATATATATATATATATATATATATATATATATATATATATATATTCTCCCTCCAGTTGGTTGAGAACTTGAGTGGGGAATTGCTGGCTACCACAAACGCGTAAATGCAAAGCTCTTCTTATGAAATGAGCACTCCGGTAGCCAATAAGCGTATATGTGAATAAATATATACGTAAAGTTCCTTCGCTTACGTTGAGAGGCACGATAGATTTGGGGTAAGATATCTGACTGACGTAAAGTCAACCGGGTGTCAATCCCAACTTGAAGCATCTCACGTGTCTAGCTAAACTGAAGAGTTGTGATACGACAAAATAGTCTGTTTGTGGATGACAATATATTCATATATATGTATATGTATTGGCATAATGGCTATAGTTTTCACCAATGGTCCAGGAGCCCTGGGTTCAATCCTCGGTCGAATCATGCCAAAGACCAAAAAATGGTACTTGATGCCTCCTTACTTAACTCTCAGAATTATAAGGTACGGATCAGGGAAAGCGGAACAACACAGGGAAAAGAATAGCGCTCTCCCTATACCTAGGTGTAGTCACTATTGAAAAGGGAGCCTACGGGTCACCCTCGACTACGGTCGGGCAGCTTAGTTACATATATATATACTAATGCCATCTGTTGTAGTTTTTGAGGAATACGTAGGAAGCATTACTTTGGAAGTGTCTACCCGTAATTTGAAATCTGAGGCGTTTCGAAGCCAATTACATCTTGATTCGAACTCCTCCTTGACGTAGAAATGTTCACTTTAGATGTCGAGGACACCCCGACTTTTTATCTATGCCTCTCGAGAAGAGAAGGTAGGAAAAATCGAATCCTTTCGTCGGGAGTTTTGGATAACATATGTAGAACATGCATGCCATTTTGTAATGATGTTATTAGAAGCAGAGACGACCCGCTGCTTAATGTAACAAAACTCGAAACACGCCGGTCGAAGTTGAAGCAGTAGCAGCAGAAGTAGCAGGATCAGCGACAGCAGCAGCTGTAGCTGCAGGCGCAGGGGCAGCCATCTGATTCCCTACTGGCAATGAAAGCAGTTGTTCAAATTTGCAAAGCAATCTGATGTTGGATCGAGGCAAGATGAGGAAAAATTAGAAAAACATCTTCCAATGTTATTCTTTGGTCTCAGCATGAGAGAGACATTAATGAAAATTCCATTGTCTCAAAGAGACAGATAGTAAGAGAGAAAAAAGTAATAGAGATAGGCACACACACACACACACACACACACACACATATATATATATATATAGAGAGAGAGAGAGAGAGAGAGGTTACAAAAGGAATCTAGGATGTTCGAGTTTTGGAAGTGTTGAGTAAGTAGTCATATTTAAGGCATGACTATGTTAACTCTTGATTGTTTGCCAAGGTATATGGTCACGAGTAAATGAGAATTACCAATCTCGTAAAAAGCAAAAAACAAAAGAAAAGAAGCAGAGACAGTCCCCCCACCTCAAATACCAGTCTTTACACCAGTGCTTTTGAATTTAGTAATACACTATATACATAATTTCTATAAATAAAAAAAATCAATTTTAGAGCTTCTGTTTCATTGCCCTGACAGAATGAAGCAGTTTGTAAGAGATCTGTCGGAGTGCGGAAAAATCTCTGAACTCTTAGTGTTTTCTTGTCATTTCTGTTTTTGTGCCACTAAGTTCTGTCTTCAACTCTGTATTTACAGTATCGGCTCTATCAGCAACATTTTTCTGGCTAAGAAGTTCACACCATACGGAGACATATCGACTCTCCATTGAAGAAAAGTTCTTGGTGTAGAGCTCAGAAAAGAAGGTCATACCGGTAGTTTTCTGTGACATGAAAGGGACCCATCACAAGTGATTTCAATGTTTTCCACTGCCAACGCTTTTGGCAATATTCACCTTATTTATCGAATGACCCTCGTATATATATATATATATATATATATATATATATATATATAGGTATTATTCGGTCCAGTTAAACCAGGGCTGGGAGTAATTCCTTCAGGACAAGAAAATCATTCAAGAGCTGAACATTTAAATTTTCCTGGTAGAGAGCTCAATGTAATTAATTTTACTGACATAGCACATAAAAGTTATTTATCGAACTTAACAAGAAAATAAAATAAATAAAATAAAATAAATAAAAAAAGTTAAATTACCGTAATTATAACTGACGGAAGAATTTTGAAAATAAAATAAATAGGTAAATAAAAAAAAACGGAAATTCAATAAAACGAGGAGGTAACTCTTCAACTCTCTCCATCCCCCTCCCCCCCCGTGTCTATTCTGTTTTATTTATCCATTAGATCTGAAAAAGTCCTGTTATATTTTGGTTCACACCAGAAACGCAAAATAGGATGAAATGAATTTATAATCCTAAAATAACCGGTCTTTGGTTTTTTCTTTAAAGAATATATATATATATATATATGTCTCTCTCTCTATATATATATATATATATCGGTGATAAGAGGATAAAGGATGCATTGATAAAACTAAGGAAAACAGGCAAATGTTAACAAAGGTGGGAAAAGAATAATATAATTGATAAACAAATAAACTATAAAGTTAACATGATACATCCACACAGATAAGCAAAACCTCTCGAAATGATGCACAAACTAGACCAGCCACTGCACTCCAACCATGAAACGTATAAACAGACACCAACAAAATCCCTAAAACTCTTGGCCAGATGAATGCAACGTAATTTTTCCTTTTCTCCGAGCGTTCTGATTTTTTTCTTGCTTCGGCAGTTCTATTCCTTATGTTATTTATCTTTTTCTGATAATTATTATACTTCTTTGAGAGTTTCATAAACCAGCGTCAGCTGATGATTTTTCACTGGAGTTTGAGTAACAGCAAGCCTCTTCAAGTCTCCAGGACTCTTCTCAGTATCATTAACATTATTGTTGTTCTTAGATATAATCTATTATTAATTCATTTTATTAGGTATTTTATTAGTTATTATACATATCCTTTCAATTATGATATTATGGTTATCTATATATTTATGTTATTTTGTTTATATTTAATTTTCTTATTATCTATTCATTTTTACCAATTAATATATATTATTATTTAGCTCTCGATTTTTTTAAGGTACTTAATTATTTAATTTTGCAATATCGAAATACGAACAACGTTGTAACCAAAAATTATTTTGAGGCAATACATATGAAGAGTACACATTACTTTTTAAGTATTGTATATCCATATTCTTCTTAAACACATTTTAATGCTGTAGAGTTTGGCAAATAATAATACTTAATAATGTCCATATTGATTGTATGATGTTTCACTTGAAATAATAAAATTCTAGCATCATTGATTAAGAAAAAAACATTTTTAATATTGGGGTGTACTTATTTATGGCCAATACATTAACTACGTATTCCAGAGAAATCTAAAAGGAAGGCAGATAAAAAATTAAAAGACTTTCGGAAAATGTTTGTAGAAAACCTTTCCTTAAAAAGTGTAATTACTGCATATGGCAGGGGGTGCCCTGCGTGTGGTGGACAAAGGTGTAAATGATTGAATGAAACATCGATCTACAATTTATAAGAGTGAGGCTTGTGGAAAAACGGAAGTTACAAAGTCTTTTCTTATAAAAAACGATAATATGAGTTAGTGTAAATATTTACCAATATTTACGTCTTCAGAATCACGTTAGTCCGGGAAACAAATAAACAAAGGATTTATGGCCAATACTGTACCAACGAGTTCTACATAAATCTAAAAGAAGGGTGGATTAGAAATTAGAAATTCCACAGCAGACTTTTGGGAAAATTTTACGGAAAAAGTTGAAAATTATTCCATAAAAAACTGTTGTTTTTTTTAAAGGTTAAGGGACCAAGAGAGAAGTATGCCATGTTTAGTTAAAGGTAAAAATCTTGTAAGAACATTCTGCATGTGTAAAACAACTAGAGCCTATTCATGTTAGTGACTTGCATGACCAAAAGAAAGGTACAATGAAGGGAGAGTTAGAAATTCCATGCCAGACTATGTTGAAATTTATTTGGAAATGCTTAAAGATATTTCCTTAAGTCCCACGAAAAGGGTGATGCCCTGCGTATAATACTAAACTGCAACGATTGGTAAGGTTACAGTTCTGAAGATGTGAGGAGTGTGGAATCCCCTTTCATTGCCATTACTCCCATGTTCACTCTGACCCGGAGAAAATCTTCTGCTGTTTATACAAAACCACACGTCATAGCCGCCCCCACCAAAAGGGGATGCTCTGAATATGACACTAAACTGCATCTGGTGGTGAGGTTACAGTTCTGGGTTTCTGAGGAGTTAGGCGTATCCTTTCATTGCCATTTCACACTGCACAACTCTGACTTGGAGGAAACTTTTTGAAGATGAAAAGATCAAAACGGAGCGTCTAATTTTTAACTGAAGAAATAAGCATTTTTTTCTCTATAGAATTGTGTATTATGAATGTCAATATATTAAACATTTTGAAAATAAACTTTTGAAACCATCTATTTCTTTTGTAAGCCTCCTGTATATCTTAAATTAATGGTTTCCAAAAGAATTTATCTTTATGTATAATTGCATTCAGACTTCAAACGATAACGCTTGACGAAAATTGAAAAATGTCCCGAAGAAAACAACAAGCTTTAAAAAGATCTAATCTATGAAATTCTTCAAAGCTACCTGCTTTTGGAGCCTGATGCTTATTTTGTGAAGAATAAGTTGCCCAAAGAACGGAAGTCATAACGAACCTACTCCCTCCCTAACTAACCAAAAAAAAAAAAAAAATGAGCTAACCAAAATAAGCCAAGATGGGGTTAGCGGACTAACAGAAATATTTATGCAAATATTTCTTTGAAAATAATACGAGTGTCTGTTTGTTGCAGGTTTAAAATTGATGATAAAGTTCCTTCTTTTTTAATTCCTGGAGTTTGCATGTCATAGCGACGGTTTTTCAGCAAATTTCGGCAACTTGTGAGACACAGTAGTCAATTAAAGCAATTCATGCTGAGACATAGCAGTGCACGACCAAAGGAATGAAAGAAGAAAGGAAGGAAGAAAGGAAAGACAGCATTCTAGTGGTAGATTAAGTGCTTCCGATCATTATTCTGGTATGCATCGTCAGTGGGATGATGGGCCGCCTACAGCAGAGAATTATCAGTTAAAGAAAGAAAAAATATCTAGAAAAAATTGCGAAAGAAAAAGGAAAGTGTAAAGTGAATTAAGATGAGAAAAGAAAGAGGAAGCACAATAGGCATTTGATCAGATTTGCTAAGTTTGGTACAAGGCCAGATATGTGTGGCGCTCAATGAGGATTAAAATTATCTAATTTGTGAACTTGTCCTGTGTTTGATTAGCTCTTTTGAAGTGGAATCAATTAAGAAAAATAGAATAAAACAAAAAAAAATATTGAAAGAGAGTTGAACAAAAAGGTACAGTAGAAGTAGAAGAAAGAAAGAAAGAATTTTCTATTAAAAAAATAGGACGTATACTATAACTGACAAAGAAAGAAAGAAAGAAAGAACCCGTGCAAAAGAAGGGACAAAGAAAGAAAGAAGGAAAGAAAGAAAGAAAGAAAGAACCCGTGCAAAAGAAGTGAAAAGAGAAAGAAATTTTCTCAAGTAAAAGAAGAGGGGATATACCATAGCTAAGAAAGAAAGAAAGAAAGAAAGAAAGAAAGAAAGAAAGAGAATTTAATCAAAAGGTAAAATAGAACTAAAAGTAAGAAAGAAAAATGAATGAAAATTAAAACAAACAATACATCAGAATTAAATGAATAAGTAAATAAATAAATAAATAAATAAATAAATAAAGAATGAATAAAAGATGAAAAGAGAAATGAATCAAAAGATACGATAAAAGTAAAAGCGAAGAGGAAAGAAATAAAAAAGAATGAATAAAAATGAAAACAAACGATAAAAAAGAAGTAAGGAAATAAAGATAGATAGATAGATAGAGAGAGAGAGAGAGAGAGAGAGAAACAGATATATATATATATATATATATATATATATATATATATATATATATATAGAGAGAGAGAGAGAGAGAGAGAGAGAGAGAGAAAATAAACAATTAAATTCTTTTAGAGACAGAAAACAAATAAAGAAAGAAAATGAGCGAGTGAAAGAAAAATAAAAAGAAATAAAAAAGAAATAATTAAGAAAAAGAAAGAGATAAGAAAAGAAAAAGAAAGAAAGCGGGTTAGAAAAATTGTAGAAATTTGAAACGAAAGATATATATATATATATATATATATATATATATATATATATGTGTATATATATGCGTTTTTTTGGGGGTTTTTTTTTTTGTTATTTTATGATGTGTTCACTAAACTCCGTGCAATGGTAAGATTCTAGTTCTGGAGTTTCGAATAGTGAGGAGTCACCTCTTCGTGAGGTTCTCCCTGGGTGCCTCATAATGTTACCCTAATCATACTAAACTTGTATTTCTATGGATCATATTCGGAGTAGGTTTTAAACATGCTTTGTTGCAATGATTTGAAATGGTTTACATACATTCTTTTATATATATATATATATATATATATATATATATATATATATATATATATATATATATATATATATCAAGTGGGAAATATTAGATAATCACCCTCCACAAACACATACACGTATATATATATATATATATATATATATATATATATATATATATATATATATAAATATATATATATATATATATATATGTATATATATATATATAACTATCTAAAATTTTCCGCTGAATTAGTTTCTTATTTTAATGGTATATGAAACTTCGTGCCTTATTTAATGCGAAAGCCATTCTGGGAGAAGAAGTGCATATTCGACCAATATCTAGGAGGGACGATTAGAAGATTCATACTCTTCCCAAGCGTATTTGTCAGAAAGTGACCGTAACTGTGAGACTACATTCTTCATCCTTTTTCTTTTCCTTTTTCCCTGTTCTTTTTAAAGTTTTTTTTTAACGAAGAAGAGTCCATAGCAAAAATAGAAAATAATTTTTTCCCTCTATTGTGTGATAGTTAACTGATGAAACTGGTCTCAATTATAAACTTGTCAGCAGAAATAAATTTATGATAGTGGAATGGCAGTTTAAGTTTTTTTCAATCATAAGAAAATTTGCTCAGTAAAAAAACAAGTTAATTTTCATGTACCGTGTACTCCTGGATTTTGTAAGAATCCTCAAATGGAATCATTCCCAACACATCTATTAGATATCTTATATATATATATATATATATATATATATATATATATATATATATATATATAGATATGTATATATATATATATATATATATATATATTTCATACATTGAGTACTCCTGGATTTTATAAGAATCCTCAAATAGAATCATTCCCAACACATCTGTTAGATATCCTTATTATATATATATATATATATATATATATATATATATATATATATATATATATATATATATAATTAGAAGAAACTCAAACCTGTATAAATTGTCATTAGAAATCTATTTCGGCGAAGAATATCATTATACCCTTCGTCTCTTCAGATGACTTCACACGCTTAATTTGAGGTTGACTATATATATATATATATATAGTCATCCACAGACAGACTGCTTCATGGAATCACAACTCTTCAGTGTTGCAAGACACTTCATATATATGAACTGGAAAATGTTGGATTATTACATACGAGGATCATTAAATAAGTTTCCAGACTTTTTTCGTATGGGCACTTTTATTGATAGTACACACATGAAACTCTAGTCCCCTTCGAAGTAATCTCTTCCGGCTGCAATGCACTTGTACCGTTCAAACAACTTCTGGAAGGCTCATGTAAGTCCTCTTGTGTGAGAGTGTCAATGACCTTCGTCACAGCCTTTTTCATCTCCTCAATTGTCTCATAATGACAGCCTCTGAGCTTAGGAAGTAACCAAACGTCACAGGGAGCAAGGTCTGGACTATAGGGTAGGTGAGGAACTGTCTGGATCCCCATCTTGGTCAAATAGTCTGTGACAAGGATGGAGTTGTGGACTGGTGCATTGTCCTGGTGGATATGCCACTGACCTGATTTGAAGAGTGCTGGCCTCTTCCCTAGGAATATCTTCCTAAACTCTCTTAAAACCTCAACATAGTAACCCTAACCCAAACCCTTTGGCCAATCAGCTGTGGTGTATTGACTTCATTACTCCTTCCACACCTCTCATCATCCCTCACAGACTCCCTGCCTTCTTTGAATCTCTTATGCCACTCAAAAACTGATGCTCGATTCATGCAAGATGGTCGAAAATCAGTCTGAAGCATTCCATACGTTTCTATGGCATTTTTTTCCAAGTTTAAAACAGACTTTTATTGCATATTGTTCTTTTAAAGTGTCCTCTCGTCCAGATTGCATTTTTTAAATTCACCAGCTGTGAAAATCAGGTTTTCGTAGGGTGTATTCCAATTCCTGCTGTAGCTGTTGAAATCATAAAAAATGGTCAGTCATCTCATAAGATGTATAGCAATCATCATCATCATCATCATATCGTGCTGGCAGCACGGATATCCCTGACCCTCTCTCGCCACTCCTCCCTATCGTTCATCGCCCTAGGCAGGTCTTCAGGACAACATCCTGTATCCTCACACAGCTGCTGAATGTACGTTCGTGCTGGTCGTCCTGCTTTTGCGCGGCCGTGTGTGGGGATCCATAAGAGTACATCTCTTATGAGTTCATCTCTGCTTCTCCAGCAATGTCCTGCATGTCTGGTTCGCCTAACTTGAATAGATTTCGTGATAGGGGGCAGGTGGCCGTACAGTTGGTGTCTTGTGGGGTGCCGCTGCCAGGACTTGTTGAGGATTGCACGCAGCATTCTTGTGTAATTGCCATCTAGTTTCTTCTCGAGCCGTCTTGTTAGCGTCCATGTAGTGCATCCATATAGCAGTATCGATGTGACCGCTGCCTGGAAGAAACTGCGTTTCATTTTATCGGTCAGGTCCGACTTCCATATAGTCGATAGCCTATTGATAGCTGTCCATGCTTTCGTTAACCTCGTTTCGATGTCCTTTTCGGTTGATTCGACGCTGCTTCCTAGGTACGTGAATTTGTCTACTAGTTTAAGAGGGGTTCCTTCTAGAGTGGAGATGTCCCCCGTTTGGTTATAGCACATATATTCCGTTTTGTGTGCATTAACATGGAGGCCTATGCTTGCTGCTGCTCGTTCCAGGCTATGCAGAAGTGTTTCGGCTTGGTCAGGTGTATTTGCCAGTATCGCTATGTCATCGGCGTAGTCGGCGTCGGTAATTGTTGTTGCGGGATATCTTCTGCTTCTTTTCTTCGTCAGTTCGAAGCCATTCTCTTTGATTTTGTCAATCGATGTTCTAAGTACGTAGTCTAGACAAATGATAAAGAGATACGGAGCCAGCGTGTCCCCTTGTAGTACTCCTGCTACAATGTCGAAGTATTCTGTGTCTCCATCTGGTGATCGTACTTTTACTTTAGTGTTTCTATAGAGAATCGTTATTGCCGCTACGGTTTCTTTAGGTATGCCGTACGCTAGTAGGATTTGTTCCATCTTTCCTCTGTGAATGGAGTCGAAAGCCTTGGTAAAGTCGACAAATATTAATGTCGCTTGTAGGTTCTTTGCCCGTACACCTTCAAGGATTCTGCGGATGGTTAGTATTTGTGAGGTATAGCAATAACGTACTGAATTTTCTAGAGTCTACGACAATTTTAAATGCCTGTACAAAAAAAGTCTAGAAACTTATTGAAGGAACCCCGTATATATTTAATCATTTAACATTTCACTTCCAGCCAAAACATTCTTGTAGAAAAATGCATTTTCAGCCAACAGTTTGTGGTAAAGGATACGAGATTCATACTCTCCCGAGTGTATTAGTCTGAAAGTGAACATAATAGTGAATCTGGAGTTTGAACTCACTTACTACTGGTCGCAGTACGGCTCACTAGCCACTACGCCGCTAGGACTCCTCTTTCGCATAATGGTAGAACTTAATGTTTTTGTTCTTTTACAAGAAATGTCAATCGGGTATACACGGCTCCCCCGTAAAGGGACAAGAGTCATAAATTTATAATTCACGAAAGATCTTGCTGGCAAAGATAACACGAGAGTATAAATAAGTGGCAGAGAAATGTGTGGAATTGCCTTGTATCAGACTATGATAAAAAAAAAATCATGAAGATTTGACGGTATCTGCTTATCTGAACACTTTAAGGTGAGGAGACAGAATAGTTGAAGTTTTCTCCTTTGCTCAGATCCTATCAGGGCCGAGGACACAGTGGGCGGAGGAACCCCGACTGTTACTAACTAGTCTCCTTCTCGTTATCCCGTTTCTTTTATTTTCATTCACTTTAGGGCGTCCCTTTTGCACACACACACACACACACACACACACACACTCATATACACACACACACTCATGCACACACACACACACACACACACACAAGGATAAATACACGCACACACGAACACACACTCACTTACGCACACACATATGCATACATAATCTCCCGTCTCACATCTCCCTGCTTTTATATGTTTATAAACATATATATATATATATATATATATATATTAAAGGAAAATGCATTTTAATCAACACACACGCACACACGTACATACAATCATTCTTCTCAAATTTCTTTATATATATATATAACAGAAATGTTTTTACACACACATATACATGTACACATACATATATATATTAAACAAAAATGCATTTTACAGAGGCAGACACATATACGTATATATATATATATATATATATATATATATATAAACGAAAATGCATTTTACACACATTAATATATATATATATATATATATATATATATTATGCATTTTCGTTTTTTACAGACCTTTAGCCCAGAATTTATTTGATGAACAAGATGTTGCTGAAATGTTCTCTGTATGACAAAGGCAGGAACGACCTAAATCTATGAAACCCGCCCAATTAGAATACGCTGAGTTTATTCTCTGCAGAGAGATAGCTCAACGCACCCTCTAAAAAATAGGGTGTGCTGGGTATGACACTAAACTGCATCTGATGGTGAGTCTGCAGTTCTGGAGATCCGCGGAGTATGGATTACCTCTTCATTGCCATTACTCCCAGTTCCACTTGAAGAGGTAGTTGCTGTTAGGGACACATCTATGGTTCAAATGGAACTGTTTTAAAAGGGGTTCGTATTCGATAGGGTCGTTGGAAGCGAATGCAGCAAATTAGCGCAGAAGGAATATAAGACTAGACACGATTGGGTAGGCAAGGTGATCCACTGGGAGATGTGCAAGAAATTTAAATTTGACTATACAAACAATTGGTATATGCACAACCCAACACCTGTCCTAGAAAATACCCCACATAAACTACTATGGGACTTTGACATGCACACGGATCACCTAATCTCGGCCAGAAGACCAGACCTAATAATAATTAACAAAAAGAAGAAAACTTACAAAATTGTCGACTTTGCTGTCCTGGCTGACCCCTGAATAAAACTGAAAGAATGTGAAAAGAAGGATAAGTACCTCGACCTTGCTAGAGAATTGAAAAAAACTATGGAACATGCAGGTGACAATTATACCAATTGTAATTGGTGCGTTTGGAACAGTAACTAAAGGATTACTAAAGGGACTGGAAGACTTGGAAGTTGGCGGACGAGTGGAGACCATCCAAACTACTACATTATTGAGAATGGCCAGAATACTGAGAAGAGTCCTAGAGACTTGAGGAGACTTGATGTCCTGTGAAAAACAGAAGAAGAAGAAGAAGAAGAAGAAGAAGAAGAAGAAGAAGAATTAACGGCCAGACGACCTGATCTTGTAATAATCAACAACAAAAAAGAGAACTTGCCGAATTGTGGACATAGCTATTCCGGCTGAACACAGAGTAAAATTGAAAGAAAGCGAAAAAAAAGTTTAGTACCTGCTAGGGAATTGAAAAAACCGAGGCACATGAAAATGATGGTTATACCAATTGTAATCGGTGTTCTGGGTACAGTCACCAAAGGATTGGTACAAGGACTGGAGGACTTGGGAATAAGTAGACGAGTGAAGACCATCCAAACTACTGCATTGCTGAGATCGGCCAGGATACTGAGAAGTGTTCTGGAAAACTTGAGGGGACTTGCTGTCACTCAAACTCCGATGATAAACTATCAGCTAACGTCAGTGTGGAAAACCCAAAAAGGAATAATAATAATAATAATAATAATAATAATAAGAAGAAGAAGAAGAAGAAGAAGAAGAAATAACGAAAACAAGAAAAGACTCTAAGGAAGTAATTATACAAAAATTTTTAGAAATGATTATAGAATCCCTCTTCTCAATGCATAAAATAAACCAAGACGGATTGTTTAAATCATAAGGCCATTAAACGTGCATACACTCACACTCAAACCCATAGTTCAACACACTTTGCATGTCATCTCTCGAATTTTAATCCCCAAAGCATACCTCACTTTCCCCCGCTACCAGTGGATAAAATAGGGCAGGCTAGGCTTTCTACCCCGGCAGGGAAACCGATCACGGAGAAGGAAAAACCCTAATATTAAAATCTAAGAAATGTTCTTCATGAGATTCTATAGCAGATCAGTAAACCAGTCTTTTGTTATCAGCTTATCGACAAATTCCTTCGTCGCTATAAACAAATCATCTGTGAAGGTAATCTAACTTTTCTCATCTTTAATTCAATTGTTGGGTCTTATACATACATACATACATACATACATACAAAAATTTCTAAAACCGTAAAACGCTGCTACTCTCTACACCTCATGACGTAACCAATTTTGAACATATGACCCTGTGTTATTTCGTTTTTATAAGAAACATTCTTTTACCCGGATGATGTCTTCCAACAATGTTTTTGTATGGTTTGGTTTGGTATGGTTTTATGGCATATCAAACATTGTAAGTTATTTAATGCCAAATCCATTTTATACATATAAACAGTTCTTTTTCAAATAATTCAGTTTAGCATAAGTACACTGCCTCAATGACAAAAACAGTTCCATTTAAAATAATAAAGTCCACCACAATTACGGAGTCCAATGTCAAAACAGTCCTATTTCAAGCAATTCAGTTTAGTATAGATACACAGTTTAGTTTGGTTTGGTTTTATGGCACATCAACTATAGTACGTTATCTAATGGCAAATCCATTTTTATATAAATAAACAATTCCGTCTCAACCAATTCAGTTTAACATTAGAACATTGTTTAGTTCTATTTTAACCATAGATAGGACTTTATAAGGGGCTACCACTCCTGGCCAGAGTGACCCCTTCATTGCAATGGCAATGAAGGGGTACTCCGCATTCCTCAAAGCTCCAGCATTACTGGAACCTCACCATCAGATTGTTTTGTGTCATATCCAGGACACACGCTGGGGAGGATCTTACCCCTCTGCAGGGATGCAGTCGATGTATTCTACAGCACCAGGCAACTGAGCAACAATTTTTTTGTTTTCAAAAGATTTCTAGTCGAAACACGTTGGCATAAAAATGAAAAAACTACACTGATATATATTTTTCTTTCGTTTCCTTTTTCTACATATATTATCTGATTCATTTCATTCCTTCACACACACACATATATATATATATATATATATATTCTCACACGTATTCAGTCTGATTTATTTCATTTCTTCTCACATGCATACATCCGTATACACTACTGACCAAATGTTTAGGACGACTTAATTTTTTCTTTAAACTTTAAAAAATGATTAAAGGTTCATGTCTTTAAAGAAACACATTTATTTTTTTCTATATTTGCATATAATTATACAATAATTCAAACCAAAATGAAAATAAAATAAGTTTTTTAAAGCAAATTTATATTTTCATTTCATCAAAGGATCCACAGAGAGAATTTATTACTCCGGAATAAATTCTTAGCTTCCTTTCAAGAAACTTGTAAAAGTTTGTTGGTTTGAAGT
This sequence comes from Sepioteuthis lessoniana, assembly GCA_963585895.1. Classification (NCBI taxonomy): domain Eukaryota; kingdom Metazoa; phylum Mollusca; class Cephalopoda; order Myopsida; family Loliginidae; genus Sepioteuthis; species Sepioteuthis lessoniana. The sequence continues at coordinate 68,655,820 of OY757913.1, read as the reverse complement.
GACTGCCAAACAATGAGTAAATGTGAAAACATCTTTTGTTTATTTTCAAGCAGTTCACTTCAAACATTATGATTAGTTTCAAAATTACCTTTTATTATGAATTTAGAGAAACAATTCAGGGAAGTCCCAAACTTTTGATCAGAAATGTATATATATATATATATATATATATATATATATTAGTGTATGGATAAATAAGTTCAAATGTGACACAAGGTCAATTTTATGCGAAGTTCAACAGGTTTGAATTCAGAATTTTCCTTCTGTTAAAACGGTTGTCATTGCAATATTCAAGTTGGTTTGGGTTTTTTGTTTAATAGCATATCAGCCTTCATGGGTTCTTTAATGTTATCCTTGTTAAAGAACAGCAATGAAACTTTTTTATTCATAAGGGATTCGTAAGTGAACGTAATAGCGCGACAGGATTTCAAACTTGCTTCCTTCGAGACTGAAGTCCACCTCTTTAGGCATTACACCACAAGGATACCCGCTAAAGTAGAAGAGTCTAGTCTGCTCTACTATTTACTCATAGCTGGAGGGAGCATAGTTGGAGTCATTCCTTCCTTAGGGTGTGGGTGCGATACGAAATGCAAACAGTCTCGTCCAGTATTTGAATACTAATCATTGATTCCTTTTCTTACGGGTTGGCATAGTAGTTAAAGTGCTAGACTGCAGAATCGTAGTAAGCGAGTTCGAACTCCAGTTGCGCTATTACGTTCACTTTTTGACAAATACCCCTAGGGAAAGGTATGAACCCCGTTACCTCCAAGCTATAGGTTAAATAGTACCACTACTGTCTTTCTAGAAGGATGGATTTGGCATTAGATAACCCAAGAAGGCTAATATGCCATTAAACAAACAAACTTTCAAGCTAAGTGACGCTAAGCCCGCCTCCTACATATTTGGTTTGGTTAGTTTTTTTGGCATATCAACCATTGTAGGTTATTTGATGCCAAATCATCTTTATGAATATATATAATTTAGTTTGGTTCAGTTTTATGGTATATCAACCATTGTAGGTTATTTGATGCCAGATCCATTTTTAGACATAAAAACAGTTCTATTTCAAACTATTCAGTTAAGCATAAGTACACAGTTTAGTCCAACTTAACCCATAGATATGACCCTATAATGATGCTACTACTCCGGGCCAGAGTGAACTTGGTAGCGATGACAATAAAGAGGTACTCCAAATTCTCCAAAGCTCCAGCAGTATAGGAGCCCCACCATCAGATTGTCATATTTAGTACACTCGTTGAGGGAGTCTTACCCCCTACAGAGAAGTAGTCGGTGTATTCTGAAGCCCCACCCGACTGAGCCACCTATATATTTAAGATTATAGATTATTTTCTATATATTATCATGTATTAAAGAGTAGAAAGCTGACCGTGTAGCAGTTATTGTCATGGACTTGACGAGCCAAGTTTAAATCCTGCTTTCGTGTCTCTTCATGGCTGGCGAAAGGCATTGATCTATCTCTTCTCTCCTCGCTAGCGTGGGCTTCCCAGCCAGTCTAGTAGAAGGAAAACTCATGTAACCCATAAAAACATCCCATTTGAAAGATGGTTGGACATCTGGAAAAGTATCGCACCCGTAAAAATCACTGCCGCATAGTAGACCTCTCCTTGATCGTTAAGGCTGATGACGCTTACGATGAGGCAGAAACACTCAACAGAAAAGAACTGAGGCGGTAAAAGGTGAAGCTTATGTCACATCAAAGATATTTTCTTAATAGTCTTTTATTCCAACGCTTATTGAATACATCAAAAGATATTCACACTTTGAAGCCAAAGTGACAGCA
>OY757913.1:68639019-68649019 GCA_963585895.1 Sepioteuthis lessoniana | reverse complement strand
CAGTTTAAATGTCAAAACAGTAATCTTTTTAAGTAATTCAGTTTAGCAAAAGTACTCAGTTTAATTCTATTTGATCCATAGATCAGGTGCTACCACTCCGGGACAAAGTGGACCTGAGAATAATGGCAATAAAGCTGCAGCATTTCGGGAACCTCACCATCAGATTGCTTAGTATCATATCCAGGACACTCTTCGAGGTGGGGTTAGTCCTCTGTAGGGAAGCAGCCGGTGTATTCTACAACCTCAGCCGATTGGGCATAGATAGATAGATAGATAGATATGAACTAAATGGGATACGGAGATATAACGAGAATAAAACAGATATGAATTACATGGGATTGATATATTGATAATGAGATTGATTGATAGATAGATCAATAGATATGGACGAAAATAAAGTATTGAGACACATTGACAATGAAATAGATAGATAGATAGATAGATATGACTAGGCAAATTTGAACTCTGGTAGCCGCATTCAAAAAACGCCATCTATATTTCTGTCTATAGTCTAAAAAGCTACTCAGAGTAAATACACAGCAGACAGCGCCTAATAGAGGTAAACTTGATAAGTGAGTCAGTAATGTCCAACCAAAAAATCAATTTTTTGTCCTGCTGAGCAAATATCGACGATTTCGTGTCTCAAATGAGCGAAGCAAATTACTTAAGGAATATTGGACTCTTGGTTTTAAATAACGTGGTTTAAATAAGAGAGGTTTCAATTAACACGCAGTCCAGTTAAACAGTGACCCAATTAAGCGGAACATGCTATGTGCACATGTCTGCTTCCTTTTGTGTGTCAGGATGCAATTCCAAGTAATTTGTTTTGCAGTTCTTTTGTTATTTAACTTGATCTTCTCTGTTCTGACGTCAAGAAAAGCGGTTAACATTTATCATTGTTGGCCCAAAGCTGCAAATAAACAATTCCTTTGCAGAGTAAAACAGTTTACCGCCGGAAAAACATTACTATACTACATGGTTTTATTGTTAGTGCCACCCACCAGAGAGTGAGATAGAATTTAAAATTTCACATGTCACAGTGATTTCGAATTCTTCCACATATAGAGATATTAGCAGACCGAGATAGACCGATAAATTGACTGGGAGGGAATTTTTTGTTGTTACACACACACACACACACACACACACACACACACACACACACACATACACACATATATGTGTGTGTGTGTCTGTGTGTGTGTGTTGATAGACAAAGACAGATATGAACTAAATGTGATAAGTAGATATATCAACAATGAAAAAGATAAATAGCTAGATTGGGAGTTATGGACGAATGACGTATTTTGGAGCAATGAGATAGATAGATAGATAGATAGATAGATATGAACTAAATGGAATACGTAGATATAACGACAATAAAATAGATATGAATTAAATCAGACAGATATATTGACAATGAGATAGATAGATAGATATGGACAAAATAAAGTATTTAGGCACAATGACAATGAAATAGATAGATAGATAGATAGATAGATAGGTTGGTTGGTTGGTTGGTTGGATTTTATAGCATATCACCCTTCGTAGGTTATTTAACGCCAAATCCATTTTTATGTAAATAGTTCTATTTCAAACAATTCAGTTTACCATGAGTACACAGTTTAATTGTCAAAAATGTTTCTATTTCAAGCTATTCAGTTTAGTCAAACAGTTCTAATTCAGTTAATTCAGTTTAGTATCAGTACAGATTTTGTTTACCCATAGTTAAATGTCATCACAGTTCTATATTAAACAATTCAATTAAGTTTAAGTACAGTTTCAATGTCAAAAGAAGTTCCATCTCAAACAATTCAGTTTAGCATAAGCACGCAGTTTAAATGTGAGTACACGGTTTATTTGTCAAAGCTATTCAGTTTAGTCAAACAGTCCTAATTTAAACAATTCTGTTTGGCATAAGTATGCAGTTCTATTTAACCCATAGATAGGGTCCTATCAGGTGCTACCATTCCGGGCCAGAGTGGACCTGGGAGCAATGGCAATGAAGAGGTGCTTCACATTCCTCAAAGATCCAGCATTACTGGAGCCTCACCATCAGATTGTTTAATGTCATAACAGGACACTCGTTGGTGGGTCTTACCCCTCAGCAGAAGTGCCGTCAGTGTGCCGTCAGAAGTGCCGTCAGTGTATTCTACAACCCCAGCCGACTGGACAATACGCAGAGTTAATGTCAAAACAGTTTTATTTCAGATAATTCAGTTAAGCATAAGTACACAGTTTAGATGTCACAACAGTTCTATTTCGAGCAATTCAGTTTAGCATAAGTCCGCAGTTTAAATGAAAAAAAAAACAGTTCTATTTTAAACAAATCAGTTTTGCATAAATACGTAGTTTAAATTTTAAAACCCCCCAGTAAAGTCTAGAAAACACGGTTTAGTTTTATTTAACACATAGGTAGGACCCTTATCAGGTACTACCACTCCGGGCCAGTGTGGACATGGGAGCGATGGCAATGACGGGATACTCTGCATTCCCCAAAGCTTCAGCAATACTAGAACCTCCCCATCATAACAGGACACTCGTGGGAGGGGGTCATACCCCTCTGCAGAGAAGAAGTTGACGTATATAGATAGATAGATATGAGCTAAATGTGATATTTAGATATGGACAAAATGAGGTATTTGGCAATATTGACAATGAAATCGATAGACTAACTGAAAAATTGGTAGACAGATATGTCCTAAATAAGTTATATTGATAAACGGTTATGAAATTGACAGGCATAACTAAGTGAAATATATAGATATACTGAAAATGAGATAAATAGATAGATAGATAGATTGTGCGATGAGTGAATTATCTTTTAAATTATGCAAAAATCAAAATAATACCATCTCATTTTACTAGTTATATTTACCAAAATTACATGAAAATATTTTCATATAATAGGGATGAGATTTATTCGAAGAAATCACCATTAGACTCAACCAATTGCTTCCAGACAACTTCGGAATCTTCTGCAAGTCTTTCCGACAGTCTCTTGTTTAAATTGGTAAATGCTACCGTTAACCTTGACTTCGGAAGATATATCAACAGTGAGGTTGATTGATCATAGATTATTATTAAATAGAATTTTGAAATTTGTAAGCAAATTATTTGGCTTGGTTGGGTTTCTTTATTTAATAGCATATCAACCTTCATAGTTTATTCAATACCAAAGCCATCCTTGTAGAAGAACAGTAGTGGTACTTTTTGAGCCATAGATTAGTGGGGTAATAAGGGGATTCATGCCTTTTCCAAAAGTGCGTGTAATAGCGCGAGTGGAGTTCGAACTCGCTTACTACGATGTCATTGTCCAGCACGTTAGGCACTATGGCTCAGTGACTCCTCTACGAATTCTTTGTATTAAGTATTGTTACTTGAAGCTATAACTTTTTTTACATAAAGGATTAGTTTGTTTATTGGGTTTTATGGCGTATCAACCTTCGTGGGTTATTTAACGACAAGTTCTGTTTATGCGAATATTAGTATACGTGATTTATAAGAAAGTACATTGGTTTGGTTTTATTTGGTTTCCATTTGTTATGATATTTTTAAATGAGCCTGAGTTCTTTTTTTTTTTGGCACACAGTTAAATGGTTTCAAGTATTGCGATGTAACAGTAAAAATTTAACATCAGTCATCCGTGTGTACACATTTAAATGGATATATATATATATATATAATTTGTAAGTGAACAGTTTGCAGGTAATTTCATTTTAAAAAGAGTACTAAGTTGATTTCACACAAGTATTGTAATTTTTTTCTACTCGGTTTAATGGTTTCAATTATTCCTATCCAACACAAATAATTCTACTCAATCTTAATCTTGTTTGCTGACAGTAAAGCTGTTAGAAGTTTTGCCATTTAACACAAATTATTCCATTTCAATACTATTCATTCATTTGCCCACAGTTAATGGTTCCGAGTATTGCTATATATTACTAATAATTCAATTTAGGCACACAGTTAAAGAGTTTCAAGTATTGCTATTTTACACTAATTATTCTATTCAACATTACTCTTTTGCTTGCATTCAGTTAAATGGTTCTAAGTATTGTTATGTATCATTAACAATTAAATTAAACACCAGTCATTTGTTTACATACACTTCAAAGTTCAAACAGATCTTTTTATAACAATTCAATTTAGCATTAGTCACTTGTTCACTCACAGTTTAAATGTCAAACAGTTCTATTTGACCCATAGATAGGACTCTAGATCTCTTTGGCTGGAGCATCACCATCAAATTGTTTTATGTCATTCCCGAGGCACTCGTTGGGGGTGAGGTCGTATTTTTTTTTTGCAGAGATGCAGTCGGTGCATTCTACACCCTAGCCGATTGGGCTGTACAAATGATTAGCAGTCATTTGAAACCGTATAATTGTGGACAAACAAACGGTTATTAGTGAATAGAAATAGTTTTGTTAAACCATATAATTTCGTATAAATCATAGGAAAACCAAATCAAAGCAAACAAACTACCTCACTAGGAGAAGAAATGCGCTATCGTGAAGAAACCGTTCGATTGCCCAGAAAGATAATATGAAGAATAATTACTAATAATTACTCATAATAGCTCCGGGGGACCTAAATTAGTTACAGGATATAAGGATGAGAATGGATGAGGTGTCGATCAGAAAGTATCGAGACTGAAGCTTAAAATTGTTTTGATTTTAAAATTCAAAGGTAGACTGATAGCTGTTAATGCTTCCGTCTCAACGCCGAGACGAATCAGTTTCAATTTGATTGGTTGGTTGGTTGGTTGGTAGGTTCATTGGTTTCTAGGATATCAACTCTTGAGGCTAATTTAATGCTGAATCTTTCTTCTTTTTCTTTTGTGTAGAATCGATTTGTACGCGAACAGTTTAATTTAATGCCAAATCTTTTTTATATATATATATGGTTTAATGTATATGTTGGTATAAATAATCTTCATGTGCATTGTTAAACTGGTTAAAATATTTTTCATAAAATTGTAAATAGAGTTGGCTTCAGCAACCGCTTTCTAACCCTTTTAAGATTAAAAAAAAAAGATCAGGTGTTTGTTTTCCATAAGAGCAATGTGAGGAATAGAGTTGGGGCTTAATCATATATGTGCTAGGGCTTGCCATGACTAACCGAGGGATTGGTTCTCCCAGAACACCTGTCTGAACAAAGTAAGGACCGGAGTGTGACCACTTACTACCCAGGTAACTTACCAGTCGGCTGGGGCTGAAGAATACACGGGCTGCATTTCTGCAGAGGAGTAAGAAACCCCCACAAGTGCCCTGGGTATGACACTAAACAATCTGATGGTGAGGTTCCAGTAATGCTGGAGCTTTGGGGAATGCAAAATACCCCTTTATTGCCATCACTCCCATGTCCACTCTGGCCGGGAGTTGTAGCACCTGTTAGGGTCCTCTCTATGGGTCAAATATAACTAAACTGCGTACTTATACTAAACTGAACTGTTTGAAATGGAACTATTTTAGTATGCTAAACTGAATTGTTTGAAATCAAACTGTTTTTGACATTGACACTCTACTTATGCTAAACGGGATTGTTTGAATTAGAACTGTTTGACTACACTGAATTGCTTGAAATAGAAATGTTTTTGACATTTAAACTGTGTCCTTATGCTAAACTGAATTGTTTGAAATAGAACTGTTTATTTGTATAAAAATTGATTTTGCATTAAATAACCAACAAAGGTTGATATGCCATAAAATCCAAACAAACAAACAAACAAACAAACAAACATACCCGCATAAGGAAACTGCTCTGCAACCAGCATCCCGTCTTTACGGATCACCACCAACAATAAACTGGTGGCCCTATTGGGGAGGGGGTCTTACACATCTGCAGAGGTGCAATCGACGTATTTTTCAGCCTCACCTGACAGGTGGGGGGAGTTCTCATTTGAAAAAGAAAACAGAAAGAAAAAATAAATCAAATACCAACCCTCGTTTGAGTATTCCTTGTTTTCCAAACTGTAGATTCAGCTCAAGGGATATGTGAGGACATAGGAAACATACGACTGTTTTCCATCTCGGAGACCAGTCGCCTAAAGAAAGCTAAAAGACACACTCTATTCCAATTTTTACCCATAACTTTAGAGACAGATGGATTCATGCCTTCCCCAAGAGCATTTGTGTGAACTGAAACGTAAGCAGTCTCGTCCACGATTTGAGCTCGGATAGTCGTTTCCGTTTCCTATGTTGACAAACGCAAACTATAAAATTAATGCACTCAGTGTCAAGGTGACTGTTTTGAAGAAAATTAACCTTTCACTCATTGTTCCTTGATCTTGGTAAACACAGCATCAGTCACGAAACATTTTGAACATGCCTCGTATACATGTATAGATAGGTCATGATGAGATAATAGATTTCCTGATGTTCAAGCTATTTCCTTCGAATAACAGATAACTATAATATTAACTTCTAAACATCTGACATTGGTTTTTGTAACGAGTGCTACTTTAATGGGCTAATCTCTGCTTTGCTTAACTTCTCTCGTTACACACTAGCTGCTTATGCTAGGTGTGATATCATGGACAGGATTTATTAAACAAACACGTCAAAACTATTATTCATGGATTAGTTTTTTTCAGCTTTCTTTTTTGCATTCTTTTTATCTGGTTTCAATGACACCATAATGTTTGTTTCAACTTGTGGAAGTATTTCGTCGTCGTTCGTCGTTCTCAGTAATACGATATTCTTCAACAGGCTGAATTTCGTAGATGAAGTCTTGTCATTATCATTCTTTTTTTTTACTAGTTTTTCTTTCATCGTATTTTTTTTTGCTTGTTTATATCTAGTAGTAAATAAATGTAAAAGTCTGGAATTGTCTGAATTTCTTAAATGAAGTTCTTGTTATGATAAGCGGTTGGCGAACAGAAATACTTAAGGATGGATTCTTCGTGGCTGACCTGGTAACCAAAGTGGTCACATGACCAGCAATACTTCACTTTGGCCCTTACTTGGCCTGACCCGCGGTCGAAGAGGTCCGATCCTGTCAATCAGCTGGTCATGTCATACCCAAGCACCTACATGATTTTCATGTGTGTACTCTTCAAATCGTACTTGTGCCAAAGAAGTAAGTAAAGTTGGCAACACACCGAGGTGTAGGGGGGCACTACTCCTTTCTCTGGATTGCTCCACTTTACCCTTGATACGTACCTTATATTGCTGAGTGTTAAGCAAGGAGGTATCAAGTACCATTTTTAAAGTCTTTGGTATGACGCGACAAGGACCCGACTCTAACTTATCTTAAAGACGCTAAAAGATAGTGGCTGAGGGTCAATTGCTCTAAGACAAAAAAAAATATTTGAAATCATTTAACTGTGTGCAGACCAATGAGCTATAAAAACTTATTTAAAAATGAAGTTATGAAAAAACTATTCGTTTACAAATCGTATATATATACATATATATATATATATATATATATATATTACAAATCGTATATATATATATATATATATATATATATATATATATATACGATTTGTAAACGAATAATTTTTTCATAACTTCATTTTTCGTTAGTAAATATTTTTGATTATTTGAGTTATTTGGATAAATGAGGAATCAAAACTTTGTTTAATGCCAAATCATATATATATATATATATATTTAATGGAGACTCAAACTCGGTTAAGTCATCATAATAAATTTATTTCGGCGGAGAATATATATATATATATATATATATATATATATGGTTTGGCATTAAACAAAGTATTGATTCCTCATTTATCCAAATAACTCAAATAACCAAAAATATTTACTAACGAACAATTAACTTACAAATTCTATACACACAAAAAAAAAAAAAACGAAAAAGAAAAATATTTGGCATTAAATAACCTGGGAGTGTAGTCTAATTTAGCGTGAATCTGGGGGTCCTGACGACGAAGGAGTGACTCCACAATCGCCGGTGCCCCAGAAGTGGAGCCTCACTAACAGATGCACTTTGGTGTAATACATAGCACACCTTTTTTTCGGAGAGTTGATAACGCTTTCATTGGGTGCACCATTCATTAGGCCTTGTGCTACATCAAAGTAAAAAGCTTAGTAAATTATATCGTCTTTCTCTTTCTCTCTCTCTCTCTCACTCTCTCTCTCTCACTTTCTCTCTCTCTCTGTCTGTCTGTCTCTCTCTCTATCACACACACACTCACACACTCACACACAGAGACAAACAAAGACAAACACAAGAGGCACCCCATTGCATAGTGCTGGAAAATGAGTTCGAACTCAAGTCGTGCTACTGTATTCACTTTCGGAAAACTATAAAGCCCCTTGGCCCCTTTTAGTTATGTGTTTAATTAGTACAACTGTTACAAGGATGGATTTGGATATAAATAATTCACGAAGGTTGATATGCCACTAAACAAAGAAACCAAACCACACACACACACACACACACACAGACGCCCGGGAGATCGGAGTTTAGTCCCAGGTCGATTCATACCAAAGATTTAAAAATGGCACTTATGTATCCAAGGTAAAGTCACCAACTTTATATATACATATATATATTATATATGTATGTTGGGGTTCGTGTTGTCATAATCAATTACTGATTATTATACTCTCGTCTATTTTCATTAGTTGAACAGCTCTTTCACAGAGACGGCTTTAGCCGGTGAACTTTCACTGAAGTCAGAGTGACTACAAGTTTTCTCTGGTCCCTCGGATTCTTCTCAGTATTCCCGTCGATTTTAGCAAAGTGCTCCCGATACAATTGTTATGACCATCCCCTTACACGTTCCACAATTCTTCTCAGCTATGATGGATCTAGATGTTTGTCTACCCTTTCCATTTCTTGCACATTTACTGGCCGTTGTTCACCGGAAAACAGCATACTCCAAAAATAACAACAACCTCAATGTTATGACATGTAAAATAGCCTGCACTGTGCAGAGGGGTAAGAATCCCCCTTTTCCAATGAGTGTCCTAGATATGACACTAAACAATCAGATAGATGCATTTTCTGGCTTGCCCAGTATTGGAACTTGCGGAGTACCTCTTCATTGCCGTCGTTCACAGGTCCACTCTGACCCGGAGAAGTAGCCTCTGATAGAGTCCTATCTATGGATCGAATAGAACTGTTTGATATTGAAACTGTGTGAAAACAATTGACTCATGCCAAATTGAATTGTATGAAAAAGAACTGTTTGATCATTTTACTGTATGTAAAACCCTTTAACCGTAAGCAAAAAATGACCTCCGGCTCTTTCAAAAATGTTATCAACAAAATGTGTTTACAAATAATATACCTAATTTGTATTAAATAACCTGCAATAGTTTATATACCATAAAATCCAACCAAAGCAAATCCTAAATATTTAATATATATGTATAAAGAGGACATGACATTAAATAACCTACAATGGTTGATATGCCATAAAACCTAACCAAACCAAATCTTATATATTGAATATATGTGTATAAAGAGGATTTGGCATTAAATAACCAACAATGGTTGATATGCCATAAAACCCAATCAAAGCAAACCTAAATACTTTCTCATAGAATGTAAAGCATTCATTATGATGCTAACAGATCTTCAAAACCGTTAACTACAAAAACGTAATTGCAAACGTACAACACACCTAATTCCCTAATCTCAATACATAAAATAACCCCAGACGCGTTGACGTGTCATTAAAATCTATTTAACCAAACCAAATCAGGAAGTGTGAAATCCACTTTAAGGAAAGTTCTTTTCTTCATGTTAATCAACATTAGATCTGATCTTCAGATTAGGATTTACTAATCCGTATGTATCTCAAAGTCATATATAAACATTAATTATTATTGATATGTAATTTTTTTCAAATATTGATCTCGTTCCATAAAATAACAGAAACAAAATAACAGTTAAAAAAGTTTTTAAAAGGTACATATAGCTATAAAATATAACTTAATTCATACCACTGGAGAAATAACAACTGTAAGAAAAACAATCCTTTCATCAGAGGAAGACTCTGGGATCAACTATGGTTTTG
>OY757913.1:68534019-68636519 GCA_963585895.1 Sepioteuthis lessoniana | reverse complement strand
ACGAAGGCTACTACATAATGTCTTATACTTCCTCTATGACGTGGTTGGCTGAGAGATATGATATCAAGTCTAACGTAAAGTTGGGCGGGTTTCGATCCCAGCTTCGAGCAGCCTACGTGTCTAGCCACATTAAAGTAGTTGTGATACAACGAAACAGTCGGTCTGTGAATGACTATATATATATATATATATATATGTTTCTGTGCAGTTAGGCATCAGCCCTTCTTTTAAGCAGCTTTGATTAAGTAATACAGATACATGTTGTCTATATAATATTGAGGATCTATTTAAGTTTCATGACGAGTGCTTTGATATTAAGTTGGAGTTGATAGATGAATTTACCGAAAGTTTCCGGGCGCTTTTGGACTCTTCATTAACCATCATCAAGGTTGCAAATATAAAGAATGCTTTTAAAAAAGTTTTTTAAATTGCGAAAAACATTTCTATACTTGGATACATCAGCGTGTAGGCGGATAAAACTGAAATAGAAGAAGGCTAACATGGTTAAATTTTGGGGAATTCTAATGACATCAAACAAATTTAAAAACAGAATGCTCTCAACGGAAATAGAAGATTTAAAAACTTTTTTGTTTTGTTTAATAATTCATGCAAAAAAAAAAAAAGAATGTGGCAGCTGCGTTCTGAAACACCTTTAACATTTTTCCAGCCAATTCTTCCTCTTACCACCAGTAAATTTCTTCTCTTTCGTAGATTACCCTCCTACTTATTCTTCCTCCTACTCTTTATATAGATGCATACGACTTGTCACTGTGTTTGTCATTTCAATGTTCGTTCCGCCGAAGATGGCTCCAGATGGGACTTAAAGTGCTCGGGAAAAGCATGGCACCTTTTTTTACTTTATTTCGTCCATATGTCAAAGGACAAATCGCAGAAGTAAGTAAAGTTGGCGACCATAGTCGAGAGTGACCAGAATGTTCCCTTTTCTATAGCCACAACACCGAGGTGTAGGGCAGAGCGCTACTCCATTCCCTGGATTGCTCCACTTTACCCTTGATCCTTACCTTATAATGCTGAGTGTTAGAAAGGCGGTATTAAGTACCTTTTTTTACGTTTTTGGTATGACTCAACCCGGTCTCCCGGACCATTGGCGAACACTCTACTCATTCGGCCTGTAGTGTCTTAATTAATCAAATACACGCTCACATACGAACGCGCACACACTACAATTCTGTAAAGGTGTCCGTGGTGTAATGGCTATCGTCACAGGAGATGGGTTCGGGGACACGAGTTCAAATCTTGAACGAGGCTGATTGAATTTCTCATAACACTTACTATTATCTAATTATACTCCCTCCAGTTATGGGTACAAAGTAGGCAGACTGTGTTGTTTAGCATTGGTAAGTCTAAGGGAAAATAAACTCTGAATTCAAATCTGTAAAAATCCACTTAAAAAGTGGACCTCGTGTCACTTCCTGTCTGTGCGGCGGTGTTGGTAAATACATAAAAAAATGTAAATCACACACACAAATATACACACCGGTATTCATATATATTTTGTGTGGCATATCTATTTATTCATGTGTATTATATGTATGTGTATGTATGTATGTGTGTGTGTGTGTGAATATATTTGAATGTAGCATATAAGTTTGTAATATGTGTGTGTTTGTGATATATTTGTGTATTTAATGCATATTCGGGAAATATACGTGTGTGCGTGTGGTATAGATATACATATTTGTCTGTGATACATATTTGTGGTATACATGGTATATATGTGTGTGTGTGTGTGTGTGTGTGTGTGTGTTTGTATGATATACATGTGTGTTTGAAACATAATTATGATTTGCATAAACATATATATATGTGTGTGTGTGTTTAGTGGGATTTACATTTGTGTGTGATAAATATTTGTGATATATATATATATATATATATATATATATATATATATATATATATATATATCTTCACACAGGCACAGGAACATGTGCGCATGCGCACCCACATATATGTCATCAGCCTGTCTGGAAACAAATACGAATTTCAAGCAATTCCCTCAGCGCTTTCTTCATGACTCAAGAAAACTTTTAATCAGTTTGAAATGTTCAACTAAAACTGAAAGTTGGTGCTTAGCATATCAACAACGTGTCTAGAAACTGCAAACCCAGATTTATTGGCTTAAGATTCTCTTTTTTCCCCTTTTCTATTATTTCTTTCGTTTTTTTTAATTCCATTGTTTGAAAAAATGTGTCGGCTGATGAAAAGTGGATACTTTACAATAATGTTCAGCGCAATATATTTTGGAGCAAGCGAAATTACCCGTCACTCACCGTATCAAAAATCGGTCTTCATAAAAAAAAACAACTTCTCCTCGGTATTATTACAAAGTCTGAACTTTAAATCCATAGTTTTGCATAGTTAGGAGTTGAATGCTACTTTGAAATATTTACTTTACTGTATCCCATAAAATGTGATTATTTTTCGACCTCCTGATTAAACGAAAGAGATAATGTTGCATTATGCGAGGAGTGCTCCAAAATACGACTGCAGTCGCTATTCTTTCTTATTGTGATTCAATCAAGGTCAGCTTTTGACCCGTTCCTGTCTGTCAAAACACCCACTACTGCACGTAGGCAGAGAGAACAGGAGATAAAAAATTGATCGTGTGATAGCTATTACATAATATAAGTTTATAAAAAAACAAACAAACAAAAAACACCAATAGACATGAAAATAGTTTCCTGTTAGGCTTTCTATGGTATCAGTATAAAAAAAATGAAGTATAACAAAACTTGAATTTAAACTTAGAATTTCAAGAACTTTTGAACATTTTATTAATTAAAACCCATATTTGAAAATTTTCGGGAATGTTTTTATTAAGTTTATTGTTCAATATATCATATTATTTGTTTCATTAGTAAGGTTATTACAGTTATAGTATTGTCTGGTGATGTGAGCTTTTAATTTCAGTGTTATGCGGCCTATATACATATGTATCGAGAGTTGTCACCCGATTATAATATTTTTCCATAACAGTTGGGGGTCATTCGAGTTAATAGTTTAACGATAACTACATATTATGTATTATTGATATTCTCATATTCTTGATGGGATTAAGAACATCACACACACATACACACACACACACAATGGAAATAAATCCGACGCCATGTAAATATAGAATATGAAAAAATACTGTATTCAGAGAATTTATTTATTTACACATAAATAATATTTTCACATTTGATGCTTGTTTTTTTTTGTGGGGTTATTGTTGTTGTTGTGGTTAAACTACATTACATATTAACATCGCCCAGAAAATGGTTTAGATAAATATTTGAAACAGTTAGTCGCAATATTATTGAAATATAAACAAATACATCCACTGAAGATTTTTTCACACGCACAGACACGCACAGGCAGACAGACAGACGCGCACACACACACACACACACACACACATATATATATATATATATATATATAAGAACCCAATATCATTGATATATATATATATATATATATATATATGTACATGATATTGAGTACTGTTTTCATTTTTACGATCATATTTTTAATTATATATATATACATATAGTTAAGTAGGGGACCGTAAAAATGAAAACTAGTTTGAAAATAAACCTTATTTCTGCGACATGTTTTGCTTTCCACAATTTTATCAGACACTACGAATTAAAAAATAACAATAGCGTTGTTTACTTAATTTGCAAACACAAGGCATTGCTTTTTAAGCTTAAATTTGAAACTTCTATTTTAATTTATTTTTCCTTATTATATTATTCCTGACGAACTTTTCACATAAGTGTTAGCTGATGGTCTTTCACTGGTGTTTGTGTGCTATTTGAAGATATTCTGTTTCTCTCTTAAAGTTTACTTTTCTTAGCCAGGTTATTATTATTATTATTATTATTTAATTTTCAGTTTTCTTTTCGGTTTGTTACTATCCTTCACCGGCTCCTTACCTAAGACATTGGATGAGGAAGATTAGTGGTTATTTGTATTCATGTTTTTTCTGCTTCTTTTGAGTTTTATTTTTCCAATCAAATTGATATTACTTTCATAATAAGATAAACAATTCAACTAAGGGCATTTTTTTTAATATTTGATATTGATTGTGACCGCCACGTATCTTGTTAATGTGTTTATCTGTCCCTTTTTAAAATCATAACCTGGGCTCTAACTATTACTGACACGGTGGTTGTTTTAAGGTGCTTCATTTTCTCAATTTTTATTTCCACGTTTTTATATTTACTTATTTTATCATTCGTTTTGACGGAGATATTATTATCTGTTGCTACTGACATATTAATGAGAAAGTGTGTTTTTCTTTTATAGTTGCTCTTCATTTTTCCATCGCAAAGAATAGTTGCTTCTTTGGCTTCTGTTATTGGTTCTGGTTGATGTTTATACCATTTTTTACATTTCAGTATCCCAGTGTATTTGCGGATTTTCCGAAGAATATAATATCTTATTTTGTCATGCTTTTCTTTATAGTCTATTGTTGTTGTTGTTGTTGTTTGTTTGTTTTTCTCACCGGTTATAACTGTTATAAATCCTAGTTGTCTGAATTTCTGAGACGTAGCTTGGTGATTTTTATCATTAAGGGTTTTCGGACTATTGTCTTCATCTTTATTGTTACTTCCTCAACGTTTCGGTCGATATATCCTCTGGCCTTTTTCAGGTGTTTGTCGAACTCGGGAACCCACACAGAATTTCTAACTACGTCCTTTATTGAATTCACGGGGGTCGCCTGTTCTGATTCCGTTGACCATAACCCGGTACAAGTGTAAAGAATTTCTGTATTGTTTCTCGCCTACAGTCAGGATTGAACCAGAAACCTCCAGATGATAGTCTTAGAAGCTTAGGGAACCAACGCCAATAACTGGAGGACATATCGACAGAAACGTTCAGGAAATAGCAATAAAGATGAAGACAATAGTCTGAATACCCTTAATGATAAAAATGCCAATATATGATCCGTACATGAATAACATATAACGAACCAGAGCTCATTTGTTTGCACATAGATAATGGTTCCAAGACTTGCTATAATACTAATTATCTAATAAAACATCTGTAATTTGTTTGCACACAGTTAAATGGTTTCACGTTAAGAAAATTATCAAACAGTTTTATATGAACGATAAATAGGACCCTAACAGGTATTAACACTTCCGGTCAGAAAAGACTTGGGAGTACTCCACGTTCCACAAAGCTTCAGGACTAGACCCTCACCATCTGATGCTTTTGTGCCGTATCGAGGAGACTCGCTGGGAGGGTCTTATCCTTCTGCAGAAATGCAATTGGATTATTCTACAGCCCCAACCAAGTGAGCTTTTATGCCTGGTTACACAGCCAGGCTAGGAGAATGATTTGTCCGAATTCAGACTAGATTTACATCTGCTAAAAATTGACTTTATCTCACGTCCTGTCCGTGACGTTTGGTTTGGGTTGATATACATTTATATACAATGATGTTATCCGCTTGGATAATAAATGCAAAAATACCGATAAAAAATTACAGCCTCTTGAGCCGATTTTTTGCATAAAAATCAACCCTTTTTTGTAAGAAAATCAGTTGAATTCCTATATATATATATATATATACTACTAGTCCAAAGTATTTGGCCACCATCAAAAATTTTTATTTCTCATTTTAAAAGTGTTATTTTAATGAAACCAGTGAAGCACCACAGTTTTTTAAATTTATTATAAGAAATACAAATCTTCCTCAGTAACTTTGACCTTGGCATAACAAGATTTCTTTTGAAAAATTGATTTGAAGGCGTTTTTCTTTTTTAGTACTGAACATGATTAAAACATTTTCCAATGGATGATCGGTGGTTTATACTGTTCGGAGATACCAGGAAAAGTGACAAAACAAGGGAAAATGTAGGGCTGGTAGACCAAAAGCAACAACAAAAGCAGAGGACAATTCTCTCAGAATCACCAGCTTGCATGATAGAAAGCTGACTGTTCCAAACATCACTGCACAACCGAACTAATGTGGTGAAAAAATGTGTCAACATCCACCTGTAAGGAAAAGATTCTGTGAAGCTGACCTATATGGCAGAATGGCTATCAAGAAACCGCTGTTGAAGCAAAACAATGTCAAAAAGCTCCAGTAAGTCAAGGCAAAGACTGGACAATAGAGCAGTGGAATAAAGTCCTTTGGACTGACAAATCAAAACTCAAAATCTTTCGGTCAAATTGGCGGGTCTATGTGTGGCGCAGATTTGGTGAAAGAGCTACAAGCCCCGCATCACACTAACTGGGAAGCATGGGAGAAGCTGTGATATGAGGTTGGGGGCTTTTGCTAATTGCTGAGTCGGGGATTTGCCCCGGCGAAGAGCAAATTGGATCAGACTGACTACCACAGCATCACGCAATCCCATCTAGAACGCGGCTAGTGGGTCAAGGATTTGTACTCATGCAAGATAATGACCCAAAGCATATAAGTAAATTCTGCCTGAGGAAAAGAGGAACAGTAAATCCTTCGACTGACGTCTTGACCGGAGCAATCTGTGGACTTAAATCCCATTTAACTAGGATGAACTTGACCGGAAAGTCAGAGCAAAACAACCTACAAGTTCGGCTCACTTCTACTTCCAGTCTTTGGTGGAAAGAATGTCAAGAATCAGTGAAGCAGAGGGAGCGGCCACGCGGGGCGGTGGGTCATTCTGATGAGTCAAAAGTTAAAGAAGTTTTTTGATTTTTTTTTTGTTTAATTTTTTATTCAGTGTGGCTCAGGGAGACGTGTATTTAGTACAATAAATAAAACCATTGTGGTGCTCTAATTGTATCATTAAAATAAATTTTTTAGGATGAGAAATAAAAATTTTTGAGGGTGGCCAAATACTTTTGATGGGTCGTGTATATATATATATATACATATATATATATTGTATAAATAGTGATCAGTATATGTAGATCTAAATTACGATAACGCAGACCTAGAGTCAACGGTGATTAGTGACACTAGCTTTACCGCCAATGCTAGGTATTCTAAACTCATAAATCTCTTGGTCTGATGAACAGACAGGCGGGAAACTGACAGTCACCAAGCTTTACATCAACCGTGCTTCCAAATAGATATAAATATTGCATGTATTTGACAATGAAAGCATATTTTTTCTCCAATTCATTGTCTCTACGGATCTACTCTCCATGAGTTAAGCAAACAGATAGTTTTGTCACTTTTTAGAAAGTTACCGGTTTTGTCAGACCTCCTGAAGAAGGCCTGTGTATACAAGTGGCGAAATGATGTAACTACAGACACTAGAGCGAGTACATCGGTATACAGGGACTATTTGGCACATATCCACTACCAAGAAGCGAACCTGTCCCCCCGAAACGCTGTTGCTCTCCTAACTCTGTGCGCGCCCGACTATGTCTGCTTGAGAATTTGAATGCACGAGCAAACATCCCATTTAGCGCCACAAGCTCTCTTAAAAACAAAGTTTGTGTTGCTAAGAGAGCCTAAGTAGTGTCCCCCGTCTCTGTTTCAACACCTGCTTCTCTTGCTCTCCCTACTCCTACTCCTCGTCTCTCTTTTTCTCTTACCCCGACCTGCCGTTTTTTACCCACCCAGACGCTCGTACACCTGCAATTAACACCTCCTGTTTTGTTACCCTTGCACACTTTACGAACCCAGACAGCCCGTCTGACAGACAGTCACCCTCCCTGATAGAGACGCATGTTTCTTCATAGTTGGATAAAAACACAGATGTAGACTTATCTAAACCCAAGTGAAGAGCCTCACCGTTTGGAAGTCCGACGCAATATACTCTTCGTACATCCTCCCGTTGAATACCATTTTAAGCTATACTTAGGAGGCGCGTGTTTCACTTCGTGCAAATGCTTTTAGGAAAGGCATGTATATTTACCCAGCTCTGTTACCACAAGCAGGATGCAACACAAGGTCAGTATGTTAAACGATGTTGACATTATTTGAATTCAGTTTTCCTTCTCCTTGACTGGTTGCCTAAACAAGGATAAACGACTTTTAGGATAGACATGTATGTATTTACCCAACCGCTTTGCCAAGTATGACACAAAATAAATTTCTAATAATTTTTTAATTTAGATAAACCCCCTATGCATGTTTTGGTGTCGAATATTACCCCAAAGAAAGATGTGTGTACAGAATAGGCCATCATAGAAAAGTGCCTATGCAAAATGGTTCATACTGATGTAATTCTCAAGTATCAATTGGATGTCTTGCGGTAGAGGTGTCAGACTAATTTTCTATTATAGTGATTTCTATCCTAACTGAGTGTCCCACATTTGAGGCTGTAGCTCTGGAGCTCTGGGTGTGTGGAGTAACCCTTTATTGCTGTTATTCCCAGTTCCACTCTAACCTAGAGTGGTAGTAACTGTTAGGGTTCCCCTGAATGACTCAAAAATAAATCTGTTTTAAATTATTTGCATTAGACAGGAGTACTTGAGGTACTCATGGTGTAATACCATCGTAGGAAATGGGCACGATGATCTGAGTTGAAATCATCGACGAAGCTGTTCACATTTCACGTAGCTTTTATGAACTTGGGAATGGTATGTATCTAACTATTCTTCCTCCTACGATTGATAAGTTGTAGGAGAGACAGGGCCTTGGTATGGTGACCAGTCTAGGAGAAAGAAAACTCTGAATCCAAAACATTAAGACTTTTTCTGTCACATCCTGATCGTGTAGAGGGATAGGCAGATAGATAAAATATAACTGTGTGTATAAAAAACTCTTTAAAAAGCGATTGCGCAAAGAATGTACATATAGATGTACAATATTTGAGATTCTCTGACCTCAAGATATGATATTATCATAGACTCGTGGAACTGCCGTTAAATCAAATTCACATTTAAGGATTTACGTTATGCTAATATAAGAAAATGTTGATCGGGAGCTTTGTCTTAGAGAAGGTATTAGGAAACCCGCTTCGAAGACCTATTCCCGAAGGTTGAAAGTTCAGTCGTCACTTGGTGTACCAAATTTATCACTTGTTGTTCTACGATTAATGAATTCTAATTGAGCTCAAGAAAACGAACATTTCTCAAAGGAAACGCGTAATTATTATGTTCCATTCCTCACACATCTCAGAAACACACGTACAGATCTCTGGAAGACACACACGCATACATTTCTGAAAGACACACACACACACACACACACACACATCTCAATAAGACACGCACATATCATTGAAAGACATACACATCTCAAAAAGAGATACACACATCTCAAAAGGAGACTCACACATATCAGAAAGACACAAACATGTATATCTCAGAAAGACATAAACATGTACATCTCAGAAAGACACAGACTCACATCTCAAAAAGACATGCACACATCTCAGAAAGATATCCACACATCTCAAAAAGACACAAATAGATCTCAGAAAGACTCACATATCTCAAACACACACACAAACAGAGACACACACATCTTTTGAAGACATGCACTTCTCAGAAAGACACATACATCTCAGAAATACATACATCTCAAACACACATACGTCTTAGAAAGACTTAAGCACATCTCAGAAAGGCTCACACATATCTCAGAAAGACACACTCCCATCTCAGAAAGACACACACACACACACACACATCTCAGAAAGACATGCACTTCTCCGAAAGATATACACACATCTCAGAAAGGTACACAAACACATCTCAGAAATACACAAATTTCAGGCACACACACACGCACACACACATTTCCTAGAAAGACAAACACACATCTTAGAAAGATACATACGATCACGTCTCTGAAATACATATACGCACCTCAGAAAGACAAACACACACGCGCTTCAAAGAAACACACACTCACACATTATAGATACATGCATATCTTTAGATGGACAGATGCGAATCTCGAATAAGTGTTGCAGTTTGTGGTTCAATTCCAGGTAAATTTCAGAATGTTCAGGTGAAGTAGGCCTTCACAAGTTCAGCGTAATCTTCGCTACACCAATACCTTGCCTACCTCTATGAATCAAAATTAGGTAAATATCTAGGGACACTACGAATTTCTCTCTGGACTCTGCTCGGCTTAGAGTAGAGAATCAGATGCTTCATTTTCAAGACTGGCAAGTGTTCCCCATTCGGAATAATTAATGGATCTACTTTCTTACTCTAACTTATTACGACATATTTTGCTTTTAGCTATGGAGCTCAGTATACATCATGCTGATCCTATATTTCAAATATCGAGCGGTCTCTTTGTAGAGACAGCGATCTTTAAACAGATAATTAAATTATATATATATATATATATATATATATATATATATATATGTGTGTGTGTGTGTTGGTTGGTTGGCCATCCTAGGCGAGTCCATGAGTAGCAGCCCATAAAATAACGTCGCTTATTAGTTCGTCCTTACTTCTCCAACAGAGCCAAGCATATTTTGTTCGTCTTACACGGAGGGTTAGTGAGATGAGAAATAAGTGGCCGTACAGCAGCTTTTGTCTTTGATGTTGCTTTTAATATTTATTCAAAGCCGCATGTAGCATTCTTGTCTAGCTTTCAATCCATTTGGACTTACAAGCACCAGCTCTGTGCGGACACTTGATCCAGTCTAAAAGACCTACGAAGCGCAATAGATGATTGGGAAGGATGGCAAGATAAAGTTAGTAGGGCACTCCATGATATCAAAAAGACCAGATTATATATATATATATATATATACCAAACTTAGATGTAAATTTTGAAATCCACCATCATAAATCGACGATTTCGAAAGAGAAATGTGAAACAGATATTAAAGCCATTCAGTTTTTATCTTTCAATTTCATTGAACATTTGGGTAAAAGAACAACTGTATATATATTTATAGTCATTCACAGACAGACTGTTTCGTTGTACCACAACTCTTCACTGTGTCTAGACACGAAAGACGCTTGAAGCTGGGATCGAAACCAGCCCGACTTTAAGTTTGACTCAGTATCCTACCGCTCAGCCCACAGGCGAACCATGTCAGCTCGGGAATTATAAGGCATTATGTAGTAGCTTTCGTTTGTTTATATTTTGCCTTACCGGATACCAGAGTGTTCAATTCATTCGAAGAGCTTTGCATTATGCGAGTGGCAGTCGTTTATTCATTCGCCAGAGTGCTCAACCCCCGTAGGGGAAGTGTATATATTGTAATCCACAGACAGACTATTTTTGTTGTATCACAACTCTTCTCTGTGGCTAGATACGTAGGATGCTTGAAGCTGGGATGGAGACTCGCCCAACTTTACGTTAGACTTTGTATCATTGCTATCTCCTTTTCTACAGAGGGTTTTCTAAAATATAAATTTTCCATTATCATTCATTTTTTTAGTTGTATTTTATTTATATTGCTTGTTTCTCCCACTCGTCGGAATAGATGTAAAAATTTAAAATTGTTTAAATTTTTTTACTTAAGGGCCTCGCTGTTATGATCATTTCTTAATTTGTCTATCATCTTACTTTTGCTCGTTTTAACGTAGTAGTAGTGGTAGTAGTAGTAGTCGTCGTAGACCTCTGAGTTTCTTAGATGAATCATTATCATTAGTATTAAATATAGACTTAACTTCATCTTATTTTGTCTTTATTTTTATTATCTCAGTGGACGAGTAATTTTCCATGCCATTTAACGGTTGTGAAAAAACATTTCCATCTTTGCCATAAAAAACAAGTATTTGATAATAACGCCAATGTTTAATCTGAGAAAACTCTGCCATCCTTTTACTGAGATCAACAAATTATGAACGTATATTCCAACTTGCATGTGAACAAATATTTTTTTTATCTTTAAATACGTGAGACATATAAATTTCCCAAGATATATATATATATATATATATATATATATATATATATATATGACTTCAAAGTGAGAATGATGAACAGCCTGTCTTAAATATCAACATTCAAAATTCTAACTTCTCTTGGAGGCGCTAAATATTTTGCGGTTGGAACTAACCAGGGTTATTCAATAAATAAGATTAATTTTGCCTAAGGAATTGCCAACTGGAAACATTGTTTACAACTGCACCATTTCCAAGAAAATCAATCGTAATGGGTGACAGTCTTCTGGAACATCAAATCCTTTGATGTTCCAGAAGACTGTCACTATCATCTTTATTAACTGCTGCGTTCGAAAGGTTTTCTTAACTGAAAAGTCAGGATTTTTTCTATCCATGAACTGTCTTTTCTACTGAGGCTCGTAGTGGGAAACCAATGTTGAGGCCATTTGTAAACCTTTTTTCGACTAAAACACCCTTCTCCATACAGATTTCACATTTTTCCGTATATTTTGCACGGTTTACTACTTTCATCCACTAAAAAAAAATTAATGACAGACTATTCAGTTCAGGTTAAATGCGCGGTAAGGATAGCCCGAAGCCGAACATCTTTAGATCTGTTAAGTTAACCAAAACTTTTATCGTTCTTCAACGATATCGGCTTCGGAAAAATAAAATCTAAAAGAGTTCGGCTACAGGCTTTAATCTTCCCAGTCTTTTTCCTTTGTCGCCATTTGGAATAGTCTCAAAAGAAACATTTTTCCTTTTTAAAAGAAATTCCTCTTATTTATTGCATAACCCTCGGATGATAGAGTGTCTCAAAATATAGACAGGAAGGAAAGACATGTTGATCAAAAAAGCATTACGTTAGGCAAAGGATTAAGAGAAACCTGCTATTGACATATCATCTGATATAACAGAATGAAAATTCTTCCAAGCTGAAGCTGTGTCAGTAATACTGTATGGTTGCACCACTCGGTCTTTCACAAAAGCCTTGGAGAAAAGGCTAGACGAAACTATATAAAGATGCAGTATGTTGTTTTTAGCAAATCCATGAAACAGCATCTTTCAGCAATTGTCCGGCCACTTTCCTCCCATCTCGCAAACCATCCAATAAAGATCAGGATAACATGCTGGAAACAGTTAAAGAAGTTAGGTTTGGTTTAATTTTTGTTTTTTGTTTTATGGCATTTCAATCTTCGTGGTTGGTTAGTTGGTTGTTTTGTTTTACGATATATCAACCCTTTCCGGGTCATCTAATTCATCATTTTCATTAATGTTGACAGAATTTTCATTTTGATAAAAATTTCAAACAATTCAGTTTAGTTTGTTTTGACGAATAGATTAAATGTTTAAATGTCAAACAGGTCTTTTTGACGCATGGATAAAACCTTATCAGGTACTACCACTCCGGGCCAGAGCGGACCTGGGAGCGATGGCAATAAAGGGGTGCACCGTATTCCTCAAAGCTTCAGCATTATTGAAGCCTCACCATCAGATTGTTTAGTGTCATAGTGCAGAGATGCAGTCGATGTATTCTACAGCCCCAAACGACTGAGCCACAGGACACTCGTTGGCGGGGGGCGTCTTACTCCTCTGCAGAGATGCAGTCAGTTTATTCTACAGCACCAACCGACTGGGCCATCAATCTTCGTGGGTTATTTAATGCTAACGTTATGATTGTAGCAGTGATATTATTGAACTCATAGCTGAGGGATAACGGGATTCAATACCTTTCTTGTGGGAATTAATTCGAAAATGAACGTAGTTGTGTGTTGAGGGTCCGAACTCGCTTACTAAGAGGCCGCAGTTAAGCATTTAAAACATTAAGCCACGCGAATTCCCAGAAGTAAGGACGAACTCACAGGTGATGTTTTCTTATGGGCCCCGATATGTCTAAGGAATGCTTTCGTGGTGTAATGGATTCCATCATAGGAAATGGACAAGAGTTCAATTCCTGAGCGAGACTGCCTTTCACAGAGCGCTAATACCCTTCGGAAAAGAATGAATCCAGTCGTTCTCCTTCCAGATATGTGTAAATAGTAGGGCAGACAAGGTTCTTTAGCCTTGGTATGGCAACCGGTCTCGGAGAAGAAAATTCTGAATTCATCTCCCTTTAAGAATTGACCTTGGGTTGTATCCTGTTCTTGCGAAGGGGTAGGACACACCAATATTGCCCGCTCAGCAAACACTTACATTCATCAAATCTCTGCGAACACTGAATGCTGTCTAGAGAACTCATCAAGTGCGATGGCTGATAGAGTGAGAGGCGAGAGATTCCAAGAAAATCCGTTCTGTCCGCTCGCCTTCGTTATGATAATTTCAAAATGTGATGTTCTCTGGTCGTAAAAGAAAGATGTGCCGTGGCTTCGCCCAAATAGGAAGAAAAGAGATACCCTTTCATTAGTAAGTCGTTTTCCCCATTCCCAAAACAAACGGCAGTGGTTTCATTTAAGTTCCATTTTTTTTTCTTTTCCAGCGAAAGCCATTTGTCAATTGTATCTTTTGGATCGCACATGACTGTCTTCTAACCTATGAACAATCACTCACTCAATTTGTATACTTCCAACATTTTGTTTTGGTGAATATGACGTTTGACTTTGTCATCTGTAAATTATCTTTCTGCAAATCATTTATGAATCCGCTATCTAGAGTACCGAGAGTAGTGGACGCAATTAAATCGCACCGGTGAAGTTCAGGGGTCAAAAAGATACAAAATTATTATGTTTGGTCAAAAGGTCTGACCTGAGTTTGTCACTAAAGGACGACACCAATGCGTTTAGTTTTAAGGAACTCCATTCAAAAGAAAGTTAAGCAACGGTAACTCTGATCAGTAGTCAGAATGGTGACCGTTTGTAACATCGGGTGCTTGTGCGTCAGACTTTTAAAAAATTCAGGTGATTTTAAGATTAAGTCCTGCTGAAAGTGTGGGTTCCTTAATGATCATGGACGTTAAGGAGTGATCAGTATACCATATAATAAAATAGGTGACCACCAAATAAGGGCTGAGAGCAAACACCCACTTCTGTGACAGTCTAAGTAAGACTAGGTAGTTAAATGATTACCAAAGTTCGCTTTTTTACCTTGTTGAGAAATGTGTTACACCAGCGTACATTTTTATTTGATTACTAAAAAAGTTTAGTTTATTTTGTTGCTATATAGCACTAAAACGTTTAGTTTTAAGCTACTTCATTAAAAAATAGGCACTTTTGGATTCAATTAAGAAAGTTTATCGAGTTGGTTAAAATGTTCGTTGTGTTTGTCGTTAAATGGTTATAGAAACATTTACTGTTAAGTGTGGGGATAAAAATAAATTTAAAAAAATACAAAATGTAACAGTTTCCAGGAGGCCTCAGACTGAAAGCGAAATCTTCGTATGCCTAAAAAGAATGGATTCCAGGTGCTAAAGAGAAATTCTCTCTCATGTAAGCATCTACCACCTCAACGGAGAGGACCTCTTTCTCTCAAATGCTAATAGGTAGCGCACGTGCTCGCTAAGTCCCGGGATTAAACGGCATGTTGCGTCTTTTACTAGCAACAGCCTCTACTAAACATACCCTCCGAAAACGCGACAGATGCTTAAACTTGTAATTGCCAAAAATGACTCAATAATTTACCTCAACGCCTTGTCTGGGAAACGTGACTATTTCCACTGGTTAAGGAAAACATTCCCACACCACAGGATGGTCGTGAAACCCCACAAAATATTTGAGTCTTAAGGTATCTTTATCTTTTTCCTTCTGATCTTAATTTTCTTACAGCATCCACAGACAAAAGAAAACTAAAGAATGGAATAATAAGATAAGGAGTCAGATACAAACCTCAGAATCTCCCAACACAGCACCAACAATTAACCACGACCGCAAAAAACCCTTCATATGCCCAGATAAATGATTTCCTTCAGCTCTGTACCTAAAAATAGAATTGCATAAAGAATCAGTCTATAAATAAATTTTGGCAATAGAAAGCATTCTTAAATCAATAACAATGGGTCCTTTTATGTCTCCGAAGATTGTCAGCATGACCTTCTTTTCTGGCCCATGTTTAGCCCATTTGTAAACATTTTTTTTAACTAAAACATGCTCTTCTGTACACATTACACGTTCATCTGTAAATTTCACATGGTTTGCTTTTCTGAACCACCAAAAATTTGATGACAGATTTCTGTTCAAGCCTTCCGTTTCTTTTGCCAACATTTTGAATTGCCTCAAAACAAATATTTTTGTGGGATTCAAATATTGTTTGCCATAATCTAATTAATACAGTTTTTACATTAATGAAAATGATTCTGAAAAAAATTATTTTGCCTTTATCAAAAAAAATCCAACTTATTGAATTACCCTCTTCATAAAAAGGGTGTACTTTTTTTGAGATTGCTATTTATTCATATTTTAGTAAGAGATTTTCGGTTGTAAATAATAACTAATAAAACTCGTTTTCTTGTAAAATAATAAGATTTCGATATCTGGTTAAGAAAAAACATTTTTTTAAAATTGTAAGTGTTAATTAAATTAACACACACACACACACACACACACACATACACACATCTATATATATATATTAGATTAGCTTTACGGTGAGCATATAAGTACTAAAAATGGGGCATTTTTTCGGTCACTTCTTGTCAGAGAACACCGTGATAAAAACAAACAATACACATGAAAAGAGAGGTCATATAGTAGTTGAACTTTACCAATCTTTCGAGGTAACTTTTTTTTTTTTTTTGGTGTTTTTCCTCCTTCGTTGGTCTTTTTTTTCTATCGTCAGCTTTTGTTTTATATTTGTATTTCTTCGTATTTCTTATTTTTATCATGATGTTCTCTGATGAGACGTGACCGAAAAATGTCCTTTTTTAGAACCCTACCTAAAGCTATTCTAAAATTTTGTATGTGTCCCGGATTATATATATATATATATATATATATATCTGGGACCAAAATAATATTACCCAATTCATTCTTATAATAATTCTTTTTATCTAATTGTTTTTAACTGCCTTATTAATTCTGCGCAACAATGCATGTGTGTTTATGTGTCTGTATATGGGTATTTACCAAACCCCTCCACTACAGGCAGAATTTCACCCCATGTGAATGCTTAACTGGAGTAAAATTAATTCAAAATCAGAGTTTTCTTTTTCCTGGATTGCTTACCTAACCAAGAAAAACTCATTATCCGCTATGGCTCAGTCGGCTGGAACTGCAAAATACATCGATTGCATCTCTGCGGAGGGGTAAGACTCACCAAACGAGTGTCTTGGATATGATACTAAATAATCTGATAGTTATGCTCCGGTAATACTGGAGCTTTGGGGAATGCGGAGTAGCCCTTCATTGTTATCGCTCCCAGGTTCACTCTGGCCTGGAGTGGGAGCACCTGATAGATTCCTATCTGTGGGTCTAATAGAACTAAACTGCGTACTTATACTAAGCTGAATTGTTTGAGATAGAACTGTTTATATGGATAAAAATGGATTTGGCATTAAATAGCCTACAATTATTGATATGCCATAAAACCAAATCAGACCAAACCCAGAAGTCGTTTGACTCCACAACTCTGTTGGGCGAAGAGCACATGATCAGACGACACAGGAAAATAGATGCAAAGTTTAGTCTGAAAGAATCCCCCGACGAGAAAAGATCTAACTCTAATCGCTGAGAGTAAGAAGTCGATAAGATGAACATTGTCGCTAAGTGAGAAATAAAATATTAGTACGTAAAATTGTTGTCACGTTGCTATTGGTCTCACCAGTGTAGTCGACATGAAATGAGAGAGGCAAACGACAAGATGGTGACGACAGAAATACTAATAAAGAATGAGTGACGAGCTGGGCGCTAAACGACCGACTTTGCGATTCAAGATAGAAAATATGAAATGATAACGCAACGTTTATAACGTAGACCCTAACATAGGCACATATCCCAATGGAAGGATACAACAATATCATTTATATCCCAACGAACGGTGGGTACTGTTGCTTGTATTTTATTAAGCTTTTTGCTTATATGTAGCACAAGGCCATATGAACGGAGCACCCAATGAAACTCGAACTCATTCATCAAGTTTTGCAAGTCTAGCTTGCTAAACTTAAGCAAGTAGTCACCGAAATAAAAATTAAAAACACATACTGCAACTAATGGTTTCTCGCTTTAGTGATCATCAGGCGATACTATATTCTGAAGAATTACAAGTGTTACAAGTTACCAACAAATTGTGGTTTTAATTTCTGCATTGTTATATATATATATATATATATATATATATATATATATATATATATAATCAGTATATATTTATATGTTTTATTTCATTATATTTCATATGCATACTGAAAAACAAAACACCTGCATAGCCAACAAAGTTTTCAACAGATGATTGTAGAAGAGCCAGATGAAAATGCAGTGAATATACAAAAAAAGCAAAGAAAGACTGATGATAGCGGCCAGTAACAGCATTATCAAGAGAATTAAGAAAAACATCACCAGCAAAAACTCTGAAAACCAAAAGTAGGCAGAAAACAGTCATATAGATATGCGGGAATTAAAATTTCCTTAAAATAAAAAATGAAGATGACAGGTTTTGGGTCTGGACATCGTTTTTCTCTTCGGCGGATCCTCTTAGACTACTGTCTATCTCTCTCTTTGTTAATTACTTGTCGGCTGGGGCTGTAGAATACGCTGACTGCATCTCTGTAGATGAATAACACTCCCCAATGAGTGACTTGGATATGACACTAAATAATAATAATAAGGTTCCAGAAATACTAGAGCTTTTGGTAAATGCGGAGTACCCTTGCTATCGCTCCCAGGTCCACTCTGGCTCGGAGTGGAAGCACCCGATAGGATCCTATCTATGGGTCAATTGAACTAAATTGAACGTTTGCTAAACTGAATTGTTTGAAATAGAACTGTTTTTGATATTTAAACTGCGTACTTAAGCTAAACTAAATTCTTTGAAACAGTTCAGCGTTAAATGACCCG
Organism: Sepioteuthis lessoniana; assembly: GCA_963585895.1. Taxonomy (NCBI): domain Eukaryota; kingdom Metazoa; phylum Mollusca; class Cephalopoda; order Myopsida; family Loliginidae; genus Sepioteuthis; species Sepioteuthis lessoniana. The sequence continues at coordinate 68,617,776 of OY757913.1, read as the reverse complement.
AACAGGGTAGATACGCCGTAAAACCAACCAACCAACCAACCAACCAATATTACTGTACCTTTCTTTGGCCCTATCTTCTATCTTCACAGCCTATCAGCGTGTTTCTCTGTCTCTGGTCCCATCTGACTTTTCTTGTGTTTATACAGAAGTGAACATTCTATTTCTGAATTTTCGGCCATCCATAGACTGGATACAAAAATATTGCCAGACTGTATGACACCAAGAGACCCTAAAATACTGTCTGAATTAACCAACCCATTCGTAATTTTGGTTCGGTTTAGTTTGGTTTGGGTTTATGGCATATCAACTATCGTAGGTTATTTAATGCCAAATCCATTTTTTTAAAAACTTATAAACGGTTTTATTTCAAACAATTCAGTTGAGCGTAAGTACAGTTTTCGTTTGCATACTTTAAATGTAAAAACTGTTCTATTTCAAACAATTCAGACAAACGGTTCTAATTCAAACAATTCAGTTTAGCATAAGTATGCAGTTTAGGTCTATTTAACCCATAGATTGTGGACCTAGGAGCAATAGCAATGAAGGGGTGCTCTGCATTCCCAAAAGCCCCAGCATCAATGGAACCTCACCTGTAGATTGTTTAGTGTCATATCCAGGACACTCGATGGGGATGGTCTTACCCATCAGCAGAAATGCAGTCGATCTATTCTATGGCCCCAGCCAACTGGGCAAATATATCTATGTATGAGTTGCATGTTATATATATATATATATATATATATATATATATATATGTATATGAATTGTATGTTGTATATATATATATATATATGTATATGAGTTGCATATTGCATACACACACACACACACACACACACACACACATATATATATATATATATATACATATATGAATTGTATGTTATATATATATATATATATATGCGTGTATGCCTGAGAACTAATTCTTCCTTTTTTTCGGCCAACAGCTGGTGTGAATTTCGCATATGTTTGCCTCGAAGCCACTCATCTACCTCATCAACCCATTTATGTTGTAACTTTCACATATAAGTGTTTTTCTTCAGTTACTCTCTAGCACCCATATGATTACACAAAAATAGATAAGCTTAATCCATATATATATATATATATATATATATATATATATATATATATATATATATATATATCCTCAAAAGTCTCATCATACTTCAGTTAAGTGTATATGATTTATAATTCTATTAGATATTAAGTAATTTTCCTCTTAGATGTCTTAGTATGCTTGTTAATTGGATACACACACACGCGCGCACGCACGCACACGCACGTATGTGTGTGTGTGTCCTGGTGATGTAATGGTTAAAGCGATGGACTGCGGAATCGTAGTTAGCGAGTTCGAACTCCAGTCGTGTTATTACTTTCACTTTCAGACAAATACCATTGGGAAAAGTATGAAGCCCCTTATCCTCCAATTTATGGGTCAAATAGTACCACTACTGTCCATCTAAAAAAAAGATGGATTTGGCATTAAAAAACCCGAGCTGGTTGATATGCCATTAAACAATCATAGAAACTGACACAGACAGACCGACACACAGACACAGACACACACACACACACACACACACATATATATATATATATACATATATATATATATGTATTGTGTGGGGTGGTATCAGTGCACTCAGGAAAGGGGGAAAATATGCTCTCAGTCATTTTGGTCACAGATTAGTGCAGTATCTGCTTCTAGTCGCTTTTGACTTGGATTAGACTCTAATAAGTTTACAAGGAAATCGCACTGTTATTTAAAAAATAAAAACCTTAAAACATATTCTAAAAGTTATAAATGGTAAAAATAATGCTGGAGCTTTGGGTAATGCAGTGTACCCTTTCATTGCCATTGCTCCCAGGTCCCCTTTTGCCCGGAGTGGTAGAGTCCTATCTATGGGTCAAATAGGACTAAACTCTATTTTAAAAGTAAAAAAGTAACATTGGCGACCGAATGCTTCCTTTTCAATAGATACTATACCGAGGTATGAGGGAGGGCGCTACTCCATTTCTTGGATTACTTCACTTTACCCTTGATACCCACCTTATAGTGCTGAGTGCTAAGCAAGGTGGCATCAAAAGGTAAACTAAATTATTTGAAATTAACTGTTTTTACATTTAACTGTGTGTAAACAAAATCTGTGTACTTATACTAAACTGAATTGTTTGAAACTTTTTTCAAAATGTCTTAATTAGACGGTAAATGACCCGAGAAGGGTTGTTACGGCGTAAAACAAAACAACCTACCAACCAACCAACCAACCATAATTATTATTATGGTCAATCTTATTATCATTAGGTAAGCCACACTTAAGACGTAATCACTGAATTGTGACCTCGTACTTCGCGAGTTCGAACTCAAGTCACGCTAATACGTTCACTTTCGGATAAGTACCTTCTCTCTCGGTATGGGTTAGATAAAACCACTACTGTTCTTCTACAAGGAGGAGTTTGGCATTGAATAACCCACGAAGGTTGATATGCCATTAAACTACCAAGCCGAAAAATTGTAGCCTTTTGCCAGACTAAGATCATATTAATTGATACTGTGTAAAGAAATGACGGAAAAGGCAGTGTAGGGAAAAAACAACAAACAAAACAAAAATAAACGAAAAGAGAAGCCATCAATGATCTATAGCTTGAGATTCCATTCTTAGAAACGTAAGCGTGCTGTGAAGAATCCTCGGCATGGCTGCAAAGATAATATTGCACGCCCCAGTTAAACTCATCCTGCTTTTTACGTATTTCCGCCTCGGCTTGCACCGAACATGCCATCCTACCCCACCCAACCCAACATTTTTAGCTCGGTAAGGCCACGTGACTGTCTTGAGTTAATACGAATGCGGCCACGTCCAGGTCTTAATTATTATGGTGACGTTTTTCTGGCAATTCATCAGAGTGGTTGATTCCAATTAAAATCTCGTAATTCTTCATATTTTTCTTCTTTCTTTTTTTTCCTTTTTGGTCCTGAAGACAATGATTTAAAGCAAGGCCAAAAATTATGTGTGTGTGTGTGAATTTACCCTACCCTTTAGCCGCATAGTCAATCTTTAATAGGAGCAAGGCCGATTTGAATTCAGAGTTTTCCTTCTCCTTGACTGGTTGCCTAGGGAAGATTAAAGAACCTAATCTACCCGACTATTTATCTATTGCTGAGAGCGGAGGGGTGGACAAATGGATTTGAGGCATTGGAGTTATGTGAAATGTAATCAGTTTCGTCAAAAATTTCAACTCGGGTTGCTCATTCTATTTCCTACGATGATAACCGTAACGCTAAGCGCGCCTCCGTTTACGTAACATGATAGATTAAAAACATTATCATATAAATAACTAACATCGTTTGTTTGCTCGCTAACTTGGTTATTACATAAATACTCTTAAGCTAGTGGGCAAATCTTGACGAAATTCTGGATGCGAACACCCTTTACGTTAAGGAGAGTTTTAAAGGCGATTGTGGATGTAAGCTGCTAGCAAGCTCCATCCGCTCCTCTCTGTTTTTGTGTGTGTATGTTGATTGAGTCTCTCGAATTCTATCTAAATCAGAAAAGGGGTGGGCGATTTCGTCGTAGACTGAATAAAAAAAATCGATAGTCGATGAATTAGATCAATAATCGATTCATTAATTGATTGATTTTCACGGTATGTCAACCAGTCTGGGTTTAGTTTATTCCTAGAGGTTAGGGAATTTCATTTATTGTACATTCGTATTCACATTATCTGTGCAATTGATTATCAAGTGTTTTTTGGTGGGGAGGATCTTACTCCTCGTCAGGCGATACAATCAGGATATTCTAAAATTTGCCGAATGCGTGGATCAAAATCTATCGACAATACAATGAATTTAGCTTTGGTGCTGTTTATATCTATCCTTTTTAAAAAAAATAGAAACAGAGAAAACCACACATTAAAAAAAAGCATAAAATACTAGAAACTATTTATAAACACGAGGAAAGTTAAATGATTCAATCGGTAGACCTTAAAATTCAAGTTTTACTCTAACGTGAAATCAATGCTTTGTCATTCACACATTTTTAGTCCTGGAGCCAAAACAGTTAAAGTCGTTGGAAGTGAGACCAGTGATCTGTTTTCAAATCATGGAGGATACTGTTTTCGTTTCCTTTCGCGCATGAGAAAAATAGGTATCTATCTCCTCTCTCAATGGGTAAACAGTAGGGTAGACTGGGGTTTTGAGCCTTATACGAGCAACCATTCTGAAATTAAACCAGTTGTTCTTTGCTTATCCTACCTGTATCGATCAGGTTAAGTAAACATACATCTTCATATTTGAAATGCAAGCATTTATGAAATAAATATGTTATGAAGTCTAAAATCAATCAAATTCAACATACATATATATATATATATATATATATATATATATATATATATATATATATATATATATAATTTTCTTTTCAGCCAACGTTTATATGTCCATTCTTTCACAAATAATTCTGGCTCAATCGGCTTGGGCTTCAGAATACATCGACTACATTTCTGTAGATGAGTAAGACTCCCCCTAATTGGATGTCCTGGGTGTGATACTAAACAATCCTAACGTGATGCTCCAGTAATGCTGGAGCTTTAGGGGATGTGGAATACCCCATCATTGCCACCACTCACAGCTCTGCTTTGATAGAACCTGGGTAGGGTCCTATCTATGGGTTAAATAGTACTAAATAGTGTACTTATGCTAAATTGAATTGTTTGAAATAGAATTGTTTATAAGTATTAAAATGGATTTGGCATTAAATGACCACCAATAGTTGATATGCCATAAATTCAAACCAATACAAAATGTCTTAATTCGGCATTAAAGGATCTGAAAAGGGTTGATTCGCTGTAAAACAAAACAACCAAACGCCCAACAAATAATTCTCTCTCTCTCTCTCTCCACACACACACACACACACACACACACACATATATATATATATATATATATATATATATATATATATATATATATATATTAATTATAAGAGCGCCCTATTTATTGATCATGATGAACATTAAAGCAAAAAAGATTTACTTACTTTACAATTACCATTCTCTACTCCCTAAATATAGTTGCATTTTTTATCGCATGATTTCTTTCGTTATGGCTCTGACGAGCGACATACTAAACCGGTTATCTAGATTTTCTTTTACACCATTAATGTTTTAATTTTCATCATGATTCATGAATATGGTCCTTTTAAAGATTATAAAATTATATATATATAAATAAATAATCGTATATATATATATATATATATATATATATATATATATACGATGATAGACGGAAAAGTTCATTGGGTGAAAATTTCATATTATGAAATCATATCTGCCATAGATGACTTTTTCGATCTATGGGATTCAAGCCTTACAACGCGGATGGAAGAAATATGTCAACCACAAGGGTGATGATGTTGGAAAATAAATCTCCTTTGGTAATATTCCACAAGAGTATATTTGTTTGCATATGAGCCTTTTAGCCGAGCCTTATATATATATATATATATAAGTTGGTTTGTTGATTTTACGACACAACAATAGTAGTTGGATTATTTAATGTAGAAATCATTGATTAGCGAGTGAAATAATTTGTAATCAATTTTTAAAGAATTATAGTTTCATATACTTATTCTTAATACAAGTAATTTACCCCCATACATGGTTAATGCATTTCAATCTAAAACTAGTAATTTATTCACACTTGTATGGTCTGATGTATTTAAAGATATCATATGGTTTCAAGTAGCTAATAATAATAATAGGTGTGAAATCTAAAGAGGTTTAATTACATAATTACGAAGTGCACTGTGGGCAACCAATTTACAAAATCCAAAGAAGAGATAAATCCAAAGAAGAGATAAATCACTTTATGTACATGGACGATATAATGCTGTTTGTAAAAAGAATCTGATACAAAATCTAAGCAGAAGAATCTGATACAAAGAATGCGAATATACAGCTAAGACATAGGAATGGAATATGGCTTTGAAAAATGTGTCATGCACATCAGGAAAAGTAGGAAAAAGACAAATAATGGACAGAATAGAACTGCCAAATCAACTTGGAAAAAACGAAAATTACAAGTACTTGGAAATATTGGAAGCAGCCATCATCAAACAAGTAGAAATGAAGGAAAAAATAAGAAAAGAGTTTCGCAAACGAACGGGAAAGTTTCTCGAAACCAAGCTCTGCAGGAATCACATTAAATGAATCAACATTTGGGTTGTCCTCCTTGTAAGATACTTGGGACCATTCTTGAAAAGGACCAGGAAATAATTCATACAAATGGAACAGCGAACAAGAAAGTTGATAACGATGCATGTGAGAGATGACACTGATAGACAATATGAGTCAAGAAAAGAAGGAGGAAGAGGACACGCCAGAATTGAAGATAGCGTCGATGGATCAAAATGAGGACTCAAAGACTACATTAAAAGGAGCCAAGAACGACAGGGTACACCCGCCAGTAATAGCACTGACAACATAAGGACAAAAGGAATAACAATACGAAGGAAACAAAGATGGGGAGAAAAACAACTGTATGGATATTTCAAGCGACAAACAAGCGAATTCTTACACGAAAGAATTTGGTAATGGCTAGGAAAAGGGAACCTTTAGAGAAAAACTGAATCTCTGACTGAATAGCAGCTCAAAACAACGCCATAAGGACCCATTCGGTTACTCAATATGCAACAGAATAGTAAGTACATGTAGTGTGGGAACGGTTAATCACGTGAGTAAAAGCAGCAAACAAGCACAGAATATATACGAGACGAGGAACTGGGTGGATAGGTGATCTACTGGTAATTGCACAAGAGATATAAATGTGATCATACTACCAAAATGGTATATGCACAAACCAGAATCCATCTGGAATAATGAGAATCATAAAATTCTGTAGGATTTGATATACAAACCTATCACTTAATCTCAGCCAGAAGGGCTGGCCTAATGATAATTAACAAAAAAGCGGGCGAAGATATCCTGCCTTAAGTAGACTTTGCAATTCCAGCGGATTACAGAGCAAATATAAAATAAAACGAAAAGAGAGACAATTACTTGAACCTTGCCAGAGAACTAAGAAAGCTGTAAAACATGAAGGTAATGGAGATACCAATTGTAATTAGTGAACTTGGAACGGTCTCCAAAAGCTTGGTAAGGGGGCTGGAAGAGTTGGAAATCGGAGGACGAACGGAGACTATCAAAACTCCATCATTGTTAAGATCGGGTAGAATACTGAGTCGGAATACTGAGTCCAGGAGATTTGAAGAGACTTACAGTCTCTCAGACTTGAGTGAAAGATCATTAGCGAATACTGGTGTGAAGAACTAGAAAGGAGTATAATAATAATAATAATAATAATAATAATAATAATAATAATAATAGGATTAATAAAGGGACTGGAGGACTTGGAAATAAGAGGACGAGTAGAGACCATCCAAACTACTGGATAATTTAGATCGGCCAGCATACTGAGAATAATTCTGGAGGTTTGAGGAGATTTGCAGTCACTTAAACTCCAGTGAAAGACCTTCAGTTCACTCTAGTGTGAAAAACTCTCAAGGAGTAATAAGAATAACAAAAAAAAAAAAAAGAACTTGCAAAATTGTAGACTTTACTGTCCTGGCTGACCATAGAATAAAATTGAAAGGAAATGAAAAGAAGGACAAATACCTTGACCTTGTCAGAGAAAGGAAAAAACTGTGGAACATGAAAGTGACGTTTATACCAATTGTAATTGGTGTTCTTGGTACAGTCACCGAATATTGGACTGGAGGATTTGGAAATTAGAGAACGAGTGGAGACCATCCAAACTACAGCACTGTTGACATCAGCCAGAATACTGAGAAGAGTCCTGGAGACTTGAGGAGACTTACTGTCAATTAAACTCAAGTGAACGACAATTAGCTAACGCTGCTGTGAAAATCTCTCAAGGAGTAAATAATAATAATAATTACGATATGAGGTATGTTAACAATAAAAAGTGCGTAAAGGAAAACAACGGGAAGAACGGAGCTGCCAAATCAGGAAAGCATCAGAATCTCTTGGAGAGATGAAAAATTACAAGTATTTGGAAATAATGGAAGTGGATAGCATCAACTAACTGAGAGGAAAAAAATAAAGAATAGAAATAATAAAAGATTACCATAAAAGAGCAAAAAAAGAAAACTTATGGAAACAAAGTCTACTGCAGAAATCTCATCAAAAGAATAGATACCAGCGCAATCGTCATTGTAAGATACTCGGAATTATTCTTAAAAGGGCCTGGAGAGGAAACTAGAAAAACAAAAATTGGCAGAAAAACAACTGCATGGATATTTCATGAGACAAACTGGTGAGATCGCACACAAGAAGACATGGACATGGCTAAGAAGAAAAGCTTAAAAACAGAAAATGAACCTCTTTTAATAACAGCATAAAACAAAGTCCTAAGAACGAATTCTATTCAAGCAAAAATTGATTTTATGTAACAGAATAGCAAGTATAGGTTATATGGATACAAAGATTAATCCCATCGTAAGCGAATGCAGTAAACTAGCAAATAAAAGTACAATACTAAGCACGACTGCTGGGGAAAGGTGATCCGCTGGGAACGATGCAAGGAGTTAATAGTTGACTATATAAACAAATTGTAGATGAACAAGCTGTTAAAAAATTTGACGCGTGAAATTCTCTGGGACATTTAGATACAAACAATCACTCAGTAGTGTCGAGAAAAAATAAGTTGTCACCTAATGGATTTTTTGTTTCAGTGAACCACAGAGTGAAAAGGAAAGAAAGAAAAAAGATTATTAAATACTTGGACCTTGTCAGAAAACTAAAAAGCCGTGGAACATGGAATTGATGCTGATAGCAATAATAGTTGATGTGCTGTCTCCAAGACAGAAAAACATAAGATAGCAATAATAGTTGGTGCGTTGTATCCAAGACAGAAAAATCGAGACCAAACAGACAACACCATTGTTGAGATAGGATGAAATATTTTAAAAAGTAATGGAGACTTGCTATCGCTTAGAAGATCAATAACTAACGCTGATGTAATAATGATAATAATCTTGGACATAAAACGGATGACTAAATCACAGCTAGAAGGCCAGACCAAATGTCAAATTCCGAAAGGCTTCAAAGAAGAACTGGTGGAATCGGAACGCAGAGGGAAGAATCGAGATCATTTACATCACAGTAGTGTTAAGATCGGCCAGGATACTCAGAATAATCCTGGAAACCTGAGAATACTTGCTGTCACTTGGTCTTCAGGGAAGGACCACCACTTAACATTGAAGTTAAAAACTTATAAAAAGTGAAAATAATTATAATGATAATCTGAGATCTTGAGATAATCATGGTCAAAACCTCAGACTTCGTGTTTATTTTTTTTAAAAAAAGAGAGAATTTGCCTTCTAAGAGATTTTGCCATACCAGCGGACCTTAGAGTGACCCCCCCAAAAAACGAAAAGATAAACAAATAGATGAACCTGGTCAGAAAACTGAAAAAAGCTGTGAAACATGAGGGTGACAGTGATATCAATAGCAGTTGGTGCATTCGAAACGATCTGGAGCCTGGAGAAGGAACCGGAGGAACTAGATATCAGGTTGGTTAGCGGGTTGGTTAGCATATCAACCATTTTAGGTTATTTTAAGCCAAATACTATATCTATATATATATATAACCTAAGAATTCTAAACGAAGACTTTGTTGATAGCATTTTACTTAAGTCGGATATCATTTGTTTGCACACGATTAAATAGTTTCAGTTCAATATTTTTGTAACAACCCAGTCTCTCTTAAGAAGGACAGAACGTCAACCATTCTCGAACAGGTTGCTCTAACTATTCACCTTTTAAAACGCTTTCTGAGAAGAGCGAAATCTCTATAATCCATGAAAACGTGTTTAACAGGGCAAGGCGCTTGACATGTCGAACATAGTGGTTGTTGTTCCCGCTTCAATATGAAAGAGTAGTGAAAATCAGTGGGTAGAATGGAAAATTACCTGACTACAGCAGCGCACGGATCGGCTATAATACTAGGAAGAGTACTGGAGACTTGCGGAGACTTGCTGCAGTTCATACTCCAGTGAAAAACCACCAGCTAACGTTGATTTGAAAAACTCGCAAGAAAATAATAATAATTATGATAATGATAATAATAGAAACTATCAATCACATAATAAGAATATGCAACAAGTTAGCACAGAAAGATTATAAAACGAGGCACGACTGGGTGGGCAAGGTGATCCACTGGGAATAGTGGAAGAAGTTGAAGTTTGACCACACGATCAAATTGTACATGCACAACCCAGAATCCGTCCGAGAGAATGAGACACACAAACTCCGCTAGGATTTTGAGATATAAACGGATCACCAAATCTCGGCCAGACGACCAGACCTTATGATAATCAAAGAGAACTTGCGGAATTTTGGACTTTACTGTCCCGGCGGAAAACAGAGTGAAATTGAAGGAATGGGAAAAGAAGGATAAGTACCTTCGACCTTGCTAGGGAATTGAAAAACAGTGGAACACGAAAGTGACGATAATACCAAATGTAATTGGGGTTCTGGGTACTGTCACCAAAGGATTAGTAAGTAAAAAGACTGGAGGACTTGGAAATAACAGGAAGAGCGAAGACTGTCCAAACTCCAGCATTGTTAAGATCGGCCAGATTACTGAGAACAGTCCTGGAGACTTGAGGAGACTTATAACCCCGGCTCCAGTGAGAAACCATCAGCTAAAGCTGGTGTGAAAAACTCAAAAAGAAGTTAAGATGATAATAATAATAATCCTTTGTAAACAATTATAACTTCAAGTAACTGTTCTTAATACAAATGATTTGCACGTAGTTAAATGGTTTCAAGAGTTTCTAACAATTATACCGAGTTCTTCAGTATGAAGTCTAGTGACTTACCCAGGAGATCCCTATTTCGGATACAGTCAGCGTGTTTTAAACTTCACTGATTGAGTGTATATATATATATATATATATATATGTGTGTGTGTGTGCATATATATATATATATATATATATCACGCACTATTTGTTGCATGTGTATTTTTATATTTGTAATTCGAGGGAGCTTGGTGTAAGATCACCCTAAAAGGTTAGACCACGCTGCTCTTAAAAGGATTATATTTTGTTCTACATATTATTATTATTATTCACTCATTAGAGTTTTTCACATCAGCGATTGCTAATGGTCTTTCACTGTATTTTGAGTGATAGCAAGTCTCCTTAAGTCTCCAGGACTCTTCTTAGTATTCTGGCCGTTCTCAATAATACTGTAGTTTGGATGGTCTCCGCTCGCCCGCCAACTTCCAAGTCCTCCAGTCCCTTTAATAATCCTTTAGTTACAGTACCAAAAGCACCAATCACAATTGGTATAATCGTCACCTTCATGTTCCACAGTTTTTTTCAATTCCCTAGTTTTCCCACCTGCATGAGTGGATGGTTTCTCATTGGAGTTTGAGTGATAGCAAGTCTCCTCAAGTCTTTAGAACTCTTCTCAGCATTCAACATTAGCTGATGGTTTCTCACAGGAGTTTGAGTGACTGCTAGTTAACTCAAGTGTTTAGAACTCTTCTCAGTATTCAACGTTAGTCGATGATTTCTCACTGGAGTTTGAGTGATAGCAAATTTCCTCATATCTCCAGAAGTCTTCTAAACATGCAAACTGATCTTAATATCATGGTCTCTATGGTCTCCATACGTCCTCTGATCTCAAGTTTCCTCGGTCACCTTTCCAAACCCTTGGGGACTGTTCCAATTACAATAGCTTATTCGTATCATCATCATCATCATCATCACATTATACAGCTTCTTTTGCTCTCTGCAAAATCCAAGTATTTGTTTATCCTTTCGCGTTTTTCATTTTTACCGTGTCGTCTGCTGAAACGGCAAAATCCATGAGATGACAACTTCTCTTCCTACGCAATCTCAAACGCTCAGAGAATTTTATGTCTCATTTTGTTTGTGCATTTATCAATTATCAGTACGACCAAATTTTTGTCATTTGCACGATTCCCAGTTGATCATCTTTCCTACCCAATCGTGCTGAGGTATTCCTTTTATATTGGTTTACTGCATTCGCTTATTCTGAGGTCAACTGGTCTGTCACAACATAATTTACGTTTGCGATTCTGTTACCTATCATTATTTTTACTTTGAATATTATTATTATTATTATTATTGTTCCTGGTGGCATTTTCTCACCAGCATTTGCTGGTGTTCTTTTACTGAAGTCTGGGCGACAGCAAGTCTCCTTAGGTCTCTAGAACTCGACTAAATATTCTGGCCGTTTTCAACAATGCTGTTGTCTAGATGGTCTCGTTTATTTCTCTGATTTCCAATTCTTCCAACCCCCTTTCACAAGCCTTTGGGAACTTCCAAACGTGCCAATTACAAATGGAATCTCCGTCATCATCAGCTTCCACAACTTCTTCTTCTTCTTCTTCTTCTTCTTCTTCTTCTTCTTCTTATTATTATTATTATTATTATTATTATTATTATTATTATTATTATTCACTCATTAGAGCTTTTCACATCAGCACTGGAGTCTGAGTGACAGCAAGTCTCCTCAAGTCTGCAGGACTCTTCTTAATATTCTGGCCGTTCTCAGTAATGCTGTCGTTTGGATGGTCTCCACTCGTCCGCCAACTTCCAAGTCCTCCAGTCCCTTTAGTAATCCTTTAGTTACTGTTCCAAACGCACCAATTACAATTGGTATAATTGTCACCTTCATGTTCCACAGTTTTTTCAGTTCTCTAGCAAGGTCGAGGTACTTGTCCTTCTTTTCACATTCTTTGAGTTTTATTCTGTGGTCAGCCGGGACAGCAAAGTCGAATATTTTGCAAGTTCTCTTTTTTTTTGTTGATTATTATTAAGTGTGGTCTTCTGGCCGGGATTAGGTGATCCGTTTGTATGTTAAAGTTCGATTGGAGTTTATGCGTGGCATTTTCTAGGACAGGTGCTGGGTTGTGCATATACCATTTGTTAGTATGGTCGAATTTAAATTTCTTACAGTGAATCACCTTACCGACTCAGTGGTGTCTCGCCTTATATTCCCGCTGTGCTAATTTGCTGCATTCGCTTATTATATGATTGATGGTTTCATTTCTGTCACCACATAGCCTGCATTTGCTATTTTGTTGAGTCTTATCTATCCTCGCTTTGATATGATTGGTTCTTATGGCGCTGTCTTGTATTGCTATTAGGAGAGATTCTGTTTCTCTCTTAAAGTTTCCTTTTCTTAGCCATGTCCAAGTTTTGTCGTGTGAGATATTGTTTATTAGTCGTTTAAACCGCCCATAGAGTTGTTTTCCTTCCCATTTTTGTTTCCTACTTATTGTCATTCTGTTGTTCATCGTGTTCTCAGTTTCGTTTCTGGTGGCTGTAATGAGTCCTCCTTCGTGTTTCTGTATATAGTCTTTGAGTTGTTGTATCGATGCGTCAACGCTGTCTTCAATGCTGGCAAGTCCTCTTCCTTCCCCTTTTCTTGAAACATATAGTCTGTCAACGTCGTCTCTGGGATGTAATGCCTTATGCATTGTCATTAGTTTTCTTGTTCTTTTGTCCATTTGTTTAAGTTCGTTTCTGGTCCACTTGAGAAAGGGTCCGGAATATCTAACGAGAGGTACAGCCCAGGTATTTATTCCTTTGATAAGATTTCTGCTATTGAGTTTTGTCTCGAGTAGTTTTCTATGTCTCGAGTAGTTTTCTATTATTATTATTATTATTATTAGAGTCTTTCACATCAGCGTTAGTTGATGGTCTTTCACAGGATTTTGTGTATTATTATAATCATTATCATTCCTTGTGAATGACAGTAAATCTCAGATCTCCAAATGTCATTTAAGTATTCTTGGTTATCTCAACAATGCTCTTGTGCTGAAGACAACAGGACCTCTCTTGATTTCAGAAGATGAAGTAAAAATGGCTATAATTACTCTAATATAAATCCAGTCTGTATGCATAGCCAGTATTCAGAGTGTTTCCACTTGATACAAATAATTGACCAGATTTAAAACCGATACCCGAAAAATCGATTTTAAAAATAAAGTTTGGAACCAAACTTTACTTACGGAAAAAGAATGCTTACACTTCCTCATCTTTTGTTCTATTAAAAAAAATCTGTTTAAATAAAGTTCAAAAGCTACAACATCGTATATTTAAATATCCTGATGAAGATTTAATATAATGAGCGAAACCTTGGTAAATAATTTCACTATGAATAAAATCATCCTTTGAATACATTGTGTTTTTTCATATTTGTATATCAGCCCCCCACCAGACATATACATATATGTATTCATATATATATATATATATATATATATATATATATATATATATATATATATACAATGACGGTTAAGCTTGCAATTAACATTATTGTAAGGTAATCACTTTTCATCACTTGTTACTATTTGTTCTTTTTCGCCTTTGCGTCATGCATAAATGTTATAAAAAGAAAGCAGCTGAGGTATGGTAGTAAATTTGTCTGAGAAAGTTCGGTTTTTAGACACGCCTTGTATACTGACTCATTCTTTATCTTTGTCATGCAAGTAGTTCCGTTCTAAGAAACCTGTATGACTAGACATTTCGCCAAACGTCTAGATACACATTCTTGCTCGTATATATGAAACAATTAGTGTGATTAATCAGGTGCACCATATGTTCTCAAAATTCAAATGTGAATTTGTGATATATTCGCACGACGTATATCCATAATTTTGTTTTAAATTAAGGCATTATTGGCTTCCTAAATACAAATTAAAGTTGGTGCCTACTGCCGGGGGATCCTTGTGGTGTAATGGTTAAAGCGCTAGTCGGGCCATTACGTTCACTTTTGGGCAAATACCCTTTAGGAAAGGTATGAACCACCTTATCCTCCAAAATCTCGGTTAAATAGTACCGCTATGTTCTTCTAGAAGGATGCTTGTGATTCGACTTAAAAAGAAAAATCCGATTTCTATATATATTAAATCATAGCTCCTTGAATACCTTACTTAAGGTGAAATCTATTCCCGATGTTAACGTTTAAAAAGAAACATTTCTCTTCAAACCCCATCTGTTGAACCGGTTGATAGCCGTTGAATATATATTAAAGAGTATGTCTATTAATTTTCTTGTAATTGATTATATATATATATATATATATATATAATATATATATATATATATATATATATATATATAATTGAAAAAAAAACTATTTTCTTTGGTTTGGTTAGGTTTAAAGGTATATCAACAAATGTTGACTATTTAATGCCAAATCCTCTTCATAAATATATATTATATATATGATTTGTAAACAAATTTTGTTGATAAAAATTTTAAACGAACCTGAGCTCATTTCTTTGTACACAGTTAAATGTTTTCAAGTATTACTATGTGACAGTAACAATTTAACAACAGTCATTTGTTTGCACACATTTAAATCGATGTACGTATAAGATTCTCAAGTGAATAGTATACAGATAATTTCATTTTTGAATGAGTTAGAACCAATTTATTTGTACACAAGGCTTGTTATCGTTTCGACACAATTAAATAAGCCCAGTTGGATGGGGCTGTAGAATACACTGACTGCATATCTACACAGGGGTAAGTTCCCCCCCCCAGAACGAGAGACTTGGGTATGACACAAAAACAAAGTGATGGTAAGGCTCCACTAATGTTGGAGCTTCGGGGAATGCGGAATACATCTTCATTGCTACATAGACCTCCTAGGTCCACTCTGATAGGGTCATATCTATGGGTCAAAAAAGAGCTATTTGTCGTTTAAACTGAGCGAAAACAAATGACTTTAAGTATCCGTAAAAGAATTGTTTGACCTTTTAATTGTGTGAAAACAAATGACAAACATGTAACCACTTTATTGCCTGTTAGCAAATTATTAATATTGAATAGAATTATTAGCGTGAGAATGCAATAAGTGAAACACTTTAGAAACAATAGCAATACTTGTGTTCAAACAAATTAGTTCTAACTTATTTAATAATGAAATTACCGACAAACTAATATCTTATATATCATGTATATCCATTTTAATATGTGCAAACAAATGACTGATGCTAATTTTTTGTGGTTACATAGCAACACTTGAAACCATTTTTAACTGTGTGAAAAAATTAGCTCAGGCTCGTTCAAAAATGTTATCAACAAAATGTGTTTGCTAATTATATACATTTAATATATATGTATAAATAGGATTTGGCATTAAGTAACCAACAATGGTTGATGTGTCATAAACCCAACCCAACCCAAACCAATCAGTCAATTGGTTTCAATTATTGCTCTTTAACAATTTAATTAAACATTAGTCATTTGTTTACACAGTTAAATATTCCATTGGCATAATGCGTAGAGTGTTCACCAAATGGTCCGAAAGACCGAGGTTCAATCCTCGGTCTAGTCATACCAAACACTAAAAAATGTTACTTGATGCTGCATTGCTTCACACTCAGCATTATAAGGTAAGGATCAAGGGTAAAGTGGAGAAATATAGGGAAAGGAGTAGCGTCCTTCCCTACACCTCGGTGTAGTAGCTATTGAAAAGGGAGCCTTCGAGTTACCCTCGACTAAGGTCACCAACTTAACTTTATATTTACTTATTTCTAACAACTCGATTCACCATAAATAATTTGCTTGCACGCTATTTAAATTTCAAACAGTTCTATTTGAGCCATAGATAGGACCTTATGATGTGTTGCCACTCCGGGTCAGACTGGACCCGGGAGCAATAGCAATAAAGGAGTGCTCCATACTTCCAAAAGTTCCAGCGTAACTGGAGCCTCACCATCAGATTGTTTGATGTCATATCGTTGGTATTCAATTGTGCCAACCGACTTGGTTGACAATTCTTAGGTTCATCTCTTGGACATTTATCCTGTTGCAACTCCCCATAAAAGTGTCATTAGGATGATTCAGAAAAAAACTTATATGAAAGGGAATTCGTCTAATTATCAGATTACAAAATATCAGTTTTTTTCTGAAATATCTGGTACGCCTCATATCATACAAACATTTCTTAAACTCCTTGTATATATCATGTCAAATATTACTTATGTAGATACTTATGGATGCGCAGTAAGGAATTCGCATACATAAATGATAATAAAATAAACATGAATTCTTGTGAAGTTTCGGGCGCAGACATTTCTCTTCTTCAGGTGCGATATATTCAACAGTGTACAGTTTTCTTTTTAATTACTGAGTATTTTTCCAGCTTGATCCAAGTAATAAAGGGTGTTTATATAAGAGAAAAAGAAAACTAAAGACAGATGGAGGAAAAGAAAAAGAGAATGATGAGCGAGTGAGTGTGTGTGTGTGTGTGTGAGAGAGAGAGAGAGAGAGAGAGAGAGAGGGAGGGAGGGAGTAAAGAAAAAAGGAAGGAAACAAGCAGACAGTAAAATAGACGTGAAAGAGAAATAAGTCAGACTATCGTAGTAGTAATGGTCTACAATGGAGAGATCTGGTTAGACCAAAGAGAGCGTAGAAAGAGAAATAAACAGAGAGTGACAGAGTTAGAGAGAGAATAATAGAGAGGAAAAGAGAGTGAGGAAAACAGAATTCAGAGAGAGAGAGAGAGAGAGAGAGAGAGAGAGAGAGAGAGAGAGAGGGGCGGGTAGAAAACGACAGAGAGAATTAAGTGAAGTCACAAAGACAGAGCGCAATAGAGTAAAGAGACAGAAGACGGGCTACAGAGAGAGGAAACAACAGAAAGAAGAGATACAGTCAAGAAAAATTCAAACAAGAGAGAGAGAGAGAGAGAGAGAAACAAATACCAACAGAGAGAAAGAGACAGACAGACAGACAGACAGACAAGCACACACACACCCACATATACACCCCCCACCACCACAGACATACAAAAAGAGTGATAGAAAGAAATAAGTGAAAATTGGGACTGACTGAAACACACGTATATATCTCTATATGTATATATACAATATATATATATATATATATATAGAGAGAGAGAGAGAGAGAAAGAAAAAAGAGAGAGAGAGTTTGAGAGAAAGGGAAGAGATCGA
The DNA here is from genome assembly GCA_963585895.1 of Sepioteuthis lessoniana. Classification (NCBI taxonomy): domain Eukaryota; kingdom Metazoa; phylum Mollusca; class Cephalopoda; order Myopsida; family Loliginidae; genus Sepioteuthis; species Sepioteuthis lessoniana. The sequence goes on along the minus strand of OY757913.1, from coordinate 68,599,733 downwards.
GACTGTGAGAAACAGAGAAATAGAATGACAGAGAGGGGAGAGCAAATTGGTTGCTGCGATATATATATATATATATATATATATATATATATATATATATATAGAGAGAGAGAGAGAGAGAGAGAGAGAGAGGCAGGGGAGAGAGAAACAGACTGATAGAGGTGTGTAAAAACTGGCTGTCAGATAGACAGCAAGAGAGTAAAGGAGAGAGAGAGAGAGAGAGAGAGAGAGAGACCAAGAAATACAGATGAAGAGAGAAAACTGACGAAGTAGTAGAAGACCAAGAAAGAGTTGTGTTTTTCTTTCACGGCAGCTGCTTGATCATATGGTGCGCCATTTTTTTCTCTCTTGTTCCCTATTAACATTGGCCATCCGTTCTTTCATCTGTCGACGCAATTTTAGGTCATGTTTTTTCATCTCCCACTGCCAGAAATTGGTATTATCTTTATTCCAAACAAAGGTACGCTAATAAACGACATATAAACAGAAAGATCGCTCGACAGACATTTAAGTGAGAACTATGGTATGAATATTTCTATCTTAAAATCTCTTTCTGTTTTCTTTATTATCCTTTCTGACCGTGTATCTCCGTTTCTTTTTTTAAATTCGCAATGCCCCAAGACAATTTGCCCCCATTGCTAACAAATAATCCTGGCACTTTACTAAACATTTTGCTTTGGTGTGGCACAAGGTCGTAGGAATTGGACACCTAATGAGATTTGAATTCTCTTGTCAATGCTTGCTAGTCTAGCTAGCTAACTATTACACCACCCGAGACGCCCTATAACGCTGGAATCTATGATGGGAAACTGAGCCGGTATTCATTTTAAAATAAGTACCGGGCGCGGGAGAGAGTGCCCGTGACTTAATGTGCATCGTAAGCGGGTTCGAATTCCTGTCACACGATTACGTTCACCTTCGAACTAATACTCTTGGGAAAGATATAAATCGCCTTATCCTTCCAGCTATGGATTAAATAGTATCACCGCTGTTCTTCTACAATGGTGGCGTTGGCATTAAGTAACCCACAAAGGTTAATATGCCATTATATAACGAAACCAAACAAAAATAGGTACCATTACCATTCTTCACCATTGGTCTAATGAGTAGAGTGTTCGCCAATGGTCCGGAAGACTGAGGTTCAATCCCAGGTTGAGTCTTACAAAAAACTCAATAAATAGTACTTAATGCTATCTTGCTTAACACTCAGCATTATAAAGTAAGAGTAAAGGGGAGCAATCAAGGGAATGGAATAGCACCCTACCCTACACCTTGGTGTAGTAGCTATTGAAAAGGGTGCCCTCGGGTCACCCTTGACTAAGGTCGCTAACTTTACTTTACCGTTTGTTTAAAAGCTAGAAACGACAGTTAACTGATTTTAACGGCATGTCAATCTGTCCAGAGTTATCTTAAGCCAAGAATTTAGGTAATCCCATTCATATTTACAATTTTTTGTTTAGTTATTTTCTAGATTTTTTCATTGCCATTACTCTTAGGTCAACTTTGTCCTGAAGTGTTAGCATCCGATAAGGTCCTATCTATGAGTCAAATAGAACAAACTGTGCACAAAAAATGACTGATGTTAAATTGTGACAGTTATTTAACAATACTTGAAACCCTTTAACTGTTTGTCAAAAAAGAACTCAGGCTCGTCTAAGAATGTTATCTACAAAATGTGTTAACAATATTTATGTGTGTATAAAAAGGCATTAAATAACCTACAATGGTTGAGATGCCATAAACGTAAACCAACCAAACCATTACAGTCCTATCAAATAGGAATAATGTTCAAAGAGATTTATTTGACCAATAAATATGACCCTAACGGGTACTACCACACCGATCCTGGTGGGCTTGTGAGTAAGAGCAAGGAAGATTTATTTCACATTCCACGGATCTACCGCCCTGTATCTTCCCCATCGTTTACAGCTTAGTGTAATACCCAGGAATCCCCTTTTGTGGGGGGGGTCTTACTCATCTGTAAGTGATACAGTCACCTGGTATTTATACCAGATGGAGTATCAATGATGGCTTCGAGGCTGAATGGCCGCCGTCTCCGGTCTAGCTACCTTTGAGTGGGCGAAGAATCAATGATAAGCATAGCACTAGACCTTCGAGTCTGGTTGAAGTTGTGACCAGCAAGGTCACCTGGCATACGTGCCAGGAGACTTAGCAAGAGCTAGCATAATTCACATTGCACCTAGAGAGCCTATTACCAGCATATTCCAGCGGGGCACGAGTCTTGGTTAGTGCCCGACCTCCGCTTCCCCTAAAATCCCTGCTATAAAAATACATTGTATAAAATCCAATCTGGTGGAAGGTGCAGAGAAATCACTAACAGTAGCAAATGAAAATGCACTCAAGAACAAAAATGATCATTGTATGAAATCAATACTGCTTAAATTGGTTGGTTGGTGTTTTATGGCTTATAAATCATTGTGGATTATTTAATGAGAGGTTATTTAATATATATGTATATATATATATATATAGAGAGAGAGAGAGAGAAGAAAATGGGACTAAATCCGATTGTGTAATAATGTACAAATATAAACAAAATCAATGACTTCAATAAAATAAACTCATCTTCAGAAGACCTTGTTTTTTTCATATTTGTACATTTTCATATATATATAAGTAAGTAAAGTTAGCGACCATAGTCGAGGGTGACCCGAAGGCTCCCTTTTCGATAGCTACTACACCAAGGTGTAGGGGAGGGCGCTACTCCATTCCCAGGATTGCTCCACTTTACCCTTGAACCGTACCTTATAATGCTGAGTGTTAGGCAAGGTGGTATCAAGTACCATTTTTAAAGTCTTTGGTATGACTCGACCTGGAATTGAACCCAGGTCTCCCGGGCCATTGGCGAACACTCTAACCGCTGGGCCAATGTCCCGGTTCATATATATATATATATATATATTCATCCACATACAGATTGTTTCGTTGTATCACAACTCTTCAGTGTAGCTAGACCCGCAAGATGCTTCAAGCTGAGATCAGTAACCGGCTGTCCGTAGAATATCTTACCCCAGAACCATCGCCATTCTCAGCATAGATGAAGGAATTTTTACGTATATCTTTTTACGTAAACGTTATCGGCAATCTGGAATACTCATTTCTTGAAAAGAGCAATTGAATTTTTAGAGTATGTGGAAGAAAATTCCACACAAGAGTGCTCAACATACTGTGGGGAATATATATATTGTCATCCTCGGAAAGGCTTTCATTTTATCACAACTATTCGGTGTATTATATACACGAGTGTCGTTCAATAAAGAGTGTGATTTTTTAAAGAAAAATAATTTTATTTTCTAGATATTTTTCCATAAATGTAAACTGACCACTACTTGGAATTGGTTTATTGTAAAAGTTGTTTCTCACCAAAAAGTTTGTTTTCAGACTGCTTTAGGCTTGAACATAATATGTTGGCTGAAAGCGGGGTAAGGTTTAATCGAAGCCGAACGTTTTTAGACCTTACTTTTCAGATGCTGTTATCATTGAAGTACAAGAAATGTTTTAATAAACAAAGTCTAAAAAAGTTTGATTTCAAATCTTTGGTGGCAGAAAAAACACGTGAATTCTACGTAAGAATCTGCAATGTTTATCGAAAATCATGTTATAATGAAAACTGTTGACAAAAAGGTTAAATTGTTTAAAGAAGATCGAAATAGCACTCAAGATGAAGACAAATAAGGCAGGCTCACCATTTTGAGCACGCCTGAAATGGAGAATTCAGTTGTAAGCTTACATTTTTGCTGAAGGAATAGTTATAACCACGGAGATTTCTGAAGATTTGGGAATTTTTCAGGGTACTGCACACTAAATTGTGTATGATGACTTTGCCCTTTCTAAGGTCAGTCGTCTATGGGTTTTCAAAATGCTGACGTCAGAGCACAACAGAGGAAACCATCAGTCAGTTTAGATAGGATTAGCCGTCACATCTTCCGTATAGCTCAGATCTGGCCCCGTCTGATTTCCCCTTGCTTAAAGATTTTCTGCAAGGAACAAAGTTTTCAATAGATGATGAAGTGCAAATGGCTAAAATCTCAAAGATTTATGTGTTCATGGAATACAAAATATAGATTTTCGATGGAATATGCTATAAACAATGGAGATTGTATTAAGAAATAAGCAAAATATTTTCGATGGAATATGTTATAAACAATGGAGATTGTATTAAAAAATAAGCAAAATATTTTCTAGCGGGTGCGTTTTTATATCAAGAAATTCAACTGATTTATTGAATGGCCCTCATATATACATCGTATGTGATAACGACAATTACCTAAGCCAAAGCCTAAGAAAAGAATTCTACAGCAAGTAAAGCCACACTTTCAGGATTAAAGTGCTCGAGGAAATGATTTTTACTATAAAAATGCAGTGGAAAAGATTTTTACTATAAAAATGCATTGGAAACGATTTTTATCATAAAAGTGCATTGGAGCAGATTATTACTATGAAAATGCATTGGAAACGATTTTTGCTATAAAAATGTTTAGCTCATGATTTTTACTATAAAATGCTTTGGAAATAATATTTACTATCTCATAGGAGATGATTTTTACTGTAAAAATGTATTGGAAACGATTTTCATTATTTTTATTATGAAAATGCATTGGAAGTCATTTTTACTATAAAAGTGCCTTGGAAATGATTTTTACCATAAAAATGCATTGGAGATTTTTACAATAAAAATTCATTGGGAATGGTTCTAAAATGTTCAGTATAGAAGACCTTTGTCTGCCTTACTATTAATCCATAGCTGGTGGCGATGATGATGGGGAAGAGACAAATTCACGGCTTTCCCAAGGGCATTAGCGCAAAGAGAAAACCATACAGCCTCACACAGGAATTGGAACTCGGATCGTTGTGGGGGTGTCCTCGTGGTGTAATGGTTAAAGCGATGACCTGCGGGCTCGTAGTAAGCGAGTTCGTACTCCAGTCGCGCTATTACGTTCACTTTCGGGCAAATACCCTTGGGAAAGGTATTGGACCCCCTTATCCTCCCAGCTATGGGTTAAATAGTCCCAATACTGTTCTTCTAGAAGAATAGCTTTGGCATTAATCTACAAAGGTTGATATGCCATTAAACAAAGAAACCGAAACCGAATCGGATCGTTGTATCTATTTCTGACAAGAGATTTTGCCATCATAACTTTCTTTTTTTTCATTTCATGAAGTATTATACGCCATGTATTGTTTATTCCTGGATAATTGCAAAAAAATATTAAAAACTCTTTTTTATAAATAGCATGAGAATCTGCACTTTTTCTCCTTCATCACCGTTTCTGTTTATCGTACGATATAAATATCACCGTCTATTTATTTAAGAATCTTCATACACCATTTTTTCCTGTTAAGCGAGAAGTGTGGTTGGTGAGCTCTTGAGACAAATCCAAAGAAAGAGACGAGGAAAATAACGGGCGCTCACGTTATTGACAGATACAGATTTTAATTAAGAACGATTCAGAAATAAAAATAATTGTAGGGTGTAAAAATACAATGTAAAATTATTATCACAATTATTTTTCTCCTTTGAGGTTTTTCACAGCAATGTTAGCTCATGGTTTTTTATTGGAGTTTGAGTGACTACAAGTCTCTTCAAGTTTTCAGGACTCTACTCAGTATTCTGGCCTGTCTTAGTAATGCTGTAGTTTGGATGGTCTCTACTTGTCCTCGGATTTCTAAGTCATCCAGTCTCTTTACCAATCCTTTGAAGATCGTTCCATGTGCACTAACAACAGTTGGTATCGCTGTCACAATCATATTCCTTAGCTTCTTCAGCTTTTTAAGAAGGGTCAAATTATTATTATTATTATTATTTCTTGTTGGTTTTTCAGGCCAGCGTTTGCTAATGGTCTTCCAATGGGGTCTGAGGGAGAGCAATTCAATTCAGGTCTCCAGGAATTTTCTCAGAATTCTAGCCACTCTCAGCAATGCCATCATTTCGATGTTCTCGACTCGTCCTTCAATTTCTAACTCTTTTAGTCCCTTTTCCAAGCCTTTGGAAACAGTTCCGAGTGCACCAGTTACAAATGGAATCACCGTTACTCTAATATTCCTTAATTATTTTTAGTTCTCAGGCAAGGTTCAAATACTTGTCTCTCTTTTCGTTTTCTTTGATTTTTATTCCGTGGTTCGCCGAAATGGCAAAATCCACTAGACGGCAGGTTTTCTGTTTTGTTTTGCTGAGATTCGATGATCTGTTTATATCTCAAAATCTGCATCTCATTCTCATACAAAGGAGATAGCCCCCGTGTTTATCCCTTTGATGAGATTCCTGCTGCAGAGCTTGGTTTCAAGTAGCTCTCCTATTTATCTGAGATACGCTTTACCTATTTTTTACTTCATCTCTACTTGTTTGATGGTGTCCGCTTCAAATATTCCCAAGTACTAATAAGTTTCCTTTTCTCCAAGCGTTCAAATTCTTTCTTGATTTGGAGGTTCAATTCCATTTGTTGTCTTTTTCGACTTCTCATTATTAACATGGCACATTTTTCGAGGTTAAATTCTATTCCATATTCGGACTGTATATTTTCATTGTTTGTATTAAAATCTCTATTTCTTTATCATGTTTTTTTGCAAACCGTTTGATGTCATCCATGTACATTAGGTGATAAATTTTTTCTCATGATTTACTTAATTTGTAGCTCTCTTTTCAATTTCTAAGTATGTAATTGAGGGAAATTATCACTATTACAAATCGTAATGGTGATAGTGAATCTCCTATAAAATAACACACAGGCATTGCTCTGTCCGTCTTGTGAGAACCCTGTTATTTCTTCTTACATCCAGCCGTGTGGGCATTTCACAAGTTGAAAAAAAAAAAAGGACCAAAAAAAAAAAAACAGTGGAAGAAATGTTATATGCTCACATAATAAATATGCTTATATACACATATACATGTTCATGCAGCATCCTAACGACACAATAATTAGACAGACGCACAATGATAAAGTCGCAAGAATAAACGATGCACGCAAGGAAGACGCAGGAAGACTTCTTTAAAAAATATTTTACCTCACATCTTTATTTGTAAGTTTCGAAAGGGTTGTTCCAAGTTTGCGTGTGAGAGGGAGCTGGGGACCGAACATTACTGAAATATTTTGACCCCGAAGTTATGGCCGTCAGCGTTGTGTCTTTCTCGTTCTCCATGGTTGCTCAACCGGAGCACTGGCTTTCCTTACTACATCTCGTCTACCTCCTCAACTCTACTCGCCTGTCTCCACTGGCTCGTTGAACCCAACTGACCGGAACTCAACTCTCCTCTGTTCAATTCGTCGGCCTTATATTACCTTCAAACTCCCATGCGGTGATATGGACACGTCTCCGCAACTCCTTCCGATATCTAGCGACCGGGATGTGTCACTTCCGCTTTCTTTGGAATGGCCTGTGTGATCGTCATCGAGCGGAAATAACTGTCATCCAGTTCAGAGGTCACTCTCTTCCGGTGCGTCAGTCTATGAGAGTATAATGGGATATTTTTTACCTCGTCTCATTTCATCAGCCAATTTCCGCCCATGCGATTTCCTCTCATACCTGCCATCAGAATGTGTCACTTCCTTCCGGTGCATCACCTTGAATGGCATTTTTGGCCGGGTCAATAGGTCAAAACATAACAGAAAGAAGGAAAGACAAAACACAGATTCAGTTGAGAAAAACACAAGAAGGTGTGGTCGGTGGTGTTTTTGGCATTTTATGCGTGTGTGTAAGTTGGCAACTCATTGATCTAGTGGATAGAGTGTTCGCCAATGGTCCGAGAGACCTGGGTTTAATCCCAGGTCGCGTCATACCAAAGACTTTAAAATAGTACTTGATACCTCTTTGCTTAACACTCAGCAATATAAGGTACCTATCAAGGGTAAAGTGGAGCAATCCAGGGAAAGGAGTAGCACCTCTCCAACACCTCAGTGTGGTAGCTATTGAAAAAGGAGCCTTTGGGTAACTCTCGACAACGGTCACCAACATTACTTATACGCGCGTGTTATGTGTGGCTACCGCGAGTACTTAGCGAAAATCCTACACAGCTACCAAAAATACTAGGTCATCACTGGTCATCGTATTCACGACTCAACCTGGCAATTCTGATTTCATGTTGTCCATTGACTGTTCAACACCTTTCTTTGTTCCGAGTCTTCGAATTGACTAACCAGACTTGACTACTTCGTGTCTTTTACTTGACTGACCGGTCCCGTGTCTTTGGGCTTGACTGCTAGGCTTACCGTCCTAGCCTAGATTACTTTGTGTCTTCTGCATCGGAGACTCAACTTACTAACGTCCTTGGTCCTTTGCTGCCCCCTACTCCCCGTCTCGTGGGTTCACGCAGGCACAGCTCTTTGTCCATTTTCGGCGTGAAGACTACCCACAAGCAATTCCCACAAAGAAAATTTTAGACAGTCTGACACTGTTTAAAAGATATTGATGATAAGAATCCCTCTGATTGTGGTGGCCACTGAAAAAAACAGAGTGACCCACACACACACATCTATATATATATTTATATATGAATGCACATTATTACGCCACACTTCTTGGAAGGTACATATATGGATTTCCACCTCAGCGAAAGTTTTTCCTTCTGTTGTAAAATCCCCTTTCGAGTTTTTAATAGCTTCCAAGGTGAACTTTATGACTTTATTGGATATCATGCACATTTTGTGACCATCTAGTATCGATTTTTGCGAGACCTTATCGTAGGTCTTTTTTAATCAATCCACGTTATGGCTATATTTTTCCGCCTCATTTTGCTATTATTATTATTATTATTGTGACTTTTTCACATTAGCGTTAGCTAATGGTCTTTCACTGGAATCTGAGTGACAGCAATTCTCCTCAAGTTTTCAGGACTCTTTTCAGTATTCCGGACTATCTCAACAATACTGTAGATTGGATCACCTCAATTCGTCCTTCTAAATCCTACTCTCCCAGGCCCCTTTCGGAGCTTTTAGGGACCATCCCAAGTGCGCCAATTATAATTATTATCACAGTCACCTTCATATTCCTCAGCTTTCTAAGTTATCTGGCAAGGTCCCAGTATTTGTCTTTCTTTTCACTTTGTTTGATTTTAACTCCGTAGTGGGAAAGGACGGCAAAGTCCACCATATGGCAAGTTCTCTTTTGTTATTATTATTATTATTATTATTTTGAGAATTTGTCATACCAGCGTTAGCTGATCGTTTCTCACTGGGGGTTGAGTGACAACAATCTCCTCAAGTCTCCAATAATCTACTTAGTATTATGGCTGATCCTAACAATGCTTTAGTCTGGAGGGTGTCCACTTGTCCTCGTATTTCCAACTCTTCCTGTCCCTTTATTGATACTTTGGGGTCCGTTCCAAGTGCACCAATTACAATAACTGTCACCATTGTTTATTTTAGTCCTCTTACAGGGTCTAAATATTTATCTTTATTTTTGTTTTCTTTTATTTTTCTCTGTGCACAATTTCCTGTAGATTACTTTTCTCACCCAGTCGGATCTAGCCTTATACTCTTCTTGTGCTAGTTTGCAATATTCGCTTATTATATGATTGATGTTTTCCTTTCAATCACCACATAACCTAAATTTACTATTTTGTTACGTCTTATCTGTTTTTGCTTTAACATAGTTTGTCCTTATGGCGTCATTTTGTGCTGCTATTAGAAGAGATTCGGTTCCTCTCTTAAAGTTTCCCTTTCTTAGTCATGTTAAGGCCTTTTCCTTGGGGATTTCGCTTGTTTGTCGCTTGAAATATACATGCAGTTGTTTTTCTCCTGTTTTTTTTTCTTCTAAATATTGTTGTTATGTTTATCCTTGTGTTTTTTGTGTTGTTTCTGGTTGCTGTAACTAATCTTTCTTTGCTCTCTTTTATTAATCTTTGAGTCGTCATGTCGATGCATCGACGCTATCTTGTGTCCTCTTCCTTCTTTTTTTCTTGTCACATATAGTCTGTCAACGTCATGGCTAAGATGTAAAGCCTTACGCATGATCATTAGTTTTTTGTTCTCTGGTCTATTTGTTGAAGTCCTTCTTTGGTCCACTTCAACAATGGTCCCGAGTATCTTACAATAGGGACACCCCTGGTATTTATCCTTTTGATGAGAACTCTGGTGTATAGTTTGGTTTCGAGTAGTTTTCTCGTTCTCATGAGATATTCTTTTTTAAATTTTCTATAATTTCTGCTTGTTTGATTGGTGTCAGCTTCCAATATTCACAAGTACTTGTAATTTTCCTGTTTTTCTTCTGAGTACTCTAGATGATCTGAACAATGCTGTTTACGGTTTTGATTCTTCCTCTTATTTCCAATTTCACCAGTCTCTTTTCCAAAAGCTTTGAGACTGTTCCTAGTGCGCCAATTATTATTGCTATCACCGTCACCTTCATGTTCATCTGCTTGAACATTAAAATCCACCAGATGTTAATATCTTTTTTCTTCTTTATTAACACTAATTTTGTCTATATGCTAGTAGTAGGTAATTCGTTTGTACCTCAAAGTGTTAGAGAATTTTATGCATCACATTTTCAAGGACCGATTCTGGTTAATGCGTATACTATTTGTTAGTATGGTGAGATTTTTATCCTTTGCACAGTTCCCAGTAGATGACCTTTCCCACCTATAAGTGCCTTGACTAATATTTTCTGAGCTAGTTTGCTGCATTTGTTTATTATGTCAGTAACAATTTCATCTCTACCTCCACATAACCTACACTTACTATTCTTTTCCGTATTGTCAATTTTGTTTTATATATTTCGTCCTTATGGCATTTTGTGCTGCAGTTAAAAGAGATTCATTTTCTCTCGGGAGATTTCTTCTTCTTAGGGTATCTCATATGCTATCTTGTCAGTTCGTCGCTTTAAGTATCCACACAGTTTTTAAAAAAAATCCTATTTCTGTTTTATAAATTCGATTTAAAATTAATCAATCTTATTATTTCTATTGCTTTTAGTCTTCATTTATGAATAATTTCAAACTTCAATACATTTTTTTCTAAAGTGTAAATATATATGTTTATTCAAGTACAAATTACACATTCGCTCATTAGAAGTTGTACTAAAAGCATAAAAAACAAACTAGCTAACTAATTTTACATTTAGTTGAAGTTTGGCTAATTACAAAACACCATCACTTATTTCTTCCAAGAAAGAAAGAAATTTTAAAAGCAACAACATAGAGTAGAACTAATGATAAAATGATTATAACTAAAATACTTTATTCGAAAAGCAATAATAATTATTATTATGAGGTAAATTTGGTAATGATTAAAATGCTTCATCTGAAAAGCAATAATAATTGAACATGGGGAAAATTTAGTAATAAAACGATAATCTTCAAGTGCTTCGTCTAAAAAGGAACGGTAATAAGATGGAGTAAAACCAGTTAATGCTTCATCTAAAAGTTACCATAACAAGGTCGAGTAAAACTAGTAAAATAATAGTACCTAAAATTCTTTATCTAAAATGCATCAGTAATATGTAAAATTAATGACTAAAGTCAAAATTCTCTATTTAAGGCTCACCAGGAATAAGGTAGGATGTATCGGCTGGTTTTATCGTGAGCAAGATCGACTGCCTGATTATCGTTCTTGATTTCCATACTCGATGAGTATAATTTTGGCCTTGTGTTGAAGTAAGCTCAGCTAAGCTAAGCTCTGTAAATGACAACAGTAATGAGATGACGTAAACCTGAAAATAAAAATAATCGTCTACTATAAAAATATTTGTCAGACCAGGAAAATTCTTATATATATATATATATATATACACGAAAGAAAAATACGTAAGAAAAAATATATATACGTAAGAATATATATATATATATATACAAAAGAAAAATGCGTAAGAAAAAATAACAAAAACAGAAAACAAAACAAAACAATGGCTGCGTGCAACTTTGCTGACAACGTTGCAATAATAAAAAGATAAAAAAAATTTTAAAAAATAGAAAAAACCCAAAGAACTTTGATGCATTTGTTCATTTCGATGGCGTTAATAATCTTGGCTGCTTTCTTTCCCCCCCCCCATCCGCTTATCCCACATTTCTCATGGCATGGAAGTTAGAGAAGAAAATTGAAGGTGTTGAATAAGTCGTAGTGTCTGTTGGCGTTGTCTGTGGGTAAATGCAGATGGCGCTTTGCGGTGTTCTTTTTAAATTTTTAAATTTCTTTTTTTATTTTCATTTTCTTTTTTTTTTTTTTTTTTTTTTTCGAATAGAACATCTGTCTGAATGCATCGACTAAGAACGGATAAACAAGTATAGTGCGCAAAGAAAAAAGTGTTTATCGTTTGCTTTTATTGTTGCTTTTCGCTAATGGCTCTGCTAATGTATTGTCAGTAGAATCACATTCAAAATATTTCGTCGCCGACATCAATACCTATTTGCGTAGAAAGAAAAACTTTGCGCGTGCGCGCGCTCGCACACACACACACACACACACACACATACACACACACACAGTGTATGTGTGTGTGAGAGAGAGACAGAGAGTGAGAGAGAAACAGACAGACAGACAGGCAGGGAGATGGAATGAGAGAGAGATCAGGCCCAGTCACTTGGTGTTTCAGAATACACTGACTGCATCTCTGCAGAGGGCTAAAACCCTTTTTCAACGAGTGCCCTGGATATCACATTAAACAATCTGATGGTGAGGCTCCACTAACGCCGGGGTTTTGGAGAATACGGAGTACCCCTTCATTAACATCGCATTTTTGACTTTGAAACTGTGTACTTATGCTAAACTGAATTGTTTATAATAAAACTGTTTTGACGTTAAATGTTTGTAAATTAAAATTATACTTATACTAAACTAAATTATTTGAAATTTAATTCGGTGTTGAATGACCCGAAAAAGGTTGATACACTGTAAAACCAACCAACCAACCAGCCTTTGTTTCTCTCTCTCTCTCTATCTATCTATCTATCTATCTATGTATATATATAATGATAATGTGGGTCTATTCGTACGTTCGTCAGAGTCGTCTTCACGTTAAAATTACATGACTGATTGACGTAATTTTTTGCCACGAAAGCTTACAACACCTCCGGGAATGACATAGGCTACGTCGGACGTCATCCGAGATAACCTGCTTTCAAGTAAGAAAAATATCCAGTTCTAAACATTGGCACCATAATTTTTATGTTTATATTCGCCTCAAGGTTAGCCACCATATTTCGTTGATGTTACAGAGCTCATTATCCGGCCATCTGGGTCACCAAGTTGAAGAGATATGATGAGAAAAGATGCAAAACCCCTTGGGATCCTCGGCTGCATCTTCCAGATGTATTTCTTGACAATATATCGGAATGTTCTCCATTTATCATTACCATGAAACGAATTTTTATACACCTTTTCGACGTTTTTTTCGTCACACACACACACACACACACACACACACACACACACACACACACACACACACATATATATATATATATATATATAAATTCAAACCTGCTAACCTCTGCTTAGAAATTGACCTGGTGTCACATCCTGGCCGTGCAGAGGGGTAGGTAAATACACACACACACACACACACACACACACACACACACACACACACACACACACACACACACACACATATATATATATATATATATAATACTTCTTTACGGAAGAAGACCATCTCAATTTCCGCTAAAAGTGTCCGTAAGAGCGTAGGTGATTCATTGTGTCTAATTCACCCATTCAAGCTGAGTTGCACATTTGACAAATAAAACAACTGTATTTGGCCCTGAAATAGCCAAACTAGCAAAGCCATTTATGTTATTTCAGTCAGTGACTTTTCGATCATCATCATCATCATCATCATCATCATCAAGGCGTCTAAACAGTACAGATTTCCTTAACTTTCTTTCTCACCATCCATCCCTAATGGTCATCGCTCTTGGCATGGCAAGTCCTCAAGACCATTTCCAATATTTGCACAGAGATGATGAATGTTAGTTTTTTTTCTGTTCTGTCAACACTGGTGTGTCCATGTGTTGGATTTGTGGAAAACAACACCCACCACTCATCCCTATCTAGTTTTTCCCTCACGTTTTTCATTGGAGTTCAAGTGGTGCAGCCATACAGTAGTACCGATACGGCTACAGCTTAGAAAAATTTCCGTTTTATTTTATGAGAGAGATCATATTTCCAAATGGTAGTTAATCTCTTACCTATGCGTATGTTGACATCGTTTTTAGCAGATGAGATATTTCCTCCGAGGTATATGAGCTGCCCTACTTATTTGAAAGGCATGTCATTTAATGAGGATATAGCAACATCTTGATTTAAACTCTTGAATTCTGTTTTATCTTAGTTCATGCAGAGATCAATGCCACTTACTGCCTGCTTTAGACTAAGCAGCAGTAATATACTGTCAAGTGGTATTTAATTTACAAATTGACTGACACGAAAATACATTAATATTTCAAACCCTATCTTTTTGAAAATCAATACCTGTCTTCTCTCATCTTCTTTAAATTGTTTGTAAGCAATTGTAACTTCAGTAACAATTCTTAATACGAATAATTTATTCGTAATTATACAGTTCCAAGTAACTATTCCTAATATGTACACAGTTGTATGTTTTCAAGTATTGTTACTAATTACAAATACACCCTGTTGTCTGAGGGTGTAGAATAAGCCGTTTGCACCTCTGTAAAGGGATCAACCCCTTTCAAAGATACAACTTGTTGGCCATTGGTGGTGAACAGTAGGGCTTGAGGACGGGATGCAGGTGGCAACCGAAGTCGCCACGTAACTTGCGACATTCGATTTAGACCCTTGCAGGTCTAGATGGGTGGTCAGGAACGTCCGATCTGATCATTCGGCTGATCATGTCAATCCCTAATATCTTTATGATTGTCCCGACTGTCTTCTTCAAATTGTGCTGCTGTAGCAATAATTAAAACCATTTAAATTGTAAGCAAACAAATGCGTAATATTAAATTGTATCATTAGTATTAGATTACAATTCTTGAAATTATTTAATTGTGTATAAATGAATTTATAATTTTGAATAGAATTATTAGAGATAGAAATACTTGCAACCATTTAGTGTCGAATGTATGATATTAAAATGCTCCTAATACTGAACTCTAGTCTAGGAGTTTAGGGAATGTGGAGTACCCACTTCATTATCATTATTCACAGGCCCACTCTCGAGTGGTAGTACCTGTCAGGGCCCCAACTCTAGGTCAAATATAGCTGTTCAATGTTTTGGTTTGGTTTGGTTTGTTGGGTTTTATGGCATATCAACCTTTGTAGGTTATTTAACGCCAAATCCATTTTTATGTAAATAATCTGTTCTATTTCAAACAATTCAGTTTAGCAGAAGTACACAGTCTAATTGTCAAAAACATTTCTATTTCAAACTATTCAAGCAGTTATATGTAACAATTCAGTTAAGTGCAAATACAGTTTCAATGTCGAAAAACAGTTCTATTTCAAATAATTCAGTTAAGCATAAGCACGCAGTTTAAATGTAAGTACGGTTTAATTGTCAAAAATATTTCTTTTTCAGGCTATTCAGTTTACTCAAACAATTCAGTTTAGCATAAGAATGCTGTTAGTTCTATTTAACCCATAGATAGGGCCCTATCAGGTGCTAACACGCCGGGCCAGAGTGGACCTGGGAGCGATGGCAATGAAGGGGTACTCCGCGTTCCCCGAAATTCCAGCATTGCTGGAACCTCACCATCAGATTGTTTAGTGTCATATCCTGGACACTCATTGGGGGGGGGGTCTTACCCCTCTGCAGAGAAGCAGTTGGTGTATTCTACAGCCCCAGCCGACTGGGCCATGTTCAACCTTTTACAAGGGATTATTATTATTATTATTATCATTATTATTTGGGACTATATAGCTTGGTGCAAGTTATTCATATAAAATAGGAATACTAGACAAAGGAAATTATTAATGTTGAATAGAAATGTTTGGAACCATTTAACTGTGTACCAGTAGATGATTGATGTTAAATATAATTATTAGTGTTGGTTAACAATACTTGAAATTACTTAACTATATGCAAACCAATGATCAACATCAAGTTGCATAATTAATGTTAAATATCAATACCTGAAACCATTTAACTGTGTGCAAACAAAAAATCTCTAAGTTGTTTGAAAATGAAGCTACCTATAACGTATACTGGTTACAAATCATATATGTATAAACAGGATTTGGCATCAAATACCATCAAGAGTTGATATGTAATTAAAATTTTAAAAAATTACCAAACCTAATTACCAATAATCTGTACACAGTTATATGGCTTTAAACCTCTATTGTTGTTCCCTTATCTATCCCTTTCCCTCTCTTTATACCTTTTAACATTCTCCATAAGTTTACCTATTTCCTCAATTGCTAAAATGTTGAAAAAACTCAAAAACTGTTTAGGCTGATGAAGTTCTTCTGTTAATAAAGAACGAAATATTTCCATTAAACCTGTTGTAAGTGTTTGATTTAACTACTTTACCACTTATTCTTTATCATAGATACCAATGCAAATGGAATATTCTGTTTTATTTTTGTCAATAACTTTCATATTTCTTTCGAATTTGATTAAAATTTGACTGTTTACTCCCAATAGAATAACAAATCAATAAATGTAAATAATCTGGCATTTATTCCTTGATAATTTAAATTCATTTAATGATTGACATATGAGATAATTTTATGAGTATTCTCAGTATCCAAATATTGATATAAAAAGAGTGAAATCTTTGGCGTTAACCATATCGCCCAATATGACCTCGTGTCATACTTTCCCCGTGCGGAGGGGTTGGTAAATACATATGATCACCGAATATCATAAATAGCAAGAGTTAAGAATATGTTGAACGGGCAAAAAGTCATCATTTACGCGTTATGGGAAGCTGGCAAGACTCAAAACAGGAGAGCTGTCTAGATGGGATGCTCTCTATCCGCCATTTCGCAGATGAAAAGATGAATTTGTTCAAAATGGTTCAACCGTCGTTCAAAACCCAAGATATCAATTAGAGATGAATGTCAGTTGAATTGGATCCTTATTTCCAATCGATTTGCCAATTGTGGAGAGATTTCCAATGCTTGAATCCATGCTAGTGTTAATTTTTCTTGATACACAACACTCCGGAGACCCCATCGGTTCGGATAACAGCAGAATCCCGAATTCGAAGCTATCACTAACATTTAAACAGAACTGTAAGCCTTTAATATGAGCGAGAGAGCATAAAAATTAGTCTGTAACCAGGTCATTGTGTGAAGAATCAAGATTCTGTATTTCCGCCTGTGATCGTGGCCCCGGTATCGAGACAGAGAGAGAGAGAGAGAAAGAGAGTCATACAAGAGAGGTGATGCCAAATGCGTGAAAAAGTGTAAAACTCCTTCAATTTGTTACATATCAGTAACCGGTGTCAGAAAGATCTACTTCTTGAAAATATCGATTGGAGCTGTTGTCTATCAGAATGTCCAAGTTCATTTTCTTATCTCAGACTTCGAGTAAAAGTTTGGGGACAATGAATTTATCTTTCAGCATGACCTTGCTATACTTTACATAGCAAAATCTACGAAAGATCGTTTCAGGGAGAGACGATAACTGATCATGTTTGGCCTCAAAATAGCTCAGATGCAAATCCAATAGAAAACTGATGGGGAATTCTCAAGAGGAGATTAAGAAAATACTATCCATTAAATCTTGAAGAAATGGAGTGAGTCATAACTCAAGTGTGGTCATAGGTATCGCCGGGGATTTGTCATGGTTTAATCAGTTCGTTTCTAGAACGAATGAAAAAAAAAGTAAATGGAAAAGGTGCTACAACACAGAATGAAGTAAACAAATACAGCTCTTCGAAAGTGTGTTCATTAATAAAGAATACTTTGTCTTGATAAAAAAAAAACCTAGTTTTTTTTAAATCTTTCTGTTTCTAAATATAATCATTTTAAAATTTTGAAAATTCTGTATTTCAAAGAAAACTTGTTTCGTCAGTGAAATATGCCAGATTATTTCCATATATCAAACTGGTATATTGTTTCGATAAACTGTCAAAGTTTAAATATTATTCGAACGAGAAATTTAATAGTTAATTTGCAAAAAACTTAAAATTCCATTTTACTAAATTGGTATGGTACTAATTCTTTTCAAAAAGATCTATTTTACCCATAGATTAGGCTTTAACGGGTACATTCTCTCCGGGACAGAATGGATCTGGGAGTCATTGCAACGAAATGGTAACTTCACACTCCCAAGAATACCAGAACTGTAGCGCAGACTAAGGTTTAGTGTTATACCCAAAAGAGGGCTTTTTGGGAGTGGTGGGTCCCTAGCCCTTTTTAGGAGATGCCGTTGCTTTAATCTAAGTCGCTCAGAAGATGCTTCTAACAACCTAGAGAATATATCTATGTATTTACCCAAGCTTTCTGTACAAGCAAGGTGCGACACATGGTCACTTTTTAAACAGGGTCTAACAGGTTTGAAGTCAGAGTTTTTCTTCTCCGAGACCATTTCTCATAACAAGGCTAATGAGCCCTGTCTACCCTGAAACTTACCCATAGATGGTTGAAGAATAGTTGGATTTATGCCTTTCCCAAGGGGTATTAGCGTAATGTAAAATGTAAACAGCATCAGCTTGCATTTCATGTAATTCTAATATTTGAACACAGTTCGCCGTATCCATTCCCTACAACGATAGCATTACACCAAAAGCGCATCCATAATATATATGTGTATGTGTGTGCTTCCACAATTATCAACTAAAGACGTTTATTTCTTTTGCGGGTGTTTAAATGACTTTTCAGGTGTACTCAACAATGATGATTGGAGCTATCTTAATTATAGTGATAAAAGCTGGTAAGAAAGTATACAAAATGTAGTCGATGCTGTTGTAGCATAGCAGATATATATATATATATATATATATATATATATATATATATATATATATTCAAATGCACATACACTCAGATGCATACACACACACACACACACACACACACACACACACACATATATATATATATATATATATATGTAACGTCGACTTTGCTTCGCAATATATTTATCACTTTTAGATTACATTGTTTTTCAATGTATATAAGTTGTTTCGGAAAAAAAAAAGTCCAATATTCGAATAAATTTTTATTCCTGAATTAAAGAAGTGAAACAGATTTTTGATCAATCAAAATATGATCCTTGAGCATCTATGCATTTCTGCCATCGATTAACAAGGTTATTTTATGCCTCTACGATAAAACTTTGATGCTTAGATAAATTTTGATGCTTAAAAATCTTTAAATGCAATTTCTAATTCTCCAATGGAACAAAATGTTCTTGCTATAAAAAGGTGTCCAGATGCTTGAAAAATGGTTGTCGGTGGGTAAGAGATCAGGAGAAAATGATGGATTGGGCAAAGGTCCATATCTCAAGTCAGTGAGCTTCTTCGGTGTCATCCTGTCAACATGTGACCGAGCATTGTCATTCTATCAACGTGTGACCGAGCAGTGTCATGGAAAAAAATAAAGATCGAGGTTGAAGTCATGCAAAAAATAAGTAAGCGCATTACTTCTTTTTTCCTTTAAAATTTTCATAAAGCCTTCAAAATCAAATTCTGAAAGAAGTTATAAAAAAATTAATAAAAAGGACACTTTAATCATTAGGAAAGTAATTTTTTAATGACTACTATTAACACGATATGTTAGAACAGAATTTAAACAATTTATTGGACAGTACCTTCCGGACAAAAGAATATATATATATATATATATATATATATATGTGTGTGTGTGTGTGTGTGGATGACAATATATATATATATATATATATATATATTGTCATCCACAGACAGACTAATTCGTTGTATCCCAATTCATTAGTGTGGTTACACAAGCAAAATGCTTCAAGCTGGGATTGAAACCCGGCTGACTTTACTTATCCGATATCTTACCGCAGAGCCATCGTCAATCTCAGATTAAGCGAAGGAATTTTTTCGTAAATATTTTTTGCTTACATATACGCTTAACGATCACTGGAGTGCTTAATTCACTAGATAGTTTTTGCATTACGCGTGAGAGGCAACCGTTAATTCCTCGAGAGAGAGAGAGCTCAGCCTCCGGGGGGAAGCATATATTGTCATCCGCTGACAGACTAATTCATCAGTGTGACTAAACACGCAAGATACTTCAAGCTGGGATCGAAGCCCGGCTGACTTTACTTGTCGGATATCCTACTGCAGAGCTATTCACAATCTCAGCGTAAGCGAAAAAATTTTTTTCTTATATATATGTCTTTATAAGAACCAACATTTTATAATCTAACGAATCTAAATTGACTTTACTGTCAATACAATTCTTAAGGATTTTTTTTTGTCGCTTTCTCTTTACTACTTCCGGACCTGCGCCGTACAGTTATTCATTTTACTGATAGATAATTTTTTGGTATTTTAAATTCGTTAGTTATCCATATCCTCTCAAAAAGTTTTATTTGAAGATTGTGTTTTCTGTTTTATAAAAGTCATATTAAAGTATCAGTAACTAGACAAAACTACAAAGGCAAGATTCTGATCCCTGTTTATATATATATATATATATATATATATATATATATATATATATATATATTCAATGACCCTCGTATATATATATATATATATATATACGAGGGTCATTCAATAAATAAGAGGAATTTTGCCATAAGAGTTGGCAATAGGAACAACTGTTTACAGTTGCACTTTTTTCCAGGAAAATAATTGAAATGTGTCATTTCATGTTCCAGAAAACTGTGATCATGAACTTTTTTACTGATCAATGTGCCCGGATTTTTTATTTACTGGAGAGTAACAGTCCATGAAGTGGAAACATAGGGGTGTTTCCGTTCCATAGACTGTCTTTTCGACTCAGGCATATAATTACATGTTCGGCTGATTTGTTATCATTTTGGGAACTAACCCAATCAGCTGGAAATGTATATTACACTGTCTGCACCTCGGCAGTGGGGTAAGACTAACCCCAATGAGTGTCCTGGATATGTCATTAAACAATCTGATCGTGAGACTCCAGTAATGCTGGGAAATGTGGAGTGCTCCTTCATTGCCATAGCTCCCAGGTCCAATCTGGCCTGGAGTGGTAGCACCTCATAGGGTCCTATCTATGGGTCAAATAGAACTATTTAACGTTTATACTGGCGGCAAACAAACGACTTATACCAAAATAAATTGCTTGAAATGGAAATGTGAGTAAATGAATGATTATTTAATTGAATACATAGCCATACTTGGATCCATTTAACTGTGTGCAAAAGAATGTGCTTAGACTCGTTTAAAAGTCTTATCACAAAATGTGTTTACAAATCATACATATTAATATATATGAATAAAGAGGATTTGGTATTAAATAACCTACAATGGTTGATATGTCATGAATCACAATCCAATCAAAAATCGCCGGACACATCACAAACTCTTCTATAAACTTCTCATGGTTGGTACTTATCAGCCAGCAAAATTTTGAAGACAGACCTCTGTTCAAAACTGGAGTAATCTGTTTAATTTTTGAGTCTTTTGAATAGCCTGAAAATAACGAAAATTTTCAAGAGATTAAAATAACTTTTGTTATAAACCAATTTCAAACAAAGTAAAGTCTACATTTATGGAAAAAAATCTCGAAAATAAAACTTGTTTTCTAAAAGATTCCCCAGTATATATATATATATATATATATATATATATATATATATATATATATATATATATATATATACTAAACAGTAGCCCTTGACATGTTCACCGACCTAGGAAGCAGTGTCTCATCAGCCGGGACAGATATCAATACGCGACTAGCAAAGGCATGGGCAGTTATCGATAGGCTATCGGTCATATGGAAGTCAGACCTGACAGATAAAATGAAACGCAGTTTCTTCCAAGCAGCGGTCGAGTCGATACTGCTGTATGGATACACTACATGGATGATAACTAAACCGATGGAGAAAAAGCTTGACGGCAACTACACAAGAATGCTGCAAGCAATATTGAACAAGTCCTGGAGACAAAACCCCACAAAGCAGCAGCTATACGGCCACCTACCACCCATCACGAAAACAATCAAAATTCGACAAACCAGACATGCGGGACACCACTGGAGAAGTGATGTACTCTTGTGGACCCCTTCACATGGCCGAGCAAAGGCAGGGCAACCAGGTCGAACCTACATACAGCAGCTCTGTGTAGATACGGGATGTAGCCTTGCCGGAAGCGATGGGCGATTGGGAGGGGTGGCGAGAGAGGGTCAGGGGTATCCGTGCTGATAGCGCGACATGATGATGATGATGATGATGATAATATATATATATATATATATTTATATATCATTAATGCAAGTTTAGTCAATAAAAAGCCGATTATATCCTCATTCAAATGTCTAAGAGTATTAATTTAGATAGGATGATGCTCCTAAAAGTAAAGTATTGTTCATATATATTTGAACGAGCATAAAACATGAGTTAAAGGTTTCTTTTCTTCTGCTAATTGCAGTAAAATTCTGTTCTTACGTCATGTTCCTGCTTTGATAAACAAATCTGTATCTTCATGTATATTATATACATATATATGTTTGTTTGTGTGCGTATGTGAGTAAGTATGTGTGGTGTGTGTGTGTGTGTGTGTCGGCATGTGTGTGTGTGCGTGCGCGTACGAACTTGCACGCACATTCATGTTCGGTATGTTTTTTTAAAATCTCTATAAACACGTTTTCGGGTCCCTAATGTGTAAATAGTGTTTTTGTTATTTCTGGTTGCCTGTATCTTGTGTATATACAGAGAGGCAGTCACTTGAATATGTATAACTGTCTCTGTGGTCACGTTAGGCTATATATATATATATATATATGTCTTGCATATGTTTACCTTGCGACGGAAACGTGCACGTAAGCATGCGCGTAATGTGTCTGCAGAATGGTGAAGGTGCATTTTGTTTACTTTCGCTAACGGGAATGAATCTGTGCAAAATATTACGGAACCAGTAGTTGTTGATGTGTGCGCCAGGTTTGCTTATGTAAGACCCCTCCCCGCAAAATAACTTCTTTTTCTCCACTCTCTCTTTCTCTTTGACTCTCTTTCTCTCACACATACGAAGCAAACGCTTCTCTCCTCCTCCTCTCTCTCATTTTCTCTCTCTCTCTTTCTCTCTCTCTCTCTCTCTCTCTCTCTCACACACACACACACACATACACACAAATTAATGTTTCTCTCCTCTCTCTTTCTCAAACTCTGTTTCTCTATTTCTTTCTATTTTTTACGCACAGCTAACCAACGTTTCTCTTTCCATTTCTCTCTCTCTCTTGCACACACACACACACACACACACACACACACACACACACACACACACACACTTACACCAACACATGCACGTATACATAGACACACACATATCAAGTCAAAGTCTGTCCCCCTTTCTTTCTTTCTCTCTTTCTTTCTTTCTCTTTCACCCATTCGTCTACTGTTTTGTTGGGTGCTACTTCCAGGATTTGTTCAAGCGTCGTTTTATAGTTCAAATTTATTTTTTTCTCTAAGAATTTTTACAGGGTCGTGGTGCAACCATACATTTGTACCGTGACGGCTATTTCTGTTTTATTTTATCAGAGGTTGTGTTCGCATATAGTCGTTAACTTTTCAACAGCAGTTCTTGCTTTACCTATGCGTATGTTGACCATTTTAAGTAGATAAGATATTGCTACCGGGGTATAGGAACATGTCTACTAATTTTAGAAGCTTGCCATTTAATGAGGAGATGCTACCATCTTGATTAAAACACAAATTTTAAAGCTCTTGTCTTATCAGTGTTCCCGGCGAAACCAATACCTCTTGCTGCAAGCTTCCAACTAGAAAGCCGACATTTGGGTTCAGCAGGTGTATTTTCGAGAAGTGCTAGATCATGGGCGTAATCTACATCCGTAAGAGATTCAGCGGGATATTGTCTGCTTCCGGCATTTTTTTCTTTTGAATGTGAAACCATTTTCTTTCATGGTACGTTATCTAAGCTTATAATATATAGAAATTGCACCAATATATCTCTTTGCAAGATTCCAGCTACAATGTCAAATAAACCAGTGTCAACAAATGGTGAGCGAACCATGACTCTTGTGACTTTGAGAAAACCATATGTTAGAAATATTTTCTCCATATTTCCAATGCGTATGAAATCAAATACCCAGGAGAAATTTACAAACTATATATATATATATATATATATATATATATATATATATGTACCTGGTAACGTCAAAGATGTGAATATTAAAACTAAATAATGAATGTCACTGACGAAGGTTGTGGCATTTGTGGGTGGACACGTTAATATAGCCGTTTGAAGAGTTGAAATCCTTCATAAGATTGGAGAATGAGAGGTGACGATAGTTGAAACAATAACAATTGAAGAGATGTGGTTCGTCAGATGAATGAACGATGTGGAGCATTTCACAGGTTTCACGCTTGATCAGCTACACAAAAATTACAAAGACGTCAACTTTTTTGCCAGGATAAAATTATGACATTATGACATTGATTTGTGTGTGTGTGTGTGAGAGAGAAAGAGAGAGAAAATATCCTTGACACTCACAAAAGCAAACGTAAAGTTTATATATATATATATGTGTGTGTGAGTGTGTGTGTTGTGGGGAGAGAGAAAGAAAGAAGAACAGGGTTCTTCAATGAAGCAACGGTTGTCTACCTATTATCACCACACGTTTCCCTTCAAAAAATTTATGATTAGGATGTGTGTATATATATATATATATACAGAGAAAGAAAGAGGGATGAGGGAGGGAGAGATAGTTTGGTTCCTTTGATTTAATTGCATATCAACCTTTATGGGTTATTCAATGCCAAAGCCATCATACAAGAACAGCAGTAATACTGTTGACCCAATAGCTTGGCAAAGAGAAAGAGATCAAGAATGATAGAGATACTAAGAGTAGGTAAAAGAGAAATATATATATATATATATATATATATATATATATATATAAGAGGCATTCGTAGTATAATGGCTATTGTCGTATAGAATGTATAGCTACAAGGGTTCAAGTATTCATATTCAACATTAATAATTCTATTTGTTAGCACATAATCATAACACTTGAACCATTTCTATGCAATTATAATAATTCTCAAATAAATCTGAACCATTCACAGAGGAATTCCCGCGGTGTTGTGAACAAAGTGCTCGACTGTGGCCTCGAAAAAAGCAAGTTCATAAATCCAGTCTTACTATTATGTTCACTTTTGGACTCATGCATTTGGGAAAGGTATGACCCGCTTTATTCCCCCAGCTATTGGTTTAATATCATTACTACTGTTCTTTTACGAGAATAGCTTTGACATTAAATGACACAGAAAGGTTGATATGCCTTTAAACAAAAAAAAAAAAAAACTAAAAATATTCATGAACAAAATAACACATTTCGAAATAACGAAAATACATTCTAACGATATATATTATTCCATACATTATATATAGACTACTACGTAAGTTTCAGGGCATTCGTTAATCCCTTTTATGATTGTTTTTAACCGCATGTCAATCCTTCTAGAATTATTTTCGCTTAGGTGGAGTGGTTATGGAAACGCATTCATTGTACGTTCATGTTTACATTTTCCTTTAATTACTTCTTTGTGTTGGTTATTCGGTTTAGTTTTATGGCATATCAATCATCATCATCATCATATCGTGCTGGTAGCATGGATATCCCTGACCCTCTCTCGCCACTCCTCCCTATCGTTCATCGCCCTAGGTAGGTCTTCAGGACAACATCCTGTATCCTCACATAGCTGCTGAATGTACGTTCGAGCTGGTCGGCCTGCTTTTGCGCGGCCATGTGTGGGGATCCATAAGAGAACATCTCTTATGAGTTCATCTCTGCTTCTCCAGCAGTGTCCTGCAAATCCTACTAGCGTACGGCATACCTAAAGAAACCGTAGCGGCAATAACGATTCTCTATAGAAACACTAAAGTAAAAATACGATCACCGGATGGAGACACAGAATACTTTGACATTGTAGCAGGAGTACTACAAGGGGACACGCTAGCCCCGTACCTCTTTATCATTTGTCTAGACTACGTACTTA
Source organism: Sepioteuthis lessoniana (assembly GCA_963585895.1). Lineage (NCBI taxonomy): Eukaryota > Metazoa > Mollusca > Cephalopoda > Myopsida > Loliginidae > Sepioteuthis > Sepioteuthis lessoniana. The sequence continues at coordinate 68,573,675 of OY757913.1, read as the reverse complement.
GAACATCGATTGACAAAATCAAAGAAAATGGCTTCGAACTGACGAAGAAAAGAAGCAGAAGATACCCCGCAACAACAATTACCGACGCCGACTACGCCGATGACATATCGATACTGGCAAATACACCTGACCAAGCCGAAACACTTCTGCATAGTTTGGAACGAGCAGCAGCAAGCATAGGCCTCTATGTAAATGCACACAAAACGGAATATATGTGCTATAAGCAAACGGGGGACATCTCCATTCTAGAAGGAACCCCACTTAAACTAGTAGACAAATTCACGTACCTAGGAAGCAGCGTCGAATCAACCGAAAAGGACATCGAAACGAGGCTAACGAAAGCATGGACAGCTATCAATAGGCTATCGATTATATGGAAATCAGACCTAACCGATAAAATGAAACGCAGTTTCTTCCAGGCAGCGGTCACATCGATACTGCTATATGGATGCACTGCATATCAATACTTGAAGGTTATTTAATGCTAAATTCTATTCAAATGTTGAATATATAAAAATTGTTTTGGTTTGGCTTCTTTGTTTAATGGCATATCAACCTTCATGGGTTATTTAATGCCAAAGCTATTCTTCTAGAAGAACAGTTGTGGTACTATTTAACCAATAGATTATAAGAATTAGAAACGAATAGTTTTTGGTAACATCATAAATAAGCCAGAGCTCGTTTGCAAATGGTTAAATGTTTTTAAGTACGGCTGTCTAACACTAATAATTCTATATCAAATTAATCATCTGTTTGCTCACAGTTAATTGCTTTCATTGGCTTAGTGGGTAGAGTGTTCGCCAATGGTCCGGAAGACCTGGGTTCAATCCCAGGTCGAGTCATACCAAAGACTTTAAAAATGGTACTTGATACCTCCTTGCTTAACGCTCAGCAATATAAGGTACGTATCGAGCAATCCAGGGAAAGGAGTAGCGCCCTACCCTACACCTCGGTGTAGTAGCTATTGAAAAGAGAGCCTCCTGGTCACCCACGACTACGGTCGCCAACTTTTCTAAATTGCTTTCAAAGATTGGTATCTAATACTAATAATTCTATTCAAAATTAATCACTTGATTGCGTACAGTTAAATGGTTTCACGCATTGCTATCTAACACTAATAATTCTATTTGAAATTATCATTCATTTACTCACAGTTAAATGGTTTCAAGTACTGCTATGTTACACTAACAACTCAATTTAACATCACTCATTTGTTTGCATACAGTTAAATTGTTAAACAGTTCTATTTGACCCATAGATGGAACCCTAAAAGGTATTCAGAGTGGGCCTGTGAGAAATAGCAACGAAGAGTACTCCACATTAACCAGAGCTCCATGACTGGAACCTCACATCAGATGCACTTCAGTGTGATATACAGGACACTCCATTTTTTTCTGGGGAGGGTCTCACCCTTCTGTAGTGAGTACAGTCAGGGAGTTTAAGCCTTGCTGATAGGGTGGATATTGATTTTTGTTCTGACGAGACGCATTAGCGTCCACAAATCAATATGGGATTGAATTTTGCAGTAATTTTGTGTAAAAAACAAAAACAAAAACAAAAAAAACATGGATCTATTTCAAAATAGAGAATATTAATTAATAGATTGACTGGTTTTCTCCATATTTCCCAAGATCACTCGCCTCTTGAGTATTGCACTAAACAGTCTCTAATGGTGAGGATACATTGAATGGTACATTGAATGATAGAAAGTATTTGAATATATAAAATTTCCGGGTAAGTAATCAACTTCACTATATCTATGGAAAACTTAAAGGGAAGAACTAATAATTGGATTTGCTTTTTTTAAAAATTCTTTTATGACATATCAACCCTTCTGGGGTATTTAATCCCAAATCCTGTTTTTCCTGTTTTATTTTTTGTATATATAACTTGTATGCGAATAGTTTGTATATGACATTATTTATAACGAGTCAGAGCTCATTTGTCTACAGTTAAATGGTTTCAAGTATTGCTATTTAATTTTTACTGAAAATTAAACGGTTACAGGTCATGCTATCTCACCCTAACAATTCCACTCGTACACTTTTAAATGGTTTCAGGTATTGTGATCAAAGACTTATAGCTCGATTTAATATTGATAATTAGTTTGTAATCTCATATTAATGGTTTCAAGAATAGTAAATGATTAAACAGTTCTATTTGACCAATAGATAGGAACCTAACAGGTACTATCACGTCGAGTCAGAGAGGACGTGAAAGTAATGGCAATAAAAGGATACTTCTCATTCTCTAAAAATCCAGGACTGGAGCCTTACTATCAGATGTTTTAGTGCCATATCCAGGACACTCGTTGGGAGGAGTTCTTTCGCCTCAGCAGGGATGTAGTCAGTGTTGCCTGGGCCAACTGGGAATAATAGTTCAAGGGCAACACCTTTCAGAAGTTAAAATACAAACCCTCATCTACCAAGAGGACTCATTATTCTCATTACTTTTTGCTTGGTTAAGAATGGTTTCTTTGCTCAAGTGCAAATAAACTATCGTGTGTTATTTAATGCCAAAGCTATCCTTGCTGAAGTACGGAAGTGATGCTATTTAACCCATACCTTAAGGGATAAGAGGGTTCATACGTTTTCCAAGAGTATATTTTCTATCATATTCATATTGCGATCATTTTGTTGCTAGGAAGGTCGGTCAAGAAGTTCTAAGGCTAAACGAGGTTTTAGATTTCGCGTACAACACTTATGTTGGTATGGGCCTCACCTACACAGAAATCAATACGATGTAATCAATATGTCTTAACGAAGAAATGCTGCCCAAATACGCGTGCGCGCGCACACACACACACACACACACGCACCTACGCACACACACACACACACATATATATATATGTATACACACATAAATTCTCCAGTTGGCTGGAGCTGCAGAATTACCCTTCTGCATCTCTGCAGAGGGGTAAGACTCCCCAGCGAGTGTCCAAGATATGACCCTAAACAATTTGATGGAAAGGGTCCAGTATTAGAGCCCTACTTAGGGGAATGCAGAGTACCTTTTTATTGCTATCACTCCCGGGTCCACTCTGGCCTGGAGTTGTATCACCTGATAGGATCCTATCTATGGGCTAAATAGAGCTAAACTCTGGACTCATACTAAACTGAAGTGTTTAAAATAGGATTGTTTATATGTATAAAAGTGAATTTGGCATTAAATAACCTACAATGGTTGATATACCACCAAACCAAACCAAACCAAACCAAACCAAAAATATCGTAATTTATCTATTTATCGTAATTTATCTTTATCTATTTCAGATGCAATTAATTCCTTTAAACGAAAATGCCTGAATCTTTCAACAATTACAAACCTTGGACTGGTTTTTACATTGATGACTTTGTATTTGCTCTTTGTAATCGCTGACATTGGTTTAATATTAGAATATCTCTCTTTGTAATTTACATGAGGTGATAAGTGATATATCTAGTTCGTTAACTGAAAACCTTTTTAAAGAGTTGTGGCATAAGTCTTTCAATATTAAATATTACCTCTAAATCAAGCTATGTAAAATAAAGAATATAAATAAATGACAAATGAGATGACTAAGACATGGCTATACAGAGGAAAACCAAAAAAAAAAAAAAAAGAAAAAAAGAAATTAAATTGCTTTTAATATCACTCTATGATTATACTATAATCACCAGGGGGTGTCCTCGTGGTGTAATAGTTAAAGCGATTGACTGCGAAATCGTAGTACGCGAGTTCGTACTCCAGTCGCGCTATTACGTTCACTTTCGGGCAAATACCCTTGGGAAAGGTATGAACCCCCTTATCCTCCCAGCTATGGGTTAAATAGCACCACTGCTGTTCTTCTAGGAGAATGGCTTTGGCATTAAATAACCTGAAAAGAGTTGATATGCCATTAAACAAAAGAAACCAAACCAAACCAAACCTATAATCACCAGTTATGTAAAAGCTAGAATAATAATAAATTCTTGGGAATAGCTATTGTATGAGGAGAATGATATTAATCTGTTACTCATAAAATAGACAAATGCAGAAAACTGACACAGAAAAAGTATAAGAATAAGCACAACTGAATAGGAAAGGTGAGCCGCTGGGAATTGTGCAAATGATTAAAATTTGACCATACTGATATTTGCATATACATAGAACAGAATATGTTAAATGAAGCAAATAATTGTAACTTAAAAGAAAAAATAAACAGAGTGTCTACTTGGTTGTATACTCCAGACCCTTCTGAAAATGAACCAGAGAGAAACTCAGAATCAATAAACATAGAATGAGGAAATTAATGACGATCCTCAACGTGTTTGACCCAAGGGATTATGTGGATAGACCATATATGATAGGGAAAGAAAGCTAAAGAGGACTCGCAGATAGGATTATGTGGATAGACCATATATGATAAGTAAAGTAAGATAAGCAGGACTCGCAGATAGGATTATGAGGATGCAGCAATTCGTAGACTTGGAGAATACATAAGAGCTAAGAGAAATTTTTGATAGAAATTTATTATAGACGTCAATTAGAGAAAAATAACACAAGAACAAACAAGAAAACAAGAATGATCAAATCGTGAAACCAAAAATTGAAAGAAAAACAACTAAATGGATACTCCGGAAGACAAACGTTGGAAATTGCATACGAAATGACCAGGATATAGATATGCAGAAGAAATCTAAAACGAGAAACTGAATTTCTGTTAATAGTTTTTGTTTGATTAAGTTTTGTGTCATATCAACCATTTTAGGTTATTTTATGCCAAATCCTATTTATATATATATATATATATATATATATAATTTGTAAACAAATTTTGTTGATAACGTTTTTAAAAAGCCTTTGGCTCATTCTCTTGCATACAGTTAAATGGGCCCAAGTATTGCCACGTATTACTAACAATTCAATTAAACATCGGCTATTTGCTTTCACGGTTAAATGATCAAACAGTTCTATTTCTAACAATTCAATTTAACTAGCCATTTTTGCACACAGTTTAAACGTCAAACATCTCTATTTGATCCATTGATAGGACCCAATCAGGTGCTACCACTCCGGGACAGAGTGGACCTGGGAGTGATGGCAACGAAGGGGTACGTTACATTCTTCAAATCTTCAGAGCTGGAGCTTCACCATATCGGTGTTTAATATCATATTCAAGACATTCAGTTAGGGAGTCTTACCCCACTGCAGAGATTCAGTCGGTATATTCTACAGGCGCAGTCAAATGGGCTATCTATTTATAGCAGCACAGAATAATGCCATAAGAACCATATATATAAAAACTAAAATAGATAAGATACAAGAGAATCGCAAGTGTAGATTATTGTTGCATATTGACCTCCGACACGGCCAAACTGTCAAAATAGGAAATGCACCTGTGTAAATAACAGGTGCATCCGGTCGAGGAATAACAGGATATAACCTTGACCGTGGATGGGTTGAATGAGTACGATTTGTGACGCCCAAAAGAAGAAGGTGGATGTCGAACTATTATATAACTCGGTGCACAGGAAGTTCAATCAGTTGGAGATTAAACCAGTTGGAGAGAAGATGCTGGAATGAGGAACATGTCCCAGACAGGCTGGGCCCCCAGGCCCCGGTTGAGCAGCTCAGGAGAACGGGAAAGAAACGCTGTTATGGTCATAAGAGTGGGGGTCAATATGTTGCAGTTCTGTTCGGTCTTCAACTCCCTCTCACAGTAAAACCTTAAGTAACCCTTTCGAACCCTTTCAATAAAGTGAGAGATATTTTTCTAAAGAACTGTGTCGCTCGTCTTTATTGTGTCGTCGTTATGCTTCTGCATGCAGGCATGCATATGTGTTTGTATAGTTAGTCATGGCTATGCAACATTATGTGGAGAGGAAGACGAAACAGTCTATTACATAATAAACAAATACAAAAAAACGACACCGAAGAAGTACAAGAGCAGACACGACTGGTCAGGAAGGGTGCTCCATTGAGAGTTGTTCAAACGACTAAAATTTGACCATACAGACCAATTAAGTAAATTAGATGCGCAATATTATCTGGGATTTTGATATAAAATTGGATCACTTAATCCCAATCAGAAGAACCAACATATTTATTGTTGAAGAGATAAGAAAAGAAAGAAATTCACAGAAGTAAAAGTAAAGTAATGTGATATTTAACTGGACAAAGCACTCATCGTATTTAATACTCTGCAATTGTCATTTTCTAAGCTTCGGTTATTTTGACGTAAGTCCGAAATTATTGCGAAGCCAACGAGATACGAATTGACGAACAATGGTCTGCTGTCTAGTTAGGTAACCAGTCGTCTCAAGCTTAATGTCTTAAACGAACTTCAAGTTACGTTGTTTAATGGCATATCAAAGTTCGTGGGTTATTTAAAGTCATCCTTCTAGAAGAACAGCAGTGATACGATTCAACCCATAGCTGGGAGGCTAAGGGGGCTCATACCTTTCCCAAGGGTATTTGTCCGAAAGTGAACGTAATTGCGCGACTGGAGTTCGAACTCGCCTTCTACGATTCCGCAGTCCACCACTATAACCATTACACCACGAAGACACCCCCTCCCCGAACATGAAGTCCTAGGAAAGAGGCACAGTGGGCCAAACGTGAGATGAGAGGTGGGCTTGATTTCTACCTGTTATAATGCTAATCATCTTCTTCTAAACATATTCATAAAAGAAAAAAACGAGTATTTGTCAAAATTTACAAATGCAGAAGGTTTCTAACCAAATGTTTTGTATTTCAGTAGGTTGGTTGGTTGGTTGGTTGGTTGGTCGTATTTTATAGCATATCAACACTTCTAGGTTATTCAATGCCAAATCGGGGGGGGGTCCTCGTTGTGTAAATGGTTGAATCGCTGGACTGCGGAATCGTTATAAGCGAGTTCGAACTCCAGTGGTGCTGTAACGTTCACTTTCGGACAAATACCCTTGGGGAAGGTAAAAAAAAATCTTATCCTCCCAGTTATGGGTTAAATAGTACCACTTCTACAAGGATGGCTTGGCGTTAAATAACCTAAGAAGGTTGATCTGCCATTAAAACAAAGAAATAAACCAAACTAATGCCGAATCCTGCTTATACATATATGTATACAAACACGTAGACATATGTAAGCACACATATACTCGTGCACACACACACACACACACACTCACACACATCTCTCTCTATATATATTAATATGATTTGTAAACGAATAGTTTGTTGGTAAAATTATTTTTAAACGAGCCAGAGCTCATCTGTTTGCACACAGTTAAATAGTTTTAAACATAGAAAATAAGTATTTCTATTTGACCCATAGATTGTATTTCTATAAGGAGTAATGCTTCTCACAAAGACTGACATGCCTTTAAACAACGAAGCCAAAACAAACTAAGATTTTTTTTAACTGTACAGAACACTAACAGATACAAAGTGGTTAAGGAACATTTACTTCATCAACGTCGATCAAAATATTTCTTGCACTGGTATATTTTATCAAATTTTCTAAAATTGTAGAATGAATTTTTGTTGTAAATAAATAAATAAATAAATAAATAAATTAAATTAAAAAAAACATAATTTTGATATAATTCAAAACTTCTTACCGTATTTGAGAGCAGGGGTGTATAAGACGCACCCCAATTCCGGCAGAGCAAATCTAGAAAAAACTAAAATACTAATATTAAACCTGATGAATTTAGTATAATGAATATTATCAATGATAACATTTTAATCTGCATAATAGCTTTTTAAATAATGACAATAGATACATAAGGTACATTAGGTCTAAGCTAATAGGAGTTGCCAGGTAGCAATTTCGGCCAATTATCGCGAATTTTAAACCTACATATGGCATATAAGACGCAGGGGAATTTTAAACGATATTTTTAATTTTAAAAAAAAGTGCGTCTTATATGCCGTCAAATAGGTGGATAATTGTTCCGATGAGGGGAAGAGTCTGATATCTTTCTAGTATATCTGCATGATCATTTGCGGAGCTAAAATTTTAAGCTTAGTTGAAAAAAAAAACTGTTTAAATGTTGCTATTATTTTCTAAACAAAATCAGAATTAAACCGGGCCCACGGCTAGTGAATCAAGCTCTGCTTCTTAAAGCTGATGACAGCACCTTTTCCAAAAAAGGTATTTTCAATTTTATTCATATAACCTTTAGTGTCTAATACTTGGGATTGATCGGCGGTTATCTTTTCACATGAAAATGTATACGTATAGTAAGTTGGATGTATAAATTAGTACCAAATGTACGGGACAAATTTTCCGTTTAGAATTTTTCTTAATTCCATTTTTACTTTTGATAAAATCCGTTTATTCACCAGTTAATAGTATTTCATGGGTAAACTGTAATAAATTGTACTCTAAATATTATTCAAACAAATAAAAAAGCAAAAATTCTATCACATTTAAAGAAATAGCCGATTAAGAATTAAATAACCCGCTCTCAAACATTTTCTTTGATTTTCGATTTGCATGTGTTGGCTATCTTCACCATATCAATCATCATCATATCGTGCGGGCAGCACGGATATCCCTGACCCTCTCTCGCCACTCCTCCCTATCGTTCATCGCCCTAGGTAGGTCTTCAGGACAACATCCTGTATCCTCACATAGCTGCTGAATGTACGTTCGAGCTGGTCGTCCTGCTTTTGCGCGGCCATGTGTGGGGATCCATAAGAGTACATCTCTTATGAGTTCATCTCTGCTTCTCCAGCAGTGTCCTGCATGTCTGGTTCGTCTAACTTGAATAGTTTTCGTGATAGGGGGCAGGTGGCTGTACAGTTGGTGTCTTGTGGGGTGTTGCTGCCAGGACTTGTGCAATCCTGAACCATATCAATAGAAGTTTTAAAAAATTATTTTTTTCTTAGGTTATTAAACAATAAAAACGCCAAGTGGACTGGGGCTGTATAATACACCGACTGCATCACTGCAGTGCAGTAAGACCCTCTCCCTACGATAATCTTGAATATGATACTAAGCAATCTTTTGGCGAGGCTCTAATAATGTTGGAGCTTTGGGGAATGCGGAGTTCCCCTTCATTATCATCACTCCCAGGTCCATTCTAGCCAGGAGTGGTAGCACTTGATAGGGTCCTATCTATTAGTCAAATGCAACTGTTTGACATTTAAACTGAGTGCAAACAGATGACTTATGCTAAATTGAATTGCTTGAAATAGAACTGTTTGACAATTTAACTGTGTGTGAATAAATTACTAATGCTTAATTGAATTGCTAGTGATACGTGGCAATACTTGGGACCATTTAACTGTAGAAACAATAGCAATAGTAGTGTGCAAACAAATTAGTTTAACTCCTTTATCTACAAACTAATCTCTTACGTATCATGTATATCAGTTTAAATGAGTGCAAACAAATAACTGTTACGTAGCAATACTTGAAACCATTTAACCGTGCGCAAAAAGATATGAACCTAGCCTAGTTTTAAAATGTTATCAACAAAATGTGTTTACAAATCATATATATTTAATTGTTGTGGAGGTAAAGCTGTATCTCCCGTTGTATTAAAATGTGTTATTCCAATGTATATATATAGTTAATAAATTACAATCGGTAGGATCGGATTTTGACTAACACCGTTTATCGAATACAAACTGACTGTTGTTCAATGTTTGATTTATTACCACTTAGAAAACTACTTCTTATTTTCTTGTTTAACGAAATACACGTTATAACATTAATATATAAACAGTATTTTACTTTAAATAACCAACAATGGTTGATATGCCATAAAACAAAACCAAAGAAAACAAAAAAGATTTTATTAACCATCTCATTAAGAATGTGTTTTAAATGTCCATAAAATTGGATTGTTTATATTTTTCGCTTCTGGTTGGGTTCTTTGGCATATCACCCATTGTAGGATATTTAATACCAAGTCTTTTTAATACCTATATATTAAATATAAGATTTCTAGATATTTTGAATATAATATTTTTGAACGAGCTTGAGCTCATCATTTTTTTGCACCCTGTTAAATGGAAATACCTATTTCTATCTAATACGAATAATTCTTTTTACAATTAATCATTTGTTTGCACACACTTAAATATTTTCAAGAATTTCTATTTCAAACTACCAATTCAATTAAACATCTGTCATTTGTTAACACACAAGTAAATGATCAAACAGTTCTATTTCAAACAATTCAGTTTAGCATAAGTCAACAAAGTTAAATGGTTCTTGGTATTGCTGTCATCATTTACCATTCAATTAAACATCAGTCATTTGTTTACACACAGTTAAATGATCAAGCAGTTCTATTTCAAACAATTCAGTTTGGCTTTAGTTATTCGATTGCATTCAGTTTTAATATCAAACAGTTCTATTTGACCCATTGATAGGACCCTATCAGGTACTACCACACCGGGACAGTGTGATTCTGGGAGCGATGGAATGAAGGGGTCCTACGCATTCCCCAAAGCTCCAGCATTATTGGAGCCTCACCATAAGATTTTTTAGTATTATATTCAGGACACTCATTGGCGGAGGCTTACTCATCTGAAAAAATACTGTCGATGTATTCTACGTAAACAGCTGACTGGGCCATTTTCCGCTTTTGAACTTGAAGTGAAGGTAACATTCAACCATTCTCTAGGAAGAAACATATCAAAGGTGAGGGACATATTACCAACTTTTAGAAATATATCCATTACAAATATCATTCTACTGCGTGTAGAAGAATGTTTGAGACGAATAAAATCGGTTTGAAAGAAGCGTTGTTTACATATAGCAGACGGACATCAGTAAAGTAAACCTAAAGAGGATCGAACTCACTACATTGTTTTTAATTGATTTGCTTAGCAGTTAGACAACGCCGAGGTACTTATTCAGTTCAGGGAATTTGATGAACTTTTTCGTCAAACAGACAACCGGAAGACATATTGGCAGCAAGTGGATTTACTTTATAAGATTTTTTTCCGCATAAATATTTCTTTAAACTGAGCTCGATTTGGTCGGTCTCGTATATGACAGCAACGAAGCGAGACTTGACAATCGAGATGTCAGCAAAGATAGATGGGAATACACTAATCCACCCGGGTCTCACAATAATCTTTGACAAGAGGAGGTCAATAGACGGTTTAAGAGAACTGATTGCTCCATTCGCCTCACTCCTTCCTAGGACGTAACTGATTTCTCTAGCTTTTCAAAACTGTTCGGCTGTGACCTATTGACGAGACGATTGCAATGCAGAACACTCCTAATTCTTCGATTCTTTCTCCTCTTCCTTTATTCCTTTTTTTTTTTCTTGAACTACTCCTTTTCCTCCGCCTCACATTGATCTTGTTGTTGTTGTTGTTGTTGTTGTTCTTCTTCTTCTTCTTCTTCTTCTTCTTCTTCTTCTTCTTCTATTAAAATCTATTTTGCCTTCTTTCTGGTCTTCTTGCCCTGTCAATAAGGCTAAGAATATGTCAACTACTTCCCAAGTCGAATAGTAAAACACTCTGAAAGGTTGTCTAAACCCCATCAAATGGGGAATATGGAGGACTCCTTTATTGCCATTACTCCCAGGTCCACTCTAACTTGGAGTTGTAGTAACTGTTTGGATCCAATCTATGGATCAAGTAAATCTATCAGACAATGATAGGTATCAGTTCGGAATACTTGAAACATACTAAAAGTAAACGTTCTGCTCTTGTTCAACTCCTTTTCTTCCTTCTCCTCCCTTCGCTTGCTCCTTAGCCAGATTGTTGTTGCTGTGGTTATGATCTTCTTCTTCTTCTTCTTCTTCTTCTTCTTCTTCATTTTGGCTTTCGAATCCTATCTGTGAGATTTAGAATGCACGAATTGCATCCTCTGCAGAGTGTAACCCCCCCATTATCCTCAAAAAATATATCTTGCGTATGACTCTAAACTGTATTCAACACTGAGGCCATAGTTTTGGTGCTCTGAGGAGTGAAGATTACCCTTTTCACTTGGCACAGTTGCCTGTGGGAAAGGCATGAATCTATCTGTCATCTTCACTGGCTACGTAAAATTAGGTGGGTTCTTTTTTATGGTTAAGCAACCAGCCTAGGGTAAGTAAAATTTTGAATTTAAATCAGTTTTTCTCAGGTAAAAAAATGATATTATGCCACAGGTAAATGCATGTTTCTATGTCCTGGGTATGACACTTCACGGCATTCGGTGGTGAGGCTCCGATTCTGGAGCTCTCAGAAGAGTGGAGTACCCATTCATTGCCATTACTTCTAGATGTACTCTCATGGGTCAAATTGATCTATTTAAAAATTACAAGTATGAGATAGGAATACTTGAAGCCATGCAATTGTGTGCAAACAAAGTATTATCATTAAACAGAATTATTATTGTTTAAAAGAATACTTGAAACCACATAACTATCCAAATGATTTGTATTAAGAATACTTTTTTGAAACTATAATTGTTTACAAAGGATTATTATTAGTTGAAACAACATAGTTGCTTTCAAATGATTGATATTAGATTGGAATAATTGAAAATAGCTATCATTGCAATCAAACATTTACTAATGAAGAAAATTTGGACATGAAATAATCCATAAGAAGTTGATATACCATCAAACAAATGAACTAAAACTTAACTCTCTGGTCTTCTTCGATTTTTTTATATTGGTCTGTTTGTACCACCACAGTTCTCAACAGACGTTCGTAGTGCTACGGCACCACCTTCTTCTTCTTCTTCTTCTTCTTCTTCTTCTTCAAGGTGGAACGATAAAATTGTCGTCCCAAAGAAAACAACACTACAGCTTTATTTTAAAACTTTTATTGAAAAAATCAATTCAGGTAACTTGATTATGTAGTAGAGCTGACATCTATTCAATATAGCCGCCTTCAGCCTCAATCACCGTCTCGATACGGATCCGGAACTTGGAGCATGCCTTTTCTACAAGCGCCGGTGGGAGCTCGGCGAATACTCGGCGGATGGCGGCGACCAAGCTGGCTTTGGTGTTGTGGGAGGTCATGTTGGTGATGTTCTCGACGTATGACCAAACGAAGTAGTCCAGCGGGTTCAGGTCGGGGAGGAGGGGGGCCAGTGACAGAAGGGTACAAAGTCGTAGCACTCCTTCTGAAGCTAAACCTGGGTCTCTTTGGACTTGTGGGCCTGTGCCGAGTCCTGCTGCCACACCCAGGGTCTGCCACCGGCCACCTGATTGCACCAGGGGATCACCACACTCTTCAGCACATCCACGTACACTTTGGTGTGGACTTTCAAGCCGACTTCGAAGATGTGAGGTGGCATGATGTGGCCCTCACTTGAAACCACACCAAAGACCATAACCATATCCGGAAACTTTGTTTTCAGCACGTTGAACTGTCTGGATTTGCATTTTGAGGGTGCTGGTAATGGTCTTGTTGTCAGAACTTGGATCGGTAGAGAGCATGGGTTGTACAGCGGCGCATCTCCGATCTCGCTCTTTGAACATTGTGTCACTTTCAGACATAATAGAAGGCTCCTATCGCTCTTGGGATTTGTACACAGCTGGCCAATTAGTAGATGGTCTGCAACAAAAAAAGAAAACGGGTTTTCATTAAACGGAAATGGAATCATGCCGTCTTTTCTAGGGCGACAATTTTATCGTTCCGCCTAGTATTTCTTGTCATCATTTTTGCACAATTTTATCGTTCCACCTAGTATTTCTTGTCATCATTTTTTTCACATAGCACTCCTTTGTTTTCAACTTTGCCTCTTCTTGTATCCTACTTTTCCAGTTCATTTATGATTCTTCTTCTTCTTCTTCCTCGAGTGGAAGTCCCCGTGGCGAAAGCGCTAAAGTGCTGGACTGCGGCCTCAAAGCAAGCGAATTCAAACTCCAGTCTCCCTATTACGTTCACTTTTGGGCTAATACCTTTAGGAAAGGCATGAACCCCTTTTTCTCTTAGTGATGAGTTAAATAGTACCTCTATTGTTTTTACAAGGATTACTTTGTCATTAAATAACCCACGAAGGTTGTTAGGCCGTTAAAAGAAACCCCAAACCTTCTTTATAATTATATAAACGGTTTTTTCATTCGTTTTCAAAAAAGTTATATGCTGTGTCATTTTATAATCCTCATCTTTTTCTCAATAGTTCATACCATGTACTTTTCTCCTTCATCTTAATGTATATTTACTTCATTCTTTCGTTCGTTCTTCTCCTTCTTCTTCCTTTGTTTTCTCCTTAGTAGAGTGGCTAACGTGTTGGACTGTGACATTGTAATAAGCGAGTTCGAACTCCAGTCACATTATCACGTTTACTTTTGCGCAAAGACTCTTGGGAAAGGTATAACCACTCCTTTATTTAGAGGTGCCCGTGGTGTAATGGTTATCCTCACTGGAAATGGATTCGGCGACACGAGTTCAAATACTGGACGAGACTGATTGCATTTCACATAGCACTAATACTCTTGGGAAAGGTATGAATCCAATTATTCTCCCTCCAGCTATGGGTAAATAGTAGGACAGACTAGGTTCTTCAGCCTTGGTTAGGCAACTAGTCTAGGAGAAGGAAAACTCTGAATTCAAACCTGTTAAACTCCGCTTAAAAATTGACCTTGTGTCACATCCTGCCCGAGTTGAGGGGTTGGGTAAATATGATAACCACTCCTTTATTTCCTCAGATATGGGTTAATGACATTGGCATTAGATAACCATTTATATAAATAAGTCTTTCTTGGTAACAATTCTATCGTTAATCCCTTACATCCGATTATCTATGTCCTGGTTATAACATTAAACTGGATCTGATGGTAAGACTCAAGTCTTGGAGTTTAGATATTGTGAACTACTCTTTAATTTCCATTGCTCTAAGTTTTGTTCTGACCCGGAGTGGTAGTACCTGTCGAATCCCTTTATGAGTCAAACAGAACTGTTCAATCATTTTGTCAGGATTATTATTATTATTATTATTATTATTTGAAACAATACATCTGTGTACAAATTGTTTGTATTGGGTGGGACCCTTTGATAAACAGAATCACTAATGTTAAATAACAATACTTGAAAACATTTAACTGTATTTAAGTGAATAATTAATATTAAATAGAATTATCAAAACGTGAAACGATACCGTTTCATTGGCCTAGTGGGTTGAGTGTTCACCAGTGGTCCGCGAGACCTGGGTTCAATCCCAGGTCACGATATACAAAAGATTTTAAAAATGGTACTTGATACCTCCTTGCTTAACACTCAGTAATGTAAGGTACGTATCAAGGGTAAAGTGGAGCAATCCAGGGAAAGGAGTAGCGCCCTCCCCTACACCTCGGTGTAGTAGCTATTGAAAAGGGAGCCTTCTGGTCGCCCTCGACTCCGGTCGCCAGCTTTACTTTTACTTACTTGATTAATATTAAATATTATTATGAGTGCTCGATAGCAGTACTTAAAACCATTTAACAGTAATAAAATAAGATCACTACTGCTAGATAGAAATATTTGAAAGTATTTAACGGCGTTCAAACAAATGAGCTCTTGCTCGTTTAAAAATATTCTTACCAAAAACCTAGTCACTTGCAGATCCTATATATATATATATATATATATATATATATATATATATATATAATTTAACATTAAATAACCCCAAAGGGTTGATATACCATAAAACACAACCAAAGCAACGAAACGAAAGCCATTCATCTACACTTTTTTTGTTTTCCAAATTGTGGCACCCTACTATAAGATTTCATTCGTTTTTTCTTCCCACTCCTGTCTGTTCCAGTCAGTCAACTTCTCCAGCGACCACTCCTTCCCGCGTGTTTACACCCATTTATCACCTGCTTTTTTCAACCACCCACCACACCCTACTTATCCTTTGTTCAGGAAAATATGACTGCATGTATGGTCTTGATGGCGTCTTCATTTTGTCAGCCTTGAAAAACAAAAAATTCCTATTGTCGATATTGTCAGTGGTTTTTGCTCAAGGCTTCCATAACCTCATTAGTCTTTCTTTAACAATAAAAAATATTTCACTTTTCTATATTGTTTATAGTATTCTGTTTTTTTTTTTTTTTTTTTTTTTTTTTGCTATCTTCGAAGTAATCGGGTACATATCGATATTTTCTAAACTTGGCTAAGACTAATTACGTAAGTCACTCCGTCAGCAAGGATTAGAATTCACTGACTGTATCTCTTGCAGAGGAATACGACCCCCCCACATATACACGCACAGAAAAGTGCTCAGGATATTACATTAAACTTCAAATGATAGTAATGTCAGTTGGTTATGTTTTACGGCACATCAACAGTTGTCGGTTATTAAATGCCAAATCCTGTTTATACATATAAATCAAATCAAATATATGATCTGTAAACGATTAGTTTATTAGTAACATTATTTTTACATAAGCCAGAGCTCAATTGTTTGCACACAGTTAAAAGGTTTCAGGTATTATTATATAATAATAGTAATTTTATTCAACATAAATAGTTTTCATTTTTATTTAATACGAACAATTTGATTCAACATAAATGATTTCACGTATTATTTATTATTTGATACTAGCAATTCTATTCAACATAAATTGTTTCAGGTATAGTAAATGATTTAACAGTTAATCTTGACACCTTATCTATGGGTCAAAAAGAACTAAACAGTGTAATTATGCTAAACTGAATTGTTTGAAATCAACTGTTTTTTTACATTTAACAGTGTGTTTAAACTGAGTACTTATACTAAACTGAAATGTTCGCATTAGAAATGTTTTGAAATTTAACTGTGTGTAAACAAAAAAAAACTATACTTTTACTAAACTAAATTATTCGAAATGGAACTGTTTTTGACATTTGAACTGTGTACTAATGCTAAACCGAATTGTTTAAAATACCACTATTTAGTTGCATAAAAATTGATTTGGCATTAGATAATCTACAATGGTTGATATGCCATAAAACCAAACTAAATTCATATGAATTCGGAATAATTAATCGAAGCTGTTATTGTTTACTTAAGATGATAATTAGTTAAGTGAAATCATATAAAACTTATTCAATGGAAATAGTTACTGGAAGTTATATCATTATTGATATTATATAGGAATATATGAAATCATAAAACTTTGTGTAAATTATTTGTTTTAGATTGGAATATTTGATATCTTATTACTGTGGGCAAACATTCTTGGGGGCGCTGCCGTGGCGTTGTGGTTAAACAAATGTTATATTCATCCGCGTATTTTTACCCTAATTATAATGTGTTAGTCGTCATACATAAGACAGTTTAAGGTAAATAATCGGGCAGACTGGCCTACTTAATCTTGGTATGGTGATCAGTCGAGAAGAATTAAAGCTCTTATTTCAAAACCTGTTAAATCTCCGTGTCTCGGTTCATGTCCGTGGTGGAAGGGTTGGGTATATTGATACTTAAGTATGGTTTGGTTTAATTTTATGGCATATCAACCAGTGTAGGTTATTTAATGCCAAATCCGCTTTATACATTTACATTCAATTTATGATTTCAAAACACATTTTGTTGATAACATTTTGAGACGATCCTGACCTCATTTTTGCTCAATTAAATAACGATCATTTGTTTACACACAGGTAAATGATCAAACAGTTCTATTTCCAAAAAATTCCGTTAAGCATGTCAAAAAGTTAAATGGTTTAAAGTATTGCTGTGTATTACTAACAATTAAATTAAACATCAGTCATTTGTTTACACTCAGTTTAAATGTTAATACAGATTAAATGTTAAACTTCTATTTGACCCGTTGATAGGACCCTATCAGGTACTACCACTCCGGGCCAGAGTGGACCTGGGAATGACAGCAATGAAGGGGTAGTCCGCATTCCCCAAAGCTACAGAATTACTGAAGGCTCATCATCAGATTATATATATATATATATATATATATATATATATATATATATATATATATATATATATATATATATTCAGAACATTCGTTGGGAGAATCTTACCCCTCTGCAGAGATGCAGTCGGTGTATTCTACAGTTCCAGCCGACCGGGCCATGGTACTCAAGGTATTTTAACGGAAAAATTACAAGGTGAATAACACACTTGTATTAACAGTGCTCATTATTCTCTTAAAAAATGTTAAATTGTTATACTGGTTACTGGCAAACTTTATAAGCATCTTTGTTAAGTGAAACTATTTACTTTCAGTCTGATCTTCTATCACCAAATTCTAGACTCACATGTTGTTGTTGTTTGTGTGTTTTGTTTTGTTTTTTTAGCCGGGATTGGGGAAAACAAAGCAGCTGTTCAAAACAGTTGAGAGTATAAAAAAAAACTTCCTGCACCATGAACCATTCATAATCTGGTAAAGTTTCTCGAAAGATCAATGGAAGAACATCAGAAAATCATGCAGTCATCTTATCGTCAAGCGAATGACTGCAGGTCACACCTGTCAACTGGGTTCTCTTAGCGAGGCTGTCATTATTCAAAAGATGCACTGGCAAAAGAGCGTAGCTAACTAAATTAAAACTTTGTTAGATAAAAACAGCTGAGTCTACAATTCGACACCAATTTGGTTTTTGAACAAGAAGGGGGAGCAAAGGAAATTGGATTAAAAAAATCTGTAAGATAGAAAAGAGTTTGAGAAGAACGTACAATATAAACGAAGAAGAAGAAGAAGAAGAAGAAGAAGAAGAAGAAGAAGAAGAAGAAGAACAACAACAACAACAACAACAACAACAACAATGATGATGAAAATGACCAAAAATAAAGTTAAAATGTTTAAAAAATTGGAGAAAACGGTAAAGAAACGGTTCTTTTCTTTAATGATATATCAACCTTCGAGGATTATTTAATGTCAAATACATCCTTATAGAAGAACAGCTGTGGTGATATTTAAGCGATTGCTGAGGAGAAAGAAAGAGGAGTGTCCATAACTTTCCCAAGGGTATTTGTCCGAAATTGAACAAAATAGCATGACTAGGGTTTGAACTATGATGTCCTAGTTCAGGACGTTAGCTACTATCCAACGGTGATTACTCCGAAAATGGAGGAAATTTAAAAAAAAAAAGATGTGATTAGAGGAAAAGATGGAAATAAAGAAGAAGAAGAAGAAGAAGAAGAAGAAGAAGAAGAAGAAGAAGAAGAAGAAGAAGAGTATGGGGAAAATATTGTTATCATTGTAAAGAAGCATTAATTTTAAAAAAAGATAAATGAATAATAAAATAAATATATAAAATAAAAAGTAGGAAATATATACGCTTCTCTTAAAAAGAAGAAAAAAAAAAGGATGATGTTGGTAAAACTGGTTAACAAGCAAGGAAGCAACTTCAAAGAGAGTGTAACAGAATTCACCCAAATGTTCCAGGACGCTTCCTTAACAGCTGTTCAATTTGTAAGAAAAGAAAAAAAGATTCTTTGAACTTTGTTGACGCAAATAACATAGTGAAACCGAGGGTGAAAATGGCATATTAGAAGCATGTATAATCAGGCAGAAAAAATCTACCAGGGATTGAACCAGCTACCTTCAGAACATGCAGACCAAGATGAAAACCGGAGATAGGTAGTCTGCCTTTCTGTGAGTAAACTCCAACACGAGAAAATAAAAATAAATGATTGAAAAATATAAAACAAACAAAAAAAGAAAACAAACAAACAAACAAAAAGGACAACGCTTTACACGTCATTATTTGCTAAGCTCGAGTGAAAAATATTTTCTGTTTACCGGACATCTTGAAAATTATTGTCTTCGTACTGAGAAAATGAATTTTAAGTATGTTTACAAAAAATCCAAAGATTAAAATTCTATTTAAAAAAGAAGTTTGATTAATATGTATTTATTAAAAGAAAGGATAAACGTTACTAACTTTTTGATAGATTTGTTCAGTCAGTGGGAATGCGCTGCAGGGTGGGTAACGCTCCAAAAAAAAAAGGGCGTGTCCTAGTTTGGACACAATTGCATTTGATGGCCAGTCTCTAGTTCTAGAGCTCTAGGATATGTGGAGAACCCCTTCAGAGCCATTATTCCCAGATCAACTTTGATTCTGATCGGTAGTACCTGTTTGGTTCCCATCTATGTCTCAAGTCGATATGTTCAAACATTAATTCATACTTGATAAGACCGTGTGCAAAACACAAAAATCAGACAAAGAAAAACAAAATCTTTCAAAAAATATCAACATAAAAAGTGTAAATATGAACATACAGTGAACGCGATTCTCGAACCCCTAAGTATAAAATAACCCTAGACAGGTTGCGTTGACGTTGAAATAGATTCTTCTAATGGGTTTTAAAATTATTTCTCTTTACGTGAAAACATAGAATATATAAAAGTCTATTGTGGGCGAGCTCAATTCCCTTTGGTCTTCTGATGAGGCTTTAAGAGGACGCACTTGGTAGTTTAGAAGATCGAAGGTTCACTTTCTCTTTATAGTGTAACCGTATAACTTGTCTGGTGGTTGAAATAGTCAAGTAAAGTAAAGTTGGCGACCGTAGTCGAGGGCGACCCGAAGGCTCCCTTTTCAATAGCTACTACACTGAGGTGTATGAGAGGGCGCTACTCCTTTCCCTGGATTGCTCCACTTTACTCTTGATACGTACCTTGTATTGCTGGGTGTTAAGCAAGGAGGTATCGAGTACCATTTTAAAGTCTTAGGTATGACGTGACCTGGGATTGAACCCAGGTCTCCCGGACCATTGGCAAACACTCTACCCACAAGACCAATATCTCTACTAAAAAAAGGACCTTGTGTCGCATCCTCCACATGTGGAGGATTTGGGTAAATACGTATGACAGGGGGACACTTTCAGTTCGATAATTGTTTTTTTTTTGTTGTTGTTTTTTTATTTTATTTTTTTTTTGTCAATAATTTTACCGAAAATACATGCGCAATCAAAGAGTCTATCCACAGTTCTTCTACCTAAAAGTATAGAATCAGTGTCTGTAGAAATCTTATTGAATTGAATAATAATAATAATAATAACAGAACAGAAAAAACTATGAAGTATTAAAATGGTGGTGTTACTTGTTGTAGTCGGTGCACTCGGTACAGTCATCAAAGACCAGGGACTAGAAGAATTGAGAATAAGAGGACAAGTGGAGAACATCCAAATGATAATATTATTAAGATCGGCCAGAATACCGAGAAGAGCCCAGGAAACTTGAGGAGACTTGCTGTCACTCAAACTTCCGTGAGAAACCATTAGCTAACCCTGGTGTGAAAAAGTAATAATCATGATTATAAATTCTGATGAAAAAAATTAAGATAATTCTTTCGACAAGCTGAAGCCATGGAAAATCCACGGTCTAATGAGAATATATGAATATAGATGGATTTATTTTAAGGGGATGTCAACCCGTCTAGGCTTATTCTATGCCAAGAGGTTAGGGAATCCCATTCATTGTACGCGTATATTTACAGTTTTTGTGTAGCTGTTTTTCATTTTTATTTCTATTCATTTATTTATATTATTTGTTTATTTTTGCTAGCGGTCCAAATGAATACAAATAGTTTTTTTTTATTCCGATCTATTTGACCTATACACGGGACTACCACTCCGTGTCAGAGTAGACCTGAGAGTAATGCAATAAAAGAGTACCCCACACTGCTTAAATCTCCAAAAGTGAAGCTTCACCATCAGATACGGTTTAAAGCTATTCTTAGAACGCTCTACTTTTTAGGGTGTCTTAAATCTTTGTAGGAGATACAGTCAGCGTATTCTATTCCTCGTTGAATGTACAAAAGCAGTTAGCCTGTTAGACCGGGGTTCAATCCGAGGTCGAGTCATACCAAAGACTCAAAAATGGTACTTGATTCCTCCTTGCTTAACACTGAGCATTATAAGGTATGGATCAAGGGTAAAGTGGAGCAATCCAGGGAAAGGAGTAGAGTCCTTCCCTACTCCTCGGTGTAGTAGCTATTGAAAATAGAGCCTTCGGGTCAGCCTCGACTATGGTTGCCAACTTTACTTACTTAGTTATATAGTGAAAGAAAAGAAAATTGCCATACCCCAAAGGACGATGCTCAATGATAATATTATGGGTTTGGATATTGCTGATAAAACTTATTTTATAACCTCAACAATTATTGCCCCGTATATGGGATCATTTACTGTACTCCAGTTATATGACCTGCGTACGTACATTATCCCCGGAAAATTCAGGGAAATTGCACGTTGAAAAATGCTTATTTAATTTTGTTTAGCAGTATATGAATTAATAGCAAATAAGACGCAAAACATTTTTCTTAAACAGCTGAAATATGCCTGAAAAAAACTAGATTAAATTAGGTAAAGATTTAGGTTGGTGGTTAATGTTTTATGACAGATCAACCTTTGTTAGTTATTCATTGCCAAATCTTGTTTACACATGCAAACACACTCAAAACGGAACTTCACGCACACACTCATAGCCACGAACATATACACACAAACTGCTTTAAAAATGCCACATTCAACTCAGAGAGAAAGAGAAAAAAAGAAAAGGAAAGGTAATAACCGGATACGTTCTCATACTCATTCAACTCTTAGAAGAAGAAAGAGAAAAAAAAAATCAAGAACCGGATATACGTGTTCGAATGTGAATGGACACATACACAAACACTTAAAGTAGATATTTGTTAATACGTTCATAAAGTAAATAAATAGATAAAATGAAATAAAACATATTTGAATGAAAAAGAAATCACACCCCTATTGAAACAAAAACATTATAAGTGTCCTGAAGAGGACCTTAAAGTCCGAAACACGTTTGGAGTATGATTATATGAGTTAAAAATCTTAAGTACAACATTCAAATTCATGTGCAGACTAATTCATATATATATATATATATATATATATATATATATATATATTGTAGAGGTTTATGCTTCTCACTAGGTCACCATTGATATTAAGCACTATTTAATAATACCGCAAAATTTGGTCTGCCATTAACTCACCTGGTAACCTAGTGAGAAGCATAAACCTCTACAATATATATATATATATATATATATATATATATATATGCTGAATTTTTTATATATATTTTGAATTATTTTATCCATTAGATCTGAAGAAGTCCTGTTATTTTTGGTGTTTTTGATTTATATCATACCCATAACAGGATGGAAATAAATTTATAATCCTAATGTGACTGGTTTTTGTTTTTTCTTAAAGAAATTATTGCTCTGTAATGTACATTGAGCTCTTTACCAGGAAAATTTAAATGTTCACTGTTGAATGTTGTTTTTTTTTTTTTGTCCTAATGGAATTACTCCCAAATCCGGTTTAACTGGACCGAATAATACGATATATATACATATATATTGGTAAGCGAATAGTTTGTCGGTGACTTTATTTGTAAAAAAGCTAGAGTTCATTTGTTTGTACACAGTTAAATGGTTTCAATATTGCTATCTATCACTAATAATTTTTTTAAAATTGATAATTTATTTGCACACAGTTAAATGGCTTCAAGTACTGTTATCTAATAATAAGGATTCTATTCAATATTAATCATTTGTTTGCAAACAGTTAAACGGTTTTAAGTACTATCTAATAGAAATAGTTATATTTGATATTAATTTTTTTGTTTGCACACAATTATATGGTTTGAACCATTGCTATCTAATATTAGCAATTCTATTTACCAAGTATTCCTATCTAATACGAACAATTTTCACACCGTCGTATGGTTTCAAATAACTAATAACAATGATAATCCTTAGTAAATGACTGAATAGTTTTTTTTTTTTTGTTTTTGTTTTGTTCTTTTTGTTGTTTTGCATACGGTTCTAAGAAATACGAAGAATTTTCAAACAGATTTTTTGAGCCATAGATGAGACCCTAACAGGTATTGCCACAAGGATGTCATTTATCATGGAACTTGATGGCCGTCTTTAATGGCTTTTAAGTGAGCATTTTTGAATAGGAAATTCGAATTTAATAATGTTTAAAGATGCTTTATTTACGTCGGTTAAAATGCATAAGTAAAGTAAGTAAAGTTGGCGACCGTAGTTGAGGGTGACCCGAAGGCTCCCTTTTCAATTGCTACTACACCGAGGTGTAGGGGAGTGCGCTACTCCTTTCTCTGGATTGCTCCACTTTGCCCTTGATACGTACCTTATATAGTTGACTGTTGAGCAAGAGGTATCAAGTACCATTTTTAAAGTCTTTGGTATGACTCAACCATCGGCGAACACTCTACCCACTAGGCCGGCCAAGTACACACAAAACATTAAGTTCAATTCAGCAGGAAATCCGAGAGACCAAACTTATGAAATAACTTTTTAAACAAAGCAAGAACGAAAAAAACAAATAAAAAAAAACCAAAACAAAAAACAAAGACGAAAACAAAAACAAAAAACAAAAAAAGCAACAACAAAAAACAAAAACAAAACACTTGAGTTATCGATGGTGCTTACGTAAAAAAATTGTTCTTATCTGGTGGATTTTTTCGGGGACATTTCTTTCTTTCTATGTTTTCTTTATTTTTCTCTCATTTTTCTTTTTTTCTTTTAATTCTTTCTAAATTTATTTCCTCTTTTTTATTTCTTAATTCGTTCTTTTTTTTCATAATTTCTTCTTTTGTTTCATTTTTTTTCTTTTCTGCGTATGTAAAAACAAAACAAAAGCAAAACAAACTAAGGTCTTTTTTAAATACTAGGAAATGTTCCTTTGATTATATTGATTGTGACTAGTTATATAAAGACACGGCTAAAGCACTCCGACCAAAATTATAGAATTAGCACACTTACTTGATATTCTTTTCGATTTTTAATGTATCAGTAAATGAGCAAATAACAGATAAGATGAAAGATAGTTTTCCTTAAATAGATGAATATTTTGACTTCGTGAAATAATCCTTAAACAAACTAGATTAAATTATCGTAATTAATGGTATAATATTTTCCCAAGGAAAACAATGTGAAATAACCCAATGTCGATAGATTAATTGGCGAGATGTTCTTAAGTCGAGATCATTGTATATTCATGATAAATTGTTTTGTGTTGTATTTTAGAACCTATTTTATGTACTAAGTCCAATCGAATAAGAATAAATTTAAATATCTATTTAACCTAACGATGGGACCTTGCGTGCATAGTAATTTCATATATACATTTTTTGTGAAGTTTCTTTAATTTTTTGCACACAATTATATGATACCAAGTATTCCGATCTAATGCAAATAATTTGCTGATAGTTATACACTTATTCTGTCATAAGAAAGATCTCATGTTTTCGCCAATAGGTTGGAAACCTTTGACCTTTTAAACTACCGA
This sequence comes from Sepioteuthis lessoniana, assembly GCA_963585895.1. Classification (NCBI taxonomy): domain Eukaryota; kingdom Metazoa; phylum Mollusca; class Cephalopoda; order Myopsida; family Loliginidae; genus Sepioteuthis; species Sepioteuthis lessoniana. The sequence continues at coordinate 68,548,549 of OY757913.1, read as the reverse complement.
GTGCTTCCTTTTACAGCCTCCTCAGAAGACCAAAGAGAATTAAGTACGCCCTCTGAAGACTTTTATATACCAATGCTTTCTCATAAAGAGAAACATATTTAAAAGCCATTGAAAGGTTTGATCTATTTCAACGGCTCATCAACCCGTTATGCCCAGAGGTTAGAGAATTGCGTTCACTGTATGTTCATATTTACACTTTTTATGTTGATGTTTCTTGCGTGATTTTCATTTTCTTTGTCTCATATTTGTTTTATGCACACCGTCTTATCAAATATGAATAATGTTTAAACATATCTACTTGAGACATAGATGGGACCAAAACAAGTACAACCACTCCTACTCAGAGTGGATCTGGGCGTAATGGCTCTGAAGGGGTAATCCACACTTCTCAAAGCTCTAGAACTGGAGCTTGAAAATCAAATGCAGTTGTGTCCAAACGAGGACAGACCCTTTTCTTTTTGTGGGGCGTTACCCACCAGACTGAATAAATCTATTAAAAAGTTAGAAAAATATTTCCTTTATTTTAACTACTATATATGAATCAGATTTGTTCTTTTTAAAATGAAAGTTTAATCCTTATTTTTCTTTGTTGCCCAATCGGTTGGGGCTGTAGAATATAACGACTGCATCTCTGCAGATGGGTTTACCCATCTGCAGAGATGCAGTCGGTATATTCTACAGCCCAAACGAGTGTCCTGGATATCACACTAAACAATCTAATGATGAAGTTCCAATAATGTTGGAGCACTGGGGAATGCGGATTATCCCTTTATTGCCATCGCTCCTAGGTCCATTTAGGCTCGGAGTGGTAGCATCTGATAGGGTCGTATATATGGGTTAAATAGAACTAAGCTGCGTACTTACGCTAAACTGAATTGTTTGAAATGAAACTGTTTTTGTATGCTAAATTGAATTGTTTGAAGCAGAACTGTTTTTGACATTGAAACTGTACTTATACTAAACTGAAATGTTTGAATTAGAACTGTTTGACAAAAATGAATTGCTTAAAATAGAAATGTTTTTGACAATTAAACTGTGTCCTCATGCTAAATTGAATTGTTTAATATAGAACTGATTATTTGTAGGAAAATGCATTTGGCCATAAATAACCTACATAGGTTGATATGCCATAAAACCGTTTAGGTTTTGTGGCATATCAACCTTTGTAGGTTATTTATGGCCAAACCAACATTAGATTTTTTGTAAGCAAACTGAAAATTTATTTCTCGTGGTTAGAGAATCAGTTTCATTGTACATTCATATTTTCATCTTTTGTTTTGTTTTTGTTTTGTTTACTTTTTTCCCCACAGTCCTATTTGATAGCAATAATTTTCAAAAAGATCAATTTAAGCCATAGATGGGACACTAACAGATACTGCCACTTCGGCTCCTAAATAGGATGTGATTCAACATGGAACTTGATGACCGTCTTTAATGCATTTGAGTATTTTAATAAAAGAAATTCGAATTTAATAATATTTAGAGTTGCTATGTCTGTTATAATGCATGGAACACACAAAACATTGAGTTCCGTTCAGCAGGAAATCCGAGTGGCAAGATTTATGAAATAACCTCATAGGTATTACCGCATTGATTAAGAGTTGACCTGGGAGTAATAGCGATGAATGGGTGTTTCGCATTCCCTAGGTCTCCAGATGTTTAGTATAATACCGAGGATTTAACTTTTTGCTGGTGTCTAACCCCTCCACAAGGGATACAGTAAGCGTATTCTAAACCCAGAGTGACAGGGCGGACCAATGTTAAAGAAAAAAATATGAATACATGAATAATTAATTATTGCTAGCTTTATTGAATATACACCAACATCCTAGTGGGTCACGCACCACTGGCAATGTTCTCTGCTTTATAGAGACTCTGTGTCCCATTGATTCCCAAGGTATTTGATCCTGCCCACTAAATTACGACTTACCCGTATAGCCTTTTATCTTAATGCCGATTTTTTAACGCCTGATTTTGATTTTTCGACTCCTATTTGCTTGTGTCATTATTTCTTACAGAACAGATGTCATTTAAATTATGTCACTGACCGGCCCCCTAACCTTTTCCCCCAACTTAATGTCCCCAAATCCTTCCCAAAAGTACACGAAATCAAATCATTTCTGTTCATGCATATTACTTTGCTTTTCTTTTCTTTTTCTTTTTTTTTTTCGCGTTTCACGTTAGATTTTTTTATGATTTGAATTTTATCTTGGAGTGTAAGAGTTCGAAGAAAGAAAGAAAGGAAGAAAGAATTAAAGAGAAAGAAAGAAAGAGAAATAGAGTGGGGGAGAGAATAAAGAAAAAGAAAGAAAAGAAAAAAGGAAAAAAAAGAAAGAAATGAAATAAAAGGAAGTAAGAAAAGAAATCATGAAAAAGAATGAATAAAGAAAGAAAAAAGAAGAAATATATCTAGAAAGAAAGAAAAAAAGAAAGAAAGAAAGAAAGAAAATCGAGAAAGCATGAAAACAAAATATAAAAATAAAAATAAAGAAAACATAGAAAGAAAGAAATGTCCCCGAAACCCCCCCCAGATAAGAGCAATCTTTATGTTGGGATTTCCTAGAAAGAAAGAAAGAAAGAAAGAAAGAAAGAAAAAAAGAAAAGGAAAACTGAAAGAAAAATAAAGAAAGCAGAAAGAGAAAGAAAAATCCCAAAGAAAGTCCACCAGATAAGAAAATTTTTTTCCAGGGATTTCCTAAAAAGAAAGAAAGAAAGAGAAAATGAGAGAAAAATAAAGAATAGAGAGAAAAAAAATCCTTGAGAAGGTCCACCAGAAGAAAAATTTGTTTCCAGGGATTTTCTAATAAGAAAGAAAGAAAGAAAGAAAGTAAAGCAAAATGAAAGAAAAATAAAGCATAGAAAGAAAGAAAAATCTCCGAGAAAGTCTAACAGATAAGAAAAAAATTGTTTCCAGGGATTTCCTTATAAGAAAGAAAGAAGGAAAGAAAGAAAGAACGGAAAGAAAAAAGAAAGAAAAGGAAGAAAGATTGAAAAAGAAATGAAAGATAATATAATGAAAGAAAGACAGAAGGAAAGTTCCTGAAGAAAGTCCACAGGAAATGAGCAAATGGTTTCCCATGAATCTCCTTCTGTGTGCGCTACATTTTTAAAGAGGCAGACACATCCCTGCAAAAGAAACTGGAATTTCTATTAAGCGCATTGTTATGCCCTGAATTCAACACGGCTCCATCAAATATCATACGAAGTTTTAAATTAGAAAACACCGTTATCCAGGTTTGTATCAAAAACAGCTTCATCACAGTATTTTCTCTCTCTCTCTCTCTCTCTCTCTCTCTCTCTCTCTCTCTCTCTTCAGTAGTTTGGTTTGGTTGGGTTTTCTGGCATATCAACCATTGTAAGTTATTTAATGCCAAATCCTCTTTATACATATATATTAAACATATATGATTTGGTTGGATTAGGGTTTTATGGCATATCAGCCATTGTAGACTATTTAATGCCAAATCCTCTTTATACGCATGTATAAAATATATAAGATTTGGTTTGGTTTTATGGCATATCAACCATTGTACATTATTTTATGTCAAATCATCTTTCTCTATGTATATTATATATATATGATTCGTAAAAACATTTTATTGATAACATTTTTAAACAAGCCAAAGCTCATTCTTTTATCCACCGTTAAATGGGTCCTATATATGGATCAAATTGGTCAATTGGTTGGGTTTGGTATGAGTTTATGGCATATCAACCATTGTAGGCTATTTAATGCCAAATCCAGCTTATACATAAATATATTAAATACATATATTTTCTTGATAATATTTTTAAATGAGCCTAAGGTCATTTTTTGCTCACATTTAAAAGGTTTCAAGTATTGTTATCTAATACGAATATTTCCATTAACTATTAATGATTTGTTTGTACCCATTTAAATAGATATACATGATATGTTAGAGGTTAATTTCATTTTTAAATGAGTTAGAACTAACTTGTTTGCTCACTAGTACTGCAATTAATTCGACATTCTAACTCTTCTAATTCTATCCAGTATTAATCATGTGTTAGCGCACAGTGAAGTGGTTACAAGGTTGCTATTTAACACAAATTACTCTTCTCAGTCGGCTGGGGCTATTAGAATACACCGATTACTTCTCTGCTGGGGAGAAAGACACCCACCCAACTAGTGTTCCGGATATCACACTAAACAATTTGCTGGTGTTTTGGGGAATGCGGAGTACCCTTTCATTTCCATCGCTCCCAGATCGGAATGGTAACACCTGAGAGGGTCCTATCTATGAGTCAAATAGAACTAAACTGAGTACTTAAACTAAACTGAATTGCTTGAAATAGAACTGTTTTGACCTTTAAACTGCGTACTTATGCTAAACTGAATTGTTTGAAGTAGAATTATTTTGACAAAACTGAATAGCTTTAGATAGAAATGTTTTAAAATTAAACTGTGTACTTATGCTAAACTGAATTCTTTGAAATAGAACTTCCTTGAGATTAACTGTGTGTAAACAAAAACTATACTTATATTAAGCTGAATTATTTGAATTAAAACTTTTTGACTAAACGGAATAGCTTGAAATAGAAATATTTTTGACAATTAAACTATGTACTTATGCTAAACTGAATTGTTTGAAATAGAACTGATTATTTGTATGAAAATAGATTTGGCATTAAATAGCCTACAAAGGTTGATATAACATAAAACCCAAACAAACAAACAAACAAACTAACTAATTATTCTATTCAGAATTACTCGTTCATATGCCCACAATTAAATAGTTCCAAGTATTGCTATGTATCACAAACAATTCAATTAAACATCATTCGTGTGTTTACACACAGTTAAATAATTAAACAGTTTTATTTCTAACAACTTAATTCAGGATAAATCATTTGTATTTTGTATAATTTTTTTATTCTTTTGCAAACAGTTTAAGAGGTTGTACTCGTAGTGTAATGGTTAAATCGCTGGACTGCGGAATCGTAGTAAGTGAGTTCGAACTCCAGTCGGGCTATTACGTTCATCTTCGGACAAATACTCTTAGGAATGGTGTGAACCCCTTTATCTTCCTAGCTATGAGTTAAATTGCATCACTGCTGTCCTTCGAGAAGGATGACTTTCGCATTAAATAACCAAAAAGAAACCAATCAAAACCAACAGTTTAAATGTCAAATAGTTCTATTTGACCCATAGATAGGACCCTATCAGGTGTTATCACTCCGGGTGGGAGTGGACCAGGGCAATGAAGGGATACTCCGGATCCCCCAAAGCTCCAGCATTACTGGAGCCTCACCATGCGAATGTTTAATGTCATATATCAGGACACTCGTGCGAAGGGAAGTCTTATTCCTCTGCAGAGATGTAGTCGGTGTATTCTACAGCCCCAGCCGAATGGGCCTATTCAGTAGTGTTCTTCCATTATTCAAAAGCCTAATTTTCGCATTGAAAACCATAATATATTCTTTTTGATTTTAGTCTAATTTTAGTCTAAATAAACTGAAAAATCGAATTTTGATATTATTTTGAAAGCTTTTACCCCACTGCAATTGTTTATAAAGTAGTTGCTCGAACTTATATACATGCTTGAAATACTTTAAACAACATCTTGCGTACAAATTATTAGTATCTCAAAGGAATACTTGAAACCGTATAACTGCTATTATTAAGTAGGTATATTTTTTAATTGCTAGTGAAGAAGACAGACTTCAGCATTAAATAACCCAAGAAGGGTTTATATGTGGTAAAAAAAAGAAAAAACAATCCACGTGATGCCACGTGATTTAAGTTTCCAAGTTAGGAACGTTGCTGAAAAATAGGAACCGATATTATTTTCAAAATGATCAATCCAACTAGTTTCACGTGTTTAGACAATACTTCAGAATAGGAATTCCCAGGAAAAGGCTCGTTCAACACGTTGCAGATCCACAAAAAACAGAGATAATTCAACAAAAAATAGGGGGTCAAACACTGTGGTTCAAACAAAACGCTACGAAGTGGAATAATGATTCTAATTATAGTCTCTCCTGTAAACACAGACCTTGTATCAAACTAAGCTAAGCTTATGGAGATTATAGTAAAAGTTACATATTTTGATCTGACTTTCCACCAATATTATGATAATTAATGGATTTTCAGCCATGTTTTTAGCAAGTTGTAACTTGATGTCTCACTTGCATATTTGAGCCATATTTTTCAGCGTGACATAAGGGACATTTCCATAGAGTTTTTCCAAGTGGGAGTAGAAAAAAAAAGAAAAAGAAAGAGAAAAACTTTACACACTATGTCTTTTGTTTCGATTCCCGTGACTCTTTGAGATATCGTTGTTGTATAGGAAGACCTTGGGGTCTGGAGTTGAAGAAATTAGTGAAATTACCCACTTCCTTTCAGAGAGATTCAAGCTGTGACATTAAGCTATGGTCATAGATTTGGAACAGGTCAGGAACAAGCGCAATGAATTTTAGGGTGTAGATAAACATTACTTATTAGATACTAAATATGTAGGGGGGAATTAAATAGGGTGATTGCTGTAGTGTGCTTATACCAAAATTAAATGTGCGAGCCATGAACAAGCGAGTTCAAAGGACGGTGTATCCAACTGGTTCCTTTATCGCTACCCTTCTCGATTTCTTTATCACTCCCTGGCGTTGGTTGTATAATAGATATCGTGGTAGAAAATGAATACAGCGACATGAGTTCAAATCCAAGACGAAGGCGTTTACATTTCACATAGGGTTAGTATCATTGGGAAAAGTATGAATCCAACTGTTCTCCATCTAGCTATGGATAAATAGCAGGACAGACTGGTGCTTTAACCTTGGTATAACAACCAGTCTAGGAGACGAAAAACTCTGAATTCAAACCGGATAAATTCTTCTTAAAATAGACCCTGTGTCATATCCTACTCATACAGCAGGGTTGGTACATTCATATATGTATATATATGTAAAAAGATTTTTCGTTGTCGGTCCAAAGAGAGAAAAATATATTTCAAAATGAATAGGTCCACGTAGAGATTTGCATTCCTTTAAAAATTATTTATTTCGTTTTTACATACGTGTGTGTTTTCAGTTTGTTGCTTTCGTCAGAGAACATATGTGGCACAAGGCCATGTGAATGGAGCATTCAATGAGACTTGAACTCACTTGTGTTTGTTAGTAGAATGTTTTTCAGGTTTTGTATGGGCTTATATAGTGGTCATTATTGTGTGTTAGATTTCTCCTCCTTTTCCGTTTTTCAGAGTGTGTCTAATTTGTTTATATATACATATATATATATATATATATAGTAACTGGAAAATCTTGACTCCCGTCCCTCATAATCTCACAACTCACTATAAGCGTCTCTCCACTCATGTGTTCTCTGGTGATTAACCAGATTCTTAAAGTCTAAAGCAAATGTGACGCAGGAAGATCGATTTGATTGATTTGTGGAATTTGATGCTGATGCACTACTGTATATGTCCACTGGAACGAGAAACAATGGAACTTTTTCGAGAGAAAAGTCAGTAGATGATTAGACCATTAGGGAATATTCGTGCATCATATTATGATTGTAGTCAAAGCTTGTTCAACACGAATACCACCCTCTTAGACTACATGATTATTATCGAATAACAAATTGAGGGAAGATGATTAGTGATAATATCGACCGCTGGTGTTACAACAGAGGTTTCTTTCTTTTCGCTGCATAATTTGACAAAGAATAAGCGGTCCAACACTTACGGGAAAATTGTGCACGATGGCTATTCAGCAAAAAGCTTCCGCTACACTTTGACCGACCTTACTCTTCTTCCAGCAGAATCTCTTGCCACTCTCCTCTCCAGAAAAAAATCTTTCTCTAACCCAGTACTACCTGTTATATAGTTGGGTCAACTGTGACTAATCCAATGACCGATAAGTCATCGATGACCCGACTAAGTAACAAGCAGTATTGGGTTACATAATACCAGTAGCGCTTTGAGGGACCTAATACACACAGATGCACGCACGAATGCATATATATATATATATATATATATATATATATAGGAGACGCCTGTAGTGTAATAGTTATCGTCGTAGGAAATGGACACAGTAACACGAATTCAAATCCTGGACGAGGCTATTTGCTATTCACAAAGCGCTAATAACCTTAGGAAAGATATGAATCCAAACATTCTCTCTCCAGCTATGGGTAAATTGTTCGGCAGACTGGTTTCTTTAACCTTGGTATGTTAACCGGTTTAGGAGAAGGAAAACTCCGAATTCAAACCTATCAAACTCCGTTTAAAAATTGTCATTGTGTCTCATCCTGCTCGCGCGAAGAGGTATATATATATATATATATATATATATATATATATATATATATATATAATATATATGCTGTCAACCACTGACTCTTTCGTTGTATCACAACTTTTCAGCGTGGCCAGTGACGCGAGATGTTTCAAGCTGTGATTGAAACAAGGCTGACTTTATATCAGTCGAACATCTTATCCCAGAGCCATCGTCATTCTCTATATAAGTGAAGGAATTTTTTACGCATAACTGTCAGCATATACGCTATCGGCTCCCTAGAGTGTTCTATTATCGCAAAGAGCTACTAATGAATAGGTTTCCAAATATTGAAGAGATATGAAATAATAGAAATGTAAAATACCAAATTCAGATTCATTTGCGGACCAATTAATTTTAAAATATTAACTTTTCTCCAATTAGACCAAAAAGAATTTACATACACATACACACTAACTCCCCACCTCTTTCTCTCTCTCTCTCTCACACACACATATATATATTTATATATATATATATATATATATATCAATCATAAATAAGTATACTTAAGTTAATTTTCTTTGAAACTAAAAATACTGTAATTTTATTTCTTGTGAGACCATACAAAAGAAAAATGAAAATTGGCAGGCATTATTCATTGGCATCCCCAATTATAAAACTCTCTCTCTCTCTCTCTCTCTCTCAATATATATATATATATCTATATATACATGTGTGTGTGTGTGTGTGTGTGTTGGTATATATACGTGTATGTATTAATCCTTTAATATGATATATTTTCAATCTTTCCTTGTTGGTTGCACGTTTCGAGGTCGTTTAAGTTTACTTTGACAGAATAATTTATGAATCTCATCGTCAGGATTAGTTCCAAATTAGGTCGAGAGAAGCACTTTACATTGTGCTAAAAATGGACCAATCCACTAAGAAACATTGGGGCGAGACCGGGATCGATAGTAATATAATCAGATAAAAGAATTGACGATTGGATGAACAGATTGATCGGTTGATAAATAACAGACAGAAGAGATGAAATTGATTTAAAAATGCAGAAACAAGTGAATAAACTCTATCAGAATAGTTCCGGTGCATTATCGCCCATAAAAAAGAACACTCTAATATCGCCATCCTTGAAGAATGACAGTAATGGTACTATTTAACTATTTAGCTAGCGTCATGAAGTGGGGTTTATACAATTCCCAAGGGTATTTTCCCGAAAGGGAATATAGTAGCGCGATTGGATTTCGAGTTTGCCTAGTAGGATCTCTCAGTCTAGCATCTTAACCATTACAAAACGGAGATTTTTCCTCCTGCTATTAAGGAAACGTTCTAGAGATCTAAATGAATAAAAATCTGTAGGAGCTAAATCTGAAGAATATGGAAGATGTATTATAACCTCCTATCCTTAGAGTCTTAATTTTTCTTGGGTTTAATGGGCTAAAGTCGTCAAAACTGAATTTAATCCGAACAAATTTAATTTACAGTTCGTATCAGATCCTGTATGGCAAAACTAAGCTACTTTCCGAACATCCTAATATACGTGAAGTTGCTGAAAACTTTTTCATGGATATTTTATCTGTCATCTTGCATCTTTCCATTTCATATATGATAATTTGGTATGGAAATATCTTCTCAACGGCTTATCAGTAGAAAATACAATGAAAATATCCTCTTTATAAAGCTAGCAATTATCAGAAATTTCCAATAGTTGGCAGTAGCCGAAGACTTTTCACGTCACTACATATAGACTTTTCCTTAAATAGTCATGTTAACTCCAAGAACTAGATGTTTTGAGGAAGCGAGAAACCTCATAAAGTGATTAGATACCCTCTGGATTAAAAAAAAAAAACACAGAATTGGTCACCATCTCGAAGAATAGCACCACTGGAGTATTTTTCTTAGAAGATGGTCAAGATAACGCAGTTACAGTCATAGTGAGAAAAGAGCGTTACCTTCAAGTGTCTATGCAGTTCTGGAGAAAGCTCGAAAAAAGTGAGGAGAATGATGTGGTGGAACAATGGTTCCATCTGAATGGAACTCTTCTTTACACTGCTAATGATACCATGGCATAGTTCCGTGAAAAGTTTAAAGAGCGTCTCATCAATCACAATACTGAAGTGGAATGGACACTTCTCTCGCCTGATCTGAACCCCTCAGATTTCTTCCTCTGGGGATTCCTCAAGACCACATCTACCGTTGCTGTATAGAAGGCAGGGCTCTTCTCGACATTCTTGGTTCATGTTTGAGACAAAATGATTGCAAATCCTAAAATTAATCCTTTTGGTTTACAATAAATGTTGTTTTCATTACGCTATAATTTGTGGTCTTTAATTTGAAACTAATTATTTTGTTTCCAAAATAGTGAAACACTATATATATATATATATATATATATATATATATATGAATTAAATCATTACACACAAACACATACGCATATATATATATATATATGTGTGTGTGTGTGTGTGTGTGTGTGTGTGTGTGTGTGCGCGCGCGTGTGTGTAAAATCTTCGAAAGATTCCTTCAAGATTGCCCTAAGAAGATCCTAAACATCAAATAACAGTTTCTGACACTAGACATCATTGTTATCCAAGAAGTCGATACATACAATATTGAGATGCTCTTTAGAAGCAATCAAATGCAGTGGGCTGGGTGACTTACTTGGATAGAGAACGTTAGGCTTGTAAAGCAGCAGTTCTATGGAGAGTTGCAATACGATAGACGTCCAAGACATAAACCTTTTAAGGATGTTATACAAAATAACCCCAGGGTCCACAGTACCGACTTTGGAGACTGTGAGCAGATGGATGACGGTAAATCAATCAATATGAAAGGGATCTACGAAAAAAGCAGGACTCGATCTCAGTCCCTGATATTTTACAACTTGAACATGTTTGTAACATCTATCGTGGGATTTGTTTGTTTAAAAAAAGACTTGCTAGTCCTATGAAATCTCATGACAGTAGTCTATAGAAGACTCGCTTTACAAAAATCGTCTAACAGTATTCGGTCGGTTGGTTGGTTGGTTGGTTGTTTGGGTTTTATGGCATATCAACTTTGATAGGTTATTTAACGCCAAATCCATTTCTATGCAAACAGTCAGTTCTATTTCAAACAACTCAGTTTAGTATAAGTACGCAGTTTAAAAATAAGTACAGTTTAAATGTGAAAAAACATTTCTATTTCAAGCTATTCAGTTTAGTCAAGCAGTTCTGGTTGGTTGGTTGGTTGGTTGGTTGGATTTAAGGAATATCAACCTTGCAAGCAGTTCTAATTCAGCTAATTCAGTTTAGTATAAGTACAGATTTTGTTTACACAAAGTTGAATGTCAAAACAGTTCTATATTAAACAAATCAGTTTAGCATAAGTACATTTTCGATGTCAGAAACAGTTCTATTTCAAACAATTCCATTTAGCATAAGCTCGATTTAATTGTCAAAAACATTTTTATTTCCAGCTATTTAGTTTAGTCAAACAGTTTTAATTCAATCAATTCAGTGAAGCATAAGTTTGCCGTTAGTTCTATTTAACCCATAAATCGGGCCTATCAGGTGCTACCATTCCGGGCCATAGTGGACCTGGGAGCAATGGCAATGAAGAGATACTCCGCATTACCCAAAGCTCCAGCATTACTGGAACCTCACCATCAGATTGTTTAGTGTCATATCCTGGAAACTCATTGCAGGGGATCTTACCCCTCTGCAGAGATGCAGTCGGCGTATTCTAGTCACAGCCGACGGGGCAAACAGCGTTCGGGAACTGATGTGAACTCTTGGACTAAGTGTGTCGGCCTGCAGCAGGTTTAACAAACCATATGAAAGTGCGTAATATCTAAGGAAAAGAGACCAATCTCATTTGTCACTTATGTAATATGGCTTACAAGGATATACTTGGCCAGAAGAGTCACATGTGCTTCGATGATACTCTTAGTGAATCGAGGAGATGGTCTTTAGCCAAAAAGTGAATATCACTATATATATATATATATATATATATATATATATATATATATATATATATATATATCGTGCAAAGGGGTAAGTGATTGAATAAAACTTCGATCATCAAATTAATTTATGTTTCTTTAAATTGAATGAAAACTTTGCTGAAAGCAGAAATTACAAAATCTTTTCTTGTAAGCAAAAATAACATTTGTCCGAGTTAAGAAACTTTTAAGAGATTGAGAAGATTCATGGAATGAAATATAGCAGTTATGATAGTCTAATCTAAGATATTTATTTTATGTGTGTCAAAAATCTTTGAGTAAGAAAATCTATAAGTGAGAAAAAATATATATTTATACGATAAATGTATATGCAGCCGCTGCTGAAATTTTTTCAATTAACAGGGACCAGATGGAATAGCAATACGAATAATTCTAACGTTAGTTAAGTTACTAAAGCGACGTTGAAATGAGATGCTTCCTTATTAGAAATGAAATGATTCCTTGATAGATTATCAGTCAAAAGAATTAAACCGAGAGGTTGAGTAGATATAGAATAAATCCATTCCTACAGTAGAAATAATTAATTCTTCGGTTATTTATACTATAAAGGTAGGCTCAAAATTTGATTAAAAACGTTGCTGATTTTTCGAAGAGTCTAATTAGTTAGAAATTGGATTTCTAACAATATTGGAGGAAAAGATTTCTTAAATTATTTTGGCTTTTGATCCTTCAAATTTTTCGCAACAAGTCAAATGTCGTCGTCAGCGAAGTATCTCGAAATTCTAAAACTAACGTGATATCCCCAATATATATATATATATATATATATATATATATATACTCTGTCAGAGGTACATTAAAAGCAAAGAGGATCAGCACGTCCTTCAACTGATGTCTTGGTCAGCTTAATCAGTGGACTTAAATCCCATTGAACGGGAACGGGATGAACTCGAATGAAAAGTCAGAGCTTAAAAAGCCGTAAGTGTGGCTCACCACTGACAACACTTGCAGGAAAGTTGAGCAGAGCTATCTTCAGTCTACCTCCAGTCTTTGTTGGAAAGAATGCCGAGAATCTGTGAAGCAGTGGTAGTGGCCAAAGGGGTCATTTTGATGAATTAAGTTTAAGAAGATTTTTGTGTTTTTTTGGTTTAATTAGTATTTAATGTGACTCAGGAAGACTTGTATTTAGTATAACAAATAAAACCATTGTAGTGCTTAAATCATTTCATTAAAAATAATAAAGTTTCAAGGGTCACCAATTGCTTTTGAATGTTGTAAATATATATATATATATATATATATATATATATATATATATATATATTAGTAGAGGTCCAGTGAACTATTCGTTTTGCATTGCAACAGTGATTCATGATACAGATGCTACTATTGTGGAGGGAGGGAAATATTCTATTTAGAATTGCATTATCTCAGTGATTATTTTTGTTTGATGGCAGCCCGAACTGGCGTGTTGTAACTGGTTTGGAACATCAACTCACATTTCCTAATGAAATAATTTTACCTTCCCAGCGTCAAGATATTATCATTTCTTTCGTTAATTTAAGTAAAGTTTTCGTTGTCGAATTAACGCTCCTTTTTGAAGAAAATATCGACTGGGCACATCAGCGTTAGTTGGAGAATATGAAAATCTGCGAAAACAATGGGTCAGAAAAGGGTGGGAAACAAATTTACTTACTAACGAGGTCGGATGTTGAGGTTTCATTACTAACCCAATCTCCGCATACCTGATTAATTCAAGACTTTTATCACCCAAAAAGAGGAAATAAACACACACACACACACACACACACACACACACACACACACACACACACACACACACACACACACACACACACACACACGACGATGATAATGATGATATATTAGTATTTGACACATCACAGAAATAAATGAAATTCTAAATTGAATATTTCACACATTTATAAATAGAAGCATCAATATTATGAATCACTGTTACTACGGTAACCGTATATATATAATTTATACAATTATACAATGACTGCTGTGTAATCAGCTGTGTTGATTCAAACAAAGCCTTTATCAGATTATAACTGGATTCAAGCATGGTTTTGAGGCCGAAGCATGATTACCACTAACCAAGTGAGCCTCAGCCAACTGATCAGATCGTGTGTCTCCGAGCACCCGTCAAGCCGAAGAGGAGTGTTGCAAGTCACGTGATCACTTTGATTGTCGGGTTACAGACAATTCAGCTGCCAAGAATCCCGTCTTCAAGCATTAGGGTTCTCCAACAACGGCCATCAGGTAACCTCGTTTGAGATGTCTTACCCCTTAGCAGGGGTG
>OY757913.1:68421519-68529019 GCA_963585895.1 Sepioteuthis lessoniana | reverse complement strand
AGCTTTTTGCTTAGATGTGGCACAAGGCCATATGAAAGGGGCACCCAATGAGACAGTCCATCTGGTAGAGTGCTGTAGAGGTGTTTGCTACTCTACAACAAGTTTTTGCATGCTAACATAGGAAACGTCTCTTTAATTGATTAAAAACATTAAAACAATGATTAATAATCAGATTGCTTGGTTGTTTGGGTTTTATGGCATATCAACCTTTGTAGGTTATTTAATGCCAAATCTATTTTTATACAAATAATCAGTTAAATGTCAAAATAGTTCTATATAAAACATTTTAGCTTAGCGTAAGTACAGTTTCAATGTCAAAAACAGTTCTATTTCAAACAATTCAGTTTAGCACAAGTACATAGTTTAAATGTAAGTACACAGTTTAATTGTCAAAAACATTTCTATTTCAAGCTATTCAGTTTAGTCAAACAGTTCTACTTCAAACAATTTAGTCTAGTATGCAGTTTAGTTTTATTTAACCAATAGATAGGACCCTATCAGGTGCTACCACTCTGTACTAGAGTGGACCAGGGAGTGATGGCAATGAAGGGGTGCTCCGCATTTCCCAAAGCTCCAGCATCAATGGAACCTCACCCTCTGATTGTTTATTATCATATCCAGGACATTCGTTGGGGGTAGTCTTACCCCTCTGCAGAGAATCAGTCAGTGTATTCTACAGCCCCAGCCAACCGGGCAACTGGACACTCATTGGGGCAATCTTATTCCTTGGTGTATTCTACAGCCTCCACCAGCCGACTGGGCAATATTTTTAATAGAAATAATTTCAGTTTCATTGCAACAAGTATTCCTGTCTGATGTAAATCATTTTTAAACATCTGTATTTGACTCAGAGATTGGACCCTTATAGGTAAATTTTTTCAGGGTCAGACTGGACTTGGGAGTAATGACAATGAAAAGAACATTAGTGTTATATCCAGGATATCCTTATTTTTAGGGGGATTTTACCCCTCTTCAGCGAATTTAAGCTGTGTATTCTAAACCCCGCTGGTCTGAGAGAATTATTGTGTTTTCAAACTAAATATATGAAGAAAAATGTTTAAATCTATAAATCTCTGCTGTGCCTGTCGCTTAAATGTCTTTAAAACTTGTTTAAAATTTTCACTCGACTACACTGACTTTCTATCATTTACTGTTGTGTAATTATTACAACCAGCCGCGAGTCAAGTCATTATTCGCCCAGTCGGCAAGGGCTGCAGAATACACCGATTGCATCTCTGCAGAGGGGTAAGCCCCCCCCCAACGAGTGTCCTAGATATGACACTAAACAATCTGATGGTAAGGCTTAAATAATGCTGGAGCTTTGGGAAATGAGGAGTACCCCTTTATTGCCATCGTTCCCAGGTTCACTCTGGTCCGTAATGGTAGCACATGATAGGGTCCTATCTAAGGGTCATATAGAACTAAACTATGTACTTATGCTAAACTGAATTGTTTGAAATATAACTTTTTTGACATTTGACAGTGTGTAAAAAAATGTAACTATGCTAAGCTGAATAGTTTGAAATAGACCTTTTTATATGTATAAAAATGGATTTGGCATTAAATAACCTACAAGGGTTGATATGCCATAAACTAAACCAAAACCAAGCTAAAACCAAGTCTTACTGGAAGTTGACAGGTGTTTGAGTTATACTAAAGCAACCTGGATTCTCTAAGAGGAAATGAGACTTTTTTTTAAACCTAGGATCATTGGTAATTACTAAACCTTGATTAGTCTGACATACAGGCCTAAGATTGCATATAGAACCTGCCGTTTATTAGGATGGTTGTTTGGGTTTTATGGCATATCAACCTTAGTAGGTTATTAAATGCCAAATCAATTTTTATACAAGTAAATAGTTTCATTTTAAACAATTCAGTTTAGCATAAGTACGGAGTTTAATTATCAAAATAATTTCTATTTCAAGGTATTCAGTTTAGTCAAACAGTTCTTATTCAACCAATTCAGTTTAGTATAAGAATAGTCTTTTTTTAAATCTCAGTTAAATGTCAAAACAGTTCTATTCAAACAATTCCGTTTAGCATAAGTACACAGTTTAGTTCTATTTGAGCAACAGATAGGCCACTATCAGGTGCTACCACTCCAGGTTAGAGCAGACCTGGTAGCGATGGAAATGAAGGGGTACTTCACATTCCGAAAACCTCCAGCATTACTGGAACTTCACCATCAGATTGTTTAGTGTCATATCAAGACACTCGTTGGGCATGGCTCTTACCTCTATGCAGAGAAGCAGTCGGTGTATTCTTCGGCTCAAGCCAACTGGACAAGAGAACTTGCTGATGATAATTAGAGTCGTGGCTAACGTGCTGGACTTCTATATCTTAGCAAGCGAGTTCGAACTTCAGTTTCTCTATTACGTTCACTTTCGGATTGATATCAGTGGAAAAGGTATGAAATCCCTTATCCCCTGCCCCAGCAATGGGTTAAATAGTACCACTACTGTTCTTCCATAAGGACGGCTTTAGAATTAAATTACCCAATAAGCAATTAAACAAAGAAGTCATAGTAAACTAACCTGTACTGTTCCTGATCACTACTTAGATAACTAGAAAAAGGAAGTTAAGCAACTATTGGCTTGTTCATAAATTGGAAGGGTGACCACTAAGTAACAGCATGTACAGTAGGCAGTCAAAAGACTGTGTGTCAGACTAAGCAAAACTTAATAAATAACAAGAAAAAGCTAAATTGTTTGCAAAAATATGGGCTCACTCTCGTTTCAAAATGTCATCAACAAAATGTGTTTATAAGTCATATATATTTAATGTATATGTATAAACAGGATTTGGAATTACATAACCTACAAGGGCTGATATGCCATAAAACCATACCAACCAGCCAAAATATTGCAAAAACTTGACTCACCCTATTCCATAAAAATGTTATATAAATAATTTTTTTATAAGTGTTTGAATGCCGATTAGCAGAGCAATATAAACACTGATATCTTTAATTCTCAATCCTTTCGATGTTTGGTTTGGTTTCTTCGTTTAATGGCATATCAACCTTTGTTGGTTATTTAATGCAGAAGCCATTCTCCTAAAAGAACAGTAGTGGTACTATTTAACCCATAGCTGGGAGGATAAGGGGGTTCATACCTTTCCAAAGTGTATTTGCCCGAAAGTGAAGTGGAGTACGAACTCGCATACTACGATTCCGCACTCCATCACTTTAACCATTACACCATGAGGACACCTTTCAATCCTCTTTCAATTCTGTAACTATTATTTTAACGTGGGGTTAAAACACAAACATGAAATTATGTTTTAGCCCCATATGAAACTATTAATCACAGAATCCGAAATATAGCGTGGGGAATTCAATAAGTTTCCAGGCTTTTTTTTTGCATAGGCATTTAAAATAGTTGTAGACTCTTGAAAATTCATTATGTTATTGTTATATATTTTATGAGATGACTGACCAATTTTTATGATTTCAGGTGCAAAGGAACAGCTACAGTAGGAATTGGAATACACCCTACTAAAGCCTGATTGTTACAGCTGGTGAATTTCTAAAATGCAATCTGGACTGGAGGACACTTTAGAAGAACGATATGCAATAAAATTCTGTTTTAAACTTTGAAAAAATGCCACAGAAAAGTATGGGATGCTTCAGACTGCTTTTCGACCATCTTTGCATGAATCAAGCATCAGTTTTTGAGTGGCATAAGAGATTCAAGGAAGGCAAGGAGTCTGTGAGGGATGATGAGAGGTGTCGGAGGGGTAAGGAGGTCAATACATCAGAGTTGATTGGCGAAAGGGTTAGGGTTACTATGTTGAGGTTTTAAGGGAGTTTAGGAAGAGATTCATAGGGAAGAGGCCAGCACTCTTCAAATCGGGTCGGTGGCATTTCCACCTGGACAGTGCATCAGTCCACAACTCCATCCTTGTCAGAGACTATTTGACCAAGATGGGCATCAAGACTGTTCCTTAGCCTCCCTATAGTCCAGACCTTGCTCCTAGTGACTTTAGGTTATTCCCGAAGCTCAGAGGCTGTCGTTAGGAGACAACTGAGGCGATGACGGAGACTCCGACGAAGGTCATTGACACGCTCAGACAAGAGGACTTCCATAGGGCCTTCCATAAGTTGTTGGAACGGTACAACAAGTGCATTGCAACCGGAGGAGATTATTTCGAAGGGGACTAGAATTTCATGTGTGTACTATAAATAAAAGTGCCCATACGAAAAAAGTCTGTAAACTTATTTAATGATCCTCGTAATGAGGTAAAAATCTATCTATCTATCTATCTATCTAAGGGTCATGCAATGAATAGGTCGAATTTTGCCCCAGGAGTTGGTAGTTGGAAATACTTTTTACAGTTGCACTTTTTTCAAGAAAATCAATAGTGATGAGTCTTTTCATTACGTTTTTTACTGACTGCTCCACCCGGACCTTTTTCTTTTCTGGAGTGTCAGTGTTGTGTCTACTCAATAGACTCTCTTTTCAAATTAGGCTTCAAGTGAAAAAGCCATTTTCCCCACTTATAAATATTTTTGACTGAAAAGACGTTTTTGAGTGCACATCATACATTCTTCTGTGAATTTCACATGGTTTGCACTTCTCAGCCACCAAAAACTTAATGAAAGATCTCTGTTCAAACCTCGTGCACTCTATTTAGTTTGATACCATTTTAAATAGCCTCAAAACAAATGTTTTATGAGTTGAAATAAATCTTGCTATAAACCAATTCCAAACAATGCAGAGGGTTATTACCCCTCGTACACGAGATACAGTCGGTGTATTTTAGACCCCCATAAACAGGGCTAGCAATGTTACGTTACTGGAGGCAAACCATATATGATAACATCAGCAACATTAAGTCATGCTCATAGCACGGACTCTCTTGATTCTCTCTCACTATGCGCCCCTATCATCTATCACTCCTAGCAGGTCCTCTTGGCTGCATCCAGTGACCACAAAAAAGCTGATCTATATAAGTCTGCAGGTCGGCTAACCCTGGAGTGTCCAGATATAATAGTCCATACAAGAACGTAGCTTATAAGTTCTTTACTTTACCAGCAGTGTCCAACAAGTTCTGTTCGTCTTACTTGGATGGTTTGTGAGATGAGAGGTAGGTGGCCGTACAGCAACAGTTTTTTTTTTGGGGGGGGCATTGTTTCTAGGATTTGTTCAAATCAGCACACATTATTTTTTCTAAATGTGTTTCAAGTCCAGGTGGTGTATCCATACAGTAGCACTAACACAGCTACAACTTAGAGAAATTCCGTTTTCTTTTATCAGAAAGATCAGATTTCCATATGGTCGATACCCTGTTAATAGCATTCCAACCCTGGCTATGTGTATGTTGACATCGTTTTCAGTAGATGGGATATTCTAGTCTAGAACTCGTCAAAGAATTTTAGAGGGTGGCTACGTAAAATAGAGATGGCTACATCTTAAAGTACATGGACTCTGTTTTATTTGTACCATTGCAAGAAAGTCTGTTTAACTATGCAAAAGTTTATTTACTACTAGGTAGTCGCCGGGATATAGAAAGAAAGTATAGGAACTGGTACGACCGCGTCAGCTAGACAAAGAAAAGCAACCTATCCTGGTGAGAAAAAGATGAGCAGTTACAGACTTTGAATTACTGCCTGGTTCTAACATGCTTGTCCGCTGGGCCACGCATAGGCTAAGGCTCTCTTTGGAGCGGACCGCCAAAGATAGGGATCGCCAAATGTCGTCTCCTCACATCTTTGTGGCTGGTGTTCAACTGTACATACTTTACCGTATCACGTCTCGTCGCCAACTCCCCAAAAGACACGAGTCATCCCCTCACTTCTGCCTGTTGTGTTGGAGGCAGAAACATTCACTTTTGCCCACTCCGCACATGTGTGCGCGATCTCGGGACCTCCCGTTTTCCATAGTCATTTTCAATTACCATGTGTGCTTTGGCCTGGTTATTCGGAGACTGTCCGCTTTATCTATTTATTTATTTGTTTGTCCAATTTCTATTTTCTATGAGTCGTTCAATCACGTTACATATTTGTGTTCACAAACAGGTCAATGTCTTTTGCTGCTTGCTCCAGACTATACAGCTAAGATTCGGCTTGAGCAGGTATATTTGCGTTAAAAAAAAACAAACTCCGATTACATCAAAAGTCCCGTGCTAATATTTACCTGTTTTTACTGAAGTGGGGTAAAATATATTTTATCTCAGCAGAATCATTTGTCTAAAGTGAATTGTTTTTACCAATGTGAGAGGGTATGTATTTAAATAATGCCTTCACGTGTGCAGGTTTTGACATAAGGTCAATTTTTAAGCGGAGTTTTACAGGTTTGAATTCAGAGTTTTTGTTCTTTTAAATAATTTACCATACCAAGGTTAAAGAGCCCAGTCTGCCTTACTACTTATCTACAGGGAGAATACTTGGATGCATACGTTTCTCGAAGGCTATTAGAATCAAGTGAAATGCACACAACCTCGTCCTGAATTTGAATTCGAGTCACCGCGGCCACTTACCACTGCAAAAACAATTACACCACAAGTGCCAATATGCAAGAATAGCTCCAAAACTAAAGCCTTTAATTCATTTCCATCAAAAGTACAACGAAGAGTTAAACGTTTAGCAATATATTGCCCAACATGGGCATTTTAAGAACAAGTTAATACTCTGCGTCCTGAGAGAAAATTCCCTATGAGTTCTTTCTGATAAATCGAACCATCAATACCACCCTGTGATCAGAACAACTGTCATTATACAGCAAAGATAACTGGCTTTGAAGAATAGACAGCGAGCTCTTCTGCGGCAAAATAACACGAGACTTCATACCACTGGAACGGCCAGGAATAAAATCTTGGAATTAGAGGAAATCGCACTGATGCCACAACGAGAATATAGTCCAGATCTGTCTTAATCGGATTATTAATTGCTCCAGTGTATGGCTTACTTCCTGTTCTCGCAACGCTTTAACAACCAAGAGAAGGTGGAATGTTTAGTGAAGGAGGTCTTTGTCTCGGGGGACAAGATCTGGTATGATTGTGGGATCAAAGAAATGGCTTCAGACAGTATAACATAATGGCCTCTACTCTGAATGCTTGGCGGATTTTGTTGTAACATGAAGAATTAAGCAAATAAGATACTGAAATATCTCGAAACTTTGAACTTACTCAATTATTGTTGAGACTGGGGCAAAATAATACCTTTGGAAAGAGAGGATTTTCTGATAAAAAGAACACTATTTTTTCCACATATTCACCTACATAGGCTATGCCGTGTCATTGGGTTATGGTTACATATATAAAAAATGGTCAGAATTGCTTATTAACCATTACATCCAATCGAGAAACTGTGTAAACTTTAATGTCTATATGTATGTCCGCTCAAAAAACAATGGTAGTGTAACTTTGCTGTCAGGAATATCGTGAACAGTTAAAGCGATCTTCCTTTCTTTGTTTGTTATGAGAAACTTGGCTTTCCCCAAGTAATGTTTTTTTAACCTTCAAATTATCAGTAAGACTCCCTGGACCCTCTAGCGTTTAGAAGTTAGTTCCTTGGGACACATTTTCTGATTCACTCTAGGCTGTTTGGCCCGAATAAAATGTTTTCCCGAGAATTGAAACCCAATCCAAGATTTGGCAAGACTCCTGCAAAGCACTTAGCATTTGGAAGTCTTCCTGTAAAACTACTTACTGCGGTGAGCTATTGACGCTTCAGTAAATTGGTGTTTTATAAACGTGAATTTATGAGCGCTATGTCCAACACCCCCTTATATATATATATATATATATATATATATATAGAGAGAGAGAGAGAACCTGTGGCACTCGGCTTTTCACAGATGGAAATACTCATGATATATTTATGAGAAAAACGATTGTTTTTGTTATTTTGGGGCATACGTCATGATTTTCATATAAAATATGCCGCAGACAATTTCTTTTCTTTTTCACAAGACGATCAAAGTTAAATAATTTTATTATCACTCAATGCTAAGCGAGTGACATTACTTTATTCATTGGGTTTCCTCTGAGCTGGTTATATTTTTCTTTCAAAACTACACTTCTCTAAAATTATTTTTACTCCTCCTAGCAAAAAACAAAAAACAAAAAAAGAAGATTTGCATACAGAAGACGCTTACTTTCTTTTCATTTTGCAGTATATAAACTAATGACAAATAAGACAAAAATTTTGTAATTACTCAATATTAGGCGGGAGACATTACTTTAATTATTGGCTGTCTTTCTTTCGTCCAAGAGAGGTAAGAACTCCGCAAAAAGAGTGTCGTTGGTTAACTGAGATATTAACATTTTTTTTTGTGAGATATTTCAAAAATTGTTGGACGGAGATTCCTAGAATGCATCGATGGGAGGGTGAACACATTCTTGGAATCTCTCTCTATCAGACTTTGAAATTATGTCATAAAGGTACTCTCATAAGAGTGTTAACACGTTTTTAAATTATCCTCTGTGTATATATATATATATATATATATATATTGATAAACCTTAGTAAACAATTATAGCTTCTCGTAATTATTATATATATATATATATATATATATATATATATATATATTATAACTTATTCTTATTGAGTGCACTACTACTTTTTCACAGTTTTACATGTGGTGATGTCGGTGAATTCAGGACTTTAATAATTTCTCTTCCTGAAAATGTCAGAAAACTTCAAATGCAAATAAATTTATTCAAGATTGAAATCAATTATTAATGGATCCTTTTTCACCTTTTTCATGTCTGTTTTTCCCGTTTTAATTTTCCAGATAATTTAGCTGAATCCTTACTGAATGACATCGAGTGATAAAAACGGAGGTAATTTGAGTCCTCTGGTTAGGTGAGCCGAAGTCTTTATCAAAGGTCAGCTGAATATTGAAGATAGATTACTATATGAAACCTTGAATAAATTTGATTCATTTGCATTTTAACTTTTTTTGAGCGTATTGACAAAGGAAGCTAGTTCTTTTTTGAAAAGAATAATCTAATCAGCGTAAAGAATGACAAACCACCATTCACTGGGCCACCTTATTGTGGAATGGTGGCTACAGGCAGCTCAAGTATACTTTTACTACTCCTGTGAATTACTCCCCACATCACTTAATGGGTTTTAGAATAGGTTGACTTTGAGAAAGGGAGTGTCCTGGATATGATACAAAACTGATATCTGATGATGAGGGTTCAACTGCAGAGATTTGAGGATTGTGGAGAATCCCTTCATTGCTATTACACCCAAAATGATTATGACCATGAATTGGCAGCACCTTTTAGGGTCCATGTGGGAATAGACCAGTCTGAAAATTACTATTTCCAGATTCTGTGTAACAAAATTGTATTTTGAGAATAATAACTGGAAGCTGTAATTATTTACTCGAAGAGACTTGCTATCAACTTAACTTCAGAGAAAGACCATTAGCTAACGCTAATGAGAAAAACTCCCAAGGAGTAAAATGATAATGATAATACAAGAAATGGAAATTAGACCATACGGAAAAATAGTATATGCACAACCCAACATCTGTCCTAGAGAATGACACACACAAACCCCTCTGGGATTTTGACATACCAGCGGATCACTTAATCTCGGCCAGACGATCAGACCTAAAAATAATCAACGAAAAAAATAAAAAAAAGAGAGAACTTTACAAAATTGTGGACTTTGCTGTCCCGGCTGACCACTGAGTAAAATTGAAAAAAAATGAAAAGAACAAATACCTTGCTGGAGAATAAAAAAAAACTGTGGAACATGAAAGTGACGATTATACCAGTTGTAACTGGTGCTCTTGGTACAGTCACCAAAGGATTGATAAAGGGACTGGAGGACTTGGAAATAAGTGGACAATTGCATTATTGAGATCGGCCAGAATATAGAGAAGAATCCTGGATACTTGAGAAAACAAGCCAAAATGATAAAACAAAAAGACGCAGGAATATGTTGGAACAAAAAGGAAAAAGGCAACACGAGGAAAAATAACGGGACAACTTGAGGAAATAAACCAGAAAGTACTGGCGAAAGAAGAAAGATTAAAGAGATATCGACAAAAGGTAAAACAATACAGATAAAACAGGACATTCAAAAACAACGAAAGAAAATTCTATCAACAACTGGGAGGAGAAGACTCGAAAACATACCAACAACCTGATAAAATAAACCGAACGTTTTCGGAAAAAAACAATGGCAACCAAAAACATATACCGGAAAAACTGAATAGATAAATAATATGACTAAAGAATTAGAAGGGCTCGAAGAAGGCCCGAAAGTGGAAATACACATAGACTTACTCAAATCGACACTAAAAAAATATCAAACTGGAAAACGCCAGGCCATGATGGAATACATGGTTTCTGGTTCCAGAAATTGACCTCCATTCACGACAGACTAGCACTAGAAATGAACAGATGCTTACAGGGAGCGCAAGTACCTGAATGGATGACCAAAGGAATGGCCACATTGATCCAAAAGGATCCAAGAAAAGGAACCGCTCCAAACAACTATAGACCCATAACCTGCCTACAGATGATGTGGAAAATATAAACATTATAAGTAAGGTAAGAGATTTACTACTCGCTAACAAGACGTGAGTTGTTCACTGAAGAGCAGAAAGGATGCCGCAAAGGATCCAGAGGCACAGAAGAGTTACTTTACATAGATCAACACATCCAAAATGAGAGCAAGACCAGACGGAATAGCCTAGTTATGGCCTGGATTGACAACAAAAAGGCATATGATATGGCTTGAAAAGCTGGATAATAAATTGCCTCAAAATGTACAAAATATCACATGAAGTCAAAAACTTTATCGACAAAACCATGATCCTGGAGAGTGGGATTGACAGCAGGAGGAAGAAGCTTAGCTGAAGCAAAGATCCAAAGAGGTATATTTCAAGGAGATGCACTATCACCGTTTTTATCCATAATTATCATGGTGCCACTTAACCACATACTCAGAAAATGCACAGCCGGGTACAAACTTAGTAGATTGCAAGAAAAGATCAATCACCTAATGTACATGGATGACATCAAACTACTTGCAAAAAATGAAAAAGAACTGGAAACTCTAATACACGCAGTCAGAATATACAGTCAGGACATGGGAATGGAATTTGGTATAAAAAAATGTGCAATGCTAGTAAGGAAAAGTGGCAAACGACATCTGACTGACGGAATGGAACTACAAAGTCAATACAAAATTAGAACGCTCGGAGAAAAAGGAACCTTCAAATGCTTGGGCATCTTGGAGGCTGACACCATCAAACAAGTGGAGATGAAAAACAAAATTAAGAAATAATATCTCAGAAGAACTAGAAGGCTGCTTGAGACAAAACTATCTAGAAGAAACCTTCGCAAATGAATAAATACCTGGGCTGTATCCCACGTTAGATATTCGGTACCCTTTCAGAAGTGGATCAGAGATCAAATGAACCCAATAACAAGGAAACTAATGACCATGCATAAGGCATTACATCCCAGAGACGACGTTAACAGACTATATGTATCAAAAAAGGAGGGAGGAAGAGGACTTGCAAGCATTGAAGACAATGTTGACGCATCGATACAGGACTACATAAAAAACACGATGGAGGACTGTTTACAGCCATCAAAAACGATGCTGACAACACGAACACCAACAGAATGACAATAACTATGAAACAAAAATGGGAGGAAAAACAACTCTATGGGCGGTTTAAACGGCTAATAAACATCTCGCACGATAAAACCTGGACCTGGCTAAGAATAGGAAACTTAACAAGAAAAACAGAATCTCTCCTAATAGCAGCAAAAAACAACGCCATAAGAACCAATCATATCAAAGCGAGAATAAATAAGACGCAACAAAATAGCAAATGTAGGTTATGTGGTGACAGACACGAAACCATCAATCACATAATAAGCGAATGCAGCAAATTAGCACAGAAGGAGTATAAGACTAGACACGACTAGGAGGGCAAGAGGATCTACTGGGAGATGTGCAAGAAATTTAAATTTGACCATACGAACAAATGGTATATGCACAACCCAGCTGCTGCCCGGGAGAATGATACGCACAAACTCCAAAGGGACTTTGACAGACAAACGGATCACCTAATCTCAGCCAGAAGACCAGAAATTATAGTAATCAATAAAAAAAAAAGAGAACTTGCAAAATTGTAGATTTTGCTGTCCTGGCTGACCATCTGAAAGAAAGTGAAAAGAAGGATAAGTACCTCGACCTTGCTAGGGAATTGAAAAAACTATGAAACACGAGGGTGACGATTATACCAATCGTGACTGGTGCTTTCAGTACAGTAACTAAAGGATTATTAAAGGGACTGGAGGACTTTGAAGTTGGAGGATAAGTGGAGACCATCCAAACTACAGCATTGTTGAGAACAGCCAGAATACTGAGAATAGTCCTGGAAGCTTCTGGAGACTTGTTGTCACTCAAACTCCAAAGGAGTACGTAATAATAGTAATAATTGTAATAATAATTTTTATTATCATTATTATTATTATTTCACTTCTACTGAGTTTTTACACCAGCGTTAGCTGGTGTAAATCACTGGAATCTTAGTGACAGCAAGTCCCCACAGGTCTTCAGGATCCTTCTCAGTATTCTGGCCATTCTCAACAATACAGAAATCTGCATGGTCTCGATTCATCCTCTGATTTCCAGACCCCTTTCCAAGCTTTGGAGGGCGTTTCAAGAACGCCAATTATAATTATGATTATAATTGGTTTGTATTTTAATTAGTTTTTTTTTTGTTTTTGTTTTTTGTTTTTTTTGTTTTGTTTTTCGTGTCTCTCTTGGCATCTCCGCTTTTTACAATCTTCTGACATCAACTTAAAAAAAGAAAAGAAAAAAGAAACAAAATTCTCTTCACTGAACATACATACTATAAATACAGAATCTAAATAAAGATCAAATCATGTTAAATAGTTCATTCGATAGTTCCTAATAATGCCCCTTTAAATTCTTTTTCATATCATTTTTTCTGAAACCATCTGATTTAATTTTTTTCTTTTCTTTTTTACCCTGTTGCTGTTTTTGATCTGATTAAGCGATTTGTACAAATTACACTATTAGAAAAGGAAAAAAAAAACAGTTGTTTAACACAATTTTTTTTAAAAAATCTGTCATGATAATAAATTTTCAGTTCTGGGAAAAGTACTGAAATAAATGCCAACCTTTATTAGTTAATGAATTAATTCCATTTATTATTTTGAAAGTTTCAATTAGATCACTTGTAATTCTTTCGCGGGTGGCCTCGTGGCGCAATGGTTAAACCGATGGCCTGCGGAATCACAGTACGCGAGTTCGTACTCCAGACGCACTATTACATTTACTTTTGGACAAATACCCTTGGGAAAGGTATCAACCCCTTTAGGTATGGGTGAAATAGTGCCATTACTGTTCTTAAAGAAGGATGGCTTTGGCAGTAAATAACCTTCAAAGGTTGATATGCCATTAAAACAAAGAAACCAATCTGATTCTTCTTTCTATTAAAGTAATTAATCCTATTTTCTCTAATCTATCCCTGTGACTGTTATGTCTCCGATCACAATATTATTCTCTGGTTTAGATATCTCGACACTGGAAACCAAGCTTGAGCTCAATATCCGAAATGATGTCATATTAGGGGTTTATATATTCTAAAAACAAAAATTTATCTTTCTTTAAATGAGATTCCATATCATCCAGTCAATTCTACCATTTGCCCTCATAGAATACACAGAATATGATTGTAAGCTTTAAGTGTATTGTCAAAATCACATTTCTCATTTTCTTTTTTTTGATTTCTTTGTTGATTAATTGCTATCCAACTTTAATGTTTTTGGATCCAGTATCCAGTACTTTACTTTCCTTCATTATTAAATTTGCTTTCCATATTAAATAGAAATAATAACTTGAAACCATATAATTATTTGTATTAGATAGGAATACTTAAAACCATCGAACTGTGCACAAAAAAAATTTTTAGACTACACAAAAAATGTGAATATGAACGTGATTTTTATCATTTAGAGTATTCACACTATTTTCTTCATCTTTATTGTTATATTCACATTTAGATCGGTGCACTCTTTGGCCTTCTTCGGGTGTTTCATGTCGAAATTGGGAGCCGGCAGGGAACTTCGAACTGAATCCTTTATTTAATCCACAGGGGTAGATTGATCTAATTCCATTAACCATGAGTGGGTTGAAGTATTAAGCTGTCGTAAATACCAGTAGTCAGGATTGAACCAGCAACCTAGAGGATTGGCATTCCTCGAAAATCAATCGAGCGACCAAAAAATGTCTTTATATATTTTAAGTCAAATATATATATATATATATATATATATATATATATATATATTAAATCAGTTTTATCTAACACTTGACGTCTATTTTGGAACCAAAATGAAGTACATTACATTTTTTCATGATCAAATTTGAATTTCCAAATTAAATAGAAATAATTACCTGAAATCATATAATTCTGTATAAATTAGTATTACATAGGAATACTTAAAACTATATGACAATGTGCTAAAAAAACTCTTAAACATCACGGAAAATCAGAATATGAACACGATTCCAAAACCTTTGGTCATGAAATGACTATCGATGGGTTGTTGTGCTTTGAAAATCATTCGCTTGATCAATGTATTTATTTGATTAGAGTAAAAAAGTAAACATTTAGAAATTAAGTCACTGAAAAAAAATGTATTATATACTGTGAAAATGTGTTAAATAAAAATTGCATCTCTGTTCAACTTTTGAAAACAAAAAGAAAGGTTTTTCAAGAAAACCTTTAAGAAACCCTCGATGCTGTTTCAGAAGCGTCCATAAACTAGGATTAGGTGGTTTTCATTTCCGTTGGCCATTATGTCTACAACGAGGGTCTTCAA
Source organism: Sepioteuthis lessoniana (assembly GCA_963585895.1). Classification (NCBI taxonomy): domain Eukaryota; kingdom Metazoa; phylum Mollusca; class Cephalopoda; order Myopsida; family Loliginidae; genus Sepioteuthis; species Sepioteuthis lessoniana. Next base: position 68,514,172 of record OY757913.1, on the reverse strand, counting down.
CTAGCCCTCGGTATAGTGGAGCCACTTAATCATTTTCCCTGGCTGCGGTAATTTAAAAAAAAAAAACGTGAACAGAATTTATTTAGTCAGGGGAAGTAACTCTTAAACATGTAAAAAATTTGTTCACCATTTTTTTTACGAATGAAAACAAATAATCAAATTTAAATGGGAGAGCACATTAAAGACTTTGGAATTTTGAAATGAAAACCTATTTAAGGGGGGGAGCTTTTATGCCGTAGTGGCTAACATTCTGAACTGTGATATTATAGTAAGCGTCTTTGAACTCCAGCTATGATATTACGTTCACTTTTGGGCTAATGTCCTCGGGGAAGCCATGTAATCCGTTATCTTACTAGCGATGTTTTTCTATAAGGATCGCTTTGGCTTTAAGGATGCAATATCACGGATACAATTAAGGATGCAATATCACGGATGCAATTAAGGATGCAATATCACGGAACAAAGAGTCCATTCCAAAACCAAACCAAAACCCCCTTTGAATGATCTTCATTTTTTAAATAAGTAGAGAATATCTTATTTAATCGAATTATTATTTGATTTTAGATTGATTGACTTATTTTAACGGCATGTCAACTCGTCTAGGTTTATCGTATGCTGACAAGTTCTGGAATCGCGTTCATTATATGCTCATATTTACATTTTTTGAGTAGTTATTTCTTAACGGACCGGGAGATCGGGGTTCAATCCCCGGTCGAGTCATGCGAAAGACTAAAAAAATGGCACTTGAAGCCTCCTTGCTCAACACTCAGTATTAAAAGGTAAGGATCAAGGGTAAAGTGAAGCAATCCAGGGAATGGAGACACGCCCTTCCTTACACCTCCGTGTAGTAGCTGTTGAAAAGGGAGCCATCGAGTCACCAATGACTAAGATCGCCAACTTTACTTTATTTCTTAAGATGTTTTTTTTTGCACACAGTCCTATCGATTACGAATAGCTTTTAAACAAATCTATTTGACTAATAAATAGGACCCTAACAGGTCACTTCATATAGCTGGGACTTTAGAATACACAGACTGCACTTCTGCAAAGGGGTAAGGCCGCCCCAACGAGTGTCCTGATTATGACATTAAACTAACTGGTGGTGAGGTTCTAGTAATGCCAGAGATCTGAGGAATGCAGACTAACCCTTCATTGCCATTGTTCCCTTATAGCACCTTATAGGCTCTTATCTAAGGGTTAAATAGAACTGTTTGACGTTTAAACTGTGTATGAACTAATGATTTATGGTAAAGGGAATTGTTTGAAATAGAACTGTTTGATCATTTAATTGTGTGTAAACAAATGAGTGATATTTAATACATAGAAATAGTCGGAACTATTTAACGTTGTTGACTTATGTTTACAACTCATATATATGTAATATATATGTATAAAATGGATTTGGCATTAAATAACCAACAATGGTTGATATGCCATATAACTAAACCAAACCAAAACCAACCAAACCTAATAAGTACTACCTCTCCGAATAAGAGTGGACCTGGGAGGAATGGCGATGCTCCACACTCCTCGTATCTCTAGAAGTTTAGTATAATACCGAGGATTTAACTTTTTGCTGGTGTCTAACCCCTCCACAAGGGATACAGTAAGCGTATTCTAAACCCAGAGTGACAGGGCGGACCAATGTTAAAGAAAAAAATATGAATACATGAATAATTAATTATAGCTAGCTTTATTGAATATACACCAACATCCTAGTGGGTCACGCACCACTGGCAATGTTCTCTGCTTTATAGAGACTCTGTGTCCCATTGATTCCCAAGGTATTTGATCCTGCCCACTAAATTACGACTTACCCGTATAGCCTTTTATCTTAATGCCGATTTTTTAACGCCTGATTTTGATTTTTCGACTCCTATTTGCTTGTGTCATTATTTCTTACAGAACAGATGTCATTTAAATTATGTCACTGACCGGCCCCCTAACCTTTTCCCCCAACTTAATGTCCCCAAATCCTTCCCAAAAGTACACGAAATAAAATCATTTCTGTTAATGCATATTATTAAGGGTTTCATGTTAGATTTTTTTAAAGATTGGAATTTTAGCTCGAACTGTAAGTGTTCGACGAAAGAAAGAAAAACAATAAGACAAATACTTTGCACACTAGTTGATTTTTTCTTTGCTCATATATATAACTCACACACACGCACGGGCGCATATATATGTATATAAATTACTTGTTAATATGTATTTATATATATATATATTAACAAGTGGTTTATTTCTATCTATCTATTTAAACTACCTGTTTATATATATATATATAGTCATCCACAGACAGATCTGTTTCGTTCTATCAGAACTCATCAGTGTGGCTAGACAGTATCTCCCTGTAGCTGGGATCGAAACCAGGTTTACTCAAACGCCGAGCCAAAACTTCAAACCATTTAGCCACGAGGAGATAATATGTACGAAGTGCATTTTAAACGGTTATGTATCACAATTACTATTGTTTACATACATCCGTTCAACAGCCGCCGAGATCTCAATTCAAATACGAAGATATATATATATATATATATATATATATATATATGTATATATATATATGTATATATATATATATATATATGTATATATATAAATGTAGATATATATATATATATATGTATATATATATGTAGATATATATATGTATATATATATGTATATATATATATATATGTATATATATGTATATATATATATATATATATGTATATATATATGTATATATGTATATATATATATGTATATATATATATATGTATGTCACTTGTTATATATATCAGTCACTGGTTAATACACATCAACTACTTTTCACACGTTTTCCCGCCCTATTAGCGAAGCGATATTTGTCTCTGCCTACCACCTAGAATACTCTGACTAAATCCTCTTTAAAAGAGTTACCTCCCTAATCACACCTGATTTATTCAATATGCACAATACTGGTGGGGGTGTAATGTTTTCCCATGGCAGAAGATAGTTTGTTCTGTTTGGGTTTTTTTCTTTAGTGGCATATCAATATTTCTAAGGAATATTTTATTCCAACGTCAACCTTGCCGAAGAACAATAAAAAAGTTTAATACCTTTCCCAAGTGAAACCATCTGAAAATGAACACGACGGAAGTTCAAACTCGCTCAATAGGATGTTGTAGTCCTTTACGTTAGCCACTACTACACAGAGACTGCCCCCCCCACTGACAAAATAATTATTATTAATAGACTAAGTACTTTTCTATCGTGAACGACATGCGCTGAGTAATTATTAGTAAATTAGACTGAAACTCACGGGGTGTTTGATTGATTCAGCCTTGTGCCAGAGCTAAGCAAAGCTGAGTAAATAGCTCCTTTTTCTTGACAATAAAACTCTAAAACAATAAGACATGTGATGTAACGCTTTATCGCAGTGGGAAATGGCCATGGTGACCAGAGATCAAATCCTGGACGAAACTGTTGACGTTTCATTTCGCAATTATGCCCTTGAGAAAGGCATGAACCCATCTCTTCTCCTGCAATCATAGGGAATGGTTCTTTATTCTTTCTACGTTTAACGGTCTTGAAAGAAAACTCTGCATTCAAAACAGCCTTGCTCTGCAGGAAAAATCACCTTGTGCTACAAGTACGTATTCTTAAAAATTGACTGTGTGTCACATCCTCCATGCGTCAGACAGTCTGGGTAAGTACATTGAATCAAAAACAAGTAGTCGCAATATATTAATATTTAAAGCGTCAAGAAAAAGAGTGACATTGAAGCTTGATGTTTTACAAGACTTTTTGGTTGATTAGTGGCTCTGAGGGAAATATCAGTTACTCACCATATGAGCAGTTCTGAGTATTCATAAGTAAAAATACAAATTCAAAGATAATTCCCCAGTATCATGTTCTCAGATGACTCTCCAGCAGTATGTTTCCACAATTTTTTCTCATGACTAAGAAAAACATAGATGACGAGAAAAAAACAAGTAATTTTACCTTTGCAAAATATAAGAGTAACTACACTTCATGTGTATGCATATTGACGGTATTCCCTGTAGAGAAGTTAGACCTAACCCTCCAAAGTATATGGCTATGGCTCTAAATTCCAATTCTAAAGATCTGAGGAGAGTAGAGTAATCCTTAATTGCCATTACTCCCTGGTCGACTTGAGAGTTTCTCTTTAACAATTATTCTATTCGGCAGGAAGACTGTGTGTAAATATTTCAAGAACCTACACAAAATATGTAAATATAAACGTTAAATGTACGCAATTTTTCACACCTATTGGCATGAAATAACGCCAGACGGGTTGTTATGCCGTTAAAATAAATCTATCAATTAAACAATATCCTGAACTGGAGCCACTCCCCAAAAGATCCAAGTTAGTATCATCCCCAGGAAATTTCTTTTGGGTGTAAGCTTTTTTGCCGAGGATACAGTCACTCTATTCTCAGCCCCGCCGACGTCTAAAATAGAAATCAGAATGTTATAATTTGGCACTGACCCCGCAATATTACTTTAGGGCGTCTTCCATTAATGAATCGCTCTGAAGGTGTGTTCTCAAATACCTGGTGCAACCCCCCTCTCTCTCTCTCTTTGTGTATATATATACATGTATGTATATATATATATATATGAAAAAAGAGAGAGCGAGCGAGCGAGCGAGAGAGAGAGAGAGAGATGTCCTTGATTCTTATCTTATATGCAGAAGGAATGGTGCAATATAGAAATGAGTAGTTGACCCAAATTTTGACTTTCTTATTTTTGCACAAAAGTAGAACCCTACGTTACATTTTGCCTTTTTTTATTTGTTGTTTTTTGACGTTTCCAGCAGGGCGACTGATTTTTATCAAACCATCAATCATCTTTGGCTGTCTTCCCAGTCCCACGGTAAATCTTCAAACCCGGAGCTGAATAAATAAATAAATATATGAACAATAATAATAGAAAAAAAAAATGGTAATTGCGACGTTTTTTCCTTGTTAGTTTTCTTTTCTTTTCTTATCGTACAACCCTGGGCCAGCTGATTTTGTCTCAAGGAATGTTTTTATGCTGGCCAATGGTGATTCGGTGCTCAATAACTTCCCCCTCAATTCTACAAATGCTCATGTAAGTGTATTTCTTATCGACGTCTTAACGTGGAGCCGCTTCAAACAAGACCCACGGACTATTGCAATTTTCTAATGGGTTTGATCCTAATCAAGTGCATCGTACTTCCAGTTTTAACGAAGAAGGGGAACCGCTGTATAGTAAGTTGGATCCCCTCAAAAGGGGGGTATGGCAGTAAACTGAATCTGGTGGGGAGGTTCAGTTTTGGAGATAATTGACATGACTCTCAAGTATATTCTAATTCAGAAGGTTGGTTCCTATAAGGACTTCATCAGTAGGTAAAAAAATCTACTCTGACCCGGAGTGATGGTAACTGTTAGTGCCTCATAAGTGGGTCAAATAAACCCACTCTGACCCGGAGTGATAGTAACTGTTAGTGTCTCATCAGTGGGTCAAATAGATCTACTCTGACTCAGAGTGACAGTACCTGTTAGTGTCTCAGTGGGTCAAATAAATTCACTCTGACCCGGAGTGATAGTACCTGTTAGTGTCTCAGGGGGCCAAATAAATCCACTCTGACCCGGAGTGATAGTACCTGTTCGTGTCTCAGTGGGTGAAATAAATCCACTCTGACTCGGAGTGGGTCAAATAAATCCATTCTGACCCGGAGTGATAGTACCTGTTAGTGTCTTAGTGGGTCAAATAAACCCACTCTGACCCGGAGTAATAGTACCTGTTCGTGTCTCAGTGGGTGAAATGAATCCACCCTGACTCTGAGTGGGTCAAATAAATCCATTCTGACCCGGAGTGATAGTACCTGTTCGTGTCTCAGTGGGTGAAATGAATCCGCCCTGACTCGGAGTGGGTCAAATAAATCCACTCTGACCCGGAGTGATAGTACCTGTTCGTGTTTCAGTGGGTCAAATAAATCCATTCTGACCCGGAGTGATAGTACCTGTTCGTGTCTCAGTGGGTGAAATGAATCCACCCTGACTCGGAGTGGGTCAAATAAATCCACTCTGACCCGGAGTGATAGTACCTGTTCGTGTCTCAGTGGGTCAAAAAATCTGTTTAAAATTACTTGTATTCAATAGGAATACTAAATGCAACTCCTCTATGAATAGTTAAGAAACAACTACGCAAAAAAGTAATTATGAACGTGATTCGCTTCTATCTTAGAGGGAGAGTCGCCGTAATGTAGTGGACTGTCACTTCATAGTAAGCCTATTCGAACTCCAGTTTCGCTGGCCCAGTCTGCTGGGGCTGAAAATACACCGACTGTATCTCTGCATAGGGTAATTATCCACCCCAACAAGTGTCCTGGATATTATATTAATCAGTTTGATGGTGAGGTTCCAGCAACGCTGGAGATTGAGGGAACGTAGAGTACCCTTCATTTGCCATCGCTCCTAGATCTACTTTGCTGGGAGTGGTAGCACCCGATAGGGTACTATCTGTGGGTCAAAAACTACTGTTTGGCATTTAAACTGTGGGCAAACAAATGACTAATGCGAAATTGAATCGTTAGAAATAGAACTGTTTGATCATTTAACTGTATGTAAACAAATGACTGATGTTTAAGTGAATTGTTAGTGATACATAGTAATACTTTGAACCATTTAAATTTTGTTGATGTATGCTTAATTGAATTGTTAGAAATAGAACTGTTTGATCATTTAATTGTGTTTATCTACAAAAGGTGTTTACAAATCATATATATTTGATATATATGTAAAAAGAAGATTTGGCATTGAATAGCCAATCATGGTTAAATAGTCATAAATCCAAACCAAACCAATCAAATTTCGTGATTGCGTTTACTTTCGGACAAAACCTTTGGGAAAGGCATGGACCCTCTCATCCTCTTGCCAAATAGTGCCACTACTATTTTTCTACAAGGATGACTATGACATTAAATAACCCACAAAGGTTGATTTGCCGTTAAATAAAGAAACTAAACGAAACAAAATCTATACGCATAAAATATATCTAGATGGTTTGACTAGATGTACAATAAATAAATCAAATCTATAGAGCGTCTTGGGAAATGAATTCGGGGACCAGAGTTCATATCTAAATGAAGATGTTGAGTTTCATGGCATATCAACTGTTGAAGGTCTTTAATGCCAAATTCTGTTTATATATATATATATATATATATATATATATATATATATATATATATATATATATATATATGCAATATTTCATTTTTTTTGTTGATCCGGAGAGAGAAAAAAGTAAATATTTTAAAATGAATTGGTCCACAAGGAGATTTATTTATTTATTTATTTATCTTACACATGTTTCTAGCTTCTTACTGTCGTCAGAGAGTCTTTGATATTTTGGCGGTGTCATTTTTGGTTCATATAGTGGTGACCGCTTTGATGGGATGCCGTTCCTTTTCAATTCGGTGATAAATTTTCTGCAGGTGTAGGTTTTCTCTTTCTCTTTTTTTTTCTTCTTTTTCCTTTTCAAAGAGTGTGTTCTAAGTGTTTAGTTTACGAATCATGTATATATAAACTGCTAAACTGAATTGTTCGAAATTGAACTATTTGCATAAGAATGGGTTTGGCGTTAAATAGCCTACAAAGGTTGATATGCCATAAAATCCAACCAACCAACCAACCAACCAACCAAAGATATCATTTTTAAATATCCTTTTTTATAGTTTGCTAACAACTCATTATTCTTAAAGATATCATTTTACTATGTCTTCTGGAATGACCAGCTTTTGATATTCAAATTCAGCAATATATGAATATATATATATATATATATATATATATATATATATATATATATATACATTTTTTTAAGTGTTTATGTTTAGTTATTAATGCAAGTTTTATAAAAGATGATGGAACACTGTTTATTACTTTTAATGTTAAACTAATACTTTGTACGTAACGTTTTGATCAAACCAGAGATCATTTGTTTGCACACAGTTAAATAGTTTCAAGTATTCCTATTTAACCCGGATAATTCTGTTTTGCATTAATCATCTGTTTGCCCACATTTAAATGGTTTCAAGCATTGCTATAAAAGACTAGCAATTCAATCTAATATCACTTATTTGTTAGCTCACAGTTAAATGGTGAAACAGTTTTATTTTAGCCACAGATGTAACCTTTACATGTACTACCACTATGGCTTAGAGTATACATGGGAGTAATAGCAACGAAGAGGTACTCCTCATTCCCCACAGCTCTAAGATTGAAGCCTCACCGTCAAAATGTTTAGGGTTATATCCTGTACACTCTCTGGTGGGGAGGGGTCTTATCTCCCTGCAGAGATGCAGTCGGTGTATTTTATGCTTCGTTAAACTGGGTATCCGTGGGTTATTTAAGGACAAAGCTATCTTTGATGAAAAACAATAGAGGTACTATTTAACCCATAGCTGAGGGATGAGAGGGTTAATGCCTTTCCCAAATGTATTAGCTTGAAAGTGAAGATACTTGAACGTCTGAAGTTCGAACTCGCTTTCTACAATGCCACGGTCCAATACGTTAGCTACCTACACCATCAGTACTCCCCTCAGCTATGGAGCATTGGTTGGAAAGCTAGTCCCACAAACCCATCACACAGAATGCACCAGATGAATGATTTGACAGATTGGCCAAGGTTTTAGAAAATAATGCCTAACCATTGACATGTAATAAGAAAGTTACTTTACACGATTATTCCAACGCTAAAAAAACTTGGAACGCCACAAGGAACTCAATTCTTGAGGCTTTGTGCCAGATTTCGTCAAAGAGCGGCTCACGGTTGAACAGTGGCAAGTAAGCTTGTGCCACAATCCATTACTACTGTCAAATAACTTCGCTTATTTCCCTATATTTTTAATACTAAAGTAGAAATCTTTTTGTCTGGCATTGAAAAAATTTACTGCACGAAAAGAGGAATTACTTCTACGAAAAATATTGTTTACAGTGAAGTTATAAAAGTGTAGAATCTGATTTACAGTAATTTAGTTAATAAGTTCAATTCCTTCAATTCATGTTTTTTTCTCTTGTATGCATATGTAACTAAATATTTATAACATTATTTATATATACTAATTAAACCATAGAATTTATGTGTCCAACTCGTACGTTTACATTAACATATTTTCTCTTTACGATCAGCGTGCTTGTATATATATATATATATATATATATATATATATATATATATATATATATATATATATATATATATATATATATACCAACCTTTCCGTACTATCAGCGTATATATATATATATATATATAGAGAGAGAGAGAGAATACTTAGTCCAGTTAAACCGGAGTTAGGAGTAATTCCATCAGGACAAGAAATTATTCGTGAATGAATATTTAAATCTTCCTGGTAAAGAGCTCAATGTACCAATTATACAGAGCAATAATTTCTTTAAGAAAAAACAACGAAACCAATCACAAAGGATTATAAATTTATTTCCATCCTGTTACGCATTTTTTAAATTTTCAAAAACACTAAAAAAAATTAACAGGACTTCATCAGATCAATTAGATAAAAAATCTAATTGATCTGATGAAGTCCTGTTAATTTTTTTTCGTGTTTTTGAAAATTTAAAAAATGCGTAACAGGATGGAAATAAATTTATAATCCTTTGTGATTGGTTTCGTTGTTTTTTCTTAAAGAAATATATATATATATATATATATACCGATCACTCTGCATGATCAGGATGTGAAAAAATGTCAAATTTTATGCCGAACTTAACGGTTTGAATTCAGAGTTTTCTTTCTCCGAGATTGATTGCCATACCAAGATTAAAAAGCCTAATCTGCTTCATTATTTACCTAGAACTGAATAAATAATGGCTAGATGCATTCGTTTTCACAGAGTATTAGCGCTATGTACAATACAATTAGCCTAGAGCAGAATTTGAATTAGGGTCACCGTGTCCATTTCCAACGACGATAACCATTGCGCCTCCGTAGAACTAATCGAAATTTACTGGATGAGTAATGTTTATTGAAGAAAACGGAATCGGCAAACCGCGTTCTAAATTCTGCAGAGTTTGCTTATGTCTGGTTACCATTGATATTTTTGAAAAGGCATGAATGCATTTTTCCCTGAACTCCGTCCTGTGGCTACTTTATAAAACCTAAATTACAGTTAAATTAAAACAAAAAAGATTGTCAAGAAAGTCAATATTTAGGGCATACGCTTAAAGAAATTATTACAACCAGTACACCGTTGTTAAGCAGCGATGAGCCTGCTCAGTACTTGAATGGTTGACCATTTAGAAATAAATACTGTGAGTCATTTGAGTGCCTGAAAAAGTAAAGTTTAATAAATTCTGTGGTGGTTTGTCTTGAATTATCTTGGTTCCTTAGTTATTGCATTCAGGCCACAGATTGCTTACACTCATATATAACAGACTCATTGTTGCCTCATTTCGGGAACCGAGGCTTTCAGTGTGTCACGATATCATAAATTTACCGTGCCCGTCCGCCACGGGAGAAAGTGACACAAGGTAATTTTTTAAGCGGGTTAAAGCTGGTTTGAATTTCGAGTTTTCCTTCTTTTAAACTGGTTTCCTAACAAAAGCGAAAAAAACAACAACCTGCCCTACTACTTTCCCATACATGAGTGGGGAGAAAAGAGATGGGTCCATGCTTTTCTCAAGCTGTTCGTGTGAAGTAAAACACAGACAGCCTCGTCTAAGATTCGGACTCCGATCACCGTTTCTATTTTCTAAGGTGATAACCGTTACTCTAAGCGTGTCTCCACTTGACTGTAAACTGGAGGAATCAGTATGGCTAGCTTTCGTAGATTTGGACCTTGATAAAAATACAACAACTAGCGAAACATTTTCATGAAATAAAAAAATACACAAATTGAAACTTATTCCTACTTTAAGCCCTATTAGTGGGGGTACGTAGGATACACAGATAGCATAGAGAGGTTAAGCCCCCTCAATAAAGGGTGTCCTGGGTATGACACTAAACAGCAGTTTGCTTTGTCTTTGCCCATTGGGCTGGGGTACGCTTCGGCTGGCCGTGTTTTCTGATTCTCGGATCAGGTCGGGTGTATCTTGGCTTTGGTGGCAGTCGGTCGAGGCCGTCCGACATGGATTACGGGAAGACGGCGTTCATGTCAGGCGCGGTGTAGATTTTCTCGTTCTCTTTTTTTCTTTTTCTTCTTTTTCCTTTTTCACGACTCTACTCTTTGTGATCAGACAGGCTCTCCTTGATTCTCAGTGGGCCGTTCTCCAGGCTCTAAACCTCTCCGGAGAGGTTAGGTTTATCGCCGGGCCCCTTTTTATGGGATTGGCGACGGAGCTCAAAGCATTTTTGGGATGTGTAGGCTACAGTCCTGTGTCTGATTCTCACAATAAAAAAGGCCATGTGCCATACTTATGTGTACGTGGGGCACTCGACAAATATCAGGACACTAAACAGTATCTGATGGTGAAGCTCCAGTTTAGAGCTCTTCTCCGGAATGGTAGGACCTGATAGAGTTCCATCTATGGGTTAAATAGATCTATTAAAAATCATTCATATTCAATAAAAACCGAATAAGAAAAAATACACAAGAAATATAAATATAAACGTACAACAAACGTGATTCCATAACCTCTAGGCATAAAATAACCCTAATCAAGTTGAAATTACTTTAAAACTAATCAATCTCTCTATAATTTATTCTCATTAGGGTTGTTAATGTAAGTATTACATTTCTATATTTTTTTAGAGGGATATTCTAAATAAGTACCCAAATTTCTAATCTGTGGCTAAAAAATATATTTATAGGCACAAGAAGGATTTTTTTCAGTGGATTATCACCATTCCAGCTGTTCCAGTTATTTACTAAGTCTAATATATAATTCGAATTTCTAACAGGAAGCTTTGACGTTATTATTAATTTTGGACCAAATATTTTTTCGTTTTCTTTTATTACTTCTTTACACCTAATCGTAAGTGTATGCAATAACGATCTCCAGCCATCTTGTATTTCGACCTGACCTGTCAGTCAAGACTTTTGCGGCGATGGAAATAAATCAAATATTCTGACACCTGTTTCCTGAGGACAGGGTCGATAGGTCGCCTGGTACAGATCAGTAATCAGGTAAAAAAAGAAAAGAATTATACGTACTTACATTGTTTGATACTAGTAGCGATACCTAGCATTGCCTGGGAAAAATAACTTCATATATATCAACAGAGATAAAGTACGTACTTTAATTTGTGGACAAGGTCTGTTTGAAAAAGAACGGGATAGGGTGTGCTGTGTGAGCTATGAGCGAAAGAGGGATAAGCGGAATGTTTTATCATCAAACAAGATATCTTGGGCGTATATAACTGTAATCTTAGTTTTCTGCAACTATTGCATTTTTTCACATGTTTTGTTTACATCTTTTTTTTTTTTTTTTTTGGTTACTCACCAACGAGCACTGAGGAAGGAACGATGAACAGCGAGCAACTAATAAAACCCAAATTTTTAGCCCGGTTGGGGTAAAACACAAGCACTTGGACAGTAGTGGGACCATAACTGGCTATATACGTAGTGAATTCAAAAAGTTTCCAGACTTTTTTGTACAGGCATTTAAAATTGTCGTAGACTTTTCAAAATTCACGATGTTATTGCTATACATCTTATAAGATGACTGACCAAGTTTTGATTTCAGGTTCACATGAACAGCTACAGCAGAAATTGGAATACACCCTACTAAAGCCTCATTGTCACAGTTTGTGAATTTCAAAAATGCAATCTGGAAATGAGAACACTTTAGAAGAACGATATGCAATAAAAGTCTGTTTTAAACTTTGAAAATATGCCACAGAAACGTATGGAATGCTTCAGACTGCTTTTGGAGCATCTTGCATGAATCGAGCATCAGTTTTTGAATGGCATAAGAGATTCAAGGAAGGCAGGGAGTCTATGAGGAATGATGAGAGGTGTGGGAGGAGTAAGGAAGTCAATACACCAGAGTTGATTGGCCAAAGGGTTAGGGTTAGGGTTACTATGTTGAAGTTTTAAAGGAGTTCAGGAAGAGATTCCGTTGGAAGAGGCGAGCACTCTTCAAATCGGGTCGGTAGCATTTCCAGCAGGACAATGCACCAATCCACAACTCCTTCCTTGTCACAGACTATTTGACCAAGATGGGCATCAAGACAGTTCCTCACCCTCCCTATAGTCCAGACCCTGTTCGCTGTGACTTTTGGTTATTCTCTAAGCTCAGAGGCTGTCGTTATGAGATAAATGAGGAGAAGAAAGAGACTGTGACGAAGGTCCTTGACACGCTCAGACAAGAGGACTTCCATGGGGCCTTCCAGAAGTTGTTGGAACGGTACAATAAGTGCATTGCAGCCGGAGGAGATTATTTCGAAGGGGTCTTGAGTTTCATGTGTGTACTATCAATAAAAGTGACCATACGTAAAAAAAAAGTCTGGAAACTTATTTAATGATCCTCCTAAGATGTATATTTATCCGTGCCTCCTACCAAGGTCTTTTTTATAGTGGGGATTTAAGGGAGGCCGAGCACGTGCCGAAACTCGTACCCAACTGGACAATGCTGGTGATAGGATAACAAAGTGCAATGTGAACTATGCTAGTATTTGCCAAGTCTCCTGGCATGTATGCCAGGTGACCTTGCTGGTCATAGATTCACCAGACCCGAAGGCTAAGTGCAATGTAAATCTATGCTTGTCATTGATACTCTACCCGGCACGTATTCCAGGCAGCTCAGCCGAAGCTGGGTACCCTCGCTGCAAGCTTTAACCATTACACCGGGTAAGTACCTATATAAGGCTATATAAGGGGACTCACAACTTTCCCAACGGTATCACAACGAAAGTAACAGAGCGACTGGAGTTTGAATTCACGTGCTACGATGTCGCATCCCAGGAAGTTTGCTTCCACACCACAGTAATTTCCTCAAGTATTTTTCATATGTAAATTATTAGTTCTTTTTGGGGAGGTTGTTTTGTTAATATATATTAACCGCTTTTAACACAATCACTTTTACCATGAACTACATATTTTATGGTAACCTCTGCCTCACAAAAAATAACAGTATCATGACTATGATACTAAACTGCATCAAGTGGTGAGCCTCCATTTCCATGTATCTGCTAATGCTTTCAAATTAGGAAAGTCAACGTTATCTAAACATTCACTTTCCTATCGTGAAACTAGTTGTAATGTTAAGAGTCTTATGACGGTCACTCAGTTATAGATGTTTTTAAAAAAGGTTTTGTGTCATAGTTATGACATTACCCTGCGTCTAATATTGAGGCTTTAGCCTTGACCTCAAAGAGAAAATGGAGTACCTCTCAGGTCCACTCTGACCTAGAATGGTAATACCTGTTAAGGTCCCACCTGTGGATCAAATAGAGCTGTTCAGTCTTTTACTAGGGATTAGTTACCAGAATTATTAGTTATCTGAAACCATACAGCTGAGTGCAACTTCTTCGAATAAGATAGGAATAATTGGCTAATAGAATTACTAATGTTAAACAACTGTACTTGAAACCAACTATATGTACTCAAATAAACGATCAATATTCGATGAAATTATTAGTATTTGATAAGAATTCTTGAAACTATTGAACTGAGAGCAAACAAATGAGCTTTGGCTCGTTTAAAAATAATCTTACCCAAAATGATTTGCTTTCATAGGAAATATGTATATATTTTGATTAGACGAAAAATACAGGAACCATATTTTTTGTGAAATTAAAACACTAAAAAGCAAATTGCTTGGACTTTTTCGTCCGGTGCATTTTCAACAAAATACACTGGAATTCTTTAAAAGGTAAGAATATTGAATCACAGTGGAGTGGAGGGGGGCAATTAAAAAATCAACTCCCACGATTCCCACCCAATTTCCCAAATACACAAAGGATGTCAAATTGTCTTCTCTGCCTGCACAAGATAGGGCAATATAGCGAAATAGCTATAGCCTTTAAAAAGGCAAGATGTTGTTTAGACTTAGCCTTTAACAAAACAGAGAAACAGTCGTCTGAATAGTTAGTCCTGCATATATAGTGATAGTGATGGAGATATGTATGTATGTATGTATGTATTAAAAACCCTCAAGGGTTGATACGTCATAAAACACAACTAAATTAAACTAAAATATATTTTTCATAAAGTTTTTAAAAACTGATTTTAAAAAGTGATACAATCAGTATTTATCATTGTAATGGCTCTATCTCAGAAATTGAACTCAGTAGAAAGAAGGGCTCTTGGTGTAATGGTTAAAGCGCTGGACTGTGGATATTTAGTACGCGAGTTCAAACTCCAGTCTCGCTATTACGTTCACTTTCGTATAAATACCCTTAGGAAAGGTATGAATCCCCTTATCCTCCCAGCTATGGGTTAAAAGATACGACTACTGTCCTTCTAGAAGGATAGATTTGGCATTAAATAACCCAAGAAGGTTATTATACCATTAAAAAAGCAAGCAAACAGTAGAAAGAAACTGTACAATCCTATAAAATGTTGCAGATAATTTCTAAGTTAATGGTGCCCTGTCAGCGAGGCTTAGAATACACCATCTGCATATATGTAATATCCCACCGAAAAGGGTGTCTGGAGTAAAACATTAAATTCTACCCAGTGCAGAGACTCCAGTTCTTGAACTTCACACAAAGTTTTAGGATTGAAAACTCATGCAAAATCACCCCATTTTTGCCATTACTCACATGTCAACATTGATCCGGAGTGGTATTCTCATCTCTGAGTCAAATAGATTCCTTTTAAATGAAGAAATGTTTGCCGGTTTAAAGTAATTGTGATGATACAGTTTTGTATTGTATTTAATCAGAGACGATAATTGTGAAGGGAGTTTCTGTAAAATAATGGCTGACGGGCTGTATGGCTTGGTTTTATGACATATCAACCATTATGGGTTATTCAATGCCAAATCCTGTTTTTTTACATATATATTAGATATATGATTTGTGAACACATTTTTAGATACATGATTTAATAATTAACAGTTCTATTTCTAACTATTCAATTTAGCAAAAATCAACAAAGTTAAATTGTTCCTAAATTGCTATCCATCACTAACAATTCAATTAACCATCAGTAATTTGTTTACACACAGTTAAATGATCAAACAGTTCTATTTTTAACAATTCTATTTAATGTAACTCAATTGTTTGCACTCAGTTTAAATGTGGAGGGAGTCTTAACTCTCTGCAGTGATGCAGTCGGTGTATTCTGCAGCCCCAGCCAACTGGGCCGCCAGAATACTTGTTGAGGGAGTCTTAACCTTCTTCAGAGATGCAGTCGGTGTATTCTACAACCCAGCTGACTGAGCTGTAACGTGCTGGACTGCCATATTGTAGTAACCGAGTTCGAAATCCAGTCACGGACCCAGGTCGCGTCATACCAAAGACTTTAAAAATGGTCCTTGATACCTCCTTGCTTAACACTCAGCAATATAAGGTACGTATCAAGGGTAAAATAGAGCAATCCAGGGAAAGGAGTTGCGCCCTCCCCATCATGGTGTAATAGCTATTGAAAAGGGAGCCTTCTGGTCGCTCTCGACTACAGTCGCCAACTTTACTATCCCCAGTTATGCGTTAAATAAAGGTGCAATGGTTCTATTACAAGAACTTACGAAGGTTGATATGTCATTAAAAAATAGAACAACTAGTAAACAGTCCATGATTGTGAAACTGAATTTGACATAAAGTGATCCAGCAGAAATGCACATGCAGTAAAACCAAACCACGAACCATTACTTTTTACAAATATTTACTGTCATAAAGAATTTTCCCCGATCTTTTTTCTAGCAAATAGCAGAAAAAATTTGGGTTTATTTTCCTCAAGTGTCGAATTCTAGCTAAAATATCAGGTTCAATCTTCCCTTATCAGATGGACATAACAGTTTTTAGTAATGAAAGGCGTTTCATAAAGAGCGCAGACATGTGCAGCAATAGATCGACAGTCTAGCAAAATGACATCTGACATGAAAGCAGAGGTGTACCCACGCGTAATAAAAGATTACACTCAGTTATAGTCATCGATGTCTCATGAACAATAACTTCATTGACCAAACGGCACCTATGAT
Organism: Sepioteuthis lessoniana; assembly: GCA_963585895.1. Taxonomy (NCBI): domain Eukaryota; kingdom Metazoa; phylum Mollusca; class Cephalopoda; order Myopsida; family Loliginidae; genus Sepioteuthis; species Sepioteuthis lessoniana. The sequence goes on along the minus strand of OY757913.1, from coordinate 68,497,103 downwards.
CACAGGTGATGGTTAATGAGTTTTCGTAGCGAAGAGCGCGATCGATGTGATTCGCAAGCCACAGTGAACATAGCTGTTGACCCACAGTAACCCGATCAAAATAGTCGGGTGGATCATGCCGGTGAAAAATGGACAACGTGGACACATTTTCCTGCCAACGACGCCTCTATTGACGCAAGGAAACCAATTGGAGTCGATTTTGGTGAGCGCGATCAGCAGATTCTTGTTCGTTGCTGGCGAAAATGGATTACCATTGATACTGATTATGTGAGAAAATTGTGTATAGTTGCTGAAAACTTGCTCTACTCAATGATCTTATTGTGCTCTATGTATGCATTTGCCCAAACTATTTATCATTAGCAGGGTATACCTCAAAGTCAATTTATCTTTTTAAGTGGAGTACAGCTGGTTTGAATTCATAGTTTTCCTTCTTCAAGATTGGTTGCCTAAACAACGCTAAAAAATCCAGTTAGAAGAGAACAGTTGGATTTACACCTTTCTCAAGGGTATTATTGCGAAGTGAAAGGCATAAAGCCTCGTCCAGGACTTGAACTCGAGTCACCGATTCTGTTTCCTACGACGATAAATGTCATGCTAGGAAAATATAGGAAGCATTAATTTCAGAATAACCACGTAATTAGACAATCAAAGTCTTCTCAAGAGCAGGGTTATCCGGTGTTTCTCGCCCCCGGGAAATAACTTCAAGTATGATAACGGTTAAAATATGGATTTGATTATGTTTCCTATCCACAACAAATAAAACACATTATTTACGCTATTTTCTAACGTAGAAATTATTAGTTTCCAATGTTGAGAACCTGATATTTTTGTTGTTGTGACCTCTGGTGACCTCTAATGGCTTCAAATGTCAATCTCACATAGCTTATGTCACAAATAGACGTTTTGCAAATTTCTATGCCAAAAGCTACACCAATGAATGTGGCACAGTAAAAAATGTCAGCAGCAAGCTTATTTAGTTGTATAAACTAGTAAGGATATCCTACGTTGCCCAGAAAACAATAAATTCAAATACGGAGTGCCATAGAATAACAGCCCACATTCTAAATTCACTTGAAATTAGGCAAGTGGTAATGGTAGCTCTATCTTTGTTCTATGGCATATCAACCTTCACGGCTTATTTAATGCGAAAGCCATTCTTGTAGGAGAACAGGAGTGTTACTATCTAACTCAAAGCTGGGAGGATAAAGATTGGTTTGGTTTAGTATTATGGCTTATCAACCATTGTAAGTAATTTTAAGCAAAATCCTCTTCATACATGTATTAAATATCTATTTCTAAACGAGCTAATTTTTTGTACACAGTTAAATAGTTTTAAGTATTGATATTTAATACTAACAATTCAATTAAACATCAGACATTTTATTTACTCACAGTTCAAGGATTAAACTGTTCTATTTCAAACAAATTTAATACAATTTTTTTCACTCAGTTTAAATGTCGAACAATTCTATTTGACCCATAGATAGGACCCAATCAGGTGCTACCACTCCAGGCCAGGGTAATCCTGGGAGCGATGGCAATAAAGGGGTACTCAGCATTCCCCAAAGCTCCAGCATGACTAAAGCCTCACTATCAAATTGTTTAGTATCATATAGTGGGAGGGATCTTATCATTCTGCCGAGATATAATCAGTGTATTCTACAGCCCCAACCGACTGGGCTAAGAGAATACGGAGTTTAACACTTATTCCCAATGGTATTAATCCGAAAGTGAATATCAATAGCGCGAGTGGAGTTCGAACTCGCTTACTATGAGTTTACAGTCTTGTACATTACCCATTACTCCACGGGGGTGTCCTCGTGGTGTAATGGTTAAAGCGATGGACTGCGGAATCGTAGTACGCGAGTTCGTACTCCAGTCGTGCTATTACTTTCACTTTCGGGCAAATACCTTTGGGAAAGGTACAAATCCCCTTATCCTCCCAGCTATGGGTTAAATAGTACCACTACTGTTCTTCTAGGAGAATGGCTTTGGCATTAAAAAATTCGAGCTGGTTGATATGCCATTAAACAAAGAAACCAAACCAAACCATTACGCCACAGGGACTATCCCGAGTGTGTTGGTGAACATTAAAGACGAGTGAACCTGTAATTACTTCTCAAAGAACTTTTATTCATTACGTATAGGAAGTTAGTGTTTTAACATGCAATGTGCGATACAAATATCTCCCGCGTTTTAAACCTGTGTGGTGCAAGTCAATTTAGGCAAATGATTGCCATCGCTCTCAGGTCCACTCTGAATCGAAGTGGTAGCACCAGCTAGGGTCCTATCTATTGGTCAAATAAAACTAAACTGTGTACTTACGCTAAACTGGAACTGTTTTTAGATTTAACTGCGTACTTAAACTGCGTATTTATGTTAAACTTAATTGTTCGAAATAGAACTTTTTGGACATTTAACTGTGTATTAACAAAAAACTGTACTTGTGCTGAACTGAATTGTTTGAAATGGGACTGTTTTTGACATTTAAACTGTGAACGAATGCTAAAATAAATTGTTTAAAATAGAACTGTTTTGACATTTAACTGTGATTAAACAAAAAAAATTGAATTGTTTTGAAACTTTTATAAAAATGACTTAAGTCGGCGTTAAATGACCCGAAAAGGGTTGATACACCGTAAAACAAAACAACCAACCAACCAATACGAATAATTTTCAAACATATCTATTTGACCCAATAATGCGACCCTTATAGTTATTACTTATCTGGTTCAGAGTGGAACAAGAAGTACTCCTTCATCACTTGTAATAGTGCTGAAGGAGTACTCAAAATTCCTCAGAACTCCAGGATTGAAGCCTTATCATATCAAGAATACCCCCACTTTTTTATGATGGGTGGGTAGGGGGAATATATTTCATCAACAATCCTTGTCGTTAGAGAGTAAGAAATGGTACAGACAAACTGATGCCTAATCTATAAGCATAAACTTCGAGAATGTTGAAGAATTGGTTAGGCTGTGTTTTTAGTTTAATGGCAAATCAACCTTCACGGGTTATTTAAGACCAACGCATACTCGATGAAGAATTAAACCATTGCTGGGAAGATAAGAAAATTCATACATTTACTAAGTGTATAAATCTGAAAGCGAGCGTCATAGCGTAAAGGGATGTTCATTTTTGTCTTTTTTAAGTAGAGGAATTATATTGTGAATTGAATTACCATGACCTAATAAGGTCGAAAAAGCTGTCCAGTGTTTCCGTATGTCAGTTACAATTGTTCGCTGGATTTTCTGGTCATGGTAATTTAATTCACAGCGTAAAAAGAGTTCGAACTCGCTTACTGTAATGTCACTGTCCAGCACTGCAACCGCTACGCCACAGAGATTTCTACCATTATGGCCCTAAGTGTAATCAGACGGGAAACACTTCTTTTTCCTTGACTACGTCATAAGCCTGAAATACATACGAATAAAAGACCGGCCTTTGAACAAAAGGTAGCCAGTAGAAAAAAGTTCTATTCGCAGATTTAAAGGTGATAGAATCTTGACACGAGTTTTTGCTTCAAAAAGAGGGTGTCATGTCAGTATTATCTTTCCTAAAATCTGAATTATGGATATATTTCTTAGATGATTAATGATTGAACGTGTATATATATATATATATATATATATATATATATATATATATATATATATATATATATATATTCTTTTCTTTTATGAAGCAGAGATAAGAAAAGAAAATATATATCGGTCGAAAAATTCACACAACCGAGGAAAATATCTAAAACATGCTGACATATTTTAGTTAAGATCATACAGCGTTATTTACTCTGCGCAATATAGTTTGGACACAAGACATATGGCACCTATAGAGGATCGAAATCAATTACTATTCATTAATAATTGGTCAGCGGGGCTAGCCTGTTTAACCATAAAACAATTGTGACTGAGGGATTAACACAAGTACTCGCTCCTCCACTCTATTCTTCGTTAAGTATAGTGATCTGCCAAAACCAAGACAGTTTGTTCAGATTTCTGGCGATGAGACGATACAAATTGGATCCAAAACTTTCCGAAAACAGTAAATGTTAATAAATTCTTGAAAAAAAGGGTAATTTATTTTAAGTGAGATTGTGTGTCTGCCTTTCTGTAACCAAATCTATGTCGCAAGTCCATTAGTCATTTACGTTACACACACTTTTATTTTCATTGAAATCCTTTTCCTTAAGAAAAATTGTTTCATGATATTTATTCTGTTCGCCTTATCTACGTACAGACTTTTCCGACTCAACTACAACCTACATACTAAAACGAAACAGTTCTGTTTATATATACAACCAAATAGAAGTTTACAGAGTGAACCTGAAACCTAATTAGCATACCGATCTTAAAAATTAGATTTCAATGAATTGTTTGTTATTATTGATTTTTAATTCTCAGGTTTTAGTTTAATAAACATGAGCAAAAATCCCGTCGATGAATATTTTTCAAAGATCCATTAATAAAAAAAATGTGATTCTATTCTTCAGTCTAATTTAGTTAAATGGTCACATTAGGAACGAAGTGTTTTAGATTCTTTTATATGCTTTGTTTGGGTAATTTAATGCCAAATCCTTTATATATATATATATATATATATGTCAAAACAAAAAGAAAAAATTCACTTCCTTGGTGTCATTATTAATTTATTTCTGGTTGTGAAACCATCATCAGATGTATAACCAATTTTTTTTTTTATTTAGTTGTTGTTATATTGCTTCTGGTGAGAATGGGATTTGAAAAAAAATTGTTTTTATTTCTTAATTAAAATAATTTTTTAATTAGAATAATCGTTAAATATATTTTATCATGTTTTTTAATTAAGAAGTTTATTTTTAACCCTGGACATATTAAACCAAGCAAAACTTTAAAAAAATAATAAAAAATTTAACATTGGCATGATGATTAGAGCATTCGCCAATGGACTGGGAGATCGGGGTTCAATCTCAGGTCGTGTCAAACCAAAGACTCAAAAAACGGTACTTGATGCCACCTTGCTTAACACTCAGAATTATAAGGTATGGATCAAGGGTAAAGTGGAGCAATCCTGGGAAAGGAGTAACGTCCTCCCCTACACCTTGGTGTAGTAGCTATCGAAAAGGGAGCCTTCAGGTTTCCCTCGACTATGGTCGCTAACTTTTTTTGTTTGTTCATAGTTAAAAGGGTTTCAAGTATAGTAAATGATCAAATAGTTCTATTTGACCCATAATTGAGACCTTAACTGGTACTGCCAGTTTGGGTCAGAGAATACCTGGGAGTAATGGCAATGAAACTGTAGTCCACATTCTCGAAAGCTCCAGAACTGAAGTTTCACCATCAAATAACTTAGTGGATGAGTCTTACCGCCCTATTTAAAGTTACAGTTAGCATATTCTACCACCTACAGGGTGTTAGTTTCTTTAGTCTTTCCGATTTAACATAATATTCTATTACATTAAGCCTTAAATGCTTGTGCCGAGACGTTTTTTTTTTCCTTTTTATTTCTAAAATTTTAAAGCAAATGAATGAATAGTTCCTAGTGACGCTGAATCAATTCTTGCATTAGCTTGATAAGATCTTCCACTCTTTCAACCATGTACTTGTTCGATTAGATCAATTGGTTCTTTGAAAAAAAAGTGTTTTTTTTAAATTGTTCTAATCATAGGTTTTCGTTAAAGATTGTACATTCTATTTTATTTGGTTTGGTTTGATTTTATTTCACATCAACCATTCATGCCAAATCCCTTTTAATACAAATAAACAGTTCTATTTTAAAAATCGGACATTTGCATAATGGTTAGTGTGTTCGCCACTGGCCCAGGAGACCTTTGTTCAATCCTTGGTCAAGTCATTGAGGTGGGGTCTTACCCCTCTGTTGACAGGGAAAGACATTGCATTTTATCAACGTCTACTACCCCAGGTAAAATTATACATCTGTGTATGCTCACTTAGGTTTTAATTTTTTCTTTTTAGCAGTAAATAAACTAATGATAGATAAGTCGCAAAACATTATTCATTGAATAGCTGAATATTCGGGATTCAAAAATAAACCTTAAACTAATTATAATAGATCGTATAATTTTGTCCAAGCTATGCAGAGGATATTATTAAGCGGATAATGATAGAATTCATTGACAAAAAGAATTCATTCTCTGTTGGATTTTCTCGAACTTTTATGATAACTTTAATTTCTTAAAGCATGGATTTTACTTATTTAAAGCAATATTCTTTATCAAAGTGATTTCTTTTCCGAATAGCATTTAATAGCTCTTATTTGGTAGATGAGGCTCTCTAATGGACCATTTAAAAATTTTTCACCATAAATTTTCAATCGGATTTAGATTCGGCTGGTCACGTCATTGATTTTATGTCTTTCGTGAAGAAGAGCTCGTATTTCTTTTATTCTGTGACAAGATGCATTATCACCCTGAAAATTGTCTTCATCGTCATTAAACCAATTTTCTATCGATAGAATGAAAAAATTATCCTGGAATTTCATGTACATTTTATATTAAGGGAATGGTTGCCATCTCCCTTGGTTCTGTATAAGACATGCAACCCCATATCATGAATGACTTTAAAAATTCAACTTGTTTTCTTCTGGCAGCCATTTTTCTATGTTTCAGTTGAATGGTACCAGACAGAAGTTCCGGCATCATTGGCTAGGCCAGAGCAAATTCTTGATTTCTACCCAAGTAAATTCCATAACATTCAAGAAGGCAATCCCCAGTAGAGCATGGTAAAAGATATTAATCATTCTCAGTCACTTGTGTCTAAAGGTTGACGTTCAAATAAAACAAATAGGGTGGTTAGAAAAGGAAAACATTCTGGTAGATCCTGAAATACGTTAAAGCGTCAGGATAGAAACCTGAAAACTCGACAAAGGACAACTAAGACTCTCAATTTTTGTTAATGAATTTCTTAATTTTTTCTATCATAAAAATTATGGCATTTCTCTGACCTTGGCGCATCGTACGATAAGAGAACGATTCTTTCTAGTGGTAACCATTTCTCACAGAACAATAGGAAAATACAATACACGAACTATTATTTCTCATGAGATTTTTGATTCACCAATTAATACAATATTCGACAAATTAGACGCATTTTTTTAAAGAGTGGAGGCGTCTAAGAGCATCGAATTCATTCAGCCTTTACTGTATACATCAGGATATACTTGGTGTCTGAATCATCCCTTTATGCAAAGATGGATGCTTTGTGTGATGTACCACATCACGAACGTCACCAGGTCAGAATTTTTTATACGGTACCCAACTTTAACTCGCATTTCAAATATAGTAGAATAAAAAATATCCTTTACATTCAGTTCTTAATGTAGACATTAGGATATATCTTGAACCCTATTCCTCCTTTAACACAACCGAGGGGAGCTTTATTAGATGTTCCATTTCACAAATATCACCAGAGTTTAACTTTTCCTTTGAACAAATATTCAGCTATACTTAGTTTTTTAAAAGTGGATCTCCCGGTAAGAATACCAGCTTAGTTTAGTATTAACTGTAGATATATTATTTTATCTTAAACTAAATTCTTTTCTTAAGGAATTATTTGCGAAATGTTCCATGTAAAAAATATTACCCAATGGAACTGCTTTAGTTTTTAAGAATCATTCAGAACACTAAGTCGGCTTTGAGAGTTATGATTTGGGTTTGTATTCATCTAATCCCCCCCACCACCACCACAAGTAGGATGGGACACAGAGCCAATTTTTAAGCAGAGTAAAACCGGTTTGAAGTTAAAGTTTTCCATCACCTAAACTGATTTCCGAGCCAAAGCTAAGGAACCCAGTCTGCCATACAATTTTCCGTCATCGGACCGGTGAAGAACGGATAGAGTCATGCCTTACCCAAGGGCGTTAGTACAAAGTAAAGCGCAAACAACCTCGGCAAGGATTTGAACTCTGGTCGCCTATTTTATTTCTTACGGTGATAAACGTCAAGTTAAACTCGCTCCATCAAAGCCAGATATGTGGTGAACCCCATCGAGAATCGAACTCCCTATCAGTGGTAAGCTAGCTTAGCTCGTGGCACATTAACAGCACGCAAAGCCCCTGATAGATTATGATACGAAAGCTAAAAAAGAAGCGTCAACAGTTATATATACATTCTTTACTTCTGTCTATTTGTATATGTTACATAATTAGTAATATCTTGATCCTCTTTCCTTAATAATGATTGAAGATTGAGCATCTTCAGGTTCCGATGGAAGGTTAGGGTTAGAATATATCATTAGATCAGTATTTCGAATGGTGGTGCCTGTCTCACGATCTGTCGTCATGTTTTTGTCGAAATTACCGACCAAAATGGCGAAGAGTCTGCAAATCTTTCTGTTTGGCAACGACTTTGTTATATAATTGCAGTCAATTTGACATCTTCCAAAACTCGGCCTCACACAATGCACGAGGTCCGGCCCGACCACACCCCGAAGATTTAGATCATTACGCGAGAAAAGAAAGCTGGCCCTCAACTCGAGTAGCCGAAGGGGCGTGCACGCCACGTAATACTCGAAGACAACATGGCCTTATAATGAAGCACGGGGAGTAAAAAGCAGATTTCGTCGGGTCTTGAGCGGCTCATTAAAACGTTTTGTTGATGGAGTTTATGCCAAGGCATCTGGCCATCTCATTTACAGATCTTACTTGCAATAACTTTTGGGTGCTTTGCAGGCTTCACTTCAAATATTTGCTTAAACAACTGAATTTTAGATTAGTAGGCCAGTATCGTCTACTCACTGTGTACACAAGTTTGTTCCTCAAATAATCTATTGACACACTTTCGCCCAAATCTAACTTGGCACAATGTCCGGGACACTAAACATATGCAAAGATTATTACGTAAACATTTCTTCCTCGGTGTCTGGAATTTGGTAAGAGGAAGTTTATTTCTTTCTCTCTCCCCACACACCCTCTCTCTCTCCCTCTCTCTCTCTCTCTCTCTCTCTCTCTACGAAGACGTTTTTAGAATCTGTGAGTCGCCGATCAAAATCAAGTGCTTATAAACCAATGGGCGAAAAAGAGTAGAATTTATCAAAGATTGGTGGGCATTTTGATCTTATTCTTTTAAGTTACTGTTTTTAATTTTGAGAAAAGTCATTTTCATTTCAGTCGTTGTTCAGATAATTGATGATTTCTTTCTCCGTGTTTAAGATATCCTCTGTAGTTTTGAGAAGAGTCATTATCTTTCCAAGTGATGTTTGGATTATTGGTCTCTGTCTTTTTATTTAAAATACCTTCTGTAGTTTTGAGAAGAGGCATTATCTTTCCAAGTGCTGATCGGATTATGGGTCTCTCTCTGTTTTTATTCAAGATACCTTCTGTAGTTTTGAGAAGAGTCGTTATCCTCCCAATATTTAGCTTGAACTATTGAACCCTTTTGTTCTTATATATCATGAGTATATCATGAAAGAAATACTTGTCAAAGATTAATAATATTGATTATGTTTCATTTACGAAGCTCAGATAATTCAATATTATTACAAGTACTTACTTTTAGATGTGAATAAGAAAGAAAATAAGATGAAAAATACTAATGAAATTTTGATATTAAATTACAATACTTCATCTAAAAAATGTAGATAAAACTACAGCATCTACCAAGGCCGGTGCTAGGGTCTCATTTATCCCTCCCCACTTAATCTATGCTACGCCTTCTTGAATCTAGGATACAGGGCCACATTCTACTACATGTTTATTTTCATAAAGTTGTATTCATATAAAATATATGAAATCCACCCTACCAGTGCTCTCAAGCAGGCTTTCCTCTCCCGTCGGAGTTTCGGAGGGAGCACGCACCAGCCGGGACTTACTAAGGTATAAACAAGCAACAAAATTTGATGAAAGAGTAACAAGTGAAAATTCAAAATAATACAAATCTTTTATCACTGAAATTCATACAACTTTTGACTATAGTTACGTTATTACGTTTGCATTCTGACAAATACGCTTGGAAAAATTACAGACCCCCTTATTTCCCCTGATATAGGTTATATAATACTACAATTCTTCTTCTACAAAGATGGATTTGGCATTAAATAACCCACGGAAGTTTATATGCCACTAAACAAAGAAACTAAATCAAACCAAACTCAAGATTAATACAACGACTCACCACTAAGAATTGACAAAGTCATAAGATAAAAAAGATCTGGTAAAAAATTCATAATGAGACCATTGCTTCGCCGAGAAAATTCAGACAATTTAAAACAATTACATCTATTTGCTACTCTGTGTAAACAAACAATAAGATGAAAGAAATACAAGTAAAAAATTAATAATTATGGCAATTGCTTCATCTAAGACGTTCGCCTAACTTAAGACTACCACATCTATTCACTATGTAGTATAAAAAGCAACGAAATATGCAGGTAAAAAAATGAATTTGAAGGAAAATGCTTTATTTAAGAAATTCCGAAACCGTAAGTCTACGTGCTACCCAGCGTAAACAAACAACAAAATAAGATGAAAGAAATGCTTGTCAAAAATTCATAATAATGACGATATTTCAAACGAAACGATTCGGACAACTGCTGACAATTTCTTTTGAGTCTGGTTCAGATACCGATCTTTTTTTTTTTTTTTTTAACTTTTTTTGCCAGCCAGTTGAAAAGTCGTTTGGGCTGTAAAAGGAAAAAAAAGCCTTTCCCATCTGCGAACGCTTTTGGCTTTTTGTTGTTGTCTCAAAGCTTTACCGTTCGTTGCTCTTGTAAGTGGCAAGATGTTAAAAGCGACTGAGGGTTGTATAACAGCAGCAAAAACCGGTTTACGACTGGCGTGTTTTTATACTGACGTGTGGATAGCTCATCAGTTCAGGTAATCCGAAGGCCGTTTTGTTGATCTAATCCGTCACACGCCGTGGCGATAGAGGAAGAAGATGGTCGCATCGCTGGCAAACGTTTACAAGTGAAACGAAGAGAACGCAAACATATGAGATAAGATAAAACTCGGTAGCAATAACAATGATAAAAAGCTACGTGAGATGTTCAGCCTTTTATGAGGAGACTACCATACATTTGTATAATTGTATATTGTTTTTTTAAATCTCTCTCTCTCTCTCTCTCTCTCTCACACACACACACACACACACACACACACACACACACACACACACATATATATATATATATATATATATATATATATATATATTAGGATACAATGTTACTTTAGTAAATGGTAAGGTAGATTCTCATCATTACAGTCACAGGTTTGGTTTCTTTGTTTCATGGCATATCAACCTTCGTGGATTATCTAATTCCAAAGCAATCCTTGTATTACTTCACACAACAGGTACTCCCTTCATAGCCACTGGGTGATATTCGTAAAATTTCAGATCTAGGGTGTTTCTTATTTCGATAAATAGTTGACGAAGAATAACTCTTAATTGGTTCCTCTGTGTATAAACTCGCACGCGTGCGCGTGTGTTGTTTAGTTTCTTTGTTTAATGGTATATCAACCTTTTTGAGTTATTCGCTGCCAAAACCAACTTTGTAGAAAAGCCCTTAGCTAGAGGATGGGGGGGGGGTCATATCTTTCTCAAGGGTATTGATCCGACCGTGAATAGAGTTCGAGCTCACTTACTTTGAGGCTGCAGTTCAGCATTGTACCTATTATACCACGGAAGTCTTTCTGTGTGTGTGTGTGTGTGTGAGTACATGAGAGAGAAAGAGAGAGAGAAAGAGAAAGAGAGAGAGAGAGAGTGAGTGTTGAGAGTGAGAGAAGAGAGTAAAAGAGGATGTTTTGCAAGCTGTGTCGACAAATCATGTTCAACATTATCTTTAATAATCTTAATGCTAATAATTGATAACAAAAGTGAAGGATTCGAATTATGCACACTTACCTGTCCATTGGCCTAATGAGTAAAGTGGTTGCAAATGGTCTGGGAGACCGGGGTTCAATCCCAGGTCGTGTCATACCAAAGTCTCAAAAAATGGAACTCAATGCCGCCTTACTCAGCACTATAAGGTGATGTTTTAGGGTTAAGTGGAATGGAGTAGCACCCTCCCTTACCTTGATGTAGTAGCTATTGAAAAGGAGTCTTCGGGTCAACCTCGACTACGGTCGCCAACTTTACTTAACGTATTTTTGTAAAGACGCTGTTTTCTCATTTCTGGACATAAAGCACTACCGTAGGAACGCTTAATACATCTTTATTTAAAAAAAAAATGAATCCAGTTTTGATACATTTTAACGAAATACATGACTGTGAAATTCTTCCATCATTTTTTCTCCCCATCCGTTATAATGTCCAATTTTTCTTGCTTCTTAAGCTGAAAATTGATCGATTTAAGATTTACGTCAACAAATCTGGGACAATCTCATGCCTAAAGGTTAGGGAATCATGTACATTGTACTTTTTTTTTAACATTTTTGTGTCGTTTCCTAAGAATTACGAGGTACAAAAATGTTTGATTTATTTCGTGGTGTTGATTGTCGATGTCAGGAAATGTTGGGTTCTGTTGGGATGCGTATGAGCTTCGTGATTCTTTTTCTTCTTGCCTCATTAACTTTCATCTTCTTTTGTCAGTGAGAAGCTATAAAATAATTGCAGATGGAAGAAAAGAGTCAAGTATACGTTTATTCTCAAAGCTTTATTTTGGGGTTCATGGGTATTCTGTGCCGTGAGACGTTCTCCTGAACCAGTAGAAGTTGTCGGGTTTCCCAGACAAGGTGTTTAAATATATCAGAGTTCTTTCAGGTGGGTTACAAGATTGAGGTATGTTCAGAAGTGGTGACTGCTACCAGGAGACACGGCTGGCGCCAAGCTCGGAACTACTGTGTGCCACTTTGTTAGCAGCCAGCTAACAGAGGTCCTTTCAATCGCCGTGGTAACAGTTTAAGTGAGAGAGTTTCTCTTTTGGCGTCGAGCTTCCTGGGAACTGCTTCTTTTGATTTTATTTCTTTTTTATTTCTTTTTTAAAATCCCTACCGTGTTTTGTTTTTTTTACACACTTTTATACTGATAATTTTGATATAGATCTATTATACCAGTAGGTGGCTTTAGCAGGTATTACTAATGTAGAATATTTAATTTTTGACCGGTCGCATAAGTTATGTGGATATCAAAACGAGATGTTCCCCTGCGTCGTTCAGTAAACAAAGGACAGTCACGTGAATTGCGTTGGTCTCACGCTGGAAGAAAGAGTGATCTGGGGTTGAATGGGAGTCAGGAAAATTATATAACAACTGAAGATTTTCAACCCCGGGTGAGAGAAGAAGAATCGCGAGACATCACGCCGCTCTATGTGCTAGTCGTGTGACAGACGACCTAGGATTGAGAGGTAGAGAAAGGTTTGAAACGTACAGGCTTGCTAAATATTTAAAGCGGGTATGATCCTTGTAGAAAATAGGGGATCCTTGCAAAGACTCCTTAGTTGAAAAATATATTGAAGTAAAGATAATCAAATGCCACGAGATAATGCTGAGAAGTGTGAAGAAAAGCCGAAAACCCGTATGGTTCCAGAAGAAAAAGAAAAGATTACCTTACGAAGGACCTGAGTGGAAAAACATAGAGAAAATGAGATGAGATGTTTTGAGTCGACCTGCACCAGTCTCCCGAAAGAATAAGGAAGATGAATAAGATTTCGCTGAGATTCCGTTTCTCCCTCCGTGTGTATATCTTAGCTGTTCCGGATTCTCTCCACACACAACTCTTTCGACTAATTCGCGATAAAAAGAAAAAGAAAAGATTATATCTTTATACATTAAGAGTTGCTGTCTTTTCACCTGCCGGTATACAATACTCCTCTAAGTCTGAGTGGACCTCGGAGTAATCAAATAACTTGTGCAATTCTCGTTCAAATGATCTCAAATTTAACAGCAGGTATTGAAATATCTCAAAATTATGTTTTATTTTTTCTTTTCAAGTGAAGAAATATCATTGAAGGAAATGAAAAGGCATTAAAGTATTAAGCGTAGAATTTTGAGTTATTCTCAACACATGCTGTAAAAATTTGAGATTATTTTGTAAACAAATGATTTGACCAATTCTCATTCAGATGATCTTTAATTTTAACAGCGCGTTTTGAAACTACTTAAAATTCTACGTTTAATGTTTAAATGCTTTTTCTTTTCCAGTGAATGGAATTTCTATTTTTGAAACAAATAAAACATTCAGCGTAGAATTTTGAGTTATTCTCTACACATGCTATCAAAATTTGAGATCATTCGAATATTCTCATTCGAATGATCAAGTTATTAGGATACGAAATAATATCAATGTTTCTGCAACACTCTGTATATCTCAAAACATATCAAAGTTGTTTTTTTATATCTTTTCAACACAAGAGCCTTTTCCTCGAGTAGGACTTGGTATAAAATTGAAACAACTATATCTAATCCCTGAATATTCCGTCATCAAAAGCAACACCACCTTTTGGAACTTCATCAGCGGACTGGACCATTTTCATATTTACCCACGGGGGGAGAAAGTGATCATGGCACTTATTTATAAAAATATAAACTTTCTTTTTATCTACTAAACGTCGAAATTGTTGTACGAAAGAAAGATAGTCGTATAAACGGAGAACGGCTTAGATTTACACCAGGTTGTGAAACATTTCCAGAGAGCCTTGCTTCTTTGTGCTACCTTCTCGGGAGACTGATACAGGGCAGCCAAAGAGCATCCGGTACCTCCCTTGAGCTAGCACCCAAAATTGCGTGACTCTGCTGACTGCTGACTAACTGCACTCTTTGCTGATTGACAGCAGACTCTGCAGATCGAAAACTTCTTTTCTTATGTATTTTCCGGATGCCCACACATTTCTCACCACGCTATTCACGTGGCATTTCCGCTGTCCCTTGTTTACCTCAAGACACAGCTGCACATCCTGTTTTGAGATCCACTCAAACCAACCTGTCAAAAGTCATTATATAACATAAGTATGCGCGTGGGGTCCTACATTGAGTCAATTTTGCGTCGCCTTTATTCTCTTATAGAGAAGAATAAACATTTTCTATTTTTGCGGTTAACATCTTAAAAGCGTAAGTAATTTTAGGTGTTTTATTGACCAATTGATTTTAACGTCATGTTAACCTGTACAAGGTTATGTCTTAAAATTAGGAAACCACACTCATTGTACGTTCATTTTCACATTTTTTGTATTGCTGTTTCTTAAGAGGTTATTTTTGTACACAGTCCTATCAAATTTTAATAATCGTTAATCTGACTTGGTTTAGTTGGTTTTTATGGCATATCAACCATTGCAGGTAATCAAATGCCACATCTTCTTTATGCATATATATTAAATATATATGACTTGGTTTAGTAGAGTTTTATGGCATATCAACCATTGTGGGTTACTGAATGCCTCTTTATACATATATAATAAATATATAAGATTTTGTTGGGTAGGGTTTCATGGCAAATCAACCATTACAGGTTATCTAATGCCAAACCCTCTTTATACATATATTATAAAAATATATGATTTGGTTTGGTTAGGTTTTATGGCGTATCAACCATTGTAGGTTATTTAATGCCAAATGCTCTCTATATATAACAAAACCCAAAATGTGTTTACAAATCATATATATATATATGATCTGTAAATATAGTTAAATGGTTTCAAGTATTGTTATATAACTGTTACAATTTAACATGAGTCATTTGTTCGCACAGTTTGGTCTATTTGACCGAGAGATAGGACATATCAGATGCTAACACTCCGGGACTGAGTGGACCTAGGAGCAATGGCAATGAAGGGGTATTCCACATTCCTCAAATTGCCAAGCTGGAGGGTCACCATCAGATGGTTTCTTGTCATATCCAGGACACTTGTTGGGGTGGAGATCTTGCAGAGATGCAGTCGGTGTATTCTATAGGCCTAGTAGACTGGGCTAGATCTATTCGACCCACAAATGGGACCCTATGATGTATGAGCACTTAGGACCTGTGAATGTAGGGCTACTCCACACTCCCAAGATCTCCAGAAGACCAGATGTTTAGTGTCATACTCAGAACGCCCAATTTTGGGTGAATGAGTCTTACCCTCTGTCAGAATATTCTAAGATCCACCGACATGGTGATATAAATGGTCGAGGTGCCGCAAGGCTGACAATTTTTTTTTTTTTTTTTTTTTTTTTTTTTTAGTTTTGTTTAGTTTTATTTTCTTCTCTCTTTTTTAGTAAGTTGGCGACCGTAGTTGAGGGTAACTCGAAAGATCCCTTTTCGATAGCTACTACACCAAGGTGTAGGAGAGGGCGTTACTCTTTTCCCTGGATTGCTCCACTTTACCCTTGATAGTACCTTATAATGCTGAGTGTTAAGCAAGATAGCATCAAGTACCATTTTTTGAGTCTTTGGTATGACTCGACCTGGGATTGAACCCAGGTCTCCCGGGCCATTGGCGAACACTCTAACCATTATGTCAATATCCGGTGCCTATGTATAAATGATTGAATAAAACTCCGAGCTACAAATTATACATTATTTTCTTTAAATTGAGAGAAAATTTTGTTGAAAAATAGAACTTGTAAAGTCTTTTCTTGTAAGAAAATATTTACATTATAAAAAGGAAGAGATGATACAGTCAATCTAATGGTTTGTGTAGTCTAAGTCTGAGTTGATAAATTCTCTGTGTGTAATAGATGTTATGCGAAGGTATCACCATATAGAGAGACAAATGCCTTATATTCGGCTGCGACTGATATTTTTATCAACAAGCTTAGGCTGTAATATTATCATCATCATCATCATCATCATGTCGCGCCTTCAGCACGGATCTCCCTGACCCTCTCCCGCCACCCTTCTCTATCGTCCATCGCTCCCGTAGGTCTTCAAGGCTAAATCCTATATTGGCATAGAGCTGTTGTATATAGGTTCTAGCTGGTCGTCCTGCCTTTGCTCGTCCATGTGAGCGGGTCCACCGGAGTACATCACTTGTGAGTTCGTCCCTACTTCTCCAGGAGTTTCCCGCATGTCTGGTTCGTCTAACTCGGATAGTTTTCGTTATGAGTGGTTGGTGGCCATACAGCTACTACTTTGTGAAGTGCTGCCTCCAGGACTTGTTCAATATTGCTCGCAGCATTCTTGTGTAGTTGCCGTTAAGCTTTTTCTTCATAGGTTTAGTTAGAGTCCATGTAGTGCATCTATACAGCAGTATAGACACGACTGCTGCTTGAAAAAAAAACTGCGTTCCATTTTATCGGCCAGGTCTGACTTCCATATGACCGATCGTCTACCGATAGGTGTCCCTGCCTTTGCTAGTTGCGAGCTTATATCTGTCTCGGTCGATGAGACACTGCTTTCTAGGTAGGTGAACTTATCTATTAGTTTCAGAGATCTACCGTTTTATGTGGCGATGTCGGTTGTAATATAAGTATCAATAAATAAACAGTAACATATTCGTTCAATTTAAGAAAAATTAAACGATGTTGAAATTAAATGCATTCTCAAAGAAAAAAAAATGTAGATTTTCACAGAAAAGAAATAAACCGAAATTTATAGATACAGAAATATTCCCTGTCGACTGAAGAAATATCTATTAATCGCTATTTATAAGATTGAGGGAAGCACAAAGTTAGATTAAAATGTATATGATTTATCCATGATTCTAATTAGTTTCTTAAATTATTTTGGTTTTTGATCCATTAAATTTTTTCGCCGCAAGTCTGCCAAATTTCTCCAGAAATTTAAAAACTTGCAGTAAAACGCTGATTGGTCAATAAATGCAAAAGTACAGATAAAAAAACTTTTTTTGCATAAACTTAACACCTTTCTATTTGTATGGAAATCAGTGGATTTCCCATATATATATATATATATATACATTGTATAATTTGGCAGCAAATTATTAAGAAGGTATATTTTGTTGAACATTGTAGAACACTTTATAGTTTTTGATTGTAGTTTCTCAAGTTGTGTTTTTCCCCATATTTCAGAGTCAAGTTGGTGTCGAACTTGTCCCATATTTTTTTCCCAAGAGCTTTTAACCATACTTTGATTGTCTTCAGGGGTCGTCGCTTGTGTTGGCTGTTTAGTTTAAGTATTTTTTTTTAATTGAGTCGTAGTGTTGACCCTGAAATACGTAAAAGATAAACACGACGACTTGAGAAACTACAATTAAAAGCTGTAAACAAGGTGTTCTATCATGTTCAACCAAACATGCCCTCTTGATATATATATATATATATATATATATATATATATATATATATATATATATATAAAGTAAATTACAGCCTTCAAGTCAATCTGGTATACAAGGCAACCTCAATATTTTTGGCTCACAATTGTAAGGTTAGTCCTATACTTGCCGTATAGGTCAACTCCTAAACACACAGTTGAGTGAAATTTACCCAGGAAGCTTAAATGAGGCTAGGCTAAGATAACCAGTAGCTAAAGAATCTAATGAATTTATTGAAGTTTAACTCTATGAACATGTATGAGTAAATGCTCAAAATTGCAGAATTGTCGTGACTTGTCAAAAAACGTAAGCAAACCAGATCAGTCAAAAACCCTTAAAAACGCTACGTCTGGCTACGACCGGAAATGATGAAATCATCCATTTCCCTGACCTGCCGTAACAGCAAAGAAAGAAAAAATCTACATTTACACATTAACAGTGCCTGTCTTTCGAAAGTCACGGTAGTTTTGGCTACGACACTCGTTCATTCGCTCTTCGACAGCACAACGCTAAGACACGATAGTCTTAATTACTCGTCCCTTCGTCCGTTCGTTTCTCATCGACATCGAGCTAAGACACGACGGTCTAAGCCCAAATGTTCGATCCTACGCGATCAAGCTACCAGCACAAACTGCAGACCAGCTCCCGGTTTGCAGCATCTAGTCCACATACAACTTATTGTATGGACTAGGGTCAACATTTGAGACCACGTCGAAACCCAACCCGGTTAAACCAAAGTACTGTACAACCGGGACATCGATCATTCAACTGTCTCTCAACCAACGACGACCATACCAGCTACTGACATCGATCATCCAGCTGAATCCACCAACAATGACAACACACCAATTGAACTTTACCAATAACGACGATTCGGTAACCTACGACAAAATAAATTGTCATTTGTTATACTTTTATCTCACTTTTGTTCTCTTCATTGTCTTATGGCTGTCAATTTACTCACACGCTTAACAATCCCAAATAATTTGCAGGGTCGACGTTCTTATCGGCCCCGCAACAGTAACTTAGAATCAAGTTTTTCATCGTCAATGAAATAACCTTCAAGTAACTGTTGTTTAAAATGTTGTGCCATATAAATAAAACAGTGTCAATGGGTGAATATTTGATTAACTATCATCGTATCACATTAAACTGTCATTACTCCAGTTGTGTTTGGTGTACATAATTTTCTCTCTAAAATCAGAATTACATCAACCATCTATGAAACATGCAAAGCTTACACATTAGTGCTTTTCATGGGAATTCACAATCTATTGCGCTATAAACAACATACTGTAATTATTTGACTGGCTACCAGGATGCTGTGACGTTCCGGTTATCGTTTACAGTCAGCTGTTAGAAAAGATGTGATGTAGCATCAATATAAAATTTGTAATACATTTGTATTATTTTATATAAATCTTAGTGTTGATATGTTAAATATGTTCACCAAAATGGCGTTTAAGTTGGAAATGTTTGTGGCAGTCACCCGGAGTTATGGTTAGTAGTGTATAGAGATTATTACGAATACTACTCTATTGACTGACCACTGTGAAAAAAGTTTGGATTTTAGCCCTGTCGGTAAAGAGGATCCAGAGTTTTGTAGAGATTTTTTTAAAGATATTTTACTGGCTTAAAAATTCGACTTGTACGTGGCAATTTATGGCACACACACACACACACACACACACACACACACACACAAACGCATGTGTGTGTGTGAGTTTTTGTGGGCGTGTGTGTGTGATGTTCGAAAATACCATGACTGAAGCTGTATTTATGAAGATCGAAATGAACAATGAATGAAACATTTGTTTTCTTCAAAGTAATCCATTTCGCATCCATCAAACTCATTCAATTGATTTGTACCACACACACACACACACACACACACACATATATATATATATATATATGAAAGTGAATTTGGCGTTCACAGTGTATATCTATGCTTACACACACACACACACACACACACACACACACACACACACACACACACACACACACATATATATATATATATATATATATATACTTTAGTAATAGTAAGAAAAATCTTCCATTTGAATTATTATATTAAACAAGAAACAGCTGTCAGGGACAATGAAATGATAATTATAACTCTCCATTGATCTACTGGGTAGCGTGTTCGCCAATGACCCGGGAGACCGGGGTTCAATCCCACGTCGTTATACAAAAAATTCAAAATATGGTGTCTTGATGCTTCCTTGCTTAACACTCAGTATTATATGGTATGGATCAAGTTTAAGTGGAGCAATCTAAGGAAAGGAGAAGTCCCCTCCCTTACACCCTGCTGTAGTTGCTATTGAAAAGGGACCCTTCGGGTCACCCTCGACAACGGTCACCAACTTTACCTTTATATATATCTATATGTAACACCAATTACAGTACATATAAGTCAAATATGGGGAAAATGGACATCTTGTTCATGCAAACTTACAATAAAGATTTCATTTTTCACTTCTCTGTCTTATCGCAAACTATCTTTAAAATGTTAAGTCAATGACATGTAACAATGATAGCTGGCGGAGAAAGGTCAGTGAGTAAACATTTGAATAAATCATTTTCCAATAACTACGTTAGATCCCCAGGCAAGCAGTAACAGATCTTTTTGTGTTTTTCTTTAAGCTTTTGCATCTATTGCTGACCTTGACAGTGGCCTTTGTTCATGTAGTGTATCCATGATCTTTTTTTTCTTTTCTTTTTTTTTGTAGGCCATTAGATATTACATCTTTACTTTTGCAAGGTTGAGCAGAAATAAACAATCAAATCCGCTTCATGTCACTGGCAATTCTGAAATGCATTTCAACTCACCCACGCAAAAAAGAAAAGACGCACCTTGCTTAAAGAAGCTTTGTATACTGGAATTGCTTTCTCGTCCTCCATTTGTTTTAAATATTTATTCAATTTCATGTGCATGCGTTGCTTTTTCATGATGACCAGGTTTATCTCAAACATAAATATTCTTGAATTGAAACAAACACATGCAATATATACAACTTAAAGTGTAATTATATTTATCTAGTTGGATTTGCATATTTATCCCTCGCATGGTGCTTTCACTGGTTGCCCGAGGAAGAGTGAGTGTATTAGAATAAGAAATGATCACATTTTAGACCTTTTAAGCAGGGTGTTCCCGAGAAAATAAAAGAGGAAGAGTGAGAGATAAAGTTAGTGAGAGAGATTGATGAAAAGGATATATTAGAAAGATAGAAAGATACAGAACAAATGAGTTGCCGAGAAATACGATATTTTTGTTCTTATGAATTTCAAAAATCTTTTTATAGATGAATTAATTGCCTATTTTACTGTATTCTAATGATGTGGTAGTTTGAAACATCCTAAGACAGAAATCAATCCTGCATTTGAAACCTCTCCGTTTTTTCCCTCACAAGGGTCCTTAGCTCCCTAAGCCGCTTGCCAGATCTTAGGGTTCCTATTTCTGCAATTTAGAGATCCGCTTGTAGCTTATCAAACAAGTTTGTGCATGATGTGTGCCGCTTCATGCGCGATTATTATTGGACCCTATTACAGTAAATTCCAAGAATCAAAGACTCAAAAAATGATACTTGATGCCGCCTTGCTTACCAATCAGCATTATAAGGTACGGATCAAGGGTAAAATGGAGCAATCCAGGGAATGGAGTAGCGTCCTCCCCTACACCTCGGTGTAGAAGTTATTGAAAAGGGAGCGTTCGGGTTACCCTCGACTAAGGTCACCAACTTTACTTAAGCTGGCCATTGCCCTAATCTCAGGCCATTAGAGTGTTCGCTAATAGCTCGGGAGACCGGAGTTCAATCCCAGTTTGAGTCATACCAAAGGCTCAAAAATGGTACTTGGTGCCGCCTTGCTTAACACTCAACACTATAGGGTAAGGCTCAAGGGCAAAGTTGAGCAATCCAGGAAATAGAGTAGCGCCCTTCCCCTACACATCGGTGTAGTAGCTATTGAAAAGGGAGCCTTGGGGTTACCCTTGACTAAGGCCGCCAACTTTACTTTTTACTTTTACTTCATATCTTCGGACAAGCGTAATTGCTCCCACCCTTATTGACAATGGAATGGAGTTTCACATTTTGTACAGATTAAGTTGTTTGGTCACTGATGTCCATTAATAGTTCTCAATTGTTTGGCAGGCATCAAGCTTATCCACGGCTGCTATGGCAGCTGCCCAGTGGCTGCAATTGTACATCATTAATTAATCAATTGATTAAAAGATTTTTAAAAGGACAAAAGTACCATATTTTTCTGCAGATCCGCCGAACAGAATTGCGACTCAATGATTATTTTTAAGCAGAGTACAGCTGGTTTGTATTCATAGTTTTTCTTCTGTATTGGTTACATTACCAAAAAAAAAGTTAGTCCCACTATTTACTCATAATTAGGGTGGTTCAAATCAGATTAACTTTAACGGCACGTAAACTCGTCTTGTGTTATTCATAGTCCAGAAGTTAGGGAATCGCTTTCATTGTACATTTATATTTTCATATTGCGCATTTACTAAGGGTTTTGGCTCGCAATACAATGATATCAATGTATGCTTACCTAAAACAAATAATTTGCTCACAGATGTATAGTATTAAGTACTCATCTGAAATGCTAATAATTGCATGGTTTCAAGTAATTATTTCTATTTAATAATAGTCATTTGTTTGCACAGTTATATGGTTCTAAGTAACTAATAATACTCATCATCATCATCATCATGTCGTGCTGGTAGCACAGATATCCCTGACCCTCTCAGTTAATAATTATAGCTTCAAGTAACTATTATTTACATAAATAATTTATAACACAATTACATATTTGATTCAGCTGGAAGTCTTCATCAGGACCAAAAGATATTGTTTTATGAAAACAAAATATATCATCCTCTATTATTTCGTTTTCATATAACAACATCTATGTACTAAGAAATGATAATTTCAACATCTATGTACTAAGAAATAATATATAGTTCACCTTCAGAGAAAGGAGCTGAATACAGATTGATTGACTGATTTTAATGTGATGCCAACCTGTTTAGGGTTATTTCAAGCCGAGAGGTTAGGGAATTTCGTCGATTGTAAGTGATGTAGTAGTTTCTTAAGAGTTTTTTCCCCAGTTAAATAACAAGTATTCCAATCCAATACTACATCATACAAAATTATATGGTTTCAAATATTTATTTTGTTTAATAAGAATCTTTTGTTTACACAGAGTTATATGGTTTCAGTGACAATTATACCATTCATGATTGGTACTTTTGGTACAGTCACCAAAGAGTTATTAAAGGGACTGGAGGACTTGGAAATAACAGGACGAGTGGAAACTATCTATACTACTACATTATTGAGAACGTCCAGAATACTGAGAAGAGTCCTGGAGATTTGTGGAGATTTGCTGTAACTCAAATTCTAGTGGAAAACCATCAGCTGACGTAGATGTGAAAAACTCTCAAGGAGTAAATGATAATAATTATAATAATAATAATAATGATGATGATAATAATAATAAACTCCTCTGGGATTTTTGATACAAACGGATCACCTAATCTCGGCCAAACGACCAGACCTAGTAATAATAAACCAAAAAACAAAACAAAACAAAACAAAACAGAGAACTTGCCAAATTGTGGACTTTGCCGTCCCAGGTGACCACAGAGTAAAATTGAAAGAAAGCGAAAAGAAGGAATAAGAAAGTGACGATGATACCAATTGTAATTGGTGCTCTTGGTGCAATCACCACAGGATTGACGGACTTGGAAATATGTGGATGAGTGGAGACCATCCAAACTACAGCACTATTGAGATCGGACAGAATACCGAGAAGAGTCCTGGAGACTTGAGGAGACTTGCTATCATACAAACTCCAGTGATAAACTATCGGCTAACGTTGGTGTGAAAAACTCGAAAAGGAGTAATTAGGAATAATAATAATAATAATAATAATAATAATAATAATAATAATAATAATTTGACCATATTACCAAATGATATATGCATAAACCAGAATCCGCTCACGTGAATGATACGCATAAAATTTGCGGGGATTTTGAGATACAAGCGGATCACTTAATCTCAGCCAGAAGATCAGACCTTGTAATAAGTAAGAAAAAATATTTTATAAGAAGAAGTTGTTGTATAATGGATTTTGCAGTCCCATCTGACCACAAAGCGAAAATTAAAAAAAAGCGAAAAGAGAGACAAATGCTTAGACTTTGCCAGATATTGGAAGAGTTGGAAGTCGGAGAAGGAATAGGCTATTCCTTCTCCAACTTCCAACTCTTCCAATATCTGGGACCAGTTCCAAGCACGCAAACTATAAGTGGTATTATCGTCAATCACTTGTTCCATAACTTTCTTAGTTCTCTGGCAAAGTCTAAGCACTTGTCTCTCTTTTGGCCTTTTTGTTAGATACGCGGAACCATTCTTAAAATGGACGATGGAAGAACAAAAAGACCAGAGAAAAAGTCAAGTGATGACGATATACTTGGCCTTTCACCTGAGAGATGACATAGACACAGGGCCAAGAAAAGGAGGAAGATGACTCACCAACATTGAAGAAAGCGTGGACCCATCAATACGAGAACTCAAAGACTATGTGGAAAAGTGACCCCCCCCCCCACAAACAGCTAATTTCAGCGACCAGAAACAGCTCTGACAATGTAAAGACAAACAGAACAACATAAACTAGGAAACAGAAATAGGAAGGAAAACAACTGTATAGGTATTTCAAGCGACAAACTGGCGAAATCTCACGCGAGAAAACCTAATTACGAAAACGGAAACTTTAAGAAAGAAACTGAATCTTTTTTAATAGCAGTACGAAACAACGCCATACGGATCAATTATATCAAAGCGAAAATAGATAATACGCAACAGAATTGTAAGTATAGGGGATGTGGAGATAGAGACAAAAGGATTGTTTATATAATAAACAAATATAATAAACTAGCACAAATGGACTATAAGATAAGACACAACTCGGTGGGAAAGGTAATCCACTGGCAATTATGCAAGAAATTGAAATTTGACTATACTACCAAATGATATATGCACAAACCAGAATTTATCCTGCAGAATGAGACACATAAGACTTTCTGGGGGTTTTATATACAAACTGGTCACTTAATCCCGGTCAGAAGAACAGACCTAATGAAAAGTAAAAAAAAAGAAAAAGAAAAAAGAAAACCTGCTGACGAGTGGACTTTGCAGTGAAAATCAAAGAAAGCTAAAGGAGAGAAGAGTATTTCCAATTGTGACTGACACGCTTAGAACGGTTCCCAAAGACTTGGAAAAGAGGATGGAGGAGTTTAAAATTGGAGGAGCCATCGACACCATCTAAAATACAGCTTGGCCAGAATACCGAAAAGAGTTCTGGAGACCTTTGTTGACTTGCTGTCACTCAGACTCCAGTGAAAGACCGTCAGTTTCGCGCCTGTGTAAAAAACTCACGGTAGTAGTAGTAGTAGTAATAATAATAATAATAATAATAATAATATTAAGTAATTATAGCTTCAAGTAACTATTCTTAATACAAATAATTTACATAAAAATACAAATAATTTTCAAATATCTGTTTGCTCATAGATAACAGGTGCGACGCAGAGAGTAATTGGCCCATTCGGATGGGGCTGCAGAATAAACCGACAGCATCTCTGCAGAGGGGTAAGATATCCCTTCTACGAGTGTCCTAGATATGTCACTAAACAATCTGATGTTGAGGCTCCAGTTATGCTGGAGCTTTCGAGAATGCGGAATATCCCTTTATGGCCATCGCTCCCTGGTAGAACTCGGGCCCAGAGTACAAACGCCTATAGGGTCCTATAAATGGGTCTAATAGAACTAAACTGTGTACTTATCCACAACTGAATTGCTTGAAATAGAACAGTTTTGACATTTAAACCGAGTACTTATGCAACATTGAAGGGCTTGAAATAGAACTGCTTATAAGTATAAAACTGGATTTGACATTAAATAACCTTCAATGGTTGATATGTCATAAAGCCAAATCAAACCAAACAGAGTAATTGCAATGAAGGAGTACTCCATACTCCTCCAGATTTCAGGACCAAGAGCCTCACCACAAGATGCATTTTAGTGTCATTACTAAGGACTTTTTTTGTGGGGCTTTTGCCGTACCCTTTTTCGAGGGACATTTTGTGTATTCTAAGCTGCGCCGACAGAGCAAGGTAGAATCCTTGTAATTTGCACCCATAACAATTCTGCTCCCTTAAACATATTACCCTTATTTCTCAAATGTTTGCATTCTTGTATTCAAGTAAGATTTTACAAGCATTTTAGATATGTCTTTAGAAACGGCCAATAGAGACTTTATCAGTGCAAAAATCACCGTAAAATGAGGAAGTCGGGCAAGATTTGCGGAAGACGCATTTCAAACACGAATCTTATTATGTCAAAGAGCGAAAAGGAAATAATAATAATAATAATAATAATAATAATAATAATAAGAAGAAGAAGAAGAAGAAGAAGAAGAAGACGTAATAAGAAAATGTGAAACTGTTTATTGAGGAAGAACAGCTGCTATGTCGGAAATTGTTCTGTTTATATTTTTCTTCTTAGAACGCAGAACATGAAAGACACCGCCGACCAGAAACCTCAATTTCTAAATAATTGTATTTTGAAAAGTTATGTCGTAATCTTCTTTGGATAATTGTCGGGTGGAGGGTAGTTACTTCCGGGTATAATTAGGAAGCAAGGTGAATCAATGTTGTCCAGGGTTAAAAAAAAAAGGAAAAAAAAAAAAAAAACTAAACAAAACAAGGCAAAAACAATGCTAAATCTGTTCTTAAATTATAAACATTATTTGTTTGAAGTTTTAATCTTTTCACTGCGTCTTGAGTCGAATTTCTAAAAGCGAGTGCAAATAAAGTCAAATTGCTAGCACCGTGTCTTGTGCAACAATAGTTGATTTTCATTCATCCGTCCATTTGTTTGACTTTATATTCCACCGGCTTGGAAATCTTCGAACAATTATATATATATATATATATATATATATATATATATAACATAATCGTGCATGTCACATTTTCAGCTATATATATATGAATTGGTAACGTTGCTACTTCCTACCTTAGTTCTTAAGATTCGACGTGCAAGAAGAAAAAAGGAACTGATAGAATGACCAAAGTTAAGCATCGCTCCCTACTGCTCCTCATACTTTTACAGCACGGGCTTGCAAGTGAGCCCGTTTGCAAATGTCCATAAAGAAGATATAAAAGAGAAGGTTTCTGATCTTTGTCTTTATTTTCTACCCCTCAAAAACTACTTGGGAGTGAAAAGTGCGCATCACAAGGCAAACAGGCAAATAAAGTGATATATGTATATATATGTGTGTGTGTGTGTGTGTGTGTGTGTCTGTTATTATAGGTCATTCTAAGGGACTTGTAAATTTTCTATGGAATACGTTTGGCTTGTTAAAGAATCATTTTTCCTTTTTCTATATTTGAAGAGGCACGTTTCATTGCGATTTTTGATCGACTGAAGAGCGACTAGAAGGATAATTTTAATCGCCCGAATACGTTTATACTTCACTGAGTCGATCGGGCGTGCGGAATCTCAAAGGCTATGTACATATATATAAACAGGATTTAGCACTGAATAATCTAAAAGGGTTGATATTCCATAAAACACGACCAAGTCAAAACTTATTAGAATAAGACTGTATCATTTTTTTTGTTTTAATTCCTGGAAACACAGCCGAATACGCTTTAAACCTAAAACTTTTTGAGCCAGAGGTCCTGAAAAGGGGTTTATATATATATATATATATATATATATATATATATATATGTATGTATATATATATATATATATATATATATATATATATATATATATATATATATATATCATTTCAAGAAAAAACAATATTCGGTCACATTTGGATAATAAATACATTTCCATCATGTTAAGAGCATTGATACGAATCAAAGATTCTAAAATAACTTTCAACAGGACTTCATCAGATCCAATAAGAAAATGAAATAAATTACTTACAGATAGGGATAGTCAAAGGAAGGGCTTCCTTTGACGATCCCTCCTATCTGTTTGAAATTCATATCTTCTTTAAGGACATTCGAAAACTATTGAATGATTTCATGTATTACAATTTAGCACTAATAATTCTATTTGATATTAATAACTTGTTTGTACACAGTTAAATGGTCTCAGATATTGCAATTTAACCTGGGTAATATTATCTAATATTAATCATTTCTTTTCACGCAGTTAAATGGTTTCAAGTATTGCTTTTTAATACTAATAATTCTAAGTCATTTTTATTAATTAGACAAGGTTAATTTTTGTTGTAATAAGCCGTATAAAAAATGATACGAACATTTTTTTATACATATTTGTATTAAACAAAACTGACGTCAGCCATTCAAGCATTGGTTGACATAATGAGATGATTACTATTTGAATGATTGTTTTGCTTTGGTTTTATGGTATATCAAACATTGTAGGTTATTTAATGCCACACCTGGGTTATTCTTATATATTAGATATATATTTTGTAACCATAAGTCAACAAAGTTAAATTATTCTAATTATTGCTATGTATCACTAATGATTCAATTAAAAATCAGTTTAGACACAGTTAGATGATCAAACAATTCTATTTCAAGCAATTCAATCTAGAATAACTTATCTGTTTGCACTCAGTTTTAAAGTTTAACTGTTCTGTTTGACCCATTGATAGGACATTATCAGGTGCTACTACTCCGGGCCAGAGTGTACCTGGGAGCGATGGCAATGAAGAGGTACTCCGTATTCCTCAAAGTTCCAGCATAACTGGAGCCTTGTCATTAGATTGTTTAGTCATATACAGGATACTCATTGAGGAGGCTTTACCTCTCTGCAGAGATGCCATCGGTGTATTCTACAGCCCCAGCCGACTGGGCCAACAGGATACTCGTTGGGGAAATCCAGGAAAGTTCTCCTCAATGCGTTTAGCGCTTATAAATTTAATTATCCTGACCAGAAAATACGGGAAGCCCTGGGTGCGACAAACGAAAACACTGGAAAACTGTTTCGATCATATCAGGTCACATCAACTGTGCATACCGTAATCTCCTCCACTGAAGATCGAACCAGTGACCGCAGAATACAGATGCGAAACTCTACTAGTGAGCTACTGATCCACATCGCACAAAAGCGATGCCAAATTAATTATTCATGGTAAATCCGTAGCCAATTAACCTGATGTGTCTTGTAATTACGTCCTTACAGAGGACACGATCACCTCTAGGGCTACATCTTCCCAAAATGGAGATACGCATCCACGTAATCATAACCTCGTGGGCAAGGAAATAGATGTACAATTTTTTTTAATGGGGGAATTATGTATTATAAATTGAAAAAAATTAATAGACCTTTAGAGCTCTTTGTCTTTGACCGAAGAAGACCTTATTGCGGGTAGTTTTTATTTTATTTAATTGTTAAGATTTCAAGTCTTTTAGGAGGAGGGCTTGGATATAGACTTACAGTTTAGGTGGAGTCGATGAAAATTTAAGAAAAAAGTGTTTGATGGCTGAACTATGATGCTATGAAATGTTTTTTATGAATACAAGATTTGAGAAAAATCCTGGAAAGTTTTGCATCGGCCAAATAAAATAATTTTCTTTGCTGAGAGAGAGAGAGAGAGAGAGAGAGAGAGAGAGAGAGAGACGGCGCGAAAAGTTAATAATGAAATACGTCTTAAGATAACCGATATTCTGACCTTATTAATCATTGGCGTTATTGCGACTATGTTGTTTTAAACTTTAACAGAAAAGATTTTCCATTTGAATTTTCATTTTTTTTCTTCTTTTTTTTACTTTCATTTTCACCAGGAGGCCTCATGAAGAAAACGCATAAAGACTATTATTATCTGATAAAATTTCTATTATTTTTCTATTGCTCCCAAGATAGGAATTGTTTTTTTTTCTTTTTCTTTAGAGGCGGGAAACGACATTTTTTTTTCCAACGACGTCTCATTGACGCGCAGATACAACCAGATAAGATAATACCGGCCGAAATAATTTAGGGATTCTCCCTTCACACCCCCTCCCTTCCTTCTCGTACTCCTCATCTTTAGTTGAACATGAGACAGATACTTTTTTTTCAAACTGTTTCACGTGCGATAAAGCCAAGGCGGCTTTATCACGGGGAAACTAAAAGGAAAAAAATAATACCTCCCCCCCCCCCAAAAAAAAAAACAAAGCAAAGAATAAAAACAAAATAAAATAAAAAAATACCTGTGTAGAGTTTTCGACCTTTACAGAGATTGTACTTAGGACTGAGATAAAAGTTCCCTAACGAGGGGCAGAGTTAAGGGCTAACCCTTCCAAAACTAATTTAATTCCTTAATTTGTATCTATTTTAACGCAGCACAAACGTAAATTCAATTCTTGGATTATTGATGAGAGGAATTCTTTTGGAGGGGCTTTGAATATGCGAAATGTATCCCTTGCAAAGCATAAGATCGCCTCTGCTAACTCGAAGGCACAAAACTGCTTCTGATGACAAGGAGTGGTAGAGGAGTCAGGAGTAGTCTTTCATTGCCATTACTCCCAGGTTCCCTCGGATGATCAGAAGTGGTAGTATCTGTTAGGGTCCCATCAATGGGTCAAATAGAGCTGTTTAAAAAATGTTCTTATTCAATAACATCGAATGTAAAAACCACAAAAAACTTTTGACAACTACACAAAAATGAAACGAACTATGAACTCGATTTCTTAAGGTACAAAATAATACTAGTCAATCTACCAAACTTATATTTAGGACAGGCCAAAGAGAATTTTATTGAGAGTAGGAATTTGGGATTTTATACTTAAGACCTCGAGTATTTTAGTTTTGGGCGGCAGAGGGTTTGGGTAAATGAATAAAACGTAGCTGACGGATGGGTTGTGTTTTATGGCTTATCAACCCTTCTTGGTTTTCCAATGCCAAATCCTGTTTATATATATATATATATATATATATATATATATATATATATATATATATATATATACTATTTGATTTGAAAGCGAATCGTTTGTATGTATTTTCAAACGAGATAATTCGTTTGTACGCACTTACATGGTTTCAATTAATTATTAGTATTCGATAACAGCGAGTGCAAAAACCACTAACACAAAAAAAACAACTTTCGCCATCTACACCAAAATGAAACGTACAACGAACTCGATTCCTCAAAGTACAAAATAATCCTTTTTAATCTAACAAACTTACATTCAGGACCCGCCAAAGAGAATTTTATTGAGAGTAGGAGTTTGGGATTTCATAGTTTATTGTCAATAATTGCTAATACAAAAAATTATATTAAACGTAAATAATTTTTTACGCACAGTTGAATGGTTTCAAGTATTGCTATTTAACATGAATGAATTTATCTATAAAATATTCCCTGCTAATTCAATATATATCATTTGTTTGCATACAGTTGAATGGTTTCAAGTATAGTAAATGACTGAATAGTTCTAATTTGACACATAGATAGGACTCAAATAAGTACGATCAGTCCGGATCAGAGTCGACCTGGGATTAATGTCATTGAAGGGTTACTCCACATTCGCCAAAGCTTTTAGGCTGTATCATTACCATCAGATGTAGTTTTATGTCATACTCAGGACACTCAAAATTTTGTTTTCTCAACGCGATTGACTCTCAGTTACCGCTTTGTATCATCTTTAAGATAGAAAGGGGCCAGTGTTTGTTTGTCACAAAAGCAATTTGAAGAATAGAGGCAGGATAATCTCATTGTTGATTGGGTTTGACATGACCAACAAAGTGATTGGTAGGCCAGTCCGCTGGGGATGTAGAATACAACGACTGCATCTCAGGAAAAAAGTAAAAAAAGACATAACGTGTATCCTAGATATGACGCTAAACAATCTGATGATGAGGCTCCACTGACGCTGAAGTTTGGGAAATGCGGAGTATCCTTCATTGCATTGTTCTCGGGCCCATTCTGTCCCTGAGTGGTAACACAAAATAGGGTCCAATCTATGGGTCACATAGAATTGTTTGACAGCATGCAAAAAAATAATTTATGCTAAATTGAATTGCTTGAAATAGAACTGTTTCTTCATTTAACTGTGTGTAAACAAATGACTGTTTAATTGAATTGTTAGTGATACATATCAATACATGGGACCATTTACTGTTTGCATAGAATGAATAGTGTAGAATGGAATAATTATTGCTAAATAGCCATACATTTAACCACTTCCTTATGTGCAAACAAATGACTGATGTTACATTGTTACTATTACATAGTAATACTTGAAAAGATTAAGAGTGTGCAAATCAGTTATTAATAGTAAACAATATTCATGTTTGAAATGATTTAACTGTGAACAAAAGAGTAGCTCGTTTAAAAATGTATGTACAAAATTAGTTTACAAGTCATATATATTTGATATACATTTAAAAACAGGATTTGGCATTAAATAACCAATAATGGTTTATATGTCAAAAACCCCAAACAAACAAAACCAAAGTGATCGGATCACACCTCTCCGACCATTCGTCTGGCCCCGTAAGTGTCAAAGTGGAGTTTTGTGTGTTGTTTTGTACCACTGAAGGACTAAAGGAATGAAGGGACCAAAACACACTTCTTTATAAAGATATAACTCTTTCTTCTTTATTATTTGAAAGGTCGGCAGTAAGTATGTGACAGACAGACAGACAGAGACGAAGGATTCAGACTAAGGCTGACGGAGGACTGCTCCGTTGACACTTTTTGAACGACGTTGTGATTCTATATCCAGGGCCTTACGTTTTTGCTTCTTTGACGGGTGGTTCCCATTCGGGTGCCGCCGGAAGCTACATGTCCCCCTCTGGGCATTTGCTGGCTGCCCTCCAAATCTGACTGACCGACTGACAGTGGGTATCTGTGTATGAATAATTTCATAATGCCTATGTATTCCTTCCGGCTCTCAACATACGTGACATGCTTCCGCTGAAACACCCTGATTTGGAACCCCTAACCGTCAAAGGTCAATATGCAACACTGGTCACGTGAGAAACGTTGCCGAAGAGGGGCTGTTTGTTCATTTAACTGTGTGTAAACAAATCATATTTACCAACCCCTCCGTTCGGGCAGGTTATGACACACGGTCCATTTTTAAGCGGAGTTTAGCAGGTTTGAATTCAGAGTTTTCCTTCAGAGTTGCCTCACTAAGGCTGAAGAACCTAGTCTATCCTACTATTTACCCATAGCTGGTGGGAGAAATAATTGGATTCATACCTTTCTATGTGATATGCAATCAGTCTCGTCCAGGATTTGAACTCGTGTCGCCGTGTCCATTTCCTATGACAATAACCATTACACCACGGGCACCTCCACTGTGTGTAAACAAATGTATGTGTAATTGAATTGTTAGTGATATATAAAAATACATGGGACCATTTACTGTTTGCATAGAATGAATAGTGTAGAATGGAATAATTATTGCTAAATAGTCATACATTCTTTACCACATATACTCAGGTAAGATTAGATTCACGCTATAAAATATAAACAATTTTACTCATCGATATCTGGTATGTTTGTTTTATGGTGATCTTGAGTCAACTGCCCCAAAATATATATTGTCTTAAATTGTACATTGTCCTGAGAAAGACAGTAATCGGCATCCCATGGTGAAGCTTTAGTTCTTTCGTGAAATACACCTTCATTGTTATTACTTTCAGGTTCACTCTAGCCGGAGTGATAGTGTCTATTAGGGCCCCGAACTATGGATCAAATAGACCTGTTTGGACATCCCTATTATAAATATTAGAAATACGTGGTACCGTTCATCTATTTTCTTCTTCTTCTTCGAGTTTAGAAAATACTTTTGCCCAGGACTAGTGTACCCAACAAATATGTCTAAAATCAAAGTATTACACCTGGTTCAAGGAAACACAGTCGGTGAGGTTTAGAATATGCAAACTGTACCGGCCCATTGGCTTAGTCGTAGAGTGTTCACCAATGGCCCAGGAGACCGGGGTTCAATCTTAGGTCGAGTCATATCAAAGACTCAAAAAGTGGTACTTGATACCTCCTTGCTTAACACTCAGCATTATAAGGTACGTTTCAAGAGTAAAGTGGAGCAATCCAGGGAAAAGAGTAGCGCCCTCCCCTACACCTCGGTGTAGTAGCTATTGAAAAGGGAGCTTTTAGGACACCCTCGACTCCGGTCGCCAACTTTACTTACTTACTTTACCAACTCAACGGAAAGGTAAGACGACCGACACAAAATATAGATTAATAAAATAGATGTCCTGAATGTGACACAACATTTGATAGTGAGGCTCCAGTTCTGGAGATCTTGGGACTGTGGAGTACCTCTTCATTGCCATTACTCCCAGGTCCACTCTAACCCGGAGTGGTAGTACCTGTTCAGGGTCAAATAGATCTGATGAAAAATTATTCGTGTTCGATAGAAACGTTTTTAAAAAAACCCTTAAGTAACAACTAAAGAAAAAAATATGAATATGAATGTACAATGAATGCAATTCCCGAACCTCCAATCATGAAATAAGTGTAGACGGGTTGAAATGGTGTTAAAATCAATCAGTCATCATAATCATCTTATAATTATTAGGGTGGAGGTGCCCGTGTTGTAATGGTTATCGTCGTAGGAAATGGACACGGCGACACGAGTTCAAAACCTGGACGAGACTGATTGCATTTAACATAGCACTAATACCCTTGGGAAAGGTATGAATCCAATTATTCTCCTTGCAGCTAT
Organism: Sepioteuthis lessoniana; assembly: GCA_963585895.1. NCBI lineage: Eukaryota > Metazoa > Mollusca > Cephalopoda > Myopsida > Loliginidae > Sepioteuthis > Sepioteuthis lessoniana. Next base: position 68,462,228 of record OY757913.1, on the reverse strand, counting down.
GGGTGAATAGTAGGGCAGACTATGTTCTTCAGCCTTGGCGAGGCAACTAGTCTAGGAGAAGGAAAACTCTGAATTCAAACCTGTTAAACTCCGCTTAAAAAATTGATCTTGTGTCATATCCTGCCCGAGCAGAGGGATTGGTAAATATATATAATTATTAGGGTGAGTCTAAAGTTTTGAACTCTTTGTATATAATTGATTCCATGGCCATGTTCGAAGCCATCGAGCCAAATGAGTAGCGCTTGGAGAGTATCAGACGAGTTCGTCATCTTGCAGTCCTGTGTGGACCTTGCCAAAAGTACCTGGACCTACCGAACTGTGCTTAATGGTTTAACTCTCAAGCACATAGACGAGTGGATGTTTGCAAGGAACTCCAGTAAAACCTGGCTGATCAGCGTTCCCTCAATACCGTGTGATGAAAAGCGGATACTTTCTCGCTATCATAATGTGAAAACCAGTGGTTAAAAAAGAACCAGCTTCTGGAACTTGTCACCAAACATGGGCATATAGAACTCAAGTTGATTCTCTGTGTCTGCCGGAATTCATCATCATTATGTGGTACTGTAAGCACAGATTTCCCTGACCCTCTTTCGCCATTCGTTTCTCGTACATCGCTTCCGACTGGTCTTCAACCGGCATCCGCAGAGAGCTATTGTGAATAAGTTCTAGCTGGTCCACCAACACTTGCTCCTCGTGTGAACGGATCCATACGAGTACATCTCTTAAGAGATCGTTCTTACTTCTCCTGTAGTATCCTGCATGTCTTGTTCGTCTAATTTGGATAGTTTCCGAGATGGGTGGTAGGTAGCCGTACATTTCAGTCCGGGAACTACAGCTACACTTCTTTAAGGGTGGAGTCTATTGATGAGGTTAAATACAGCCATCAAAAGATTACCATGATTCTCACTCAAATCTGGTGGAATTATGAGGGAGTAATTCCATACGAGTTCTTTCCGAACGGTTGAACCATCGATCTCACCCTGTAATCCGAACAGCTGCCATTATGCGGCAAAAATAGCCAGCACTGGTTTACTGCAAGCGAGCTCTTCTGTGACAAGATAAGACAAGATGTGAGTTCCTATCGCTTGAACGATCACGAACATTCTTCAGGAATTTGACGGAATCGCACTGATGTCACACCGAGAATAGTTAGGATCTAGCTCCCTCGATTTTATTAATTATTCCAGTCTAGGGCTTACTTCCTGCGCACACAATGCCTCAACAGCCATGAGGAGATGGAAGCTTCAGTGAAGGAGTTCTTCATCTTGAAGGACAAGAACTAGTATTAGCGTGGAATCAAAGAACTAGCAGAAAAGTTGTTTCTCCCTGCATATAGTCCAGTCCTAAGTCCCTCCGATTATTACGTATTTCGATCCCTACTTCATTCCTCCGCTTCTGACGCTTCAACATCCTAGGAAAGGTAGATGTGTCAGTGAAGAACAAGCGTAGGACCAAAGAACTAGCAGAAAGTTGGCTTCAGTCGGTGAAACATGTCGCATTCTACTCTGAATCATAGGCTGCTTTTGTTGTAACGTAAAATATAAAGAAAATAAGTAAAAGTTGGCGACCGTAGTCGAGGGCGATCCGAAGGCTCCCTTTTCAATATCTACTACACTGAGGTATAGGGGAGGGCGCTACTCCTTTACCTGGATTTAATCTTGATACATACCTTATAATGCTGAGTGTTAAACAAGGAAGTATCAAGTACCATTTTTTTAATCTTTGGTATGACTCGACATCGGATTGAACCCTGATCTTCCAGGCTGTTGGCGAACATTCTACCTACTAGGCAAATAAGTCGGTACAAAGAAAATGATAAAGAAAATAAGCTACCAAAATATTACAAAACTTTTGACTCAACCGAGTATTGTTACTTATGATTACTACTAACCGGAAACCGTATAATTGCTAAGAAATCTTTTTGCATTTGATAGGAATACTTGATATTATATGACTGTGCAACAAATAATTAGATAAACAAAAGCGAAATTTTCAAAAAAGTATACTAGAACATTAAAAATATAGTTTTGGTTACAATCAAATATTCACATATGAATCAAATATTTGCATTTAATACCTATGAGGAGTTGATGTGCTATTAAACAAATGAATTAATCCAATCGGCACGGCTGTGTGCAATATTAATAATTTTGTCAAAGTAGGCGTCATACTGGGTATCATATTTAATTATTTCCTTCGCTACAACCTTGTTATCAAGGCTCAGAGTGGTTAGCAAGACCTCCTGGCACATTTTTGAATCTATGATACCATGATGCAGGTGTCTCTGTGGCATAGTGGCTAGCGAGCCGGACTGTGATATCGTAGAATGGTTTTATGGTAAATTTATTTCTGTTCAAATTTGGACAAATAGATGTCTTGCAATCTGTATTTCACAGAGCTTTTTAAGGGTAGCAACCATCTTAAATAACCCAAAGAAACAGTAAAGAATTACGAGCATCTTGTTTTCTTCAAAGAAGAGGAGTCCCCGTGGTGTAATGGCTAAATCGTTGTAAGTGCGTTCAAACTCGTGCTATTAAGTTCACTTTCGAACTAATACTCCCGGGAAAAGTATGAACCCTCTTACCTCGCTAGCTATGGGTTAATAGCACCACAGAAGATTTTGTATAAGTATGGCTTTAGCATTACATGAACCACGAAGGTTGATATGCCCCGATACCGATTACTTTAAACATGTAACGATTATTTTCTCTTGTGCTTTGTAGAGCTAATTAGGACTAAAAACCATCACATGTACTGCATTGTTCCTTGTCTACATTTTTTATGTTGTTGTTTCTCAAGATTTTTTTTCGGTTTGGTGGGATTTTATGGCATACCAACCTTGTAGGTTATTGAATGCCAAATCCTCTTTATACATACGTATTAAATATATAGGATTTGGTTTGATTTGGTTTTATGGTATATCAACCATTGTTGGTTATTAAATGCCAAATCATCTTTATACATATATATTAAATATATATGATTTGGTTTGATTTGGTTTTGTGGCATATCAATGTTTGGTTGAAAAGTGCTACCGAGTCAAATCATCTGGAGGTTTCAGGTTCAATCCCAACTACAGGTAAATATCAAGGAATACTTGCTATAACTTAACACTTAATACATGGTTAACGGAATAAGAATTATCCACCTCCGTGGAGTCCTTTCAAAATTCTGTAGAGGCTCCTGAGTTCGTTATAAAACACCTGAAGAATGCCGAAAACATATCGGTCGAATCGTTGAGAGTATAACAAAGAAGAAAAGATGCCGAATACTTTTAGTGGTAAAAATTATTAAAAATCACTTCAAAAATTTTGGCGAAAAAGAAAAATTTATAGTAGCTACTTAGTCAAAAGAATATTTATAACGTATTTTTTAGAGATTAAGTCGAACGACTGTATCGTATGTAGCACTTCGCGGCTGATTAGGATTAATTAATTGATTTCTACCGCATCTCAATCCGTATAGTTTGATTTTATGCCCAAAAGTTAGGGAATGGCGTTCAATGTACATTTACATTTTTATGTTGTCGCTTCTCAAGAGGTTTTTTCGGCTTGGTTTGGTTTGGTTTTATAGCATATCAACTATTGTAGGCTATTGAATGCCAGACCCTCTTTAAACATATATATTAAATATATATGATTTGGTTGGGTTAGGTTTTATGGCATATCAACCTTTGTAGGTTATTTAATGCTAAATACTCTCTCTATCTCTCTCTCTCTATATATATATATATGATTTGGTTTAGTTGGGTGTTATGACATATCAACCATTGTAGTTTTCAGACTTTTTTGTACAGGCATTTACAATTGTCGTAGACTCTTGAAAATTCACTATATTATTTCTCTTATGAGATGACTGACTAATTTTTATGATTTCAGCTTCAAATGAACAGCTACATCAGCAATTAGAATACACCCTACTAAAGCCTGATTGTCAGAGCTGATGAATTTCAAAAATCCAATCTGACCCTTAAGAAGAACGATATGCAATAAAATTCTGTTTTAAACTTGGAAAAATGCCACAGAAACGTATGGAATGCTTCAGACTGCTTTTGAACAATCTTGCATGAACCGAGCATCAGTTTTTGAGTGGCATAAGAGATTCAAGGAAGGCAGGGAGTCTGTGAGGGATGATGTGAGGTGTGGAAGGAGTAAGGAAGTCAATACACCAGAGTTGATTGGCCAAAGGGTTAGGGTTAGGCTTACTATGTTTTAAGGGAGTTCAGGAAGAGATTCTGTCGGAAGAGGCCAGCACTGTTTAAATTGGGTCAGTGGCATTCCCATGAGGACAATGCACCAATCCACAACTCCAACCTTGTCACAGGCTATTTGACCAAGATGGGCATCAAGACAGTTCCTCAGCATCCCTATAGTCCGGACCTTGCTCCCTGTGATTTTAGGTTATTCCCTAAGCTCAGTGGCTGTCGTTATGAGACAATTGAGGAGATGAAAGAGGCTGTAACGAAGATCATTGACACGCTAATACAAGAGGACTTCCATGGGGCCTTCCAGAAGTTGTTGGAACCTTCCAGAACTTGTTGCATTGCAGCCGGAGGAGGTTACTTCGAAGGGGACTAGAGTTTCATTTACGTACTATCAATAAAAGTGCTCATACGAAAAAAATCTGGAAACTTATTTAATAATCCTCGTATATATCAAATATATATGATTTGGTTGGGGTTGGTTTGTTCTTATGGCATATCAACCATTCTTGGTTATTTAATGCCAAATCCTCTTTATACGTATACATTAAATTGATAAGATTTTGTTTAGTTGAGTTTTGTGACATATCAACCTTTGTAGGTTATCTGATGCCAAATCCTCTTTGTCCAAACCAAACCAAAACAAATATATTTAATATATTAAATATATTTGATTTGGTTTGGTTTGTTTTCATGGCATATCAACCATTGTAGGTAAGCTAATGTCAAATCCTTTATATATATATATATATATATATATACATTAAATATATATATGATATGGTTTGTTTTGGTTTTATGACATATCAACCATGGAAGGTTATTTAATGCTAAATCCTCTTAAGCAAAACCTCTAATATATGATTTGTCAATACATTTTGCTTATAAGGTTTTTTAAACGAGCCTAGGCTTATTCTTTTGTACACAGTTAAATAATTCCAAATATTGCTATGTATCACTAATAATTTAAGTAAACATTAATTTATTTACAGACAGTTAAATGATCAAACAAAAAAAAAAAGATCTTAAGCCCAGTTGACTTCAAACAATTCAATGTAGCATGTCATTTATTAGCACAGAATTTAAAAGTCAAAGTTTCATTTGACTCATTGATAGAATCCTATCAGGTGCTACCACTCCTGGCCAGAGTGAACCTGGGAGCAATGTCAATGAAAGTATATTCCAATTTCTCAAAAGCTCTAGCGCAGGAGTCTCATCATCAGATTGTTGACGATTTGTTACCCTTTTGCAGAGAAGCAGTCGGTGTATTCTACAACCCCAGTCAACTGGGCTTAAGATCTTTTTTTTAAATAGAGTTCGATCATATCACGTATTCCAATCAATTAAAAATAATTAGCATACAGTTGTATGGTCTCAAATATTCCAAGCTAATTTATACACAAGTATATGGTTTCAAGTAATTATTTCTATATAATACTAATCATTTGTTTGCAGTTATATGGTCTGCAATTTCATGGTGGTGCGCGGCTGAATGGTTATCATAGTAGGAAATGGGCACAGCAATGCAAGTTCAAATCTTGGGCGATGCTGTTTGTGTCACTTTCACGCTGAACCTTTTGTAAACGCCTGAATCCATCTACTACCCCAGCTATGGATAAAATAGTAGTCTCTTTATCCCTGGTATGGCAACCAGTCAAGGAGATTGAAAAATCCTAATTACAAATACAAATGTGGCTGGGGTCACCTATCCCCAAAGAGAGTTCACATGTAAATGCACGGTTCGGCCTGGCTTAACCTCCATCGGGTGTATACCATTTAAGAGATGAGAATAGAGAATTGAATGGTTTCAAGTAACTAATAACAATAATCCTAAGTAAACCATTACTGCTTCTAAATCTTAATCTAATCCTGATACAAATGATATACAGTTATATGATAAAAAGAATTGCTATCTAATCCAGATCAAACCTTCACAAGTGAATTCAAGTCACATAGGGTTCCTTTCATACGGCTTTGTGTCATATCTAAGACAAAAAAGCTTCGTGAATTAAAATTACAATCTAATCTAAATAATTTTCAAATTGATCTGTTTGATCCATAGATGGGATCCTAACATCCATAGATGGGATCCCTTCTGAATCAGATTGGAGCTGGTCGTAAAAGCAACGATGGTGAATTTTTATACATCTCAAATCTCCAGAACTGAAACATCACCATCAGACAGAACTTAATGTAATAGCCAGAACACTCCCCTTCTTTTAGGTTGGGTTGGGTTTTAATCAGAGGATACAGTCAGTATACTATGAGACAGGGGTGAGCGCGGCAATTAGGATCAACGTCTATATTTTACATTGCGCTTTTCCTCACTCTCCGATAAATGATAATCCCAGTAAATTGCAAGAAAAATGCAAGTAAAGGTAGGAAAATAAAGGATAATGTGAAGATAATTCAATAAATTAGTGGAGTCTTTGAGTGTAATTTAATAAATAAAAGGGAATCCATCTTTGTTCGAGTGTCATTCAATAAAGAAGCGGGAATCAATCTATCTACGAGAGTAATTCAATAAAGAAGGGATGAATCTATTTATCTTCGATGATCATTCAAAAAAGAAAAGGTAATCTCTATTTACGAGGGTCATTAAATAAAGAAAAGAGGAATCTATTTATCTATGAGATTAATTCTACTGATAAGTGGAGTCTATCTATCCCCAAGACTCATTCAATAAAGAAAGATGGAATCTATCAACGTGGATCATTAGTAGGAGGGAATCAATCTTTCTACGGGGTTCATTTAATAAAGAAGGGGCTAATCTACGGGGGTCAGTCAATAAATAAGGGGAATATTTTTTGAAAAAAAGCAAAATAATTCTTTTTTTCAGAATTTTTTTCAATAAATGTAACCTCTAAATTATTTGAAATTAGTTTTTAGCAAAAATAATTTTGATTTCAGAAAAATATTTCTTTTGAGGCTATTCAAAAAGGAAACAAATTAAACAGAGTGCTCCAGGCTAGAACAGCGGTCTGTCAGTAATTATTGGTGGTTAAGTATGGGAAATATACAGAAAAATGTAGGATATATACGGAGGAGCATGTTTTAGTCAAAAATGTTTACAAATGGGCTAAACATGGGTTTATCTCGACGAATCTAAGTCGAAAAGACAGTCCATGGAGTGGAAACACATTGACTCTCCTGTAAGGGAAAAGTTCCGCGTTCAGCAGTCATTAAATGTCATTCTGACAGTCTTCAGGGATGTGAAAGGACCTATTACTATTGATTTTCTTGACAAAGGGGTAACAGCAAACAGTGCTTTCTACTGCCAATTCTTTTAACAAAATTCCCTATATTTATTGAATAACATTCGTACAAGTCAAAATTATTGATAACAGTGATTGAAAAAGCTTTATCTATAAATAAAAAAAATGAACCATCTTTTAATATTAACGGGAAAGTTGCCAATTAAGGGTGACTTACGGTCAAGTCACGTTGAAAGAAGTTCTTCTCGTGAGATCAACCATTGTCGGTTATTTAATGCCAAATTCATTTTTTATACATATAAACAATTCTATTTCAAACAATTCATTTTAACAGAATTACACAGTTTAAATGTCTAAAAAGTTTCAAAGAACTCAGTTTAGCATAAGTACACTATTTAGTTCTATTTGATCCATAGATAGGATCCTGTTAGGTGCTACCAATTCAGACCAGAGTGGACCTGGGAGTAATAGCTTTGAAGAGATACTTGTTCAAGGGTATTAGCACGATGAGATATGTATGTAGAGGGAAAAGTATAAATAGACTGTGATAGGTGCTGTCAGGTTTAGGTGGATATATATATATATATATATATATATAGAGAGAGAGAGAGAGAGAGGAGTGGAGTGAAAAAACAGGATTAGAGACGGAGGGAGAGGTGAATGAATATTTGGATAGAAATGAATCCAAATAAAGATTTCATAGAATTTCTGCCTCTCTTTAAATTCGAACTCATGATAAACAAATAATTACTTTGTCCTCTCCGTCTGCTATAAATAAAAAAATACTCTCTTGACGCATATCCGTTCCTTAATATATATATATATATATATATATATATATGTGTGTGTGTGTGTGTGTATATATATATATATGTATATTTGTTGCCAAATCTACAAACTTTAATACTGTCGGTATTTTTTGCGGGGTGGAGGTCCTAATACGTCTCGTCTGACACACCCACCCACACCCTCACTGGCGGGAAGGTCCCTTTTCTTATCTACTTGACAAATATTTATTTCGGACCGCTAACAGCAATGTCATTTGTATAAACAGCATTTTGCATGACGGTTTTCAGTGTTTTCTTTACGTCCCAAGGTTGTTTATAAGCGATCGGCATCTTGATTCTATATGACTCTCTTCAAGGTTTCTTTTTGGGTCTCTCTCTCTCTCTCTCTCTCTCTCTCTCTTAGACTGATTCTTTGCAGCTTTTTTTTGGTCATATTTTCCCTCCCTCTTTTGTATTCTCACTTTACTTTCTCTCTCTCCTTCTCTTTCTCTCTCTCTTTCACTTTCATCCTTCTCTCTCTCTCTCTCTCTTTCTCTTCTCCCTCCCTCTCTCTCTTTGTTAGACCAATTTGTTAACGGTCTCTATTCGAAGTTTTACTTTTGGTCTACTTTCTCTATTTTCTCTCTTGATTTTAATCTGTCTCTTTCTGTCTCTCTTTGCGCCTCCGTCTCCCTCTCTCTCTGTCACACACTCTTTCTCTCTTTCTCCATATATATATTTTTTTCTTGGACTCTAAGATTTTTTTGCTCCCTTCAGGGATTTTTTGGTCACACTTAATACCCCATTTGCATTTTCTTTTGATTCTCTCTCTCTCTTTCTCTCTCTCTCTCTCTCTCTCTTAGACTGATATGATCTCAGTCTCCCTTCGCGGTTTCTCTTTTGGTCATTCTTTCTTACTCATTTGTATTCTCTTTTGACTCTCTCTCTCTCTCTCTCTCTCTCTCTCTCTCTCTCTCTCTCTTAGACTGAGATTTTCACTTTTCTTTTGGTCGCACTTTTTTCTGTTTTTGCATTCTTTCATAGTAATACTTTCTCTCTTTCTCTCTCACTCTCTCTCTCTCTCTTTCTCTTGTTTTTCTCTCTATAAAACCAACTTATTCTCTTATTCGTTTTCTCTGGCCTCTCTCTTTCTTTCTTTCTTTCTATCTCTTAGTCCTACTTTCACTTTTTCTCTCGTCCACATGTTCTTTTTAACTCCTCTCTCTCTCTCTTTCTCTCTCTCTCTTTCTCTCTCTCTCTTGCTCCCGTTATCTCTATGTTCCTATCTCTCTGGACCTCACTTCCTCGCTTTCGTCTTTCTTGTTCGCCCTTTTTCTGTTTAGTTGTACATACTCCGTCATTCTGTCAACATTATTCTTTCCCCCTCTTTCTCTCCTTCATTCGTTTTTTTCCTTCTTCCTTCCCCTCTGTCTGTCTGTTTGTCTGCCAGTCTTTCTCTCTCTCTCTCTCTCTCTATATATATATATATATATATATAATTCTTAGAAAATGCTTAATCGCGTGAGAAATTATCAGCCGATGATCTGACTAGTCGAGAGAAATAAACTCAAACAAGGTTGTTTATGATGTTAGATTTTTCTAACGAGATAACAATGTATGTTTGTTTCACCATTGTTTCTAAGAAAAAATATTATTATTATTATTATTATTATTATTATTATTAATAATATTGTCCTTGAGAGTTTTTCACATCAGCGTTAGCTGATGGTTTTTCATTGGAGTCTGAGTGACAGCAAGTCTCCTTAAGTCTCCAGGACTCTTCTCAGTATTCTAGCCAATCTCACTTATGTGGTAATTTAGATGGTCTCCACTCGTCGTCTTATTTCCAAGTCCTCCAGTCCCTTTATTAATCCTTTGGTTATTGTACCAAGAGCACCAATCACAATTGGTATAACTGTCACTTTCATGTTCCATAATTTTTTCAGTTCCCTAGCAAGGTCAAGGCACTTACCATTCTTTGCACTTTACTTTAGTTTTATTCTGTAGTTAGCCGGAACAGCAAAGTCCACAATTCTGCAATTTTTTTATTATTATTGTAAGGTCTGGTCGTCTGGCCGAGATTAAGTGATCTGTTTGTATCTCAAAATGCCAGAGAAGTTTATATGTATCATTCTCCAGGAAAGATGTTGGGTTTATTATTATTATTATTATTAATAATAATAATAATAATATTTATTATTATTATTATTATTATTATTATTATTATTTATTATTATTATTATTAATAATAATAATAATAATATACTTCTAATGAGTTTTTCTCACCAGCGTTAGCTGATGGACTTCCACGGAAATCCAAATGAAAGTAAGTCACCTCAAGTCTACAGGACTCTTCTTAGTATTCTGGCCGATCTTAACGATGCTGTAGTCTGAATAGTCTCAGTTAAATGTCAAAACAGTTTTATTTGAAACCATTCAGTTTAGCATAAGTACACTGTTTAGTTCTATTTGATCCCTAGATAGGACCCTATCAAATGCTACCTCTCTGGGCTAGAGTAGACTAGGGAGCGATGGCAATCAAGGCGTACTCCGCAATCCCCAAAGCTCTAGCATTATTGGATCCTCACTATCAGATTGTTTAGTGAGGACACTCGTTGGGTGGGGGCTACTCGTCTAAAGAGAAGCAGTCTGTGTATTCTGAATTCCCAGCCGACTGGACCAATAGATAGATCGATAGATGAATGGATAGTTTACTTTAGTCAAAAGAAAAGTTGGGGACCATAGTCGAAGGTGACCAGAAGGCTCTCTTTTTAATAGCTACTACACCGAGGTGTAGGGAAGGGCGCTACTCATTTACCGGGATTGCTCCACTTTACCCTTGATACGTACCTTATGTTACTGAGTGTTAAGCAAGGTAGTATCAAGTACCATTTTTAAAGTCTTTGGTATGATGCGACCTGGGATTGAACCCAGGTCTCCCGTACCATTGGCGAACACTCTACCCACCAGACCAATGAGCCGGACCGGATTACTTAAAGTAGATACTAAATAGTAGATACTACAGCGAATATGTATGTGTATGAGTGCGTGTGTTTGTGTGTATGTGTACGTGTTTATGTGTGTGCGTGTGTATGTGTGTAATATCTGGCTGAAATAAATTATATATAAATAGACATGCTGATGCAAAAAACAAAAATGTGTGACGCATAAATCTCTTCATTAAATGATAAGTCAAGTACGGTTTCAGGCTAAACATCATTAATATTTATCCAAAGTGTCCCATCGCTATTTGACAATGCAAATAAACACACACACACACACACACACACACACACTCATACATACACACACACACTCATACATACACACACACACACACACATATATATATATATATATATATATATATATAATTAAAAGGGTAGTCTAGGTTCTTCAGCCTTGGTGAGGCAACTAGTCTAGGAGAAGGAAAACTCTGAATTCAAACCTGTTAAACTCCGCTTAAAAATTGACCTTGTGTCATATCCTGCCCGAGCAATTAAAAATATCAAATCCGGTTATCTTTAACAATTTCGCAAATATTCGCAGTAACTTCTAATAAGCATATATATATATATATATACATATATATATATATATATATATATATATATATATATATATATATGCACATGCACAAACCAGCATCTATCCTAGAAAATGACACACATAAACTCTTGTGGGACTTTGACATACAAACGGATCATATTATCATGGCCAGAGGAACAAACCTTATAGTAATCAAAAGAAAAAAAAGTATTTGCAAAATTGTGGACTTTGCTGTCCCGGCTGACCACAATGGTCAGCCGGGACAGCAAAGTCCACAATAAAATTGAAAGAATGTGAAAAGAAGGATAAGTACCTCGACCTTGCTAGGAAATTGAAAAAACTATGGAGCATGAAGGTGATAATTTTACCAATTGTAGTTGGTACTTTTGGTACAGTAACTAAAGGATTATTAAAGGGACTGGAGGACTTGGAAGTTGGTGGACGAGTGGAAACCATCCAAAATACAGCATTATTGAGAATGACCAGAATACTGAGAAGAGTCCAGTAAACATGAGGAGACTTGCTGTCGCTCAAACTCCTGTGATAGACCATCAGCTTAAACTGATGGGAAAAACTCTAATAATAAATAAATAAATAAATGTATATTAGTTTTTTTATATATTTACTTAATGGCATGGATGTTTATCTACGACCCATTGTTTCACGCCACCTTATTACGACAATCATCAGGCAGGGAAGAAAGATATTTGAGAAATCGAAAAATACAGTCAGGCGATTGTTTACGTAGAGATTTGTATGACTTTGTGTGTGTGTGTGTGTGTGCGCAGATGCGTGTGTATGTGAGTGTAAAATTTGTTTTGGAAAGTGTTAATGTGTGTGTGTGTGTGTGTGTGCATGATGATATTTGCGTCTCGTGGCAGGTTGTTTCCTGGATATTATAGTCGCAAAGTGTAGCAAAGCTTATATATATATATATATATATATATATATATATATATATATATATATATATATATGTTGTTCAAACAGGCATTGATATAGATTACGGAATATTTTTTCTTTATGAACTTCATATGTAACTGAATGGACCAACTATATATAAAATCAAAGAAGAACACACTTCCCAAATAAATAAAATTCACACCGGACAAAAAACAAATCCAATAGTTCTAAGAATGACCAGTGACAGAGTTGAAACCGCTTGGGGAAATATGGGATATTTTCAGTATAATCTAGGTCCCGAAATACGAAAAGAAACATGAAGACTTGAACGTCTTCTACACAAGAAGATCATAAAGAAAAAATATTCTGTGGTCTATAACAAAGTCTATTTCACTTGCAGCCAAAACATACAATATGTATATATATATATATATATATATATATATATATATATATATATATATAATCATCCACAGACAGACTGTGTCAATGTACCACAACTCATACACACACACACACACACACACACATATATATATATATATTTAACATTTAATTGGCCAAGCAATAACTCAAACCTAAGCTTGAAAGCTAATATATGCAATATAAATATTTCAAAAGCTTTGTAGATTATAAATTTAATTGTTTTATTTATCCCTCAAAATTATTTTGAGTATATAAAATCTCATACACCGAAAAATATGTAAATCTAAATAGTTACTATGGAGCAATAAAACCTGTATATACATGTTTTCCTGACGATATATTTACACAAACAGGTTCTTACATAGAAGAGCTGTATCCTTCAATACTGCCAGCACTCAGAATAAACGTTTTCCAGCTGCATATCTTGCTCGTCTTTCTTGCATGCATAGTGAGATGGGAGCTAAATGGTCGTACAGCTGCTTATTTGAAGAATGCTGCTTCTAGGTCGGTATTTAATTGTTCCTTTGAGGCCTAAATCACTTTCTTTCCCTGTCTTCATCTCTTACTCCTCAATTTCTATTTATTTACTTAATCTCACCGCCATATAATCGTAACTTTTGGGCCAGTTTGGCCTTACTTAAAATGAACCTTTATATATATACATATATATATAGGGTGTGATGGGCTGATTGCCGTGTAAATTACGCAAAAATTAAAATAACACCAATATCTCACCTTTTCTTATCAGAAAGATCAGGGTGAGGCTTCCAAGCTGCTGTACCTACATAATCCAAATTGGTCTCATTCAACTCTTTTCGAATTCTCTGCACTGTCTTCCGATTGACACCAAAACAATGTGAAATCTTCGTATTGCAGCTTCCGTTGTGAATGTCAAGAAGTACATCATACAGTTTGCGAATTTCTAGAAGAGTGAATTGCGTCATGCTGCTGTTTTTCTCACTGGCAGTGCTCGACAGACTCTAGTTTGGTGCACAGTAGACAAAACCTGAAATAAACTAGCGCATTCACGAAATTGATATATTCATGGGTGACTGTTTTGTTTTACGGCGTATTTTCGGGTCATTTAATGCCAAATTAACTCATTTTGATTCACTTTGGTTTGGATTCATCGCATCTCAACCATTGTAGGTCATTTAATGCCAAATCCATTTTTGTACACAGAAATAGTTCTATTTCAAATAATTCAGTTCAGCATAAGTACACTGTTTAGTTCTATTTGCCCCGTAGATAGGTCGCTATCAGGTGATACCATTCCTGGTCAGAGTGGACCTGGTAGTGATGGCAATAAAGTGGTACTCCACATTCCCTAAAGCTCCGGAAGTTTGAATTCTAATTTTGGTGGTAAAGACGGTTGTCTTCTGTTAAGATTATGCAGTAATCATAGTATCAAGCAAAAAAATGGGATTATTTATGCAAGGATTGGCAGTTCTGTCAAGAATCGGAGTGTAGAGTCTGTATGGCCTGCCTCTGATGAAAGTGTTACTCGCTCACCAGCAATTTTGCCATGGATTTGGTAGAGAATGGGAAGATGATAAGTATTAATTTGAAAGATTTAATTTGAACGATACTTGCTAAATTGAGTGACTCTACCATCTAGAACACATAGACACGTAAGTAGTACCCGTCCTTACATTAAAAACATTGTCATTTTTTATGGAAATTATACTTGTTAATAACAATTAGCAAATGTTGGCTTTAACCAATCTGAATAGTTACAGACTAACGAAGGTCAGTGAGGAATTCCCTTATCTTCAGAAGATAGTCGTACTGGGTTTGTTCACACGCCGAAATTTAACAGGCAATGACAGGGTAGATGCAATAGTTTTTGTTTGACGTCAACGTTCATTAGGAATTAAAGTAATTCAGTTTTTGATAAAATCTATAACAAAAAATGTAACTTATTAAAACAGAAAATTTTTGTTTCTCTTTATATATATCATGTCTTATATATATATATATATATATACGTCTGTGAGTGTAGTTGGTTGGTTGTGTTTTACGGCATGTCAACCAATCTGGGTCATTTAAGGCCACTTATTTTAAGACATATACTAAATATATGATTTGTAAAAGAATAGTTTGTCGGTAGCATAACTTTTAAACGGACTGGAGCTCATTTATTTGCACACAGTTAACATGTTTTAAGTATAACTATCAAACACTTACCGTTTTATTTGCACACGGATAAATGGTTTCAAGTTTGAAACTATTTAACACGAGTAATTCTATTCAATATTACACAGTTAAATAGTTTTTTTAGTATAGAAAATGATTACACATTTCTATTTCACCCATAGATAGGACTCTAACAGGTATTACCGTTCCGAGTCTGAGAGGATCAGGGAACAATAGCAATGAAGAAGTACCCCAAAAATCCCCAAAGTTCCTGGACTGAAGCCTTCCCATTGGATGGTTTAGTGTCATATTCAATATTTGTGTCTGCCTCCCACCAGACAGGAGTTGACACAAGGTCAATGACCCGAAGGTCGATTATAGTGGGTGTTAGAGGAGGGAAAGGTCGGACACTTGCCGAGACTCGAAGCCTGCTTGACTATGCTGGTCATCGACCCACTTAGTGCAATGTGAGCCAAGCTGGACAGGGACCCAAATCTGGGTCCATGCACGTATGCCTGATTATAGTTTAAACTGTACCACGGGGTCCTGTGCTATACAAGGGTGACAAAGGTGTCAATGATGCAGCTCGCCCACCCGAAGGTGGCCCAGCCGAAACTATCAACCTTTCGGCCTCAAGTCTGCCAAGGAGCATTGACCCTCCGGCGCAAATGCCAGACAGTCCGCTGAACAGCCAGGACACTTGTTGGTTTGGTGGGGGCTTACTTTTCTACAAAGATACAGTTAGCATGTTCTACAGCCCCAGCAGACTGGGCCACAGGACACTCATTAGGAGGGGTCTGAAGAGATGTAGTCGGTTTATTCTGTAGCCCCAGCCAATTTGGTTTCTTTGTTTAACGGCATATCAACTTTCATGGGTTATTTAATGCTGAGTCCATTCTTCTTGTGATAACTTTCTCAAGTCCGAAAGTGAACGTAATAGCGCGATTTGAATACGAACTCGCTCACTACGATTCCACAGTTTAGTGCTTTAACCTCAAGGACAGCCCCCTACGGAAATTGATTGGGCATATCTTGTATAGCAGAAAAAAATAACACTGCTAATCCCCCAAAATATTTTTTCTTCTTCTTTTATTAACCGAAATGTATGAAACGAGTAAAATGAGAGAGAATCGGAGATGGACGAGATTCACACAAACAGAAATGATGGTGTAGTTTTTCTGTAAAACTTCTCTACCTTTTTGCTTCGTTCTGCTTTCACAAGGCATCAAATTATCTTAGTTTCTCCTTGCTTCTCTACTTTCACAAGTCGAATGTAGAGTCATCTCAAAGTATCCATATTTACCAAACCCCTCAGCTCGAGCAGGATATGACACAAGGTCAATTTTAAGCAGAGTTTAACAGGTTTGCCTCACAGAGGCTGAAGAACCCAGCCTTCCCTACTATTTACCCATAGCTGGAGGGAGAATAATTGGATTCATACCTTTCCCAAGGGTATTAGTGTTATGTGAAATGCAATCAGTCTCGTCCAGGATTTGAACTCCTGTGGACGTGTCCATTTCCTATGACGATAACTATTACACCACGAGCACCTCATCTCAAAGTAATGAACCATCTCAGTTTCTCCTCTCTTCTCTACTTTTGTGAGTCTGGCATTATCTCAGGCCCCTCTCCTCCTTCGAACCCTAGGAAGTCTAGCACAAGGCCAGAACCCAGAGTGACATAACGCCCAATAGCTGTCTTGTCGGTCTTCTCCTCCTTGGGTCAAAATCTCCGTTGTTCTCGTGGTTCCATCTCCAATCTGCCACCTACGCGTCACAAGTAGACACGCCTTCTTCTAGTAAGACACCCACACAATTTCCGCGACACTTCCGCAGAGAAAAAAACCAGCGTCCTATTTACTTAAGGAAACAGGTCTATTTCCTGTTATGCCTTCACGCAATTTACGCAGCATGTCAAAAGGGATCTTCAAGCCACTATCCAACACGTGTACATTATATATATATATATATATATATATATATATATATATATATATATTGGGTTCATGTTTCATTGAAAACGGAAAAGATCTGGTGATAAACTTTTTATCCAGCTTTTCTGACTTACTCAACCGCTTTTCAGCGGTTGAGTAAGTCGTAAGTCTCAGTTAGTGCAGTCTGAGTATGGGTACTTTCGGCCATCTTCGGTCATTTCCGAAGATGTAGGTGCCCCTTAGGTTATGGAGAGCAGGAGAAATTTCGTGCTCAAGGAATTTTTAGGTGGGCATGACGTCATGTGTTAACGCGTCGGCCATTGATGCTGGTTTGTTGAGCACAGAATTAATCCAGCAATCCACGACACAGGGGAATATACGTTCGTGAGAACTACCGAAAATGTTCCAAATTACTAGTACTTAGATCGAATGAGACAGTAAAACCTCATATGTACATAAAATTTATTTGATATACGTACAAAGGAGGCCTTTGTGGTATAATGGTTACAGTTGTATGATAAGAGTTCAAATCCTTGACTAGATTGTTTAGATTTCACATAACGCTAACACTCTTAGAAAAGGTATGAACCTATATATTCTCCCTCCATCTATGGGTAAATAATGGGACAGAGAGGGCGCTTTAACCTTGGTATGTCAACCAGCGTAAGAGAAGGTAAACTTGTTGAACTCCGCACAAAATTAACCTTGTTGCATTCGACTCGTGCGAAGGGTTAGGTTAATATATGTATGCGTACCGTCACGTGATCCCTAACTGCTGTATCTTCATTCAAACAAGCTGCAATAGTCTACGTGTTCACGTATGATGTCACGCCCGTCTAAAATTCCGTGAAAACAGAATTAATCTTGAACTTCATAAGACTGGGGCACCTACGTATAGGAAAATGATCGAAGATGGTCGAAAGTATCCATACTTAAGCTGCACTTAGAGACTTAGTTTTTGAACTGTCTACAACCACAATTGAAACTTTTCGGTATCCAAAAAGAAAACCTGAATAAGCTAAATGTTATATTCTGTCAATCATTTTCAACAACACATGCCAACAATCGAATCTGCTGCATATATATATATATAAGTTGTAAGAGGACCGACAGTAGTCAAGGGTGACTCGAAGGCTCCCTTTTTAATAGCTTCCACAGCAAGGTGTAAGGAGGGTGCAGGAATGATCCAATTACTTTTGATTCATACCTTATAATGCTGAGTGTTAAGTAAGGACGCATCAAGTACCATTTTTGAGTCTATGGTATGACTCAACTTGGGATTAAACCGCGGTCTCCTAGGCCATTGGTAAGCACTCCAACTATCATGCCAATGACTCTGATATATTTATGGTAAAGAATCACAAAGAGGAGTGCTTAGCATAACGATAGTCATTGTAAGAAATGAAATCGGTGTCCCGAGTTCAACTCATGGGCGAAGCTGTATGCGTTTCACTTTGTGCTAATGTCCTTGAGAAGGTGAGAGTCTTTCTGTTCTTCCGGCAGCTGTGGGTAAATAGCGGGGCTGTCTGGGTTCTTTAGTTTTGGATTGGTAACCAGTCTAGAAGAAGGCTAATTTTGAATTGAAACCAGCTTTACTTTGTTGCCTTTAAATAAGAACTCATTTACTAAAGGAAAGCGAATTTCATTTTTGGTTTCTCATTATAAAGTGGACATCTGTCCGTTTTTATTCTCTTTTTAGCCAGAAAACAAAGTTATGACCTTTTCCTAAAAAATTTTTTCTCTAATTTTCCCCTCTCAAAAAAAAAAAGAGAATTAGAAAATACATAAAAAAATCGGGTAGTGTTTGATTTGTAGTGCACGTAGTAGCCATTAACGTTAACTGCTCAATGATGTTTATTATGTTATAGATCCTCATTAAACAAACAACAGTGTGCCGGTTTATTTTGCTATAATAAAAAGTGGGATTGATAAATTTACGATTTGCCTACATAATTCAAAATCCTACCCGTAGGGCGGTTTTAGAATGTCTAAAAAAATGTGTATTTGTATATCTTCATTATTAAGTTAGAATTTAAGTTTTTTACCCTTAAATGATAAGAGCTTATAGCAGCTGTGGCAAGTCGATTAATACAAGAACAAAGAATTTTTGTTATAGAAAATTGGCTATCATTACGTTCTAGTGACTTCTCAGTACACAAACACACACACACACACACACACACACACACACACACACACACACACACACACACACACACACACATACACACACACTTATATATATATATATATAGGTTGGGCTGAAAGTTATTTTACCGTAATATTATTTCGCTAACGTAGTTATATATAAACTTTTATAACTTTTTTTTCAAATTTAATTTCTTTGTCTTTTATATCAATGTTAAATTTTAAATTTATTTATTTTCCAGATGATGAGAAATTATGATGGCTGCTGTTCGTTGATTAACTTTAAACAAAGAATTGTTGTTATCAAAAGTTTTGCTATCACGAGAAAGAAAAAAACTATTTAGTAAAAAATATTTTAAAAAATAAACGTTAGGTTAAATTTATGTATTCCGTAAACACTATATTTAATTAAAATAAAGCTGTTAATAAAATAAAATTATGGAAAAGTAACTTTCTCTGTATTTCTCTCTCACTCTGTCTGTCTCTCTCTCTCTCTCTCTATATATATATATATACATATAATATTGTTGGTTCAACGAGAAAAAATAAATATTTAAAAATGGATTGGTCTGCAAATAATTTCAAATTTGGTATTTTGGGTTTTATTATTGTTTCCTATATTTGGGCTTCACTTGTTTTGACTGAGTGCAATTCCAGGCCCTACCTTTGTGATTGTCCCACTGGCTTCATGAGACCGTTAAGATTTTTGAGTTGTTTTGTTAACAACCTTTTTTTGTTCTTTCAATCCTTTTTACTTCTAGTTTATATAAACGTGTGTAGTTTGTTTTTATGTGTTTGTGCATGTATATGCATATATTCAATGTCTGTGTGTGAGCACCACGCATATATATATATATATATCTATGTAAACTTACGTATGCATACACATGTACAAACATATTTTCAAGGGCATTGGGTTGATTTAATATATGTGAGAATGTATGTAGATGTATTTTTAAGCTAGTTTCTGAGTGTATATGTTTGTGTGTGTGAATGTGTGTGTGTGAGTGAAGCGTTTTTTTTTAAATGTGTAGTCATTGGTCTTGTCATCATCACCGTGGTGCTAGCACAGATTTCCCTAACTCTCTCTCGCCATCCGTCTCTATCGTCTATCGCTTCCAACAGGTCTATCTTGTGTCCATACTGAGCTGTTGTAGATAAGTTTTGACTGATCGTCCTACACTTGCGTGTCCGTGTAAAGGGGTCCATTGGGGAACATCGCTTATAAATTCGTCCTTGCTCCTCCAACAGTGTCCCGCATTTCTTGTTCGTCTAATTTAGATGGTCTTTTTAGATCGGTTATAGGTAGTCGTACAGCTGCTGATTTGTGGGATGTTGCTTCCAGGATTTGTTTTATATAGCTTGTAGTATCCATGTACAATTGCCGTCAAGCTTTTTTTTATACGCTTAATCAGCGTCCAAGTGGTGCACAACTGCTGCTCGGAAAAAAAATTGCATTTTATTTTATCGGATAGATTTGACTTCTATATGACGGACAGACAAATCGATAGCTGTCCATTCCTTCGCCAACCGCGTATTGATATCATTTTCGGTAGATGAGACGTGTCTTTCGAGGTTGGCGAACTTGTCCACTAGTTTCAGAGAACCATCATTTAGTATAGCGTGTTTAGATAGAGAATTTGTTTCTATTTTTTGGTAATTTAATTTAACGTTGCTTTTATATAAAAAGACTATAGTTCAGTTTTTGTGTACATCATATACAAATTTCGTTAAATATTTTAAGCTGAAATTTTAAAAAATGTAACCATTTTTTAAAATTTCAGCTTAGGTTTCTGTTTCTTATGAATGTTGCTTTGAGGTGTTCGAAGGTATAGGATTTTTCTTCTATGATTACCTTACGTACTTCACGTCTTCTATTTTTGCATTTTGATACACCATGCGTTGTGAGTTCCCCAAAATTAGATGAGGTTTGTGAGTGTTTTAAGTATTTTAGTTGTCTTCAGCTTTCAATGACTTTTGTTGTGCTTTTAATTCAAGTATTATTTTTAAGTTGATCATAGTTCGTGAATGTTTTTCTGAATACCTCTGGGTTCTATTTGCTGTATGTTGATACATATCCTAAGGGTTGTTCGTTTCTAAGTTTTTTTAGATACGTCGTTCTTCTAATGGTATTGACTGCTAATTCAATTCTCTTATTAGTGTTACGGAATATCCTCTCAAGCTGAGGGTTACGCGTTATTCTTCTAGGCAGACTTGAGGTTTATGATAGTGACTATTGGACAGATTCTACGTACGAGGGAGTAAGAGATAGATTTTATGCAGCTTTTGGGGTGATGGCTCTTGAAATAGAAGTATTGTGAGGTGTCTGGGATTGTGGTAAATATATGTGATAATTTGGCCATTTTGATTTATATTTTTATTATCATTATTATTATTCTCTTTTGAGAGTTTTTCACACCAGCGTTAGCTGATGGTTTTCAACTGGAGTGTGAGGGACAGCGAGTCTCCTCAAGTCTCCAAGTCCCCCAGTTCCTGTACTAATCCTTTTGTGACTGTACCGAGCGCGCCAATTACAATTGGTATCACCGTCACATTCATGTTCCATAGCTTTTCAGTTCTCTAGAAAGGTACTTATATCTCTTGCCCAGTCGGCTGGGGCTGTAGAATACACCGACTGCACCTCTGCAGAGGGGTGAGACCCCCTAACGAGTGTCCTGGATATGACACTAAACAATCTGATGGTGAGGTTCCAGTAATGCTGGGGAATGCGGAGCACCCTAACATTTAAACTGTGTGCTTATGGTAAACTGAATTATTTGAAATGGAACTGTTTTTTACATTGAAAATGTACTTACACTAAACTGAATTGTTTAATATAGAACAGTTTTGACATTTAACTCTGAGTAAAGAAAATCTGTACTTATACTAAACTGAATTAGATGAATTAGAACTGCTTGACTAAACTGAATTGCTTGAAATAGAAATGTTTCCCCAATTAAACTGTACTTACATTTAAGCTGCGTACTTATGTTAAACTAAATTGTCTGAAATAGAACTATTTTCATAAAAATGCATTTGGCGCTAAATAACCTTCAAAGGTTGATATGCCATAAAACCCAAACAACCAACCAACCAAATTATCTCTCTTTTCACTTTCAGTTTTACCCTGTGGTCAGCTGGAACGTCAAAGTTCACTCTTCGGCATGTTCTCTTTTTTTTTTTTTTTTGCTGATTATCACAAGGTTTTCTGGTCGTCTATCCTTGCGAGTCGTTCACACCAGTGTTAGCTCGTATACTTTCACTGTAATCTGAAATTCAGCTAGTCTCCTCGGGTCTCCAGGACTCTTCTCAGTATTTTGACTGATCTGAATAATGTTTTGTCAGAGATATTCTTGTTCTTTGGTCTTGAACCAAGTCGGCTGGGGCTGTACAATACACCAACTGCATCTCTGCAGAGGTGTAGGACACCCTCTAACGACTTTCCTGGATATGACATTAAACAATCTCTTGGTGAGGCTCCAGTATTAGAGTTCTTGGGAATGTGGAGTACTCCTTCATTGCCATTGCTCCCAGATTCACTCTGAACCATAGTGGTAGCATCTAATAGGGTGCTATCTACAGATCAAATAGAACAGACCACATGCAAACAAATGTTTGATACTAAATTGTAACTGTTTTAGAGCAATAAGTAAAACAATTTAACTGTGTACAAAATTAAATCATGCTCTTTTAAGAATGTTATCTACAAAATATGTTTTCAGATCATATATTTGTATATGTATATATTGGATTGGGCATTGAATAACCTGCAATATATATATATATATATATATATATATATATATATATATATATATATATAAATTAAATCGCGAGTCGGGACTATCCTACTACAGTTTCGCCTAAACTGGCTCCGACTGGAGTCGGTGCTAGATATCCTGAGGAGCCGGTTTAGGGTAAACTGTAGTAGGATAGTCCCAACTCTCAATTTAATTTCTGTAATTAGCTCTACTTTGTATTGAGCACTATTTGTAATAGTAGCATTGCAGCATTTTACGGTGGGTTTTTGTTCTTTTGACCAACTGACTGCATATCTCTTGATTTTTTTCAACTGGTGTGACGAAGGTGGCCTTTTTTTTAATTTTTTTCGCAAAAGGATTTTTTTTCTTTTTCCCCCAGGCAGTGATTCGAGATATTGTTATCTCTAAATTCTGGCGTTTTTTTTTTCTCTTTCCTGGTAACCGTGAATGCTGGTAGATAGTAAGTTTGTAAATATATATATATATATATATATATACCATAAAACCCAACCAAACCAAATCTTTGGTCTTCTTCTTCTTCTTCTTTATATTATTATATTTATTTTATATATGATTATTCTTATCATTAAGTGTTATAATAATGATACATATCATTTACTCATTAAAGTTTTTCACATCAGCGTTAGCTGGTGGTTTTTCATTGGACTTTGAGTGACTGCAAGTCTCCTCAAGTCTATATAGAAGAGTCCAAGAGTCTTGAGGAAACTGGCAGTTCTCCATTATGCTGTAGTTTTGAAGTTGGTGAACGAGTGGAGACTCGTCCCCCTAGTTCCAAGTTCTCCGGTCCCTTTAGAAATCCTTTAGTTACTGTACCGAAAGCACCAATCACAACTGGTATAATTATTACCTTCATGTTCCATAGTTTTTTTTAATTTTCTAGCAAGGTCGAGGTACTTATCCCTATTTTCACATTCTTTCAGTTTTATTCTGTGGTCAGCCGGGACAGCAAAGTCGACAATTTTGCAAATTCTCTTTTTTTGTTGATTATTATTATTATTTACTCCTTGAGTGTTTTTCAAATCAGCGTCAGCTGATGGTCTTTCAATAGAGTTTGTGTAACAGCAAGTCTCCTCCAGTCTCTAGGACTCTTTCAAGTATTCTGGCCATTCTCAATAATGTAGTAGTTTGGATGGACACCACTCGTCCTGTTATTTCCAAGTCGTCCAAACCCTTTCATAATACTTTGTACCAAAAGCACCAATCACAGTTAGTAAAGTTGTCACCTTCATGTTTCAGTTTTTTTCAATTCCCTAGCAAGATCCAGTTACTTATCTTTCTTTCAGATTTATTCTGTGGTCAGCCGGGACAGCAAAGTCCACAATATCGCAAGTTCTCTTTTTTTCTGTTGATTTCAATAAGGTCTGGTCTTCTGGCCGGGATTAGGTAATCAGTTTGTATGTCAAAATCCCATAGTTTATGTGTGTCATTTTCTAGAACAGATGCTGGGTTGTGCATATACCATTTGTTTGTATGGCGAAATTTAAATTACTTGCACAACTCTCAGTGGATCATCTTGCCCACCCAGTCGTGTCTAGTCTTATACTCTGTCTGTGCTCATCTGCTGCATTCGCTTATTATGTGATTGTTCGTTTCATCTCTATCACAACATTTTGTTGCGTCTTATCTATTCTTGCTTTGATATGATTGGTTCTTATGACGTTGTTTTGTGCTGCTATTAGGAGATTCAGTTTCTCTCCTTAGGTTTCCTTTTCTTATCTACGTCCAGGTTTTCTCGTGGGAGATGTTGCATATTAGCCGGTTAAAATGGCCATAGAGTTGTTTTTCATCTTATTTTTGTTTTCTAGTTATTGTCGTTCTGTTGGCCTTCGTGTTGCCATTATCGTTTCTGATGGCTGCAATCAGTTCTCTGCCCTTTTCTATGAAGTCTTCGAGTCGTATCGATGCATCAACGCTGACTTCACTGCTGGCGAGTCCTCTTCCATTTTCTTTTCTTGACACATATAGTCTATTAACGTCATCTCTGGGATGTAATGCCTTATGCATGGCCATTAGTTTTCTTGTTTTATGGTCCATTTGCTGAAGTTCTTCTCTGGTTCACTTCAAGAATCGTCGTGAATAATTATTTTATTCTTTGCGAGTTTATTACGCTGCTAGACTTTCATAGAGGGTTGAGTGACTGCAAGTCTCTTCAGGTATCTAAGACTCTTCTCAGTATTCTGGTCGACCTCAACCAGAATCTTCTCGATTCTTTCTTCTGATTTCCAACAGTTCCAAGAGTATTTCCAAATTTTGAGGACTGTTACAATCACCGAAATGCAATTGGTATCACCACCACCACCGACATGTTCCAATTTTTTTTCGTTCGCTGGCTAGGTCAAATTATTTATCTATATTTTCAATATTTTACTCCTTATAAGTTTTTCACATCAGCGTTTCCTGATGGTCTTTCACTGGGGTTTGAGTGGCAGCAAGTCTCCAGGACTCTTCGCGGTATTCTGTAGTAATCTTTGTAGGAGAACCGGTTTATTCGCCGATCATGCGACCACGTGATAGTTTCGACTGGGCTACATGATACCAGTAGTATATATATATTTATATATATATATATATATATATATATATATATATATATATATATACCCAACACTTCCGCACAAGTTGGATGCGACAAAAAGATATCTAAAGAGGGGTTTTACCAAGTTTGAATTCGAAGTTTCTTTTCTTTTTTCATAGCAATGTTGAAGAGTTTAGTCTGGTTTGCTATTTAGCCATAGGTGGAGGGAAACTATTTGGAGTGAAACTTTTACCAAGGGTATTACCACTAAATGAAAGGCAAACAGCATTGTTCAGGATTTGAACTCGGTACGGTGTATCTACTCCCTACCATTATAACCATTACATCACAGGAACTTCTCCCTCTGTCACACTCACACACACACATACATATGCATATATATTTAAAATTTTACGACTCAAGGGGATCATTTGCAAAACGTGATTCATTTTCAATCAGAAATATAAGGGCTATATATACATATAAATTAAAAAAAGTTTTCGTTATGGTAATAACGATCTTTTTGAAGAAAATTTCGATTGGACACAGTGTAAGTTGGAAAAATATGGGGATATGCGAGAACAATGTCAGGAATGATTGGATAATCAAGTGTAATATTTTGACCTTCGACCCGGCCCAAAAATGCTATTCCAAGGTGATGCACCGGAAGGAAGTGACACATTCCAATGGCCAGTAATTGAAAGAGATCGCGTGGGCGGATTAAGGCTGATAATATGGGACAAGGTGAAGGTCCCACTGTGCCACTACAGAATGATGCACCGGAAGAGAGTGACCTCTGAACTGTATGACAGTTATTTCCGCTTGATGACGATTAAACATTCGGTTTCAAAGATTGAGTGGGCGTCGAACGATTATATAACTCAGTTGAGTTCGACGAGCCAGTGGAGTTGAAGATCGGACGGAGTTGGAGAGAGATGTAGTAAGGAAAGCCACACCCGGCCGAAGGGGCCCTCGAAAAGCCCTGATGAATTGGGGTCCAGAGAAGATGCTGATAAGATGCAGTAAAGAAAGCTAGCACCCAGCAGAGTGGACCCCAGGGCTCCGGTTGAGCATCAGAAGAACGAGAAAGACACAACGTTGACGGCCATAAGTTTGTGGGTCAAAATATTGCAGTTGTGTTCGATCTCCAGCTCCCTCTCACAGTAAAACCCCACACAACCTTTTCGAACCCTTGCAATAAAGTGAGCGGTAGATGTTGTTGAAGAAGTCTTCTTGCGTCCGTCTTTATCATTGCGTCTGTTGTTCATTGCGTCGGTATGTATCCAGTATATATATGTATATTTCTGGATGAATCAGCAGATGACAATACAACACAAGGTATTTCCTATCGAGGTCGGATACCGAGGTTTCATGACTAACTCAACCTCCGCATTCAGCACAAATCTTGGGCTTTCTCCATCAGACGAGAGGGAATACATAAAAAGATCCAACATAGGGCTCTAAATGTATCAGCGTGGATATGGCAATCCCATAGATTGACGACAATCCAACAAAGTCTGGAGGTATCGTGAGTCATTGCTAGGGTTCTCTGGGCTAGTAGTAATGATGCTTTGGACCCGAAACCATGCTTGAACGAAGAATTATCATCCAATGAAGGCTTTGTTGGAAGCAATGCTGCAATACAAACATCAGTCATTGTATGAACCTATGTACATCTATATTATTATTATTATTATTATTATTATTATTATTATTATCTACATATCAGTTTTATTATATATATATATATATAGAAATACACGATAGAAATATATAATAAAATGATATGATAGTATAATAAATACTTACTAAAGGAAATAATACTTAAAATTAATTAATACTCACTTGATTTTCTAAATGCAGGTGATGTACGTTATATAATACGGTAAGAGTTTTTTTTGTTTTTGTTTTTTGGAGGGGGGATCATGGCATACCAACATTTGTACGTTATTTAATGCCTAATCCATT
The DNA here is from genome assembly GCA_963585895.1 of Sepioteuthis lessoniana. Classification (NCBI taxonomy): domain Eukaryota; kingdom Metazoa; phylum Mollusca; class Cephalopoda; order Myopsida; family Loliginidae; genus Sepioteuthis; species Sepioteuthis lessoniana. Next base: position 68,434,685 of record OY757913.1, on the reverse strand, counting down.
TTTATACAAATACAGTTCTATTTCAAAAAATTCAGTCCTGCATAAGTCTACAGTTTAATTAAGAAATAATTTCTATTTCAAGCTATTCAATTTAGTCAAATAGTTCTATTTCAAACAATTCATCAATTATGTAAAAGCAGTTAAAATGTCAAAATCAGCATTATTTTTAAAAATTCAGTTTAGCATAGAAAAACAGTTCCATTTCAAACAATTCAATTTAGCCTAAGTACGCAGTTTCATTCTATTTGATCAATATATAGGACCTGCTCAGGTGTGACCACTCCTGGACAGAGTGGACCTGGGAACGATGGCAGTGAAGGGGTACTCCGCATTCTCCAAAGCTCCTGCATTACTGGAACCTCACCATTAGATTGTTTAGTGTCATATCAAGGTCACTCGTTGGTGGAGGCTCTTACGCCTCTGCAGAAAAGCAATCAACCCCAGTCGACTAGGCAAGGTAAGAATTTAGAAAAGATTTCTATACTTATAACAAATACATACTTATAAGTACTATTAGAAGTACAGGTAAAAAAATCCACTGAAACGATTTCACTACAGAAAAATACTGAAATTGTAAATTCTGAGAGTAGGATTTATTAAATACGTCAAAAATTTCATTTATTGTAATGAGATATATAGGGACATGGTAATAATAAAAACATGTATCGGAATCGACTGGACACTTTATTATAGAAATGCATTGAAAATAATTTCCCCATACAACTTCAATGAAAATAGTTTTAATATAGAAACGCAGTTGAAATAATTTTACTAGAGAAATGCATTGAAAATAGTCTTACTACAGAAATGCATTGAAAATTATTTTACTATAGAAATGTATTGAAAATTATTTTACAATAGAAATACATTAGAAATGATTCTACCGTAGCAAACAATTGAAGGTAAGATTTCATCATCATAATTGTCATCATCAAAGTTTCTGCAATAGATCATAACGCAGACATAATATGCATACAAGAAAACTGATACTTTCATAGTGAAGATATTAAATACCACGATACCGGAAATGGAAGGACGTTTGTTTCAGCAACTGCATGGAAAGACTCTGTCAACGCCACGATAGGCGGTGTAGGTACGCTTATAGGACCACAGGCCCTAAAATCACTAAATAGCATCGAGAAAATACAACCGAGGATGATGGTAGCTACCTTTAATGGCAACCCCCGCGCAACGACCATCTCTTGCGTCAGTCCTACCAATGTTAGTGAAGAAACGGACCTCATCGCCTTCTATTTCGAGCAACCCTTTTTTGTTCGTCGCATTGCAAAACACAATGTTCAAATCATTGGTAGAGACATGAATTTCCCAAATTGGTAAAAACGTAAACAACAAATTCAGCTTACACAACTCGTCAAACAGAAATGGGGAACATCTAACAGATTTCACGCTAGAAAATAGATTAACATGCTGAGGTATGTTAATCTATTTTCTAGCGAATGACGAATATGAGAACTTCGTCAATGCCCACTTAGAAGCGGCAGCAGAATGCATATCAACTAAACAAAGAGCTAAACCTAGAGTCCCGTGGGAGACGACGAGAAAATCGCCTCCCAACGCAATAGGAGGAACCCAATATCAACACACAGAAATTTAAGAAGACGTTAAATGAATTAACTAATGTATACCTAAAAGATCAAACGGAAGACATTCAAATACATCAATAAGTTTAGAGACTCTGTTGAAGATAGACAATCTAGGATAACATAGCAGACGTTAACGAATTAAGCAGAAGGATGAGTACTGCGATAGCTAAACTTAAAGCTGCCAGCCAAGAAGAACGAATACACCTGTGGAAACAACATTTCGAGACTTTACTCGGAAAACCTCTTTAAGTTACGCATCAGCCCATCACAAAAATTACTAATAGACACAAACTACTTCAACATTGTAGCAGGTGTGCTGCAAGGAGATACATTAGCCCCATACCTGTTTATTATCTACCTGGACTACGTGCTTAGAACGTCAACGGATTTAATGAAAGAAAAAGGTTTCAAGCTGGCAAAGGAAAAAAAAGCAGAAGATACCCTGCATAAACTATTACGGACGCGAACTGCGCCGATTACAAAGAGCTTCTAGCAAATACACACGCCCAAAGTCGAATCCCAACGACATAGTCTGGAAGAAGCAGCAGATGGCATAGGCCTCCACGTCAACGCAGACAAAACAGAATTCATGTGCTTTAATAAAAGAGGCGACATCTCCACACTAAAGGGTGGTCCTCTGAAACTAGTAGACAAGTTCACCTACCGCGGAAGCAGTGTATCATCAACCGAGAAAGACATCAACACGAGACTAGCAAAGTCATGGACAGCTATCGATAGACTATCGGTCCTATGGAAGTCAAACCTGACCGATAAAATAAAACGCAGTTTTTTTCCAAGCAAAGATTGTGTCCATACTGCTATATGGTTGCAATATATGGACGCTAACTAAACGTATGGAGAAAAAGGTTGACGGCAATTACGCAAGAATACTGCGAGCTATATTGAACAAGTCCTGGAAGCAACATCCCACAAAACAGCAGCTGTACGGCCACCAACCACCCACCCATCACAAAAACTATCAAAGTTAGATGAACCAGACATGCTGGACACTGCTGGAAATGTAAGGACGAACTCATAAGCGATATACTCCAGTAGACCCCTTCACATGGATGAGCAAAGGTTGGACGACCAGTTAGAACCAATATACAACAGCTCTATACCGATACAGGATGTAGCCTGGAAGACCCCCCCGGGAGCAATGGACGATAGGGACGCGTGGCGAGAGAGGGTCAGGTAGATCTGTGCTAGCAATGTGACATGATGATGATGATGATGATGATGCCTTCAGGATATATTAAAAATAGCACACAGCGTTCTTGTGTTGTTCCCTTCTAGCTTTTTTCTCCAGCCATTTCGTCGGCGTCCTAGTGGAGCAACTATTCAGTAGCACTGACACGGTAACAGCTTGGAAGAATTGCCGTTTAATTTTATCAGAGTAAACAAAGAGTAAACAAAAATATCCAAACTTCCGTTCACTGAAATCATTACATATGCAGTGATCCACTACATGCTAAAACTGAAAGGTTTTTAAAAACAATGTTGCCCTTAAAATTCTAAAAAAAATGTTGTTTTTAGTAAGATATAGAGTGAATGAAAAAAATAGTTGACTTTTTCATTTTCGTATCTAATCTGTCAAAATGATTGAGTTGACTTTTGCAGAAGATTGAGAAAGATAAGATGCTGCAATTACAGACGTTAAACATTTATGTATAAGTTAGCTTCTAGGCTAAAATGTCCTCCGATATCTAACACGATTTATCAAGGGCATTTTTTCATTTGCACAGATATTTTCTTATTTTATACATTTGTATATTTTAGCTGATGAAGTGAATATACAGAGTGATCGAAAATCTAAAAATACTTATTTATACATTTTAATTTATACATTTGTATATTTTAGCTGATGAAGTGAATATACAGAGTGATCGAAAATCTAAAAATACTTATTTATACATTTTAATTTATACATTTTAATTTATACATTTTAATTTATACATTTGTATATTTTAGCTGATGAAGTGAATATACAGAGTGATCGAAAATCTAAAAATACTTATTTATACATTTTAATTTATACATTTTAATTTATACATTTGTATATTTTAGCTGATAAAGTGAATATACAGAGTGATCGAAAATCTAAAAATACTTATTTATACATTTTAATTTATACATTTTAATTTATACATTTGTATAGTTTAGCTGATAAAGTGAATATACAGAGTGATCGAAAATCTAAAAATACTTATTTATACATTTTAATTTATACATTTTAATTTATACATTTGTATATTTTAGCTGATGAAGTGAATATATAGAGTGATCGAAAATCTAAAAATACTTATTTATACATTTTAATTTATACATTTTAATTTATACATTTGTATATTTTAGCTGATGAAGTGAATATACAGAGTGATCGAAAATCTAAAAATACTTATTTATACATTTTAATTTATACATTTTAATTTATACATTTTAATTTATATATTTGTATATTTTAGCTGATGAAGTGAATATATAGAGTGATCGAAAATCTAAAAATACTTATTTATACATTTTAATTTATACATTTTAATTTATACATTTTAATTTATACATTTGTATATTTTAGCTGATGAAGTGAATATACAGAGTGATCGAAAATCTAAAAATACTTATTTATACATTTTAATTTATACATTTTAATTTATACATTTGTATATTTTAGCTGATGAAGTGAATATACAGAGTGATCGAAAATCTAAAAATACTTACAATTAAGTAAATGATTAGCGTGTTCGCCAATGGTCCGGGAGACTGGGGTTCAATCCCAGGTCGAGCCCTCCCCTACACCTTGGTGTTGTAGCAATTGAAAACAGAGCCTTCGGGTCACCCTCGACTAAGGTCGCCAACTTTACTTACTATAGTTAAGAAGCCAATTATAAGACTTTTAAAACAGGGGGTTACTTTTTTGTCACCTAGAACGATACGTACATATAAATACTTGAGCGATTTGGCTTCAGAATACACAGATTGCATCTCTGCAGAGGGGTAAGACTTCCCGAACGAGCGTCCTGGATATGACACTAAGCAATCTAATGGTGAGGCTTTAGTAATGCTGGAGCTTTGGGGAATGCGAAATACCCCTTTATTGCCATCGCTCGCAGGTCCACTCTGTTTCGGAGTGGTAGCATCTGATAGGGTCCTATCTATGGGTCAAATAGAACTGTTTGACATTTAAACTGTTTACTCTTGCTAAACTGAATATTTTGAAATAGATCTGTTTTTACATTTAACTGTGTGTAAACAAAAACTGTACTTATACCACGTAAACTGAATTGTTTGAAGGAGAACTGCTTTTCCATTTAACTATGTGTAAATAAATGATTGATTTATCTACAAATGTGTTTAGAAATCATGTTTGATATATACGTATAAAATTGATTTGGCATTAAATAACCAACAATGGTTGATACGCCATAAAACCAAATCAAACAAAACCAAACAATTATATGATATCAAGTATTTCTATCTAATACAAATAATTTTCACTCTGTTACAAAGTGCAGAAGCAAAATATGGAATAATCTTTAGAACGCTTTTTATTCTGTTTAGGCCAATTTTCGGAAGAAAAAAATGCAATAAATCTAAATTTTCATAATTTGCTCTATTATTCAAGCACTTTTTCATAAAATTCAGCCCAATATGAGTGAGCAAGAAAAGAAGCGTCAAAAAATCTCTGATTTTTTTAACGCTAAAATCCAGCCAAAAAAAGTTTTCGAAATACGAGGAGTGTCTTTGTGGCCTCCATCAAGCCTAGACTTTAAGCCCCTTGATTACGCTATCTGTGGTGTTTTCGAAAATAAAACAAATGCAACTTTCCATCCTAATATTAATTCTCTTAAGACTGCTATGGAAGAAAAATGGTATAAAATGTCTAAAGAATTTATTTTGAAGGCATGAAAATCGTTTCGAAGGTGTGTTGATACAATAATTGAAAAAAAAATGACGGTCATATTGACTAAATTTAATATTTTATATCTATCTTTTTATTTTGTTGTTTATTTTTCAAAATTAGAATTAATCTTGTTTTATAATCTTAGTCGTTTATTATCATACTAGAATATTCCTTATTTTGCTTCCACATCCTGTATAGAGAATTAAGTATTGTTCTAACATAAAAAAAAATTAACATAATTATATGATATCAAGTATTCCTATCTAATACAAATAATTTGCAAATTGATCTATTTAAGCATGGATAGGACATTAACGATTGGCAATATAAATGAAGGACAACACCAAACTCCTTAGAGCCTCAGAAATGAAACCTAACCACCAACTGAAATTTAGCGTCATACCCAAAACATTGCCATCCAACATACTCGTATATATTTTTGTATATACCCACCTCTCCGTATGAGCAGGATACAACACTTGGTCAATTTCTTTATGCGGGGTTTAACAGGTTTGAATTTAGTATTTTCCGTCTCTTAGATTAGCTGCCATACCAAGGTTAAAGGGTCCAATCTGCTCTTCAATTTATCTATAGTTGGAGGGAGGATTGTTGGATTCATACTTTACCCAAGGGTATTAGTGCTAAGTGAAAAGCAAACAGCCTCGTCCAGGATTTGAATTCGTTTCGGCGTGTCCATTACCAACGACGATAATCATTACACCACGGGCACCAATGTGTGCGTATGTGTGTGTGTTGTTTTAGTTTTAAGGCATATCAACCATTGTAGGTTATTCAATGTCGAACCCATTTAATACATAAAAACAGCTTTTTTTCAAACAATTCAGTTTAGCATAAGTGCACAGTTTTAGTGTCAAGAACAGTTCTATTTCAAACAATTCAGTTTAGCACAAGTACGCTGTTTAGTTCTCTTTGACCCGTAGGTGTTACCATTCCGGGCCACGGAGTGATGGCAATAAAGGGGTAATCCGCATTCCTCAAAATTACAGAATTACTAGATCCTCATAATCAGATTGTTTAGTGTCATATCCAGGAAATTCGTGAGGGGTCTTACTTCTCTGCTGGGAAGCAATCAGTGTATTCTCCATCCTCAGCTGGTTGGGCAATGTGTGTGTTTTAGATTTGGCGTTCTCTAAAATTCTGACGTCAGAGATTTACCGATTTAAACATTTTTACTCTGCCTATATTGATATTTAATTAATAATACTATGTAATTATTCTACATCTCCATATTGAAGAATCTACAAAAATATTTTAGCAATGTTTAATCAAATAGGAATGATTCTTTAATTCTTTAAAATGAATTGTAAAATTATTTTAATTTACAAATTTAAATTCAGTTGGGTTATCTAAGTTTTGCAGTAACATGGCTTCTTTGGTTAGTTTTAATTCTTAGAGAAGCCTTGTCGATGAGAATCTTCACTTTCGCTATTTGGATAAGGCTTTTTTACTTTAAGATTTTTTCTCAATTCAATAATTGGAATTAACAAATTTGGTAGGAGTACATCAAATCGTTTCATTGTCCAGAAGACAGAGAAGAAATATATATATATATATATATATATATATATATATATATATATATATATATATATATATATATATAATCCAAATAGAAAGGGGGGATTTATAGAGAAACAAAATCAGTCGATACTATAGCGTTTCGGTTCTGCTGAACCATCATCAGGATTGTGAGGGGTTTTATTAGTGATGTTAAGAGTAGATGTTATAAACAGCCAACTTTTCTTGTTATACAACTTTTCCAAATCTTTATATATTTTTACACTTTTTATACATCCATCTACACTTAACATCACTAATAAAATCCCTCACAGCCCTGATGATGGTTCAGCAGAACCGAAACGCTATAGTGTCGACTGACTTTGTTTCTCTATAAATCATCCCTTTCTATTTGGATTACTTGTTGTCAAGTTTTGTTCACAAATTGTCGGATTACTATCCATTATTTTCTTCCATATATATATATATATATATATATATATATATAAACGAGCATCAGGGTAGAGACAAAAAAATGCTGATTTTTGCTAAGTTCGAAAAATACCTGTTGATTATCAGATCCTAATGTAATTTTCGGTACATCAATAATAAAAGACGAGATCCATTTTAACTCAATGGTTCCCAACCGATTTGGGACTATGTCCCACTTTGGTATTTCTAAAATTCTGCAATATCTTATTCTTTCATGTTGAAAATTTTACTGCAATTCATGTGAAGGAAGTATAAACAAGCTTCACCAAAATATTGCCATTCCCAACCGGTGGGAATCACTGTTCTGACTGAAGTTTTCACTCAAAATTTTAGGGTAAACATTTTTTTTCTTTAATGCATCAACGACTCGACTCTTAATTTGAACTTTTTATTTAGATTATTGAAATCTTAAGAGAATAATTTTTGATTTTTAAACGACTAGAGAAGTACGTTTTGTTTAACTTTTTAAAAGAAATGATATTTACTTGTAAATGAGTGCTTTACTTTTGGGAACGGAAAAATTAGAATAAACATTGCTCTTGGCAAGGCAATTTTTCTTCTATTTATTTATTTATTTTACCAAAACTGTGGTCAGCAAAACAATGAAAACATATCCAGGTTATTTTTTAGACATATCCAAATTGAGAATTCTAGAAATTTTTTTTCAATATGTACAAGAGATTTCGCGATTTAAATATAACAACGTTGAACAAATAGATTTGACTAAAATGGCGAAAAATATTTGGTGAGATTATTTTTTATAAATATTTATTTTTCGTATGTGTTTTTTTTTTCTTTTGATGATATTTCTTTTCTTTTTGTGTTATAAGAGGTCATAGTCACTTTAACAGGCTGACTAATTGGATATTTTCATTATCAGCCGAGAAAAAAATGTCTTTGTATATTTCAAGTTTTTATTTCTGGTTTTCTTCTTTCCTCTTTTTTAAAATTTAATTCAGGAGATATCTCGTTTCGGAAACATAATTCTTAAGCGTAAGACTGTGGACCTGTGGGTGAGTCTTAGAAAACGCCGACTTTATCCTCTGCAATGCGTTTAGACTTCCTCGTCGAAAAAGAACGTGCGGGTTTCGGAGTTGACACTAAACTGTATTTGATAGTGAAGCTTTAGTTTGAGAGAACTGAGAAGTGTAACGTAACCCTTCATTGCCATTAATCTTATGTCTATTCTGATCCAGAGCAGAACTACCTGTGCCATCTTGGTGTCAAATAGATCTGCCTAAAAATCATTAAATGCAAATTCTTGATGCTATATTACAGTAAAGTATTTGTGATAATAGAGATATTTAAAATAATAATTGCTTACTCAGAATTATTATTATTCGTAGTAGTTACTTAAAAACATATAATCATGTGCAAACACATGACTGTTATTAAGAGAAAATAATTACTTTAAACCATATAATCATTAGTATAAGAAAGAAATACTTGAAACCATACAACTATGAGTAGGTTATATGTTTTATATAGGAATCGTTGGTTTGTGACCTTGTGAAAACAAACTGTCAAGAAACTAGATAAGCAAATGCAAATATAAACGTAGAATAAACGTAATTCCCTTATCTCTAAGAATGAAATATTCTTTGATGGGTTGACATGCCCTTAAAATTAATCAATCAATTTGTAAAAAAATAAAAGATACGAATATGTTTTTTTCGTTTACTGAGAGCATTTCTAGTTAAAATATTTTTAAAAAGAGAGAAAAATCAGCTTGCAAAGAACAATATTGATTTTAATTTTTCCATCTTTGAAGTGGTTTCTTTCATGGCATATCAACCTTCGAGAGTATTTTAAATGTCAAATCCAATCTTGCAGAAGAACAGTAGTGGTGGATAAGAAGGTTCATACTTTTCCCAAGGGTATTAGTTCGAAAGTGAACGTAATTGAGCCATGGGAGTTCGAACTCGCAGTCCAGTAGTTTATCCACTAAGCCACGGGGGACTCCTACAAATTTGTTTTAAAGGCATTAATTAGAAATATTAAAACTTTTCTTAATTCATATCGACTGTCGCAGTTCCCGTAATGAGTGCCCAGTTTTGCTCATACCAACATATTGACTATTAACGATTTAAATGATTTAACTAAAAGAACGCTGGTTTATTTTAAAAACAATGTGGTGGCTATTAGGATAAATGAACAAAACCACCATAGTACTAATAACTTACGCAACTAATTCTGCTTCTTACGCCCACCCCAAAGACCTACCCCCTCAAAAGACCGGATGATAAGGAACACCTGCAAAAGTATACGTAAGATATCACTAAATAGGTACTCGGCTCTAATTGCATCGGTTCGATTTCATGTCATTCGATCTCCGCTTGGTATTGCATGGGGAGTAGCGTGAGTCAGGACAGGGAGTAGGAACATTACGATATCTCCTTTCAGCCGGGTCTGTGCGCTGAACTAATCTCCAGCAAGAACACGGAAAGAAGATACACGTCTATATAGATTGACACTTTATTTTTCAGGTTATTTTTGTTTGGCCATTGTTCGTGTATTGACTTTTTGTTTTACTGTTTGGCCTACATTGGACAGTGCTTGAATGTTAATTGCCACTTGTGACCTTGCCCGAGCAGTCTCCAAAAAATTGCACAACCGAGACAAATGACTTCGAAAAGTTCCGCCCATGAAAGCCTAGGGAGCGAAAGGTCATCGTTCTTCTTTACGGGCGAGTGGTTGTTGAAAAAAAGGTAATGTTCGTATCTGTATTTACTAGAGCGCTTCAATCGGTTGCCGTGGAATCATTAAAAAAAAGATTAACTCTTCTGGATTAACGACTGGATTAATTATCTTTTTGGTCTTTATTCATTACCAGATGAAAATAAACTGAACATTAAATCTGAATTGGTCAAAGTACAGTTATTTATTTATTTGCAAGGAAGCAAGAAAAAGATAATGATATCTAGATCCTCCGCCAGAGGCAGGATGCGATGAAAGATCAATTCTTAAGCGGGTTACAGCAATTTGGAATCGGGAGTCGTCTTTCTCTTTGAGTGGTTGACTGACCAAGGCTTAAGAACACAGTCTGTCCTTCTATTTAACCCAGAATTCGATAGAAGGGAAACACAAACAGTGACATTAGGGGTTTGAGCTTAGGGTCTATTTCCTACCATGATAAACGTTTCACAAGACGCGCCTCTATGAATAAATAGAATTAGAGACAGAATTCTTTAGCTTTAGTTGTTAACTAGTCTAAGAGAAAGAAAAATAAGGGTTAAAGCAGTTATACTACGCTTAAGAATTAACCGTGCGTCACATCTTGTCTAGGGCGGAAGCTTTAGATAATTAAAAGGTTGTGATTGTTGTCGATTGGTGTTTTATGGCCTATCAATCCTTGTGGGTTAATAATGTGCCAAATTCTGTATATATATATATATATATATATATATATATATATATATATATATATATATATATATATATATATATAGCTCACACGCCATGTTCAAGGTCTAAAAACCAAAACGTTTAACGTTGGCAAATAATTCTATAAATATAATCAACCTCTGAAGACCTTGTGTTTTTTTCATCTCTGCACACACACACACACACACACACACACACACACTTGTGTATTATCAATTTTTGCTTTTATATTATTGGTCCTTACGGCCGTAGAATACACCGGCTGTATCTCTGAAGAGGGGTAAGACTCCCCAACGAGTGTCCTGTATATGACACTAAACAATCTGATGGTGAATTCGGAATACCCTTTGAATGTCATTGCTCCCAGATCCAACCTGGCTCAGAGTGGTGGCACCTGATAGGGTCCTATCTATGGGTCAAATAGAACTAAACTGTGTACTCATGCTAAACTGAATTGTTTGAAATTGAACTGATTTTTGACATTGAAAGTCAGCGCAAACAAATGACTTATGCTAGATTGAATTGTTTGAAATGAAACTATTTGATCATTTCACTATGTGTAAACAAATGACTGATGTTTATACGAATTGTTAGTGATGCATAGCAATACTTGGAACCATTTAACTTTGTTGGCTAATGCTAAATTGAATTGTTAGAAATATAAGTGTTTGATCATTAAGCTTTTTGTATCTAAATATGTGTTTACAAATCATGTATAATTAATATAGATGTAAAAACAGGATTTGGCATTAAATAACCGATAACGTTTGATATTCCATAAAACCAAACCAAACTAAACCAATCAAATTGCAGCATCTTTCACAGTCATCAATACTGATGAGTAATTTCCCTTCTTTTCTTGACATATATTGCATGTCTATATCATCTTTCATCTGAAAGAGCTTGTGCATCGTTGTCAGTTTTCTCCTTTGGTCCCTCTGTCTGAGTTCCTCCCACATCGTCCAGAATATCTAATAAGAAGGACTGCCCAGATAATTATTCCTTTCATAAAGTTTATGCTGCAGAACTTGATTTCGAGAAGTTTTCTTGTTCTTTTAAGATACTCTTTCTTGCTTTTTCTTTCATCTCCGTTTGTTCGATGATGGCCACTTAATAAATTCCCTGATACTTGTAATTTTCTTTTTCTTTTAAAATTTCCCTTTCATAGACATGTCCAATCCTTCTCGTGTCCACTCCTACCAGTTTGTCACTCAAAACACCCTTACAATTATTTTTCTTACCATTTCTGTTTCTTAGTTTTCGTTGTTTTTCTGTCAATTTTTTTTCTACATCTGTTACTGCTGTAATTAGTCTTTCTATGCTCTTTTTAATCTAATCTTCAAGTGTTTGTATTGATGCATCTACGCAATCCCCAATTCCTCTTTTCATGACACATAGAATCGGTTGATGTCATTTTTTTTTTTATGTAAGACCTTATACATTGTTGTCAGCTTTCTTGTGCTTTTGTCCATTTGTCTATGTTCTTCTCTCATCGTCTTTTGCAAGGAGGACTGTTCTTTCATAAGGTTTTCTACTGCGGAGTTTGGTTTCGAGAAGTTTTCTTGTTCTTTTAAAGTACTTTTTCTTTTATCTCCGTTTGTTCGATGGTGGCCACTTACTTTATTTCCTGGTACTTGTAATGTTCTTTTTCTTTAAGTGTTCTAATGCTTTTGTGTTTGGTCAATCACTCCCTTCTCATTTTCTTCATTTTTTGCTTACTTCATCTTATTTTCTTCTTTATGTACAGATTGGAAACGAAGACGAAACTCTAATTCTTTTTGTTACTAAAGTAATAAACGGATCTCTTTTTCTTTTTTCTGTTTACTTTTCCACCCTCTTTTTTTCTACATCTCTCTCTCTCTCTTTCTCTTTACTTATCTATCTATCTATCTATCTATCTATCTATCTATTATTATTATTTTGCCCCTCTCTTCCTCTTGTTTCACTTTCTAGCTTCTTCTTCTTCTTCTTCTTCTTCTTCTTCTTCTTCTTCTTCTTCTTCTTCTTCTTCATCATAATCGTAATTACATGTTGCCGCTTCCGCTCTTAAAAACTTTTTCCTTCTTTCTTTCTTTTTTTTTCTTTTTTTTTAACAATCCTCTTTTTTCTTGATTCCGTTAACTCCACATTAATTCAGCACGCTTTTCTACCCACCGCTTCCTCCTTCTTTTTCACTCTGTCCTCCTCTTCTTCTCTTCCCTCTCTCTATCTTCGGTTTATCCTTCCCAGTTTCTTCTTCTTCTTCTTCTTCTTCTTCTTCTTCTCAT
>OY757913.1:68339019-68416519 GCA_963585895.1 Sepioteuthis lessoniana | reverse complement strand
ATTCACTGATCTTTCTACATGTTTTGTGATAAAACTAAAATAAATGATACGTTAAGCTTAATAAATGAACGTATTTAAACTTTTGAACAAAGTAATGTCTATCGCCTCGCAGGAATAAACACCATAGTTCATCGGTTCTTTTATAATGAATCAACTTTTTAAAACTAGGTTAGGAACTTTCTAATAAAATAAATACCAATACATAAATAAATAAATAACTATTTTCCTTATGATAATGTAAGGTTAAAACTAGTTGAAAACAATCAAGAAGTAAAGGACAATAAATAAATATTCTAATTGTCTCATCAATTTTGTCAATCTTATATATATATATATATATATATATATATATATATATATATATATATATATATATATATATATATATATATATACGAATTGTTGACAGGATGATATCAATAAAGATTTGAACTTCTGGCGAAGACTGGGATGTGTCTTCATATTCTGCCAAAGATCAAAGTGTTCTGCTTCAGGTCAGATTTGGTTTTGTTTGCTTTGGTTTTATGGCGTGTCAACCATGGTAGGTTATTAAATCCCAAATATATATATATATATATATATATATATATATATATATATATATATATATATATATATATATATATATACGAGGATCATTAAGTTTCCAGACTTTTTTCGTATGGGCACTTTTATTGATAGTACACACATGAAACGCTAGTCCCCTTCGAAGTAATCTCCTCCGGCAGCAATGCACTTGTTGTACCGTTCCAACAACTTCTGAATTGCTTGCAATAGAATTGTTGGAAATAGAACTGGTGTATTCAATAAGTTTCCAGACTTTTTTTGTACGGGCTTTTAAAATTGTCATAGACTCTTGAAAATTCGGTATGTTATTGCTATACATCTTATGAGATGATTGGCCAATTTTTATTATTTCTGGTTCAAATGAACAGTTACAGCAGCAATTGGAATACACCCTAATAAAGCCTGATTGTCACAGCTGGTGAATTTCAAAAATGCAATCTGGACGTGATGACACTTTGGAAGAATGATATGCAACAAAATTCTGTTTTAAACTTGGGAAAATGCCACAGAAGCGTATGGAATACTTCAGACTGCTTTTGGAGCATCTTGCATAAATCGAGCATCAGTTTTTGAGGCATAAGAGGTTCAAGGAAGGCAGGGAGTCTTTGAGGGATGATGAGAGGTGTGGGGGGAGTAAGGAAGTCAGAACACCAGAGTTGATTGGCGAAAGGGTTAGGGTTAGGGTTACTATGTTGAGGTTTTAAGGGAGTTCAGGAAGAGATTCCATCGGAAGAGGCCAGAACTCTTCAAATCGGGTTAGTGGCATTTCCACCAGGACAATACATCAGTCCACAACTCCATCCTTGTCGCAAACTATTTGACCAAGATGGGCATCAAGACAGTCCATCAGCCTCTCTATAGTCCAGACCTAGCTCCCTGTGACTTTTGGTCATTCCCTTAGCTCAGAAGCTGTCGTCATGAGACAATTGAGGAGAAGAAAGAGGCTGTGACGAAGGTCATTGACATGCTCACACAACAGGACTTCGATGGGGTCTTCGAGAAGTTGTTGGAACGGTACAACAAGTGCATTGCAGCCGGAGGGGATTACTTCGAAGGGGACTAGAGTTTTATGTGTGTACTATCAATAAAAGTGCCCATACAAAAAAAGTCTGGAAACATATTTAGTGATCTTCGTATTATACATTATATATATATATATATATATATAAATAATATAATATATTATAAATTATATATATATATATATTCATATATATATATAAATAAATATATATATATAAATAAATAATATAATATATTATAAATTATATATATATATATATATATAATTTTTTGTTGTAGGTCCAAAGAGAGAAAGAAATATTTTTAAATGAGTAGGTCCACGCAGAGATTTGTATTTTTTTTAAGGATTTATTTATTTATTCATTTTGTTCTCACATACGTGTGTGTTTCTCGCTTGTTGCTTTCGTCAGAGAACAAAAATGGTGCAACGCCTTGTAAATCGGGTACTCAGTGAGACTTGAACTCAATCGTGTTTGCAGTTTAATGATTTTCAGTTCAGTGTTTATATAGAGGTCACTCCTATCTTTTTCTTAGAGTGAGTTTACCTTAGTCTGCTTAACCCCCAATTGTCTTTTGTATGTGTTTGTCGTTGTGTGTGTGTGTGTGTGTGTGTGTTGGAGTGGTTTCGGATTTCATTTCCTACTATATTTTCTCGGGGTGTGAGAGTGTGTATCTTGAGATTTTTTTATGTGTGTGTGGCAGTGTGGTTTGAAAATTACTGGTAATTATTTTTTGCTAATAATTGTTGTGTGTGTATATATTTACATATCTATGTATGGTTGTCTTCATTTGCGTGTGTGTATGATTCATATTTCAGTAAACTTTGGTTTAAATTTATCTATAATTTTTTTCTTTATTTGAAGTAGCATGTAGTCGTTAGTTTGGTATACGGGCATTATTTTAAATTCACCATGACAACATTGAGTACCCCATTTACAAGGCCTGGTGCCATACATGTCCTCTGACGAAAGCAACAAATTAGTAACATATACCTATGGAAGAACGAAATAAATAAATGAATCCTAAAAAATACAGATCTCATCGGGGGTCTACTCATTTTAATATATATATATATATATATATATATATATAACAAAAACAAAGCAGAAGAGCTTCTGTCCTAAAAGTTGTTTAATAAGAACACAAAAATGTAAATTTTTATTCAGACATAAAACGTTTATTTTGTTATTGTCAATCATTTATTTTCTTTTTTAACAGTTGTAAATTTTTCGAGTTTATTTCTATCTATTTTTCGCATATATCCAGGAATCAACTCTTGACAAAATTTCCAGAAAAAATAAAACATGTTACAAATCCCAATTAAACAAAGATGGCTTCCATTTATCGAAAATCTGTGCATTTTATCAAACCTTTATTTTCAATTTTTACTTTTCTGATTTTTAAAATGAAAAAAAGAAATTTTGAAATATGAAAAAAGAAAAATAGAAAGAAAAGAAAATCAGGTAAAAAGAAAAAGAAATAGAAAAAGAACGGGAAGAAATTAAACAAGAAAAAACGATTTATCTTTTGTTTGAGTAACAAATTTTATTTTTATTTTTTGTCTTTCTTATCTCGAATATAGAATTCTTTATCAGCGGCCTCTTCCTATAGCAGTTTGCAAAATTTAAAATTTGTCTTCGAATCACGATTAAAATTGAGATTACATATGTATACATATATTTTATTCCAGTTAAAATTCTAAAGATTTTTAGTAGGTAAAATATAGAAAAAAATTAAAAAAAAAAAAAGAAAAAAAAAAGTTTCCTTTTTTTTCCCTCTCATTTAAACTGTCAAAATGATTGAGTTGACTTTTGCAGAAGTTGGGGAAGATAAGGAGCTGGTATCACGGATGTTTAAGCGTTTATTCGTAAGTTGGCTTCTGGCTAAGTTGTCCTCAGATATTTAACAACATTTATCAAGGGCACTTTTGATTTGCAAAGTTGTTTGTTTATTATTTACATTCGCCTATGTGTGCATATGGTGCATTTCTCCTGATAAAATAATATCATTCAGAAACGTATATACATTTAAATACTTTTATGATTATGCCCACACACGCACAAACATGTATATATATATATGTGTGTGTGTGTGTGTGCCCAACCCCGCGCGCAATGAGCAAGATGCGGCACAAGGTCAGTTTTTAAGCTGAGTGAGGATGGCTTAAATGCCGAGTTTTCCTTCTCCTTGACTGGTTGCCCAGGGTCCCGTCTGCTCGACAATTTTATTCACAGCAGGGATTGATTTATGTCTTTCTGGAGGACATAAACCCGAAATGAAACTCAGACAGATTCGTTCTGGATTTGAATATGGGTCGCTGATTCGTTTCTCCACGTGGTTAGAGTGTTCGCTAATAGTCCGGGAGACCTGGGTTCAATCCCTGGTCGCGTCATACCAAAGACTTTAAAAATGGTACCTGATACCTCCTTGCTTAACACTCAGCAATATAAGGTACGTATCAAGTGTAAAGTGGAGCAATCTAGGGAAAGGAGTAGCGCCCATCCCTACCCCTTGGTGTAGAAGCTATTGAAAAGGGAGCCTTCTGGTCACCCTTGACTATGGTCGCCAACTTTACTTTATATATATATTAAAGGTTATAAAAAATTTTTTCGATGAAACCTACGTGGTGACTGGAATCGTGAAACACGGTGTTGTGATCTATTAATCTTTTTTAAGTTCTAAATATTGTTATATTTGAACCAAATTTCTTTACGTTGAACACTTTTGCGTATTGAGCTATTCTCTTTCTCCTGAATTTACTGCCATTTTAGTTTTTATCGAATGCGGTACGAGGTCAATTTGGGGGCAGAATTTCACAAGTTTGAATTCAGTTTTCCTTCTCCTAGACCGGTTACCATACCATGGTCAAAGAGCCCAGTCTACTCAACCATTCACTCATAGCTGGAGTGAGAATAGTTGAATTCATACCCTTCATCAAGGTTATTCCTCCTCCAGGAATTTAACCACGCCAGCTGGGGCTGTAAGATACACCGATTACATCTCTGCAGAGGTGGGAAGACCCCTTTCCAACGAGCGTCTTGGATATGACATTAAATAATCTCTTGTAATGATGGAACTTTAGGGAATGCGGGGTATCCCTTCATTGCTTTTGCTCTCAGGTCCACTTTGGCTCGGAGTGATAGCACCTGATTGGGTCCTCACTATGGGTCCAATAGAACTGTTTGACATGTAAACTGTGAGCAAACAAATGACTCAAGTTAAATTGAATTGTTAGAAATAGAACTGTTTTTATTTTCAACTATGTAAATAAACGACTGATATTTAATTGAATTGTTAGTGATACATAGCAATATTTTGAACTGTTTAGCTGTGAGCAAATGAATGAGTAATGTTGAACAGAATTTCTAGTGTTAAATAGCAATAATTGTAACCACTTCACTGTGTGAAAATGAATGAATTATATTGAATAAAATCATAAGTGTTAGATGGCAATAATTGAAAGAATTTAACTACGTAGAAACAAAAGCAATACAAGCATTTAAAAATGAAATTACCGACAAACTAATCTCTTTCATATCATGTATATTTATTTAATTGAGCGCCAACAGATGACTGATATTAAATTGTTACTTCTACATGGCAATACTTGAAACCATTTAATTCTATGTAAAACAAAAAGAGCTCAATCTCGTTTAAAAATGTTATCAACAAAATGTGTTTAGAATTCATAAATTTAATATACATGTATAAAGATGCTTTGGCATTAAATAACCTACAATGGTTGATATGCCACAAAACCAAACGAAATTATATCAAACCATTCGTCCAGGATTTGAACTCCTCCGCTTCAAAAGCACAGACACAGAGACACAGACCTCCCCATATATATATATATATATATATATATATATATATATATATATATATATATATATATATATATATATATATATATACAGGGGCTGGGCAAAATAATAGAAACACATGGAAATTTCAAATATATTTATTATAGTTTTCTGATTGGAGCCCTCCTGCAAAACCCGGCTTTGTGCACCTCTCCTCTCACAGTTTTTGAGGGAACTGGGTTCTTGAGATGGTCATTAAGCTCTGCTGTAATTTTAGGAGCAATATTCTTGTGATCTTTCCTAACAATTCGCGTAAAATACCGATGGTCTCTATTTTTCTTCCAGAGTTTTATTTCCTTGAAGAGGTTTTTCCTTCTTCCTGAACTGCAGTCATTACTTTCGAGACAGTACTCCTTGCTACACCAAATAATTCAGCTGTTTTTGTTACACTCGCGCTTGCCATATAAGCACTAACAATTCGACCTCTTTTAAAGTCTAAAATATCTTCTAATTTGATGAATTTTGATTATTTTTATCACATGATATCTGTAAAAATAATAATTTTAGTAAAATTAGACGTGAAAAATAATTAAAAAATCTAGAAAAAAAACAGCAAACGTTTGATGGTTTTATAGGTGTTTCAAAATTATAATGCCAAAATATTTTGTCTAACTCCTGTATATATATATATATATATATATATATATATATATATATATATATATATATATATATATAACCTTCAGACAGCATTAAAAACAGTAGAAAATAAAACGGTGTCTATTACGGTAAATAGTGTAGGGCGTTGTAAAATAAATTTTCAGTTTTCTTCATATATATATATATATATATATATCGATAAATTTGAAGATCACATGAAGGCAACGTGTTAATAACACCATGCTCTCGAAATATATGTGGTTTTTTAAATCTTTTAAAAAAATGTTCCTTTAGTTTTTTTTAATCTGTCGTCCGCTTTCTTTGTTTCGTGGCATATCAACCTTCACAGGTTATTTAATACCAAATCCATCCTTATGGAAGAACAGTTGCGGCCTATAGTTGGGGATATAAGAAGTTTATTTTTTCCCAATGGTATTAGTTCTAAATTGAACGTAATCGCGTAATTTGAGTTTGAATTTGCTTACTACAAAGTCTTAGTTTTCTACACGTCAGCCACTAAGCTAAATGAACTCCTCCTTTTCTATTTACTTAGGGGATGCGACACGAGGTCCTTTTTTTCTTAGAATTATGACTCTACAAAGGCTCAAAGGTCCCTCTCTGCCCTACTATTTACCCTTTGCTGAGAGGAGAAGAGATGAACTCATGTCTTGATGTGAAAGTGACACGCTAGCAACTTCTTTCAGGATTTGAAATCAAGTTGCCGAGTCAACAATTTACGACAATAATCGTTACGCTCTGTCGAAGTATATGTTTAGAAATATAAAGATTACATTGTCACATAATATCAACTTGAATGGTTAATATTAATGGGCATCTGGTGAACGTACTTTCACTTTGGTGTTTCGCTGCTACGGTTTCTTATCGCTGCTACGGTTTCTTTTGGTAGGCCGTATGCTAGTAGGATTTGCTCTATCTTCCCTCTGTGTATGGAATCGAAGGCCTTGGTAAAGTCGACAAATAGTAATGTCGCCTGAAGGTTTTTTGACCGAACGCCTTCAAGGATTCTACGGATGGTCAGTATTTGTGAGGTTGTGGATCTATTTCTCCGGAAGCCATTTTGGTTTTTCCAAAGGATGTTGTCTATTTTGGGTTCTATGCGGTTTCGTAGTAGGGCATTGTAGATTTTGGCTGCTATGGATGTAAGTGTTATCCCTCGGTAGTTCTTGGCTAGTCCGAGGTCGCCTTTTTTAGGGAAAGGAAGGATGCATCCCTTCGTCCATCTTTCTATCCTATTTTGACTATAAACTGCGTTGCATTGTCGGAGCAGTATATCGTCGAATTGTCTAGTCTTCCACACTTCTGGGGGGATCTCGTCTAGCCCTGCAGCTTTCCTATTTTTAATTCTCGAAGGCATGGACGGCTATCGATAGGCTCTCGATCATATGGAAATCAGACCTAACCGATAAAATGAAACGCAGTTTCTTCCAGGCAGCGGTTGTCTCGATACTGCTATATGGATGCACTACATGGACGATAACTAAACGGCTGGAGAAAAAACTAGACGGAAATTACACAAGAATGTTGAGAGCAGTATTGAACAAGTCCTGCCGACAACACCCCACGAGACACTTGCCCCCCATAACGAAAACTATACAAGTTAGACGAACCAGACACGCGGGACACTGCTGGAGAAGCAAGAACGAGCTCATAAGCGATGTACTCCTGTGGATCCCCACATATGGATGTGCAAAAGCAGGACGACCAGCACGAACTTACATACAGCAACTATGTGAGGACACAGGATGTAACCCTGAAGACCTACCGGAGGTGATGAATGATAGGGAGAAGTGGCAAGAGAGGGTCAGGGATATCCGTGCTGGCGGCACGACATGATGATGATGATGATGATGATACTTGCAATGAGTGACCTGAAATTGCAGACACTGCCTTGAAGAAAAATGCAATATAATTAGATTTCCTATACAGAACATACTCTAAATAAAAAATTAGAATTTTTTTTCGAGTGGCTTCATGAAAATAAAAATTCATTACGCAAACTTGTACCTGACTAGATTCTGGCTACTTGTCGTTATTTTTTCACCCGAAAAAATGAAGAAGGTAACTGCAAACGTTGTGACTTCATTTGAAATGCATCGCTGAAACTTACCAGATAATCATAATCATAAAACTCAGATGTATTGAAATATATATATATATATATATATATATATATATATATATATATATAAGTTAGCCAACCGTAGTCAAGGCGATGCAAAGGTTCCCTCTTCAATAGCTACTACAGTGAGGTGTAGGGCAGGGCACTACTCCTTTCCCTGGATTGCGCCACTTTAACCTTAATCCGTACCTTATAATGCCGAGTGTTAAGAAAGAAGGCATCATGTCCCCTTTTTAGAGTCTTTGGCATACCTTGACCTGGGATTGAACTCCTATCTTCCGGATCATTGGTGAATTGGCGTAGTGGGTAGAGTGTTCGCCAATAGCCCGGGAGACCTGGGTTCAATCCCAGGTCGAGTCATACTGAAGACTCAATAATGTTACTTGATATCTAATAGCTTAACACATCATTATTTGGTACGCATCAAGGATAAAGAGGATCAATCCAAGGAAAGGAGTTTCACCATCCACTAGACCATAGTGTAGTAGCTAATGAAAAGTGAGTCTTCGGGTCACCCTCGACTTCGGTCGCTAACTCTACTTTACTTATATATATATATATATATATATTATATTCTGTTAATGTGCAGAGACGATGTATTTGGAATTATATGAATATACGCGAAATTTCATATAATTTTACAGCATGTATGGCTCTTAGTATATAAATATATCAGAACATATATAAAAACACTCATCTACCGAGCGAATATATCTGTAATGTCAATGAAAGAAACCTCAACACAGTTACCGTGCCATAATAAATTTATTTCGACGAGTCGTGGTTGCGTTTCCCCTCTTCAGATGGCTCATAGAAATTGCATGGAGAAATCAACAAACATTATTATTTAGAAAAAAAAAAGAATAAAGGAATAAAAGATTAATAAAAAAAATTAAATCAAATTAACGGCCTGATCATTACCAAAAACAACAGGTTGACTTCAAAGTGAACCCAGTTAAATTTAGTCACCTTTGATTTAATCTCGGTGCCATATTCTAATTTGTCTTTTATTTTGTGTCTTTTTTATTTTTCACGTGCCTACAGATTTATTCACTAACCCCACATCCTATTTGATCTTTTTTTTCTTCCAGAATTTTTCTTTCGTTTTTTTTGTTTTGTTTATACTTCATTTATGTCTCTTGGGGCAGTGTCAGGAGTTACTGATTTCCGATTTTAGAATGATCTCCCTTCTAAGAGGTTATAGAGGGTATTACTAATCCTTTCATCACTCGTTACCTTAATTCTCTCTTAGGTTATGTATCGTTATTTCAAAAAATTACCCCTATTAAATTCTATTGTTATTCTCTTAATAATTCATAATTTCAGGTCTATTCGTAACTTCTAATAAAAAGCCGCTAAGCTATTTACTAGCCCATTGATCCAGTGGACAGAGTGTTTGCCATGGGCCAGGATGACCGGGGTTCAATCCCACGTTGAGTTATACTAAAGGAGTAGCATTATCTCTTAGACCTTAGTGTAATCATATTTACCCAACCCCTCCGCTTGAGCAGGATATGACACAAGGTCAATTTTTTAAGCAGAGTTTAACAGGTTTAAATTCAGAGTTTTCCTTCTCCTAGACTAGTTGCCTCACCCAGGCTGAAGAACCTAGTCTGCCCTACTATTTACCCATAGCTGGAGGGAGAATAATTGGATTCATACCTTTCCCAAGGGTATTAGTGCAATGTGAAATGCATTCAGTCCAGGATTTGAATTCGTGTCGCCGTGTCCAAATCCTTCGACGATAACCATTACACCACGGGTACCTCCTTAGTGTAATAGCCATTGAAAAGATAGCCTTCGGGTCGCTCTCGACTACGCTCACCAAATTTACTAACTTATATTGTTATATTTTTACTTTATTCCTTACCGTTTTTTTTCTTTAAGAATAGATATCAAGATTAAAATTCATCCAATTTATACATCATAGTCATCATATTCCTATTCTATTATTACCACTATCTTTTTATTTTGTCATTCCGTTTATATTTCTTGAATGTTTCCTATATATCTTTATTTGT
Source organism: Sepioteuthis lessoniana (assembly GCA_963585895.1). Classification (NCBI taxonomy): domain Eukaryota; kingdom Metazoa; phylum Mollusca; class Cephalopoda; order Myopsida; family Loliginidae; genus Sepioteuthis; species Sepioteuthis lessoniana. Next base: position 68,406,302 of record OY757913.1, on the reverse strand, counting down.
TGATTTCTCCATGCAATTTGTTTGAGCTATCTGAAGAGGTGAGATGCAACCACAGCTCGTTGAAAAAAATTGAGAATAGTACAGTAACGGTCCGTTAAATTTTCCTTTATTGACATTCAACACACACACACACACACACACACACATATATATATATATATATATATATATATATATATATATATATTAGCCCAGTTGGCAGGGGGCGGCTGTAGAAAATACAAACTGCATCTTTGCAGAGGGGTTGGACCCCCACAAACAAATGTCAATATGACATTAAACCATCTGATGACGTGGCTTCACCATTTGATATTTGGGAAATGTAGAATACCCTTGATTGCCATTACTTCCAGGTCTACTCTGACCCGGAGTAGTAGCTCCTGATAGGGTCATTTCTGTGAGTCAAATAGAACAAACTAAGGGTGCAAACAAATGACTGATGTTAAATTGTGACTGTTGTATAGCAATACTTGAAACCGCTCAACAGTTCGCAAAAATGAGTGCAGGCTCATTTATGAAAGTTAAATGTGTTTACTAATCATATATACATTTAATGTATATGTTTAAAGAGGATTTTGCATTAAATAACCAACAGTGGTTGATATGCCATAAAATCCAACCAAACCAAACCAAATTGTAAATATATATACATATATATATATATCGTAAATTGTTGCATTCAAATCGATCTGGTATATGTTGATCTGATCGTTTTTAGCTCAAAGCTCTTGGCGAGACCTATATTTGCCGTGTAGACTGATCCCTAAAACATACATTAGCTTACTGGTACGTCAAAACTGACTCAATCGTCAATAAAACAACCTTGAAATAACCTTTTTTAAAAAAAAATGTTGTGCCTTATAAGTACAGCAATAATCCCAAGGTGTATATATTCAATAAACTGCAGTAATATCTCATTAAGATGTTATTATTTCAGTAGTATATGGTATACCTAATTTTTCTCTGAAATCATTGTTTCACCAGCCATATATGAAACATACAAATCTTACACACAAGACCTTATATTCACATGAATTCACTATCTGTGATGATATCAAGAAATTGTGCAGATAAAGCATATAATGCAGTTGTCTGAATGGCCGCCTGGGTGCTGTGATGTTCCGGTTTGTGTTTATATTTAAAACCCCATGTGATATTGCGTCCATATAATACCTAATTTGTTTTACTCTTTCATCATTTTATATTAATCTCTGTTAATTCGTTAAAAATGTTCGCCAAACACAAGTGAAAGTTTAGTTTGATTTCGTTGGTTAATGAAATATCACCTTCCATGAGTTATTCAATGCCAAATCTATCCTTGTTGAAGAACAGATTTGATATTATTTGACTCAAAGCTGAATGATCAAGTGCAATATTATTGGGGGTTCTTGTTGATTGTTTTAGTAGTAAGTTGTTTCCTAGCAAGACTTTGAAGTCAACCAAAGAACGACGGAAAAGATTCAAGGCAGTCACAGGAACAGAGAGCGAGCGAGTGAGAGAGAGAGAGAGAGAGAGAGAGAGAAAGGCTATAAGGGAGAAACGAATAGGAAAGTAAACGGGAGGTTCTTCAAATCTAGAATAGCAGCAAATACCCAAGTTAAAAATAGAAATATATCAGAAGCAAATCGGCCGACAGCAGCGATTGGCTGGAAGAAATTCATACGGAAAAACTGTTAAAGTGGACGTGGGATAGAAAACAGAAAAAGAAAGGGAGTTGGAGAGCTGCCTTGGTGATGTGAAGACGGACCAAAAATTACAGCACTCACTTTGGGTGAGCTCAGCCTAGAAGCCAACCTATATCCGTGCGCTGTACCAGGCGGTCGTAAAGAAGCAATCTGAGTCCCCGTAGAACCACAACAACAAACAAGAAAGACATCAAGGTCTGTGTCTGCCTCTATCGTACTTTGACGATTATTTATTTTCCTCTATCTATCTGGAGCAGTTGACTCATTTCATACTCTGCTTTTCTCTTGTCAACGACCACTAGAATGAGTTGTAGCAAATAAACTTCGTATCAAACGAACCAACTGTTTTGTGTATTCGTCACTTTTTCTCACGGCGAGTTTAAAAAGGGAGTTTGACTGAAACATAAGAGGCAGTGCTACACTAATAAACCCTTTAGGACTGTGGCATTACTTGTGTCTATGTGGTGCCGTAGTGTTACATAGGGGGTTCATAAATTTCTCCAGGGTGCAGTCTGAAAGTGAACGTAATAGTGCGACTGGAGCTCGAACTCATTTACTTCGAGGTTGCAGTCCAGCACTTTAGCCACTACGTCACATTGTTTAGAGTACTGTTTCACTGGTTGACAACCCGGTAGTAAAAGTTTTGATTTTAGCCCGGTCGTATAAATCTACTCTATTTTTTTTACCATAAACTTTATTTATCCACAGATTATTTACTGTTGCACTTTTTCCGGTAGCAAAAGCACCAGATGAGCATTTTTATTTCTATTTTCAGTAAACAAATATATAAATACCAGTTGTTGACAAGCAGTTTCTATTGATTACGCACATCTAGCAATAAAGAAGAAAGTGAAATTTTATGACTTTTCAGTGATTTTATTAAGATCATGTAAAAGATGACAGAACTTTTGTATTGACCTATTATATATGTTTGTGTCTGAAGATCTCCATCTTTAGATATATTATTTGGTATGTGGATCATGCAAGTTCGATGGCTTCCTGAATATACATATATATCAATTGAGTTAGATAGATAGATAGATATGGGCTGATTGATGTCAACCAGCAGATATAGAAAGATTATATATATATATATGTATATATATATATATAGAGAGAGAGAGAGAGAGAAAGACAGAGACGGAAACAGAAAGATGAAGCCAAGACATTCTCTAAAATTATGCACTTATGTTGTTTCGGACTTCTCCATGAACTTAATGTGTGTATGAAAATGTCGCTGGTTGTCCGTCGGTCTGTCTGTCTGTCTGTCTCACTCTTTCTTTCACTCTCTTTCTCTCTCCCTCTTTCTCACTCTCTTTCTCTGTTCCTCACTCACACATGCACATATATATATATATATATATATATATATTTTCGTGTGAATGGATAGATATGAACAGAATCAGATCAATAGATGTGAGATGACTGATATATGTATATATATATATATATATATATAAAGAGAGAGAGAGAGAGAGAGGGAGAGAGAGGGGGTGGGGGAAGAGGGAGATGGTCTGATCTATAAACTGATAGATATGATAGAAAAAATATATATAGAAAGATAGATATGAAGACAAGACATTCGCTAACATTGTGCAAATAAGGTCTTCGGGACTTTTTAGTATACTTGAAATATATTTGTCAATGTATCAATAAAACAGCCTTTCTTTGTCTCTCTCTCTCTCTCTCTCTCTCTCTCTCTCACACACACACACACACATACATATATATATATATATATATACATTTGTGTATATCTATGTATTTCGTGCGTGAGGATGGATAGTTAGGATACAGACTCAGTTTTTTTAACATCAAGTGAATTAGATAGATAGATAGATAGATAGATAGATAGATAGATAGATATCGAGAGAGCGAGATAAAGCCAAGGCATTCTCTAAAATTGTGCAAGTATAGCGTTTAGGAGTTCCCTCTGAAGTTAAGATATAACTTAAGTATAAAAATGTCTCTGTCTGTCTTTCTTTCTCCCCCCAAATATATATATATATATATATATATATATATATATATATATATATATATATATATATATATATATATATTATGTGTATGTGGATGTGTGCGTGTGGATGGATAGACATGAACAAACTAAGATCTATGGATATGAAGTGAATCAGATAGATAGATAGATAGATACATACATACATACATACATATAAGAATTTGCAACTTCAACATTCTCATAAACAAAAGATAACTGGATGTGACGGATAAACAAACGCAACATTTCAAGAATTTCTCATTAGATTTTTTACTAAAAGCTTACTTGTTCTTTGTTTTAGGTTTGTCTTTGTTGTTTTTTCCCTAAAAGTGAAGTCAACGTTTTCTTTTAAAGACTGAATGACAGAATTTAAAAGACTGAGATTCAAAAGAGGAAATCATAAACAGAACGAATGAAAGGCAACTGGGAAGAAAAGAAGGGAATTAAGAAGGAAATGAAATAATCAAATAGAAAGAAAGAATGAAACATAAAGGAAAGATTCGTCTTTACAAAGTGATATAAGTAAAGAAACAACAAAACAAAGAAATTAAAAATATGTAAGGAAAAAAAAGAAAGAACCAAAGAAGATAAGAAAATGTAAGAAATGAATTACACTGAAAGAAAGAAAGAAAGAAAGAAAGAAAGAAAGAAAGAAAGAAAGAAAGAAGGAAAGAGCTACAAATAATAAAAGAAACAAAGAAAAATTGAGGAAATCTATAAAAATGAAAACAAAAAAGAATAAAAAAGAATAGAAAGGAATAAGAAAATAAAAACGAATAAGAAGGAATAAAAAAACGGAAAAATGAAACGTAACAGAAAGAAAGAAAGAAAGAAAGGAAGAAAGAAAGAAAGAAAGAAATAGAATAAAAATGAAAGATCGATAGAAGAAAAATGAAGGAAATAATGAAAGGAGAGTTAAAAGAAAGAAAGAAAGAAAGAAAGAAATGAATACAGTAAGAAAGAACGACAGAAGAAAAGAAAGAAAGATGAAACCAAGAACAGATGGACGAAAATCTGACAGAAATAAATAAGACACAAAGAACAGAAAAAAAAAAAAATTATCAAGAAATATTGTAAAAAAAAAACCAACAAAAAGGTCGAATGAATATAGAATAAGAAAATAAAAAAACGCATAAAAAATAATCGAAAAAAAGTCTGTTAAGTATTCTTCGCAAACTTGCAAAAATAGATTATTTTACATTTGCCATACGAAAAAGACCAAAGCAAAGACTACACACACACACACACACACACACACACACACACACACACACACACACACACACACATATATGCTTCTTTCTTCTTCACTTATTGTTTAGTGATTGTGTCTCAACGAAATGTCATAGCATATGTAGATTGTAATTCATCAAGTACCTGCCAGGTGAAGCAAAACGGCAACGTTAAGCTCCTTTCCCATTCGCCTCAAACAATTACAAATTAACCCGTTGTTATAAAAATAACTCAGGAATTTTTCTTCAGATTTTACAAGACTTCAAAATCCAACAGCAGCAGATTTTGACCAAAGATAAAATATATGTTTGACAAAAGATTGGAAAGTAAAAAAAACAGAACTTTTTCTTTTCCTTTCTTTCTTTTTTTTTTTCTGTCGTCGAGGCTTAGAATAGGTTGACTGTATCTCCTTCAGAGAGGTAAGATTCAACCCCTCAAAAAAAAACAAAAAACAGAAAACAAAAGAAAACATTAAACTGCTCCCGGTGCTGATACTCCGCTTCTGGAGATCAGGAAACTACCATTACTCCCAGGTCCACTCTGACCTGGTGTGGTAGTAGCTGTTAGGCTCCCATCTATGCGTCAAGTAGATCTGTTTAAAAACTGTATTTGATTGCACGGTGTGAAAAAAAGCCAACTATTTAATAAATAACTATACACAAATGTAAAAATTAACATGCAATGAACGGGATTCCATACGCTCTATGCATAAAATAAACCGAGACGGGTTGACATACCATTAAAATCAATCAATTATTTTTTCTTTTTAGATGTGAACTTTCATCATAACTATCTATTATTTTTTTAACATTTTATTCTTCCTTTTAATCACTTAGATGAAAACACTCTTCATCTGAAAGTGAGGCTCCAGTTCTGGACAATTGGAGAATGTGAAGTACTCTTTTATTGTCTTTACTTCTTGGTCCCCTCTGACCTGGAGTGGTAGTACCAGTTAAGGTCCCATCTAATTGTCGAATAGATCTGTTTAAAAACTATTCGTATTCGATAAGACCGTGAGCTAAACCTCTACACAAGAAATGAAAGTGGGTATCCTCGTGGTGTAATGGTTAAAGCGATGGACTGCGGAATCGTAGTTGGCGAGTTCGTACTCCAGTCGCGCTATTACGTTCACTTTCGGGCAAATACCCTTAGGAAAGGTATGAACCCCCTTATCCTCCCAGCTATGGGTTAAATAGTACCACTACTGTTCTTCTAGGAGAATGACTTTGGCATGAAATAACCTACAAAGGTTGATATGCCATTAAACAAAGAAACCAAACCAAACTAAGAAATGAAATATCAACATACAATGGACGTGATTCCCTAACCCCCGGCATAAATAATAAGTTGACATACTGTTAAAATAAATCAATTAATCATACTGATATAACTGTATGCAAAAAAAAAAAAACTCTTAAGGAACAACTACAGAAAAATAAATGGAAATGTACAATGAATACGATTTCCTCACTTCTAGGCATAGGTGTGAGATACATAATGTATCCTCAGTGATGTATCGCAAAAGGTCCTTTGGGGTTTCCGTCTTTCTACATCAGATCTCTTCACTTTGCTGACCTTGTCTGGGTTGATCGGACTCTGACGTGCCTACCACGAACTTATTACGCTTACCGCCGTTTGGAACTTCGGAAAAAACATGGCAATGCCTGAACTATTTAATAGCAACTTCCCATCACAGCAACCAATCCGAAATAGATTTTGATATATTTGCTTGTTATATACCAGTCGAATTGTAATCGTTCTCAGTTTTTCCTGTAAAGATAAAGTTTGGGACCAGTTAGAAGACTTGACATGCCATTAAAATCAATAAATCGTTTTTTTTTCCTTTTTAGATATGAACTTTCTTAATCAATATTCCTTAGTTTTTCTACATGTTATTATTCTTGCTTTTTATCCCAACACTTTAGAGCAATATAAGTAAAGTTGGCGACCTTGGTCGAAGGTAACCCAAAGGCTTCCTTTTCGATAGCTACTACACTGATGTGTAAGGGGGGTGCTACTCTATTCCCTGTATTGCTCCACTTTACCCTTGATCCTGACCTTATAATGCTGAGTGTTAAACAAAAAGGTATCAAGTACCATTTTTTGAGGCTTTGATATGACTCGATCTGGGATTGAACCCCAGTCTCCTGGACTCTTCCGTTATTATTGATATTTATTACTAGTTTAACCGGCTCATTGGTCTAGTGGGTAGAGTGTTCGCCAATAATCCGGGAGACCTGGGTTCAATCCCAGGTCGAGTCATACCAAAGACTTAAAAAATGGTACTTGATACCTCATTGCTTAACACTCAGCAATATACGGTACGTATCAAGGGTAAAGTGGAGCAATCCACGGAAAGGAATAGCGCCCTCCCCTACACTTCGGAGTAGTAGCTATTGAAAAGGGAGCCTTCTGGTCGCCCTGACTACGGTCGCCAACAACTTATTACTAGTTTACATGTATTCGTGTATTTTTTTTTATTTCATTATGTATCATTGTCTTCTTTCATTTTTCAGATAATTCTATTGCAATAAGGTTAGTTGTCGGAATATCTGAGACGAAGTTTGATGATTTTCATCGTTAAGACCGGAGGTCATATCGGCAGAAACGTTGTGGAAATAACAATAAAGACAAAGACAATAGTCTGAAAACCCTTAACGATAAAAATACAAGGTTGTTCGAAAATGTCCGATCTTAGAATAAACTTTTATTTCTGAATTAATGAATTTAAACAGTGTTTTAATCAGTCAAAATATGATTCTTGAATATTTTCGCCGTTGATTAACAGAGTTATCTCTACCTGTATGATAAAACTCTAAAGGTTTGGATGTCAAGAAATCTTTAAAAGCAGTTTCTACTTCTCCTTTGGAAAAATGTTAGTCGGTGGGTGAGAGATCAGAAGAATAAGGTGGAAGGGGCAAAGTCTGATATCCCTAGTTAGTGAGATTCTGCAGTGTCATCCTGACAACATGTGGCCGAGCATTTTCATCAAGTAAAATTAGACCTAGACGCTTTTTGCTTTACTGAACTGGCATTTCTACTCTCTTGATCTTCGAGATTCGTATCACAACAAAGGAACATCTGAAACCAGTGCTGTACTAACCGATCACAAATGGGTCCTTTACCCAATGCTCTTTTAATATTAGCAGCTGTTTGAGAGGCATTACGATCACTCTTGTAAACCCATCTCTTGTTTTTTCCTATTCATGATTAGGGGTATATAACCTTTAAAATCAATTTCTGAAAGAAGTGATTGAAAATTAACAAAGAGGACACTTTAATCATTTTGAACAGGATTTTTTTATGCAACTTCTATTAAAAAACACACGTTGGTACTGAATTGAAACAGTTTGTTTTAAAATTGGACTGTGCCCTGGATATGAAACTAAATCATATGATGGTGAAGTTCTAGTTCTAGAGTTTTAGGGAAAGTAGAATACCCGTTCATTGCCAATACTCCTAGGTCCACTCGGACTCGACGAGTTAATACATGTCCGGGTTCCATCTTTGGGTGAAATAGAAACGTTTACTCATTTACTATACTTGAAACCATTTAACTCTGGTCAAACAAATGACTGATGTTGAATTGAATTATTAGTATTACATAGCAAATCTTGGAACCATTTAACTGTGTTCAAACAAATAAGCATTAGATCGTTAAAAAATGCTACTTAAAACCTCTTCGTTTACAAATCAGTATATTTAATATAAATAGGTAGAAACAGGATTTGACCTTATACAACCTGCAAGGGTTGATATGCCACAAAACCCAACCAACTAACCTTAAAACCGGACACTATTTTCCAGACAACCTACCGCCCAGTCGACTGGGGAAATAGAATACACCGACTGCATCTCTGAAGAGAGGTAAGACCCCCCTCCCAATGTGTGTCCTGATATGACATTAAACCATCTGATGGTGAGTCTCCTGTATAGCTGGAGCTTTTGGGAATGCGGAGTTCTCCTTCAGTGTCATTACTCTCCGGCCAACTCTAGTTGTACCTGATAGGTTTCTATCAATGGGTCAAATAGAACATTTTAACATCTAAACTGTGCGCAAACAAATGACATCCTAAACTGAATGGTTAGAAATAGAATTGCTTGATCAGATAACTGTGAGTAAACAAATGACTGATGTTTAATTGAATTGTTATTAATACGTGGCAATTCTTGGAACCATTTATCTGTGTAAAAATGAGCTTAGGCTCCTTTAAATACTTTATCAACAAAATTTGTTTACAAACCATAATTATATATATATATATATATATAAAGAAGTTTTGGCATTAAATAACCTACAATGGTTGATATGCCATAAAAACAAACTAAATCAAAAAACCTAATTGTTTTACTTCCTCTTATTGCTACTTTTCGTTGTAATCTTCTGGATACACGCTTCATCATTAACATTTTTCCTCTGCCCAGTTAGACTTGCTTTTTATTCGGATCGATTCACACTTCATTATACTGTTATTGAATAGAGCAAGTTTTCAGCTACAAGATAATGTTCCCCCACATAGTCACGACCATTGTCTTTGCATTTTTGTGCAAGGGCCTTTTTTATTGTGCATTTACCCAGCAAGATGTGACATAAGGTCAATTTTTAAGCGGAGTTAAGCTGCTTTGAATTCAGTGTTTTCTTTCTCCAAGGCTGGTTGCCTTACTCAATCTGCCAGGATTACTTATTATTTGCCTTAAGGGACGCAATTGTTACTTTCTATTGGATCATTCTGGCTCAATATACACTTTCTTTATTTGCATCTTTCTGTTTCTAGTTTTCAGCCTTTTCATGTTTTGAATAATGCAACTTTTGATCGATATTCTTATCAAGAAAAAAACAAACAAAAACAATCAGATGATAAAAAAAAAATAGTTGCAATAAAATCAAAGTAATTAATAATGATGAAAAAAAAAATTACTCACAATATTTATACTATAGATATACGTGCTTTGTTCTGTTCCGTAGTGTTTTGGCTAACGTGGTGGACCGCAATATCGTTGTGAGCGAGTTTGAACTCCAGTCGTGTTATTACATTCATATTTGGATAAATATTTTTGGGAAAGGTATGAAGCCCCTTATCCCCCGTCAATGGATTGAATAATGTCACTATTCTACAAAAATGCTTTTAGCATTAAATATCCCACGAAGGATGATATACCTTTTTAAAAAGAAACGGAGATCGAAGAATTCGTTCAGTAATATTTGCATTTATTCCTGCCCACTAACAATTAATTTATGTCTTATTTTCATAGCTCCTAATAAAATCATTTGCAATATAGTTACTTTATACAAAGAGCCGTTGAAAATCATTTGTACTATTATTTCAATAGTAAAAATACTTTACGTTGATATAGGAAAGATGTAAGACGTGAGAACCAAATTTGTTGAGGATTGTTATATTTGTAATTGCGTTTCACTCTATACGAGCTTCATAAGATGATAATTTTGACTTATTTTAATGTTAGGAAAAATATTGAAGAACATTACAAATGTTTGGGAGGTTGTCGAGGTACCTTAATTAGGACCGTTGATCATCGAAAAACTTTAAAAAGTGGGAAACGAAAAACATTTCAAATTGTTGTTATGTCCGTTATTTAAGCTCTGAATTAAAAGATTTGATTGGTTGGTTGTGTTTTCGGCATATCAACCCTTGTTGGTTATTTCATACCAAATCCTCTTTATACACATAGTGTAAATATATGTGATTTGTAAACAAATGATTCGTAGGTAAGATTATCTTGAAATAAGCCAGACTTCATTTGCTTGCACATAGTTAAATGGTTTCAAGTATTGTTACCAAAAACTAATAGTTTTATTTGCACCCTGCTGAATGGTTGGTTGTGTTTTACAGCATATCAACCTTTGTAGTTTATATAATGCCAAATCCTCTTATATATATATATATATATATATATATATATATATATATATATATATATATATATATATATATATATACATTTAGTGAATAAAGGTGATTTGTAAACAAATAGTTTAGAGATAACAATTTTGAAATAAACTAGACCTTATTTGCTTGCACATAGTTATATGGTTTCAAGTATTGCTATTTAACTCCTATAGTTCTATTTGCACATAGTTAAAGAATTGGTTGGTTGGTTGGCTGGTTGGTTGGTTGGTTGTGTCTTTTTCCTGTTTATATATATATATATATATATGATTTGTAAACTAATAATTTATCGATAACAATTTTCATATGAGCCAGGGCTTAGTTTTTTTTTACAAACAATTAAAATGGTTTATAGTATTGCTAACACTAAGTTTTATTTTCACAAAGTTTAATGTCTTCAAGTGCTGCTATCAAACATTAATGGTTCTATTTGCCTCTATTAAATGATTTTCCTTACAGTAAATGATTAAACAGTTCTATCTGGTTCATAGTTGAGACCCTAACAGGTACTACCACTCCGAGTCAGAGTGAATCTGGTAGAAATCGTAATGGAGTACTCTACATTTTCCAAAATTTCAGGACTGGAGCGATACCATTAGATGATTCATTTTTATATCCCAGACACTCGTTGGTGGGGTCTTACCCCTAGACGACTAGGCTCTTAAAGGGTTTGAAAAGATTACTGCTCTGTGAGACGTTAAACAGTGATATCAAAGAATTATAATTGATATAATATATAAATATAAGTGAATGTCAGTGATACGATTTTTCTAATACTAAGCGCTAAAACCAATGTCATATTGAAGGGGATATTGTTTTTTTGAATGGTGAAATGTTATTAATGATGGGTTATTTTTTTGTCATTATTTGATACAAAGAGATTATCGTGTAATGTATTATGAAGGTGTGCTTAGTGTAACGATTATAGTTGTAAGAAATGGAATCAGCGAACTAAATTCTAAACTTGGCCGAGGCTCTTTGGGTTTCCTTTTGTGCTGATGCTCTAGGAAAAGACGTGAATTCATTTTTCCCCCTCAGTAATGGGTAAATAGTAGGGCAGACTGGATTCTTGAACCCGTTTATAAGAAGAAAAAAACTGAATTCAAATCAGCAATAATTCGCTTAAAATGACTTTGTGGCACATCCTGCTCGTAGCAGAGGAGTTGGGTAAATACTGAGTACAAAAAGGCCACTGGAAAAAGTTTTCAGCTTTATTATTTCCTGTACAACTAATTATCCATTTCCGCTCATCAAAATTTGCAGTAACTTTTTCATTGCAGCAATATTGTCTGGAAAATGTCGTCCGTGTATTGCACTTTTCAAGTACCCGTGACTGAGGGGCTGGGTAAATAAATTCTGCGGATTCTAGGAATAATCTCGTTTATAGACGACAGTGGTTTAGTTAAGAGTCTGGGAATCAGTCTCCTATGACCATCACCCAGTAATTTTAATTCAAGTCGTGTAGTGGATAAAATGATGGACTGTAGGATCGAAGTAAACGAATTCGAACTCAAGTCGCTCCATTACGTTCCCTTTTAGACTAATTCCCATGGGAAAGGTAAACACGTTCTTATCCACACAGCTATGGGTTAAATACTATCACTGCTGTTCTAAAAGGATAGCTTTGGCGTTAAATAATCCACGAAGGTTGATATACCCTTAAACCAAGAAACCAGAATAACAATCATTTTAAAATGTTATTACTCCTATTGCCAACCTTGACTACGGTTAGTGTAATTTAAATATTTCTACTAAGCTGTAAAACGTTGTGGACATATGAACCATTTGATTGCTACTTAACAAAAAACGAGTATTATCCCATTTTCAGTCTTTGTTTTCCTTCTCTTATCCAAGGAATTCTTTTCAGATTTTGGGAAGTTCTTACATTTGGTTGTTACCATTTCAAAGGTGCCATTCATCAATTGGAATAGGCAGCACCTGAACATGTTTGTTTTAGTAATCTTCACAAGATGAGCCTTCTCTTACGAAGCCTATACCGTAATACTGTTGCTAAAAAAAAAAACTAAAAAAAAAACAAACATAAATAAAAAACACCTTTTTACCAAAATTCTTTCATCCCCCCCATAACTTTTAAATTTACTCCTCTATTTCGTCCCCTGGGTCTCGTCTGTTTCTTGGATTACCTGTATCGCAGTTCTGATACGTCTCAAATCTGACATAGAACTCCAGTGTCTGTCATTTAGCTCCTTCCATTGTGGCGTCATGGAACATAAAGTACCGTTTTTGTTTTCTTAAGTAGCTGCCTTAATGTAAACAATAATGTCGTTGGGGATGACATACTGAGGAGATGTGGGTACTTAACCAGTCTTGTAGACCAATTCCACAGTAGCGAGTTCAATACATATTCGACACCCCACATTTGAGACCGAATACGATATACTAAGCTAAGCTCAAACGAGACAAACATCGAAAACAACAATTAGCAAGTTTCACTGAACACACACACACACACATACACACACACATATATATATATATATATATATATATATATATATATATATATATATATATATGTACTCCAGGCACTTCACGTGGTTAGCAAGCTAGATTCGCAGACCATTGTTCGTGGGTTCGATTTTCACTAAGCGCCCAATATTTCTAGTCTTGTAACACATCTAATGTAAGCGGAGTAAATCCCTATATAGAGGCGCGCATAGTGTAACGATTTTCATGAGAGGAAATGGAATCGGCAAACAGGTTTCAATTTTTAGACGAAGCTATTTACGTTTCTCTTTATGGTAATGTCCTTTAGTAAAGGCATGAATCTATCCTTTCATTTCTTCTCCCAGATATGAGTAAATAGTTGGATAAACTGAATTTTTTAGCCTTATTGAGGCAACCATTCTAGATAAAGGAAAACTGAATTTAAACCAATTTTACTTCATAAAAATGACCTTGTATCATAATCTGACCTCATTGGATGAATTCGGCAAATACACATTCAATGTATCCAATAATCAACTAGAACTCTGTACACGTGACCTTTTGTCATATCGGAATACTGTAATTAGTAATTTAATCTCTTGTATAATAAATACACTCTTGAAACTCCTCATGTGATCCAAAATCATGCCATGTGCGACTGTAGTCGACTTGCTAACGCTGTGCAATGTATAAGTATTGTAAGATTCATAACACCGTGCCGTGTGCTACAATAGTCGAATTCTTAGAACCGTGCTGTGTGCCTCTATAAAACAATTCCTTACGCCGTGCCGTGTGCAACAATAGTCGAATTCTGAATGCCGTAACGTAAGCAGCTATAGAAGAATTTTTTAACGCTCTGCCATGTGCAACTATCGTCGTGCTGTATCGCGCTTAACTATAGTCTTACGTTTGCTGATCAGAAAAAAAGGTGTTTGCTGATATATTGTAACAGGGGTGATTGAGGAAAGACGACATTAAACCTTTCAAAGTTTCACAATCGACCAATTTTATACAACGTACCGTTCGATTGTGTATATTTTTCACTCGCTTCCGAAATATTTCTCGTTATTTTGTCACCAAACTTGATTATTTTTATCATACTTTTCATACAAATTGTTTCAAAAAACTCATCAAATGAAATATCGGTAGCTTCACACTGATCTAGTTCTGGATGAATCATGTTTGATTTCGTCGACTCAGAATTGAGAGAAATTAGCAAATACGAAGTCGATTTTGATCATAATGGCCCAAATACAGATAACACATGCTGCTGTACATAAATAAAACAACTTTAGTTAGGCTTGTGATGAGAAAAACGATAATATTTACATCGATTATTGTATTACTTTTTTTATGATGATTTAAAGATTTCAAAAAATGTTTTATTTCAAACAGTTTTTTTTTGCAGGAAAATGCAACACAAAATGCTTCCAAATGTAGGAAACGACTGCAACGGAAGAAGAAGAAGAAGAAGAAGAAGAAGAAGAAGAAGAATATTTGTTGTTGTTTTTAATAATGGCATATCAATCATCATGGGTTATTTAAAGCCAACTCTTTTCTTGTAGTGGAACAGAAATAGTGCTATTTAAGCTGGGGGATAAGAGGTTCAAAACTTTTTAAGAAGAAGAAGAAGAAGAAGAAGAAGAAGAAGAAGAAGAAGAAGAAGAAGAAGAAGAAGAAATGTCTTTGATATAAAAATGGATTACAAAATTTTAGCACTTCAAATGGACTTGTTTGTTCTATTGTACAAAATGCTATATGAGAGAAACACTTGCCATCAAGAAATATATATATATATATATATATATATATATATAAAATAAAAAGTACAGTAGTCGAAGGCTGCGTTTTCAATAGCTACTACACCGAGGTGTAGGAGAGGGCGTTACTCCTTTCCCTTGATTGCTCCACTTTACCCTTGATTCCTACCTTTTTAATACCGAGTGTTAACCTAGGAGGCATGAAGTACCATTTTTGAGTCTTTGGTATGACTCGACGTGATTGAACCCC
The DNA here is from genome assembly GCA_963585895.1 of Sepioteuthis lessoniana. Classification (NCBI taxonomy): domain Eukaryota; kingdom Metazoa; phylum Mollusca; class Cephalopoda; order Myopsida; family Loliginidae; genus Sepioteuthis; species Sepioteuthis lessoniana. Next base: position 68,391,015 of record OY757913.1, on the reverse strand, counting down.
AGTCTCCCAGGCGAACACTCTACTTGAAGAATGGGTCGGTAAGTCACTCTGACAGTGCAAAGTTCCCTGACTGACAATCTCTCTCTCTTTCTTTCTCTCTCTCTCCTTCGCCATTCATCCTCATCATCCATCGTTCCTGGTAGGTTCTCCAAACTATATCCTGTATCTGCACCATTAAACATCAGTCATTTGTTTACACACAGTTAAATGATCAAACAGTTCTGTTTCAAACAATTCAGTTGAGCATATGTTATTTGTTTACACTCAGTTTAAATAGTCAAACAGTTCTATTTGGCCCGTAGATTGAGCCCATTCAGGTGCTACTACTCCTGGTCAGAGTGAACCTGGGAGGGATGGCAATGAAGGCGTATTCCAAGTTCTCCAAAGCTCCAGCTTTACAGGAATTTTACCATCCGATTCTTTAATGTCATATCCAGGAAACTCATCAGGGAAGTGTCTTACCTCTCTGTAGAGATGCAGTCGGTGTATTCTACAGCCCCAGCCAACTGGGCTTCAACGTTAAAACAATCTATTTCATAATACAACGTTAACACCCTCGCTCCTTTGGGTACCTCGGGTGGTGTCATGGTTTGCAAGCTAGACCAGCCAACCTACACTAGTGAGTTCGAGTCTCATTGATACGGCCTTGTGCCGCATCTAAACAAAAAACTTAGTAACTTACACTCACGTTCTTTTGAAATGAATAGCTTTAACACCTTTCACCGCTAAAAAGTCTACAATGTGAATTTTAAAATAACCGCTTCTCTTTGAGTAGAAAAGTAAGTATTTAATAAACTCTTCCGTTGAAAGGGATTATTTAACCATCCTTTTGGAGGTCAAGAAATTATACTTTTTTACACGATGAAAGATAATTTTGGTATCATTCTCCCCTAAAAAAGGGTCACTTTCCCATTAAACCTGTCTAAAGTTAGCATATTAAAATGACCTCTTTAATGATGATGAAAGGTACTAGTTTAAAATCCTCACGCCCAGAAAGGGGTAATTTTATGGTCCTAAAGGGATTACTTTCAGGTTGGGTGTTTGAAGGTATACTTTTTATCATGGGAAAAGGTATCATTTTAACATAATTTCTCCTTAAGAAGATCAGTGGGAGTTCCCGTGGTGCAATGGCTAATGTACTGAACTGTGACATCGTAGTTAGCGAGTTCGAACTCCAGTCGATCTTCTGCGTTCACTTTCGGACTAATACTCTCGAGAAATATGCCATGAATGTAGACATGCTATGAAACAAAGAAACCGAAGAAAAACCAAAAGGTGTCCGTTGATGTTTCCTATGGAAAAGAGGCCTTTTAAACTCCTTCATCCTAAACCAATCTGTGTTCTGGGTTTTTAACATAATAAGAAGTACAGTTTAATATCCTTCCTCATAAAAGGGGTCATTTTATCATCCTAAAGGGATTACATTTAAGGGTGGAGAGGATGTGTTAAATAATAGATTAGTGGTATCTATCATTAGAGAAGTAGTTTAGAACTTGAAAAAGGGAATAAGAGATCATACCCGGAAATGCTGGGTCTGCTAGATGTGACTGACAGGTGATGACCCCGAGATCAATCTGAGAACTTGGCGGTGATTAGATTATCTCAGTCAAGTAACTGAAGGATTCTAGAAGTTAAGTAAAATAGCTTGAAATCTAATCAGTTTATTCAGTGGCGTTGCCAAGTATACATATGTAACAATGGCGTGCACAGATTTTTCCATCCACGGACAAATGAGCAAAGTCTCTTGGATACCTGGGTAATCAGAGATAAGAAATAAGCAAAAGAAGTGTGCACACAAAAAGGTAACTGTTCTCGTTCATTCTTCCCAAGAAAAGAGATCTCCGTCTTTGTTCCTCACAACGAAGCTGCACGGAGCCTGGAAGGAAAGAAAAGAGATGGGGAATGGTTGGTTGGTTGGTGGGATTTTATGACATATCAACCTTTGTAGGTTATTTAATGCCAAATCTATTTCTATGCAAATATTCAGTTCTATTTCAAACAACTCAGTTCAGCTTAAATATGCAGTGTCGATGTCAAATGAGTTCTATTTCAAGCAGTTCAGTTAAGCATAAGTACATAGTTTAATAGTCAAAAATATTTCTATTTCAAGCATTTCAGTTTAGTCAAACAGTTCTAATTCAAACAAATCAGTTCAGCAGAAGTACGCAGTTTAGTTCTATATAAATCTATTTTATACAAATAATCAGTTCTGTTTCAAACAAATTAGTTTAGCATAAGTACAAAGTTTAATTGTCAAAAACATTTCTATTTTAAGCTATTCAGTTTATTCTAATAGTTCTAATTCGGCCAATTCAGTTAAGTATAAGTATAGATGTTGTTTACTTACAGTCAAACGTCAAAACAGTTTTATATTAAACAATTCTGTTTAGCGCAAGTACAGTTTCAATGTCAAAAACAATTCCATTTCAAACAATTCAGTTTAGCATAAGTACGCATTTTAAATGTAAGTATACAGTTTGATTTTCAAAAACATTTCTATTTCAAGCTCTTCAGTTTATTCAAATAGTTCTACTTCAAACACTTCAGATTAGCATAAGTATGCAGTTTAGTCCTATTTAGGTGGTACCGATCCGGGCCAGAGTGGACCAGGGAGCAATGGCAATGAAGGGGTGCTCCGCATTCCCCAAAGCCCCAGCATCACTGGAACCTTACCATCAGATTGTTTAGGGTCATATCCAGGACACTCGTTGCATAGGGATCTTACCCCCTCTGTAGAGATGCAGTCGGTGTATTCGACAACCCCTGCCGACTGGGCAAGAGATGGTGAATGAAAAGTAAGAGTGAGAGTCGAGAGGATCATCGCCATCGTCCGAAGATAAACGAGGGTTATTCAACAGATGTTACAGTTATATTCTTCATCAAAATAAAGGGGTCATTACAACATAGTCTCCCCCGAAAGGGATCGGTTGACATGCTCCTTTAACGCCCTTCAGCCTTAAATAAATTCTGGGTTGGATGTTTATCATCATGTAAAGTAGAGTTTTATCATCCGCTATTGGTCAAATAAGTCAATTTGAAAATTTTTCTTTATTAGATAGGGGAAAATATCTTTATAAGGAAAAATTGCGATATGAGCCATGGTACAAAAACATCTGATATGTTTATGGAGAGGAGTATCTCATGAGATGATGGAGACATCAGGTTTATAAGTCCCCAGAATTCACTCTAAGTTATCCGGCAAGGATACACGGCACAGGGAATAAGGCGTTTGTTTGTGAAAGAATTGAATGAAATCATCTGGAGGTTGCAGGTTCAATCCCAACGACAGGCAAGAATACGAAGAAATACTTCCTATAACTTAACACTAGTACCTGGTCATGGTTAACAGAATTGTAACAGTCTACCCCAGTGGTTCAAATAAAGCGTTGAGTTCGAGATTCTGTGTTGACTTATGAGACAACTGAAGAAGGCCGAAGGACATATCGGCCGAAACGTAATGTAATATATATAAAGATGAGGTCAGTATTCCGAATATTCTTAGTAATAACAATTATCAAGCTTTATCAAAAAAAGATTAGAGAAATTATATAAATGGGCAAAAAACTCTAAAGAAACAACTATACGAAAACATAAACTTAGAAAGAACGCAATTCCCTAACCCTTTGACGGGTTGATATGCCTCAAAATCAATCACCTTTCCACTAATACGAATTGATTTGCCCTTCTAAAGTAATCTCTTTCAAAGGGGTTGTAATTTGTAGTTTTCACAATGATGAAAGGGATCACTTTAATGTTATTTTCCCTAAACCAGTTTTAGAGGGCAACGTTAATGGGAGAACATTAAAAACAACAAAAATTATGTCTGGATGGATACATTTCAGAAGTAAAAAAACAAAAACAAATGAACTTCTCGGCAGAGAACAGCTGTAAGGGAAAAACTGTTTTCAGCCTGATGCACGAGGTGATTCTTAAAAAACGCCAGATACTGAAAACAATGCAGCCTTTTGAAAGCATCGGGTTGCAATATATACAGATGCAGCCCATTGACGCATTAGTTGCACACATAGGAATGTAACCTGAGGGAGCTGAAAAATATGTTAATGTATAGGCTGGTCACTTGGAGATCATCCAAGCACAACATTGCAATGGCAAATAACACAAGGAACGGTGTACATTATCGCTATCATGTGTCAGTACTTAACAGTAGAGATATTTCTTTATGATACTTGGGCAAATCGAGTTTTTGTTGGAGATCAAGTAACAGTAAGTCTACTTAATCTTCTAGACCTTGGGTGGAGAAGGAACCTTTTTCCTGTTTAAAGCCACATAGAGTCATTGCCAATCAATAAGGTCGCACCCAATAATTTTTTAGTGTGCTTCCTATCAAATCTAAAGTTTAAAGTTTTGGTTAATCACTTCTTACAAAGTTGCTACCCAAAAGAAATCAAAAACAATATTAACCTTTTAATAATATTTTTAGATTAACTATTAGGAAAAAGATACCAAATGCTGAAGTGGAAGTGAGTGTTTTTCATTGTTCTATCAATAAGGACGTGAAAGGCCTCAATTGATGGTTTTGAATGTTTCATATGCCCTTTGTTCCGTATGTTCTCCTCTCCGAATTTTAGTATTTAGCTATCGTTTGCTCTCAGACTTTTATCTTTTTGTAGATATGGACTTACCCGAATTTTTTCCGAGTCAGATTTGACATAAAATCATTTTATAGAGAGGATGGCGCTCTATCGGAGACTCAAGTGTGGTCGTCACAAAAAATGTTTGATTTCTTCGGCATTCCCCTTTTTAAGTGCTTTAGGCGCCATTCGATAAACTTAGCCCGGGGGAAGGCTTCCTAGGACCAGGTGATCAACTTAAAACAGCCCACCCAGCGGAGTAGCAAACGTGCTGGATTGCGACATCATTGTAAGTGGGATCGAATTCCAGTCGCGCAACTGCATTCAGTTTCGGACCTTACGAAAGGTATGAATCCCCTAATTCCTTCCAGCTATATGTTAAATAATACCACTACTATTCTCTTTCATGGATAGCTTTGGAATTAAATAACCCCTGACAGTTAATATGCCATTAAACAAAAAGAGAATATAAAAAAGTTCAAAAATAAGTATACTGATGAATATTTATGGAAATTTATTTTTGTGGAAATTTTTTCTTTTCTCTTTATGGCCGATACAGTAGGAAGGTTCAATTAAAGATCAGGTGACAGCAAGTTTCAATCTTCTTCATTTTCCTGTTGGTTTTTGAGGTGCACACAACAGTCCCGCATTCGTTTTAGAATATGTAATGTTCGCTTTACTTTTTGAAGAAAAATTGATGATTGACAATAGTTATTTTGCAAAAATTCTAATATTTTTCACGAAGAATACTTAAAAAAGTATAAATGTCAAATGCATTGGATTTTCAAAATATATTGGGTGGTAAAAAGAATGTTAACCCCCTTGTGAGACAACCCTCTTGATATAGTTTCAGTTTCCACATGTTCAACATCCCTGTCAATATTTTCTTCGAATATCTCACAAGTGATTAAAAAATGTTAATATTTTTATGGGAGTATCTTTATTAGAAAAACAGAACTGATATTACTGAAACCACCCGGGGAAGATACCAATAATATGTTGACAGGAATGATGAACAGGTGGAGACTTTAAAATCATAATATCATTAAGAAACTCCAGTCGAAATGATATCATTTTTAAACAAGTTGTACAAATAAAACATCTCATTAGTTGCTTGTTGATATGCGCAAAGAAAGACATGTATTAATATATTTTTCACATAGCTGTCAACTAGATATAAAATGAGATGTGTATATCTTCCGTATTAAGAATAAGTAAAGGAGATTTTAAAAAAATAGACGATGAACGTATATACGGCATCAAATACAAAACGACTCTTAGTTTCAGGATAAGAAAGTTTATTGCTACAACTCTTTTTCCAGTAGTCACCGAAAAGAGAGAAAATATGAAGGAATTATTTCGGCCTATTAGATATAAATCGATACTGCTGTATGGATGCACTACTTGGACGCTAACAAAACGTCTGGAGAAGAAGCTAGACGGCAATTACACAAGAATGCTGCGAGCAATATTGAACAAGTCCTGGAGGCAACACCCCACAAAGCACCAACTATACGGCCACCTGCCTCCCATCACGAAAACTATCCAAGTTAGATGAACCAGACATGTACTCCTATGGACCCCCACATATGGCTGGGCAAAAGCAGGACGACCAGCTCGAACGTAAATACAGCAGCTATATGAGGATACGAGATGTAGCCCTGAAGATCTGCCAGAGGCGATGAACGATTGGAAGGAGTGGCGAGAGAGGGTGAAGGATATCTGTGCTGGCGGCACGACATGATGATGATGATGATTAGATATAAACTTAGAATAATGGAGTGCGGGGCAAAAATATAGACAGTGACATATTATTATCCTCGCACCTGCCGCCTCCTGTGCTCGCGCGCCATCGGCTGCTGCGGCCGGCCCCCATCCCCATCGTCTGCGGACTCCCTGCTTCTCTTACTGCTCTTGGTCCTTCTCTGACTACCCGAGTAACTGACTGTATCTTCGTATTTTTCTGATATATTTTCTTGAAATTATTCCCTTTACTAATCTCTTAATCAAACGTAGTCACAATTTTTTTTAGTAAAATGTCATTGCTTAATATCAGCTGATATCTACGTAATTGTTTTTCTTGATATATTGCTTACAAATGATTCTAAAACAAACCTGTTGTGCTTATTTTGACATGATTGATATATGTATGCAAAACAAGGCCTACACATATCCTGACCTTTCCAAATCGCAAACCTGCAATTCCGAACTCAACCAGAAAACAAATTATGACAAAGATAATTAACTAAAATCCATAATTATTTTACATGTGTAAATATATTTAATAGATCTTCCTCTCTGTTAGGTTGTTTCTTTTTCTTTCTTTTTTATCTCATCCTTTGGGAGGGAGATTAAAGACACAGAAATACGACAGCAGAAGTCGTTGGCAGCTATGTCCTATTTCCAAAAAAAAAAAAAAAAAATAGTCAAAAAGTCCCTCTTACACTATTAGTTTTACGGTTCATAGTAATGATTGGAATGGCGCGCACCAAACACGCGAGCGAGACTATCTGAACTGGCATTTAAAGGTTGAATGAAACATGTGACCAAAATTGAAGATTGGCGCAACTTTGAAATCTTAGTCAGTTACGGAGATGAACTCAAGACGGTAGGTCTAGATAAAATCGTCTCCCACGAGAGGTGATGCTTAGTTCTTCAGGTTATTTAAAGAAAAAATGATTTATCATTGCACATATTCTCACACCGAATTCGTAAAATAAAGCGAAGATGTTGTATGGAGGATAATTTTTCGGTAAGATTATTGAGGAGGATGGATACTCAGATTTATCAGAGTGAAAGTAAAGAGGAATATTCATATTTCTACGGTAAATATAAGGAATTAATTCCTAGAAGGATACTGGATCATCGCATTCGAAGAGCAATCAGAAATCATGGGAATCTACGAATAGCGAATTTCAAACCTTAAAGTCTACCTCACTGAGATAAACCTGGAGAATCCCATATTTGAATATTTGATCATCACAACAGTTTGCGAAAGATAGCCGTAACAGAAATATTACTTCTAGCATAATGGAACTCTAAACAGGAAACTAAGAACGTGGTAGATAAAAATAATCTACCGATGTTGAACAGTCTAATATGAAGATACATACTTACATATCATAAAAAAATGAAAAGAGGAGGATATAAGATTGGGCGATGAAATTTGAAATGTGAAGAAAAAAAGAGTAAGCGGAAAAAGAAAAGAAAGGAAAAGAAAAAAGCGAGAACGTTTGGAAAACACTTTGCCTTTATCATTATTATCATTACTATTATAAGAAATAGACTTTCAAAGATAAGTCATTTAAACTAACATAACAGATCCTTTTCTCTGCTCCCAACACAGAACAATTTTTTGCACATTCACCATGGCACAGAAACATCCCAGTTAGCTGAGTCTATAGAATCCATTGACTACTTTCTGCAGAGGAGTAAGACTCACCCCCAACGAGTGTCCTGGATATCCTTTGGTTCAGTTCGGTTAGGTTTGGTTTGGTTTTATGGTACATCAGCCATTATAGATTACTAATATCAAATCTTTTTTTATACATATAAACCGTTCTATTTCAAACAATTCAGTTTAGCATAAATTTCAATATCAAAACAGTCTTATTTTGAGCAAGTCAGTTTAGCATAAGTACACAGTTTAGTTCTATTTGACCCATAGATTGGATCCTATCAGATATTACCCCTCCGGAGCGATGGCAATAAAGGAGTACTCTGCATTCCCCAAAGCTCAAGTATTACTGGAAACCTCACCGTTAGATTGTTTAGTGTCATATCCAAGACACTCGTTGGGGGTTCTTTCCCCTCTGCAGAGAAGCGGTCTGAGTATTCTACAGCCTTAGTATAATGGACAACTGGATATGGCATTAAACAATCTAATTGTTAGGCTTCAGAATTGCTGGGGCTTTGGGGAATGCAGAGTATACCTTTATGGCCATCGCTCCCTGGTCAACTCCATCCCGGAGTGATAGCACCTGAAAGGGTCCTATCAATGGGTCAAAAAGAACGCTTTAACATTTAAACTGTATGCAAATGACTTCTGAATTGCTTTAATTAGAACTCTTTGATCATTTAACTGTTTGTAAACAGATGACTGATGTTTAATTTAATGATACATACAAATACTTGGAAACATTCAACTTTGACTTATTTTAAATTGAATTATTTGAAATAGAACTGTTTGATCATTTAACTGTGCAAATCTATGAAATATGTTAAATGATACATATTTGATATATATGTGTAAATAGGATTAGACGTCAAATAACCAACAATGTTTTATATGCCATAAAACCAAACCAAACGAAACTATGATACGAAAACATCACTAGTCGCCTTTCTTGTTTGGGCTATTTATATTGTTTCTATTTCATTTATCGTGTTCGCAGCGGAATAGAAGATTTATTCCTTTCGAATTTACTTTATCATTTCGTTGTTTGTCACAGTGCTTGCTTATTTCTTGAGTAGACAGGAGGTTCCTTGATCAGCAACCTCAGATGATCAAAATCTCTTCTGATATCATTATTCTTTCTTTTTATATATGTTGCGCTCTAAAAGAGTGGCAATCGCGACTATGCGTGGAAGATCTTCCTGCATGCTGAGGGGAGTTTGACTCCTCCCTCTCCCCATCAAAAACCATTCAGGCCGTAACAATACTCAGTAGTGTATTAACACACACATATATTAACAGCTGCAAAGAGCAGCAGCAGTAATACAAGCAGACATGTTGGTTGCTTCATATTTAAACAGAAAAACACTAAAAGTCACTAGTTTCTTTTTACTGTCAACCTGTTTAAGAAAGCAAAGAATAATGCCGAGATCTTCACAAATAAACAATGGACATTTTCATAGTAACATATCTCAAACGCATAAATTATTTCTCTCTCCTCCCATCAACTTTAAGGTGAAATATTCTAAATGTTTTTTCTTGCTTCATTAAAAGACATTTGTTTGTAATAAGCAGGGGCGAACTTAGTGTAACGGTCATCGCTGCTAGAAATGGAATCGGCCACACGGCTTCCAATCCTGAACGAAGCTGTTTGCATTTCGCTTCAGGCTAATGTCCTAAGGAAACGTATAAATTCATCTGTGCCCCCAAATATGGGTAAATAGTAGGGCAGGCTGATTTTTTTTTTTTTTTTGGTCTTGGCCTGACAACTAATCTGTGAGAACGGAAACTCTGAATTTAAGCCATCTGTACTTTGCTTAAAAACTAACCTTGTGTCTCATCCTATCCGTTGCGAGGGGTTGGTTGAATATCTACATAGGGACCGCTTATAATTCTCTATTTCAAATTCACACGTTTGGTCTCATTTATATCATTTGTTTGTGGTAGCGAATGACTTGGGAGAATAAACAGAAGCCACTTTTATTCTGCATTAAACTCCTACATAAGAATAAACTCAAACATTCACAAAACGTTTATGGATCCAAATTGTAATTTAAAAAACGTAAAGGTCATTACCAGTTTCAGGTCTGTGAATGGCCTTATTTGAAAAACTAAGCTTCGAGCACCAGACGTATTTAATGGTTAACAATCTGTGATATTTATATTGGCATACATTATCGTTCATAAACTACCAAATTTTATTATGAATGAATTTTCTTCCAAGATAAAGATGTAAGAATTTTATCAATATCTAGAGGAAGATTATTTCGAAATGGATATCATTCGGTACTATTTATCACAATTGTCTACAGCACTGAAACTTTATAACAAAAAAAAATCAGGTTTAATATATTTACTATATAATAACGCTATTTTGCTTGGGTAGGTCCCCGTGGAATAGTGGCTAATGTGTTGAACTGCGACATCGTAGTAAGCGAGTTCGAACTCAAGTCGCGCTATTAAGTTCACTTTCAAACTAATGCCCTTGAGAAAGGTATGAAACCTCATATTTCCCTCAGCTATAGGTTAAATAGTTCTACTAATGTTCATCTACAAGGCTTTGACTTTGAATAACCAACAGAGGTTGATATATCATTAAATTAACAGACAAACCAAACTATCTTTTCTGCGTAGAGATGATCTTATTTTTGAACTGCCACATATTCATATTTTATATTCATAATGTAACAAAATTTCAGTGCTTTAAAGTTTAGTAATAAATAATATCTAATAATATTTCATTTGCTGGTATAATTTTCCGCTACAAATAATCAGATTGATGGTGAGTACTTTTTTATTAGTTATATTATCTCTCTTTCTCCCTCTTGATTATATATATATATATATATACATACATAAATTAGGATAAACCAGCCAAGTATGTCATAGTGGATGTTACGACTGACAATAAAGGTGATAAGGACGACAGTTTTCTGAAATGCCTGGGACAAAGATTGAATTACGAGTTCATAGAAGATCATAAGCCAACCAAGAAAACAATCTCAATTTACCGGTTTCTATCCAGACATCTGTCAAAAAAAATTTGTTTGGATGAAAAAAAAAGTTGATAAATAAAAACTACTTCCTGTCTAACTTACTCGAAACACCCGTTCAAATAAGCAAAAAATAACCAGGAAAGCTTTTTATTATGAATAGTATATACGTTTGTTTTCGAAATTTCTAAGCTTAGAATGTCTTTTTGCAAGTTTCTTTCATAAAAAAAAGAACAATAAATTTTACCCTGAGAACAAAAACTATTTCATTAATATCTTTAGTTGCTCAGATTTGGTTTGGTGGTCCAGGTAGAAAATGACGTTCTCGCTGAACTACATACCGGAAAAAACATTTAGTCTCCAAAACGGATATTATTAGTTATTATTTATTAGCAAACTCTACGACACTGTAAATTTGTTTTCAAGAAAAAATGAAGTCTGGTATGAAAATATACTTACTATGCGAATCAGATATACTTGTACACTTATATATATGGAATCGGTGACTCGTGTTAAAGTCCCAGAAGTTGCTTGCGCTTCTCTGTGTGATAATACACTTGAGAAAATCATGAATGATTCTCTTCTTTTCCCAGCTATAGTAGGGCAGACGGGGTTCTTTAGCCTTGGCAAAGCAACCAGTTTATAAAATGAACACTTTGAAATGAAATCAGCTTTCCTCTGCATTCAAGAAATTGACTTTTTGTCACTTCCTGTTCGTTGCAGAAGGGGAGAGTAAATACATATATGCTATATTATTGGGAAGTGGTCATGGTGTAATGGTTATCATCGAAGGAAATGGACACGGCGACTCGAGTTCAAATCCTGGATGAACTGTTTGCTTTTCACATAACACTAGAACCCTGGGGAAAGGTATGTATCCTACTTTTCTTCCTCCATCTATGGGCAAATAGCAGGGCAGACACAATTCTTTAACTTTGGTATGACAGCCTATCTAGGAGAAGAAAACTATGAATTAAAAACTTCGCTTAAAGATTGACCTTGTGACTCATACATATATGAGTCCTATGTAATAACTTTATATTAGTAATAGAATTTCATGGCTCAGGAGTTTCGCAATGAATAATGCTTAATAATATCTATTTCAATAGTTCAATGCTACATTACAAATCATCATCATCATCATCATGTCGTGCTGGTAGCACGGATATCCCTGACCCTCTCTCGCCACTTTTCCCTATCGTACATCGCCTCAGGCAGATCTTCCGGACAACATCCCGTATCCTCGTATAGTTGCTGAATGTATGTTCGTGCTGGTCGTCCTGCTTTTGCCCGGCCATGTGTGGGGGTCCACAAGAGTACATCACTTATGAGCTCGTCCCTGCTTCTCCAGCAGTGTCCTGCATGTCTGGTTCGTCTAACTTGAATAATTTTCGTGATAGGAGGCAGGTGGCCGTATAGTTGGTGTTTTGTGGGGTGTTGCCGCCAGGACTTGTTCAAGATTCCTTGCAGCATTCTTGTGTAATTGCCGTTTAGCTTCTTCTCCAGCCGTTTTGTTAGAGTCCATGTAGTGCATCCATATAGCAGTATCGATGCGACCGCTGCCTGGAAGAAACTGCGTTTCATTTTATCGGTCAGGTCTGACTTCCATATAATCGATTACAAATAATAAAATCCAGAAATCTTTGGTTCAGATGAAAATTAACTTATTTTTAAGACAAATATTTTTGTTTATTTTGTTTTGTTTTGTTTGGTTTGATTGGTTTTTGCGGCATATCAAACATTGTAGGTTATTTAATTCCAAATCCTCTTTATACATATATGATTTGTGAACACATAGTTTGCAGATAACACTTTAAAACAAGCCATAACTCATTTGTTTTTATACGGTTAAATGGTTATACATATGATTTGTTAGTCAGTAGTTTCTCGATTATCTCATTTTTAAATGAATCAGAGCTAATTTGTATGCACATAGTTAAATGGTTCCAAGTATTCTAACACGAATAGTTCTATCTAGCATTAATCATTTGTTTGCACTCAAATGGTTTCAAATATTGCTATCTAACATGAATAGTTTTTGCACATGTTTAAATGGTTTCAAGCATCGCAATTTAGCATTGATAATTCAATTTAGGTTCACAGTTAAAGAGTTTCAAGTATTGCTAATCAACACAATTAATTCTATTCAACATTACTCATTTGTTTGTGCACAGTTTAGTGGTTCCAAGTCTTGCTATATATTATTAATAATTCAATTTAGGCTCACAGTTAAAGAGTTTCAAGTATTGCTAATCAACACAATTAATTCTATTCGACATTACTCATTCGTTTGTACACAATTAAATGGTTTCAAGTATTTCTAAGTATTACTAACAATTCATTTTAGCATGTCATTTGTTTGTGCACAGTTTAAATGTCAAACCGTTTAATATGCCCCGGGTCAGACGTGGGAGCAAAGTCAATGAAATAGTACTCCACATTTCCCAAACCTCCAGTATTACTGGAACCCCACGATCAGATTGTTTAGTGTCCTATTCAGGACACTCGTTGGGTGGGGCTTATCCCTCTGAAGAGATGCTGTCAGTGTATTCTATCGCCTCAGCCAACAAGGCTACTGATATTTTGTGTAAACAAATGATTAAAATGTAAATGTTTAAGAAAAGAATTTGACATCTTCTAAAAGGCCACAAATATCAACAATACATAAGACAGTCATATATATATATATATATATTGTCATCCACAGACAGACTGTTTCGTTCTATCAGAACTCTTCAGTGTAGCTAGACACGCAGGACGCTCGAAGCCGGGATCAAAACCCGTCCAACTTTACATTAGACTAAGTTTCAGACCTCTAAAAGGGTGCTGAAAAGTTTTAGATCTAACCAACATTGAACTTTTTAAAGAATTAAAGAAATTTAAGAAACAAAGTAGCAAATGTTGAACTGTAGGATGAATGTGTAGAATGGCATGAGTGGTTCATGCTTCTGCATTAGTCTCCTCTCTAGGAGAGTGGTATATACCTTTCAGCACTTCAACATTATCTATCTATCTATCTATCTATTTGTGTGTTTGCGCACACGCGTGCGTGTGTGTGTTTGTGTGTGGAAAGTGATGAACGATTGGTTTGGTGGGGGGTTGATTTTATGGTATATCAACCATTGTAGGTTTATTTAATGCCAAATCTATTTTTATACATATAAACAGTTCTATTTCAAACAATTCAGTTAAGATAAGTACAGTTTTTTTTGTTTATACATAGTTAAATGTAAAAACAGTTCCATTTTAAACAATTTAATTTAGCATAAGTACATAGTTTAGAACTATTTGACCCACAGATAGAACCCTATCTGGTGTAACCACTCCGAGTCAGAGTGAACCTAGAGCGCTGGCAATAAAGGGGGAATCGATATTTCCAAAAGCTCCAACATTACTGGAACTTCACCATCAGATTGTTTAGTGTCATATCAAGGACACACGTTCGGGGGAGACTTACCTCTTGGCAGCGATGAAGTCGGTGTATTCTACAGCCCCACTCGACTGGGCCAAGTGATGAATGAGAATAGACTGAAGTTGATAGATAGATAGATAGATAGATATGAAAAGAAATGACTCATTAACATAAACAGATATGCAAAGACTTAGATAGATAGATAGATATGAACAGATATATATATATATATATATATATATATATATATATATATATATATTAGACATTTTTGTTTAAAAAACAAGAAATTTAGAAATATATATATATATATATTGCTCTGTTGATTTGTTTTGATTGCCGTGCATTGAGCACTCTTTCTTTGGATATTCACAGGCCTTATTTACTTGCTAGATAGATAGATAGATCGAGAGATAGGTTTAGTTATGAACTGAGATAAATAGACATGCAGAGACTTAGATAGATAGATAGATAGATAGATATGAACAAATTGAAATGATTGGTTGGTTAGATGTATTTTATGGCATATCAACTCTTGCGAGTTATTTGATGCCAAATCCTGTTTTTACATATGATGTTTAAGTTAATCGTGTGTAGGAAACATTTTAAAAAGAGCCAAAGCTCATTTAATTTCACACATGGTTTCAAGTAAACGATTGAATATTTCTATTTGACCAATAGATGGAACCCTAACAGGTACTACCACTCTGGGTTAGAGTGTACATGGGAGTTATGGCAATAAAGGGGTACTTCAAATTCCCCAAAGGTCTTCGACTGGAGGTTCAACATCAGATGGTTTAGTGAAATATCCAGGATGCTCATTGGAGAAAGAGGATATCACCCCATCGTAGAGATAAAATCGGCGTTATTTAGAGATAGTCGACTGGGCTATAATCTGAGATGGATGGATTGATAGATAGATAGATAGATAGATATGAACAAATTCGGATGATTAGATAGATATTTAGATCCTTAGATAGATAGATAGATAGATAGATATTAGTTAATATCCATTTATAGAAGCACGCATTACAGTATATATATATATATATGTAAATACACATGTGAAATGTAGTATTGTGAAATGTAGCATTTCTTGGCAGCTGGGCTAGGGCACACTTCAGCCAACCGTGTTCAAAGGTACAAGGATCAGGTCGGGTGTGTTTTGGTTTTGGTGGCTGTCGATCAAGACCGTTTGGCATGGATTTGAGGAAGCTAGTATTCAAGTCACTCGAGGTGGGGAGCATTCCCCCAGGCTCTAACTCCCCTGGGAGGGGCTAGATTTATCTCTAGGAGCCTGAGGCGCTCCTTTTAGGGGAATGCCGACGGGAAATATTTGAGAATGTCGGGCGTGTTTGGGTAACGGCCCAGCCCTTGGACCCACCTTAAAAAGGCCTTGTGCCACACTCGCCCATTTGGTGGGATGCGTGAAAAATATCCATATATATAAACACACACATGCATTCATGTACGTATATATGCATAAGTGTGTGTGTGTGTGTGTGTGTGTGTTTCGCGTGCGGGTGTGTGTGCAAATATATATAATGTATTTTATGTCTTGAGAATCCATCAGTGGTAGGTTTATTGACTTCCTTCGTCTTTTACATCAGGAAATGATTAACTGCTTCAACAATTTTTTCGATACCATTGCTTCTGCTGAACTCAAGCCTCCTCACATCTGGGAGGTTTCTCTGTCTGCCATGATTGACATTTGACAATTAAATGGTCTTATGTTATGCAATTTCTTAGACACAACTAGAATCGCATCTGAATATATATCAGAGCAGTTGCCAAAATATTTATCTGTCTGCTTTTTCTAACCTTCAAGAAACAGACTGATAGAGGCGACAGAAGAAAGAAAAGGTGTTGTACTGAGGTTCACAGAGAAAGATAGGAATAAATAAAAGCAAGAAAGCAAACAAAGAAAAAAGAATGAGAATTGATGAAAAAGGAAAAGAAGAAAAAAGATATTGAAGTTGGATATGAGAATGAAAAAGAGAAAAGAAAAAAAAAAGGCAGAAGAAATAAAATCAACACAAGGAAAAAGAAATACAGAAACAAAAATGAAAATTGCTGAAAAAGAAATAAAAACCAGAGGAAGAATAGAAAAAATGATTAGATATCAAAGCCGGATATGAGAATGAAAAAAGAGAAAAGGAAGAAAAAAGAAAGAAGAATAATGAAGGAAGAAGAAATAAAGAAGAGAAATGCAAGGAAGAAAAAATGGAAATTACTGAAAAAGAAATTGAAGAAAATCTCGTGAGAGCAACCAAAACGAAATTAAAGCGATCAATGCCGGATATAAGAGGGAAAAAAGGAAAATAAAGAAAAAGAAAGGAAGGAAACAGAACAAGGAAGATAAAAAAAAGAAAAAGAAAATGAAATAAAAAAAGAGAGAAATACTATAAACCAGATCTTTGGAGAGATTAAAGAAATTTGGTTTAACTACTTTACATGAAAAAAGATTGAGAGGTGATCTAATTAAAACTTTCAAAATAATTAATGAAATTTCTAATTATGGTAGACATTTTTTAATTATTTCTTGAACTGGAAATTTACTGTCGAAACCAATTTCAAACACAAAGTCTACTAACCAATTGGATTTTGAATTTTTTTTTTTTGTTTTTATTTTTTTGTTAAGAGAATCATGATTTTTAGATAAATTGCTTCATCAGGTTAAAAACGGCAATAGTGTAAAAACGTTAAAATTAAATTGGAGGATTTCAGAAAAGATGGTTAGAAAATAATTTAAGAGGTAATTTTTGGGAACTATCAGATGAATTACTAAATAGAATTTGATCTGAATATAGGTATTGTAGAGTAGAGTGTTCGCCAATTGTCCGGGAGACTGAGGTTCAATCCCAGGTCGAGTCATACTAAAGACTCAAAAATGGTACTTGATGCGCCTTGCTTAGCACTCAGCACTACAAGGTAAAGATCAAGGGTAAAGTGGAGCAATCCAGGGAATGGAGTAGCGCCCTACACTACAATTCGGTGTAGTAGCTATTGAAAAGGGAGCCTTTGGGTCACCCTCGACTAAGGTCGCCAACTTTACTTATTAATATTGTAAATGTTCTGTGAACGATTCTTTTTTCGGTCTATTGTGAGAAGATATGAAACCCATAAATAAATTTAAATGGCTAGTAAATTTTATGTGAACGACATATCAACAGTGATCATCACAACCCTCAGGAATTCTGCTGGGTATACCATATCCAACAACTAGTCTACACAATTTAGCGATTTTTTTTTTCATGTATTAGAGATTTATTAATGCCAACGAGTCAATTCACCTCCAGTGTATCCCTATGACTTTATTTACCCTACCAAAATTTTATTCCCCCCCACCCCAGGGGTCCCTTATGGATTACAATGAGAAGCCCTGCAATAAATAGACAAATAGAAAGAGAAAGGGCAATGTAAAAGAAAATGAGAAAGAAGGAATTTCAATCATACATCTTTGATGCATCAGGGAGGTCTTCAGTGATGCGCTGTCTTCATTGCCGATTTCGGGTTATTTCTGCATCATATCGGCTCCGACAGTAACCCCGGCTCGACTCTGAAAGAGCCAAGCCGCCTCCGTGATCACGACGTGCTACGCTCGTGCCTCTACCAAAGCAAAGAAAAAATAAATAAAAAGCCGGACTTCGGCCGTTCTTATAGACATCTGTCTTTTAGTAAACAGCCAATGAAAACAGGGCATTCCACACTCCTCTGCTATATAATACCATCTTTACCTCATCCGGTTTTTAGGAAAAATAAAATGAAATCAAAAAGAAGGTCATTGAATAAAAAAAAACGAATAAAGATAAAATAATACAAAAGAAAAGATGCAAATGAAGATGTGATGAATATGTAAATTTTTCTAATATGTATAGGATGACGTCACTTAAGGACACAAATAAGTAAATGTTGCAAATAAAGCGTCAGTGACCATGGAGACGTGACTATGCCAACAAACATATAATGTCGCTTAATAAACTAGTGAAACTGTTTGGGTTTTTAAAAAAAGCTTTTTTGACAGGTTTTATAAGGAATCTACTTTATAGATTCCTTTCTCGGCGCCTCAGCTGGTGGCATAGTTAGCAAGCTAGACTAGCAAGCCTATATGAGTGAGTTCGAGTCTCATTCATACAGCTCTGGGCCACGTCTAAACAAAAAAAAAAAACTTAGTAAATTGCTACTTTGTGCTTCCCTTTCGAGACCACACACCGACGAAAACGTTGTTCTCACTCCTGGAAACAATTCCGAAAGTCTGACACTATGCCCGTCAGTTCATAACGACCCTTCGTCTGATTTTTATTTCCACAGAAACTACAACAAACGCAGAGGACGCAAAAGCCCTTTTTGATAGAGGAACTTTTCAAAAACAAAAGCCTATTTTTTTCATAGTTCCTACCCTTCACAATGATTGTAAAAGGACCACTTCAAAAGTAATTTCTCTTATATTGTCCCACAAAGTCAAAGGCAAATGTTGGTGGTATGATAGCAGGGGATAAGCCTTCTCCCCAACAACATCTTTGTGGCTTGCTAGAGATGGTAGCTGAACGGAAAACTGAGAAAATGATGCATGAGATGAAAGCACAAGTATATCATTGATCCTTCCATACGGAAGGAAATGCAACCACTGACATTTAACGTTACTTGTTTAATGGTAACGTAGATGTGGATAGACGATATCTAATGTGATTGAACTGTGATATGAGTGATAAACCAGATATGTCAAGCAAACGAAATGAAGAGTACCTCGATCAGATGGACTATGTAGACAGCATCTCTCTGACAATGGCACTGTCATTGCAATGGAGAAAAAATGCTCGTCGCTTCCGCTTATTTGTATGAGCACAGCATGTTGGTAGAAAGGTATAACCCATGATGGTGACTGTAGATAAAACGTGGTTTGTAGCCGAGTAGGGGAAGTCTCCGTGGGTAACCTGCTAGACTGTGACATCGTTAAAATTCAGTCACGATATTACGTTTATTTTTAGACTAATAGCCTTTGGAAAGGTATGAATCCCCTCATCTCCTTCAGCTATGGGTTAAATAGTGCCACCACCGTTCTTCTACAAAGATGGATTTGGCATTAGATAACCTACAAAGGTTGATATACTATTAAACAAACAAACCAAACAATCTATTTTGCGTAGACATAACCTTATTTTTGGACAGCTACACATTCATATTTTTGAAACAAATTTCAGTGCTTTAGAGTTTGGTAATAAATAATACCTAATAATATAGAAACTGTAGCTGAGAAAGTGTTCAATCAAATGGTACTTTTATGCTCCATATATTTGTTATAGTTTACATGGAAATAAATAAAAAGCATTACATTCGGAGCTTCCTCCGTTGTGCAGCATACTTTTCGATAAGAATCTGGAATTCTCACCAAAAGGAATTATTGTCATGTTCTACCATATATATTTTCGTTCACATTAGAACAAAATAATGGAAACACCTAGAATCTTTGTATCACAATTTTGAAACTCCTATAAAACCATCATATATTTGTTATTTTTGTTTTTTGATTTATTATAATTTTTTCTCGTCTTATCTTACTAAAATTATTGGGTTTTTTTTTACAGATATCATCAGAAGAAATTAATCAAAGTTCATTAAAATGGCAGATCTATCAGACTTTAAAAGAGGTCAAATTGTAAGTGCTTGAATGGCAGGCGCTAGAGTAAAAATAACCGCTGAATTATTTAGTGTACCCATGAGTGCTGTCTCGAAAGTAATGACAACAGTTGAGGAAGAAGGAAAAACCTCCTCACTGAAGCAAAACTCTGGAAGAAAGCGAAAGCTGTCTGATAGGGACCATCGGACTCTTACGCGGATTGTTCGGAAGGATTAAAAGAATATAACTCCGAAAATTACAGCAGAGCTTAATGACCATCTCGAGAATCCAGTTTCCTCAAAAACTGTGAGAGGAGAGCTGCACAAAGCCGGATTTCACGGGAGGGCTGCAATCAGAAAACCATATTAAAATAAGTTTATTTAATATTTCTAAGTATCTCCATTATTCTGCTGGACGAAAGCGTAGGCTGGTGTCGAAGTTCGTTCAAATAGGTAAACACTCAAGGAAACCGAAGTTAATTCCAAAAAGTAAATGAAGTTTTCAAATTTGTATTTTGGTTGATCCGGATGCAAAAGCTCCATTAGCCGTGCATTCACTTTGATCATTACAAATTCAAATATTCTATTCGTTTTCGAAGCTAACTGCTGTCACTGACGAAATACGTACGCTTAGAAAATTGCTGAGTTTTTATAGCTTTTTTTAATGGCATGTCAAACCTTGTGGTAGTAGAAAAAGACTAGTGTTACTTAGCCCAAAACGGCTGGGGCTTCAAAATATACCGACTACATCTCGGCAGAGGGGTGACACCCCAACAACGTGGCCCAGTCGGCTGGGGCTGTATATACTCCGACTGCTTCTTAGCAGATGGTTAAGACCCCCCACCACGAGAGTCTTGGATAGGACTCTAAAAATCTGAAGGTGAGGCTCCAGTAACGCTGAAGCTTTCGGGAATGTGGAGTACCTCTTTATTGCCATCGCTCCCAGGTCCACTATATCCCGGAGTGGTAGCACCTGATAGGGCCCTATCTATGGGGTAAGTAGAACTAAACTGTGTATTTATGCTAAACTGAATTGTTTGAAATAGAACTATTTCACATTGAACTGTGTGTAAACAAAAAACTGTACTTATGCTAAACTCAATTGTTTAAAATAGAACTGTTTATAAGTACAAAAATGGATTTAGCATTGAATAACCTACAATGGTTGATGTGCCATAAATTCAAACTAACCAACTAACCAACCAACTTGTGTTACTATTTACATCGCGATCGCTATATATAGATATAAAACCGGATTACTTCCAAGTTGTGGCATTGTCAGTACTACTGTATGGATGCTCTACTTGGACGCTAATGAAACTCAGGGAGGAAAAATAGGAACCGGAATTACACAAGAATGATGCGAGCTGTTTTGTGCAAAGTAACACCCCACGAAACAGCAGCTGTACAGCCACTTAACTCCCATCTCACAAACATCCCAAGTATGAAGAATAAGACATTCGGAGCACTGGTTTGGAAGCAATGACGAACCTATAAGCAATGTTCTTCAATGGACTCCTACACGTACAGTCGGCAGTGTTGGCTGACCAGCAAAGATTTATTTTTATCAGCTCTGTGCGAACACTGGATGTAGTTGGGGAGACGTAACGGAAACAATGTATGATGAGTATTGATTGCAAAGGATATATATATATATATATATATATATATAGAGAGAGAGAGAGAGAGAGTCAGTCAGGGAACTTCACCCTGTCAGGGGGACTTACTGGCCCATTGGCCAAGTGGGTAGAGTGTTTGTCAATGGCCTGGGAAATAATTTACAAAGCTTTTTCCTTAGATGTGGCACAAGGCCGAAAGAATGGGGCACCCAATGAGACTCTGGGAGACCGGGGCTCAAAGAATCAAAAATGGTACTTGATACCACTTTGTTTAACACAGCATCATAAGGTACGGATCAAGGGTAAAGTGGAGCAATTCAGAGAAAGGAGTAGCGTCTTTCCCTATACCTCGATGTTGTAGCAAATGAAAAGGGACCCTCGGACCTACGGTCGTCAACTTTAATTTTATATTCCCAAAACCCAATTTCGAAAAATTCTAGTCGAAAACACCACTATAACTATAATAGAGCTCGAAATTTATAAGTAACGTCTACAAATCCTTGATGCCCTACATATAAAAAACAAACTCCTAGAATCAATAGAATTAGTTTTGAAAATAGCAGCAATGTTTTGAAATGCCCTTATTTTTTCTTAAATTTTTTTCTTTTAATATTTTATTTTTCTTGATCATTTTCTATTTCCGTTGATAGCGTCCTGTTTTAAATTCGTTCGATGTCATCAGCATCTCAGTTTTATCCAACTTAATTTTGTTGTAATTTTGTAATGTTATAAAAAAACTCATTAAAAAACACTCTTTAAACAAGCAAGCAACCTCTGATGATGGCCTATGAAAGGTTCGAAAGCACTCGGGACAATTTGGGTAAATTCATCTACCAATTTCAACCTAAAACCAAGGCACTTATCTTAATAAAATCATAGAGTCAAAATGTGTCTTTATTATTTAATCAAACATGGTTAAATGAAAGACTGCTGCCTAACCACACACACACACACACACACATATATATATATATATATATATATAAAGGAAGTTCAAAAAGTTATAAGTCTCTCCCAGATTTTAGATTTGTTGCATACCACTCACCGTTGTATGAACTTCACCAGTGCGGAAATTAAGACAGCAATCTGAATTAGCTTTTGTAGTTCAATAAAAAGTGGAAGTTTGTGGCGACATGAAAAATGTTCAGCCATGGTTTTTCTTTGCTGGAGAGGCTTAGAAATTTTGAACAAGTCACGTATATATATATATATATATATATACATATATATATATATAGTATTTACGATGCTGGTCACATTCTCTATGCTAGTAAAGCGTAAACTTCCAGCAGAACACTTATTCCTGTTTTAATGACTCTACCAATTGAACGTGTCTGATGTCAGAAAAATGATTAGTGACCTTACCTCTCTATTTTGACATTCCTCATCTTTGTAATGGTCCTCTTTAACTTAAAAAAAAAATAAATAAAATATTTTTACCTCGTTTTTTTTTCTCTTTCTTTCTTTGATCGAATACTTTGAACATATGCGCTTCTTTCCTTTCGCCTTATTCAGAGGAGAAACTGCCAGAATGCTGTTGAAAATTGATACGCCGAAAAATGGTGAATATCTCTTACTGATTGCTTCATTTAACATTTGCCTACAGCTGACAGACATATCTAGTTAAGGGCTGTGATAAGCAATCGCTAATAACGTTGAGGAGAAATTTGAACAAAAAGAAAAAAAAAGGTCTTAACTTCATGAAGTAAAAAAAAGGTCATTAGTATTTCCATAATGGCAGAAGATGTTGCAGATTCGTTTGATGTAATCATTAAAGTTTGAAAATATTTTTTTTGTCTGAAGTTTGTGTAAAGATTATACATTTACTTTGATTTTTTTCAAGCCTATTTTCTGGTCTTTGCCATCCATATAAGGTTTTTGCCATTATTAAACGTTAACTTTCTTTCTGTCCGAATTTCTTAACTGCATCTGATGGTGAGGTTCCAGTTCCGGAGCTCCGGGTATTGAAGAGTAGAGTAGCCATTCATTGCCATTAATCCTGTTAGGGTCCCATTTTGGGGTTAAATAGATTTATTTAAAATTATTTTTATTAGATAGGAATACTTGATGCAAATACCTCTTCAGAAACAACTATACAAAATTGTAAATATGAATCAACAATAAACGTGGGTCCCTAACATCTTAGTAGAAAATAACCCTATGCTGTTAAAATCAATCAGCCAATAACATCCATTTTTTAAGTTACTCAAGTTTGCAGAATTCTAAGACAGCGCTCTGAAAGATTGGTTTGTTTCTTTATTTTGTGCTATATCAACCTTTGTGGGTTATTTAATGCCAAAGATATATTTGTAGATGAACATCAGTGATACTATATAACCCGTAGCCAGGAGAATAGAGAGTTCATACGTCTCTTGAAGATATTAGTCCAAAAGTGAACGTAATAGTTCGACTGGCGTTTGAACTTGCTCACTTCGATGCTGCAGTCTTGCTCTTTAATCATTAAACCGCATTGAAAGAAATATCTTCCGTTTATTTCCACAGGAATGACAACAGATACAATGAACGCGATAACACTATTTGATAGGGCACGTTTTCGGCAACGAAACGCTATTTTGGCTCTGCATTTTGAACGGTTTAATTATTATAATATCTCTCTCTCTCTCTCTCTCTCTCTCTCTCTCTCTCTCTCTCTCTCTCTCTCTCAGTATATATATATGTAAGTAAAATACTAATGTACTACATTACCTATGAACTTCACTGATTGATCTCGATGGAAACTCATTTAAAAGAGGGTGAATATGTTTTAATCAAAATGGTGCCATATGCACAACCAATGTATAGAATAGTCCATACTTCTCGGTAGCAGCATCTCATTCACTGAAAACCATGTCAACATACATATAGATGAATTGTGGATTGCTATTGACGTGTAATCGATCATGTGGAAATCTGATCTCTGCAGTCCTGATAAAAACCTGGAAACAGTATCGTACGAGACAGCAGCTATCAGGTCATTTACGTCCTATTTCACAAATTATCCAAAAACGCTGAGACGAACTCATAAGAGACATTTTCAAATGGACTCTTACACGTAGATACACTAGTGTTAGTCGACAGCCAAATTGACTGGGGCTGTAGAATACACCGACTGCATCTCTGCAGAAGAGTAAGACACCCACAACGACGGTTCTGGACATTAAACCATTTGATAGCGTGGCTCCAGTCATGGAGATTTCATTGACATTTCTCCCAGGTCTACTCTGACCCGGAGTGGTAGCACTTGATAGTGTCCTATCTATGGTTCAAGAGATATATAGATAGATAGATAGATAATAATCAAACCGTTCAAAATGCAGAGCCAAATGGAAAAAACTGTGTGCAAGCAAATGACTAATGTTAAATTTTGAGTGTTATATAGCAATACTTGAAACCATTTAATTATTTGCCCAGTCGGTTGGGGCTGCAGAATACACCGACTGCTTCTCTTTCCCCTCTGCATCTTTGCTAAGGGGTAAGACTCTCCTACGAGTGTCCTGTTTATGATACTAAACAATTTGATGGTAAGGTTCCAGAAATTGAGCCTTGCTTAGAGGAATGCTGAGTAACCCTTTATTGCTATCACTCCCAGGTCCATTCTGGCCCGGAGTAATAGCACCTGATAGGGTCCTATATATGGGTCAAATAGAACGAAACTGCGTACTTATGCTAAACTGAATTGTTTGAAATAGAACTGTTTTGACATTTAACAGCGTGTAAACCAAAAACTATACTTATACTAAACTGAATTATTTGAATTAGAGCTGTTTGACTAAACTGAATAACTTGAAATAGAAATGTTTTGGACAATTAAACTGTGTACTCATGCTAATATGAATTGTTCTAAATAGAACTGTTTATTTGTATAAAAATAGATTTGGCATTGAATAAACTTCAAAGGTTATAATAAAACCCAAACAAACAAACAAACAGGCTCGTTTAAGATTCTCATCTACAAAATATATTGACAAATCATAAAAATATTCATATAAATATATGTGTGCGTGCGTGCGTGAGTATAAACAGGATTTGGCATTAAATAACCTGCAATGGTTGATATTCACAAAACCAAACAAAACAAACATGGTGTTAGTTGGACAGTCATCATTTGGTCTACACAACACTAGTACTCTTCGGAAATTTATGAATTCAATTATTCTCCCCATGAGTAAATATTAGAACAGACTAGGTTCTTTAGCCTTGATTAGGAAACCAGTCTAGGAGAAGGAAAACTCGAACCTGTCACTCCGCTTAAAAATTGACCTTGTGCCACATCCTGCTCGTGTGGACGCTTTGGTACATATATTCATATAGAAGTAAATAATGGAAATAGATGTGACTGTATGAAGAAAATTCTAACTTTTATCATCTCTCAATCCGTTGCATCTCCTAGAATTCGACACATGTTTAAACATTATTGTCAGTGCCAATCACGTTATAGATTTTCAAAAAAGAACGCTGTTTGAACAGTTATGTGATCTTTCTTTGTATATATATTTTGTCTTTTCATCATCGTTGTTCTAGCAACACTTTTCACCATCTTAGAGTCCTTAAAGGTGTAGAATAGAAGCAGAAGGTACCCTGCAAAAACAATTACCGACGCCGACTACGCTGATGACATAGCGATTCTGGCAAATGCACCCAACCAAGCCGAAACACTACTGCATAGTTTGGAACGAGCCCACGCAGGCATTGGCCTCCATGTCAATGCACACAAAACTGAATATATGTGTTATAATCAAACAAGTGACATTTCCACACTAGGCGGAACCTCTCTGAAACTGGTAGACAAATTCACCTACCTAGGAAGCTGTGTCTCATCAACCGAAAAAGACTTCGACACACGGCTAACGAAGGCATGGACAGCTATCGATCATATGGAAATCAGACCTGACCGATAAAATGAAACGCAGTTTCTTCCTGGCAGCGGTCGTGTCGATACTGCTGTATGGATGCACTTCTTGGATGCTAATAAAACGGCTGGAGAAGAAGCTAGACGGCAATTACACAAGAACACTACGAACAATATTGAAAAAGTCCTGGCGGCAAAACCCCACAAGGCACCAACTATACGGCCACCTGCCTCCTATCACGAAAACTATCTAAGTTAGACGAACCAGACATGCAGGACACTGCTGGAGAAGCAGGGACGAGCTCATAAGTGATGTACTCCTATGGACCCCCATATGTGGCCGAGCAAAAGCAGGATGACTAGCTCGAACATACATACAGCAGCTATGTGAGGATACAGGATGTAGCCCTGAAGACCTGCCAGAGGCGATGAACGATAAGGAGAAGTGGCGAGAGAGGGTCAGGGATATCTGTGCTAGCGGCACGACATCATGATGATGAAACTCAATATGGTGCTGCAGACAGAATTCAAACATTTGGGGGATATACCCATGGGGTTTCGAGTCCAAACCTCGATAACCCGTTGACCCTGACCCGCCGACCCTCTAGATTAGGGTCGACGGGTCAGGTAGGATCACCTTGCGGAATCGCAGATTCCTCTGGAAGGTTGAAGCCCCCGCAATTCCACTTCCCATTTCTAGTGCCTTTAGCGACCCCACCCTCCGTACCAACACCAGTTGGATTCCAGGAACCCAATACAGCGATGTCACAAACCACAGACGGTGAAACAAGATCGTCAACACACCAAACACCAAACAACATCGTTCAACCACCTACACTAACGCAAGCAAAAACCGTCCGGGCATTGTCCAGATTACTCCCACGCAATTAGCCAGTCTGGATTGGACTTTTTTTTACTGTGTATTGCCAGATGATTTTTCAAACTTCCACCAGTCTTGCTAACATTGAAGCAGAGATAAAATATCAATGAAGCGATGACTATTGATGTAACTTGATTGGTTCATGAAAAAGGTTTTTGTGCCAAAAAAATTGATATTACGAAAATGAATACCAAGTGTAAGTGATGTGGGGACCGAGTTAATCGCATAAAAAGCTAATGCAGCTAACTGGCTCAAATGAAGGGCAAAACAAGGCATGACCTCGTGGGAATGGTGATCCACTAGGAATCGTGCAAGGGACAAAAATCTGCTCAAAGTGGCAAATGGTATATGCGCACACCAGAATCTGTCCTAAAAAAGAAGATGCATAAAATTCTCTGCGACTTCGAGATGCAAACGGATCACCCAATTCTGGTCTAAAGACCAGACCTAGTATTAGTTAACAAGGAAAGAGCTTGTCATTGAATGGATTTTACCATTCCGACAGACCACTGAGTAAGAATGAAAGCGAGCGAAAAGATACACAAATACCTAGATCTTGCCAGAGAGCTGAAAAACTCTGCAACATGAGAGTGACGGTGATACCAGTTGTAGTTGATGTGCTTGAAATGGTCCCCAAAAGGCGTGCAAAAGAGACTGAGATGGCTCCTAAAAGTTCTGGAAAAAGACTGAAATGGTCCCCAAAAGGCCTGGAAAAGACTCAGAAATGGTCCCCAAAAGGCCTGGAAAAGACTCAGAAATGGTCCCCAAAAGGCCAGGAAAAAAGACTGGGGAAACTATAGATCAGAGGAAGGATTGAAACTATTCAGACTTGAGCACTTTTAAAATTGGCAAGGATACTTTGAGATTTGAAGTGAGTGGAGGAGACTTGCTGTCACTCAGACTGCATTGAAAAGCTACCAGTTAAAACTCGTGTGAAACACTCGCAAAAATAATAATAATAATAATAATAATGATAATAATAATAATGCAGACTGATTGGTCTGAGATTAAAATATTTCTTTTGCACTTTTTATCAACTGCATTTAACTCTATCAAATCTGAAGGCACGTTGAAATGATTCTTTTCATTTTTGTTTGTTGTTTGTTATTTTCCGTCCCCTGGGGATATTCTTGCTCGGTCAGATGTGGGTGGAGCACACAGCGGCACACCAGAGAGAGGTGGAAGGTTGCCAGGAGACTGAAAGCTATCAGCAATGGTAAAATGCAATTGAAGCCAAAATTAAATTCAACGAAAAATTCGAAACCAGCCCGTGAATGAAGACAGAGAGAGACAGACAGAGACAGAAACACACACAGAGAGAGAGAGAGAGAGAGAGAGAGAGAGAGAGAGAGAGAGAGGTAGAAAATATTTTAGTCATCCTCCCCGACTCGTTTCTTATTTTAACTTTCTTTTCATCTTGTCCATTTTTTTTACATCTCTTATTATATAATCAAAATCAGTTATCATCATCATAATTATTATTATCTTCTATTTCGTTTCTTTTTCCCCATTTGTTTCTTTGTTTCTTCTTTCTCAACTTTCTCTTTCATTTATTATCTACGTTTCTTTTCGATTACTTAATTTCTCCTTCTTCTTTTCAATTTCTTTTTTGCTCACTCTTCTTCTTCTTCTTCTTCTTCTTCTTCTTCTTCTTCTTCTTC
The DNA here is from genome assembly GCA_963585895.1 of Sepioteuthis lessoniana. NCBI lineage: Eukaryota > Metazoa > Mollusca > Cephalopoda > Myopsida > Loliginidae > Sepioteuthis > Sepioteuthis lessoniana. Next base: position 68,361,999 of record OY757913.1, on the reverse strand, counting down.
TTCAAGTAAAAGTTTTAACATAACCTTAATTTTAGCGGGTGTCTTCGTGGGGTAATAGTTACAGCGCTTGACTAAAGAATCGTCGCAAGCGAGTTCGAGCTCCAAATGCTCTATTACGTTCATTTTCGGAAAAATACCCTCGGGGAAAGGCATGAAACCCCTTATCCTCCTACCTATGGGTCAAATAGCATCACTGCTGTTGTTCTAGAAAAATAGTAAAAGTAAAGTTGGCGACCAGAAAGTTCCCTTTTCAATAGCTACTACACCGAGGTGTAAGGGAGGGCATTTCTTCTTTCCCTGGATTGCTCCACTTTACCCTTGATACTTACTTTACATCGCTGACTGTTAAGCAAGAAGGTATCAAGTACCATTTTTAAAGTCTTTGGTATGACGCAATCTGGTATTGAACCCAGGTCTCCCGGATTATTCAGCGAACACTCTACCCACTAGACCAATGAGACTTGGCAATAAATAACCTAAAAATGTTAATGAGCCATTAGACAAAGAAACCCAACCAAACCTCATATATATATATATATATATATATATATATATATGTTTTTGTGGAGCACTTTACGGGATATAATGATTTGCGTGCAAGATTAGGGAAACATTGTTAACGTCTTCGATCCTGAAGGTTTGCATCATGATCTTCACCCAGAGCCAGACTAAACCAAGCTTGTTAAATAACTACTCAAGAATAGTTTCCAAGTCTTTTCTTCTGTACAGCTTCTTTTCCCCCGTTCCTTCTTTCTTTCTTTTTTTCTTTTTTCTTTGTCTTCTTTTTAGAATCAGTCCACTTTGATGCAACTATGCAACTTACATGATAAAATTGTTGGTTGGTTAGTATGACATATCAACCTTTCCAAGTTATTCAATGCCAAATCCACTTTTATACAAATAATCAGTTCTGTTTCAAACAATTCAGTTTAATTGTCAAAAGCATTTCTATTTCCAGCTATTCAGTTTATTCAAACAGCTCTAATTCAGCCAATTTAGTTTAATATAAGTATAGATTTTCTTTACATACAGTTAGATGTCAAAACAGTTCTATATTAAACAATTCAGTTTAGCGTAAATAGAGTTTCAGTGTCAAAAACAGTTCCATTTCAAACAATTCAGTTTAGCTTAACTACGCAGTTTAAAGGTAAGTACACAGTTTAATTGTCAAAAACATTTCTATTTCAAGGGGGCCTTACTCCTCGATGTATTCTACAACCTCAGCCGACTGGGCAAAATAAAGTTGTGATAAGTAGGAATAAGATTATGAAGCCAGTCTCGAAACAGCTTTTGGTTAAACACAGGATTATGCCGGTGCAACACTCACTCTCCCAAACAGATCTTGTTTCAGGCAACTTGTAAACAAGCAATACAGTAAAAATGAGATAAATACTTGTACCAAAGTAATAATTACGAGAATGGTGCTCGTGGTGTAATGGTTATCGTCGCAGGAAATAGACATGGCGATACGAGCTCAAATCCTGGACAAGGCAGATTTACATAGCACTAATACCCTTGGGATAGGTATGAATCCAACGATGGGTAAATAGTAGGACAGACTGAGTTCGTGTAGAAGGAAAACTCTGAATTCAAACCTGTTAAACTCCGCTTAAAAATTGACCTCGTGTCATATCCTTCCCGGGCGGAGAGGTTGGTAAATATGACAACGGGAATGGTTCAGCTAAGAAATTCTGACAACTATAATTATCGATTCCTCTTTTGGTTTACTCCAAACAGCCCAACTTATAGCGAATAAACACTTTCAGGTATTCTTTAGATAAATCCTACCTATGATATCATTGACAACATTATTCGTAAACTTCTCCAGGTTGACCATAGAATATACAGAAGACTAATTAACGAGTTGGCGAACAAACTGGAAATGTAAAGAAGATGTCAATTAAAGAAGGCAGACATAAGGACAAGTGATATGAATTTGTCAGTTTTCAGTCCTGGGGGCCAGACATCTATGACACATGGCAATTCTTCATAGACGCACTTGTCATTTAAGAAGAAAGCTGTTACAAGTTACTCAAGTGGACAGGTAGAGCGAAAGAGAAGAGATATAAAAACGAGAAAAACAAAAAGCAAAAAGAAAGAAAGAAAAAAAGAAAGAAAGACACCAAAATTGTAACAAGAGGTAAAAGAATAAACAAAACCGAACAAAGAAAGAAAGAAAGATATCCAACCAAAAAAGTAACAAGGGGAGAAAGAATAAACAAAACTGAAGAAAGAAAGAAAGAAAGATATGTATATATATATATATATATATATATATATATATATATATATATACGAGGATCATTAAATAAGTTTCCAGACTTTTTTTTCGTATGGGCACTTTTATTGATAGTACACACGTGAAACTCTAGTCCCCTTCGAAGTAACCTCCTCCAGCTGCAATGCACTTGTTGTACGGTACTAACAACTTCTAGAAGGTCCCATGGAAGTCCTCTTGTGTGAGCGTGTCAATGACCTCCGTCACAGCTTCTTTCATCTCTTCAATTGTCTCATAGCGACAGCCTCTGAGCTTTGGGATTAACCAAAAGTCACAGGGAGCAAGGTCTCGTCTATAGGGAGGGTGAGGAACTGTCTTGATGCCCATCTTGGTCAAATAGTCTGTGACAAGGATGGAATTGTAGACAGGTGCATTGTCCTGGTGGAAATGCTACTGACCCGATTTCAAGAGTGCTGACCTCATCCCAAGGAATCTCTTCTTGAACTCTCTTAAAACCTCAACATAGTAGCCCTAAACCTAACCCTGTTGTCAATCAACTCTGGTGTATTGACTTCCTTACTCCTTTCACACCTCTCATCATCCCTCACAGACTCCCTGTCTTCCTTGAATCTCTTATGCCACTCAAAAACTGATGCTAGATTCATGCAAAATGGTCGAAAAACAGTCTGAAGCATTCCATACGTTTCTGTGGCAACATTTTTTCCAAGTTTAAAACAGAATTTTATTGCATATCGTTCTTCTAAAGTGTCCTCACGTCCAGATTTCATTTTTGAAATTGACCAGCTGAGACAATAAGGCTTTAGTAGGGTGTATTCCAATTCCTACTGTAGCTCTTCATTTGAACCTGGAATTATAAAAATTGGTCAGTCATCTCATGAGATATATATATAACAATAACATAGTGAATTTACAAGAGTCTACGACAATTTTAAATGCCTGTACAAAAAAGTGTGAAAACTTATTGAATGCACCACGTATATATATATATATATATATATATATATATATATATATATGAAATTATTCTCACAAAATTTCTTTAAAACAGTACATAGATAAATAAGATAATAAAATTCTCATCACATCTATCTATCTATCTATCTATGCTGATATCTATATTATTTAGTGCACATCTACTTATTAGAATTATAAAAATGTATGATGACATGACGGATACTTATGCTATGGAAATTCATTATATGTAGATATGAACTAAATAACAGGAATTTTTTTAGATAGATAGATAGATAGATAGATAGATAGATAGATAGGTGTGATTTTGATTTTATTATATCACTTATTTAGTTTTAGACTAAATTTTCGGACAATAATTAAATCACTCAAATTTGAAACAGAACACTACCAACGGAAATAAAATGCTAAAAAGTTCGCTTCATTTGATAATTTATACGTCTTGATGAAGGTGTAAAATAACGGAAACTTTTAACGTTGGCAAATAATTCAATAAATAAAATCATTCTCTGAAGACCTTATGTCCTTTTTATTTCATATATGTGTGTGTGTATGTGTGCCTGTGTGTGTGTGTTTTTCTGCAAGCACCAACAAGTCATAAGCTATTTTTTGGCGATTCTTGTCTAGCCATTTGATGTGTACGTGCGAGCTCTCATTGTTTTGTTTTGTTTTTTTCTCTCATGCCCCCCATGACCATAGCCTGTTTTCAAAATGTTTCTTTCCGTTCTTTCTGTCCAAGTTTCAATTATTAAATTATTTACTAGTTTGTTTGTTTTTTTTTCATTATAGAACAGCATTTTTTATCCATTCAATTTTTCTTCGTTTTGAATAGTTTTTCTTTTAATTCAATCTTCTTTATTCCTTAATTCACTTTTGCGCTTTAAAAAATCACCAATTTTATTTTTCACAATCTTGTTTGTAAGAAATTTCATTTATTTATGATTTCCTGTCTATTTCACTTTAAACAGCCTTCGTTTTTACTTATTCATTTACTCTTTCGCTTGAGAAGCCTTACAGTCTTTCTTAATCTCTTTTTGTGCTTCTAAAAGAATAACTTTGGAATTTAAAAAAAACACAAGCAGGTTGATTTGATATTCAACAAAGGAATCAAACGAAACTTTCCGTTTTAACGTTTTTATTCATTCATTTAATCATTCACTTGGAAAGGCTTTAAAGTTTAATGCATCCTCTCTTTCACTTTTTTAGAATTTCGTTTTTATTTATTCATTTACTCTTTCGCTGGAGAAACCTTTCAGTTTTATTTATTCTCTATCACTCTAAACAATATTAGTTTCAACACTTTTATTCAGTCTTTCCCTTCGAGCTCTTTTATTTGAATCATCCTTGTCTTCCTTTTAATAGTCCCAATGTTAAATCTCTTTTTTCTGCTTAGAGTTTAACTTTCAGTTTATTAACAGAAATTTACTTTCCGTTTTATATTTTTTTAAATCTCTCCCGGTTCTTCTGTGAATATTCTTATGCTACAACTGCTTTCTACTTGTGATTATCAATTCTCTTTTACAACTTGCTGCTTTTAAATTGGGAATGTTTCTGCTTACATTTGTTTTATAAACACTGCGTAACAAAGATATGTGACACTATGTTGGGCATTCGTTGTGTTGGTGTGTGTGGGTGCCAGTCAGAGAATCTCTTTGTTTTGGCGCGAAACCCACACAAAAAGCTTGGGTGTGAGATCTCCTGCAAGACCGGAAGTGGACGACGGAAGTAAGGTCTGAGAGAAGAAAGAAGTCAGCAGAAGGGAGCAGAGAGAGAACAGTCGGCTTGAGATAGCAGTCCAGAGAAGGACACAGTCGGCAGAAGGAGGCAATGAGAAGATGGAAGCAGGGCAGAGAAGAGAGTCAACAGAATTCAGAAAGACGACTGCTAAGACCTGTTGACCCACAGAGGTCGGGTTAAACAACGCGAGAAGATGTCAGTATTGCTTGTGGCCTTGTGAGAATTTTTGCTCGAGTACTCGCTCGCGTTAGCTCACAGAATGTACAGTGTCACAGACTTTTCCTTTCTTGCGCTTGGGGCTAACCCAAGTCCGTGTATGTTTGTTCTTTTCTTCCACCCTCTCGGTTGTATTTTTGTGTCTTGTGTATCCGTAAAGAAATGTGTAATGCCCCTAGTCGGATATGAGAGAAACCACTAGACGATCTGATCTAATGGACAATCATTTTAACAATGTTAATGTTGAAAATTTGAATTCAGTCGCACTCTGTCAATAGTATATAATTATAGTGTTGCATCTCTGAATGAAATATTTTACGGAGCATGATAAAAAGGTCTAAGTTTGGTTTGGTTTCTTTGTTTAATGCCATATCAACCTTCATGGGTTATTTAATACCCAAGCCAACCTTGTAGAAGAATAGGAATGCTACTATTTAACCCGCAGCTGGGGGGTATGATGGGATTCACATATTTTCCAAGACTATTTCTCTGAGAATCGACGTTATAGTATGGCGGGAGTTTGAACTTACTTACTACGTCCAGCACGTTAGCCACTACGCCACGGAGACTCTCCCTACTGTGACAAGACAGGTCGATGTAAATAAAAATAAAAAATGTAAGTCAGTCACGATATTTGTAGACAAACAGTTTTTGGTGAAGCACAGGAATCATCAGTTATCAGCAAATCTCGTTCAATGCCTTTTTTTACTGTCAACTAAACAGAAAACTCATATCACCAGTAAGATCTGAGGACCAACACCCCAACACACCCATATATATATATATATATATATATATATATATATATATATATATATATATATATATATATATAGTGAATTAAATAAGTTTCCAGACTTTTTTGTACAGGCATTTAAAATTGTCGTAGACTCTTAAAAATTCACTATGTTATTGTTATACATCTTATGAGATGACTGACCAATCTTTATAACTTCAGGTTCAAATCAACAGCAACAGCAGCAATTGGAATAAACCCTACTAACGCCTGATTGTCTCAGCTGGTCAAGTTCAAAAAGTGTAATCTGGACGTGAGGACACTTTAGAAGAACTATATGCAATAAAATTCTGTTTTAAACTTGCAAAAAAATGCCACAGAAACGTATGGAATGCTTCAGACTGGTTTTGGACCATCTTGCATGAATCGAGCATCAGTTTTTGAGAGGCATAAGAGATTCAAGGAAGGCAGGGAGTCTGTGAGGGATGAGGAGAGTTGTGGGAGGATAAAAGAAGTCAATACACCAGAGTTGATCGCCCATATGGTTAGGGTTAGGGTTACTATGTTGAGGTTTTAAGGGAGTTCAGGAAGAGATTCCGTTGGAAGAGGCCAGCACTCTTCAAATCGGGTCAGTGGCATTTCCACCAGGACAATGCACCAGTCCACAACTCCATCCTTGTCACAGATTATTTGACCAAGATGGTCATCAAGAGAGTTTCTCACTGTCTCTATAGTCCAGATCTGCTCCCTGTGACTGTCACTATGAGACAATTGAAGAGATGAAAGAGGCTGTGACGAAGGTCATTGACACGCTCACGCAAGAGGACTTCCATGGGGTCTTCCAGAAGTTGTTAGAACGGTAGAACAAGTGCATTGCAGCCGGAGGGCATTATTTCGAAGGGGACTAGAGTTTCATGTAGAGAGTATCAATAAAAGTGCCCATATGAAAAAAGTCTGGAAACTTATTTAATGATCCTCGTATGTATGTATGGAAAGGTACGAACATCCTTATTTCCCCAGCTATACAAATATTCTTATAAAAGTATGGCTTTAGGATGAAATAATCCTCAAGGGTTCATAGGCGATTGAGTCGGGAACGGGCAGCAGGTTACCTAGGCCTCCATGTGAACGCTGATAAAGCAGAGATCATGTGCTTTAATCAAAGAGGCGACATCTCCACACTAAATGCAAGATATCAGAAACTTGTAGACAAGTTCACCTACCTCAGAAGCAGCGTCTCATCTACCGAAATTGACATCAGTACGAGACCAGCAAAGGTATGGACTGCTATCGATTTGCTATCAGGATTATATGGAAGTCAGACCTATCAGATAAAATAAAACGCAGTTTTTTTCCAAGCTGTGGTCGTGTCCATACTGCAGTATGGATGCACCACGTGGACGCTGACTAAGCGTAAGGAGAAAAAACTTGACGGCAATCGCACAAGAATACTGCGAACAAATCTTGGAGGCAACATCCCACAAGACAGCAGCTGTACGGCCACTTACCACCCATCTCGAAAACCATCCAAATTAGACGAAGCAGACATGCGGAACACTGCTGAAGAAGTAAGGAATAACTCAGAAGCGATATACTCCAGTGGACCCCTTCACACGGACGAGCAAGTGTTAGGCGGCCAGATAGAACCAATCTCTGTCCTGATACAGGATGTGGGATGGAAGACCTGCCAAAAGCGATGGACGATCGGGACGAATGGTGAGAGAAATTCAGATGATGATTATGATGATGATTATGATAATATATATACTGCCAGAGTTTCCTTGAAACTTGGGCATTAAGTTTCTCTTACTTATTAGGTTCTCAAACAGGCTCTCTGTACATAGGCAGCATTTTTGTCAATGCCGGTCATTGCTGGAGAAGCAGGGACGAGCTCATAAGTGATGGACACCCACATATGGCCGGGCAAGAGCAGGACGACCCTCTCGAACATACATTCAGCAGCTATGTGAGGATACGGGATGTAGCCCTGAAGACCTGGCAGAGGCGATGACCGATAGGGAGATGTGGCGAGAGAGGGTCAGGGATATCTGTGCCTGTGGCACGACATGATGATGATTATGATGATGATTATTCACTTGGTTACTTTTTCTTTTTCTTTTCATTTCTCGACAATTCATCTTCTTTTTCAAATGAAGAAAAGAAAGACTTAAAGAAGAAAACTGAGAATAACTTTTCTTTTCTTTCAAACTTCTTTTTCTTTTCTTCTTTTCGTTTTTTTTTTTAATCCGTTGTGTCCCTGAGAAGTTCCATATATTCAAACATAATTGCTTGAGTCATTAACGTGATCAGTTTGTTTGTTTGGGTTTTTGGCATGTCAACCTTTTTAGGTTATTTAATGCCAATCTATTTTTATACAAATAAACAGTTGTATTTCAAATAATTCAGTTTAGCATAAGTACACAGTTTTATAGTAAAAAAACATTTCTATTTCAATCCATTCAGTTTCGTCAAACAGTTCTAATTCAAACAATTCAGTTAAGCATAAGTACGCAGAATAAATTTCAAAACAGTTCTGTTTCAAGCAACTCAGTTTAGCATAAGTACGCAGTTTAGTTCTATATGACCCATTGGTGCTATCACTTCGGGCCAGAGTGGACCTGGGAGTGATGGCAATAAAGGAGTACTCTGCATTCCCTAAAGCATTACTGGAACCTCATCATCAGATAGTTTACTATCATATCCCGAACACTCGTTGGAGAAGTCTTACTCCTCTGCAGAAATGCAGTCGGTGTATTCTACAGCCCCAGTATAGGTTTTCGAAAAAGAACGCTGATTGATTGATTGAATGGTTCTATTGTCTTTCTTTGTATATAATTTTTCTTTCCCCTGTTTTTGTATTTTATTAAATATCTACCGTTGTTCTATCAACACTTGTTCACCATCTTAAAGTACTGATGAAGGTTCATTAAAACCGAAACGTTTTAACATCGACTTTCCTTCTTAATAAATGCATAACTTTTAGATTATTTTGTTGGTTGGTTGGTTCGTTCGTTCGTTCAGGGCATATCAACTCTTTTTCGATTTATTTAACGACGAGTTAAATTTTAAACGATTCAGTTTAGTGTAAGTATAGTCTTTGTTTACAAACAGCTAAATGTCAAAACAATTCTATTCCAAACAATTCAGTTTAGCATAAGTACACAGTTTAGGTTTATTTAAAAAATAGTTCTATTTCAAACACTTCCATTTAGCATAAGTAGGCAGTTTAAATGTGAAAACAATCCTAGTTCACGCAATTCAGTATAGCGCAATTACACAATTTTTTTCTATTTGCCCCATATTTAGGACCCTATCAGTTCCTACCACTCCGGGCCAGAGTAGACGTGGGAGCAATGGCAATAGAAATAAAGGGGTACTCCGCATTCCTCAAACGTCTTGCATTACTGTCGCCTCACCAATCAGATTATAGAGTGCAATATGTTGGACACTTGTTGGGGGAGTCTTACCCCTGTATTCTACAGCCCCAGCTGAGTGAGCAAGGATTACTTAGTTTTTCAATTTTCTCTCTTTATCTATATATCTATGCCAGGTAAAATCTAAAAAGTTAGATTACATTTGAAATGGTCACATATCATGCAAATATATTACAATGTCCGGGTTTATGGCTCAGTTTGAATTCATAAAGTATAAGTTCCCTAATTAGAACAAGATTGCGCGTTCATCAGTGCGACTGTCAAATCAGACAATGTGCATCGTGTCAGCACACCAACTACCCTGATACTACCAATCACAGTGTGTACCAACCATGGCTATAACAGCATCGATTAAAGAGCCGCAAACGAGCACCAAATAAAATATAGCAAAACTTAACTCACCCAAGTAGAAACATGTAATCAACCTTTAACTTCCCCCAAATCCTTCAAGCCATATATTATCCCTCTTATCTAATTAGAAGTAAGTTGATCTGCTGTCTCGCAATTATGTTCACTTTCGTACAAATATCCTTGGGAAAGGTATGAACCTCCATATACCTGGTGTTTTTCTACAAGGATAGCTTTGACAAACCTAAGACCTAGATATACCACGAAACAAAGAAACCATATATATATATAAATATCGACTCTTGGTAAAGTCTAAAATGTTCAATTAAGATTTAAAATGGTTACATGTCAAGCAAAATTATTACAGTGTCCAAAACACAAAGGCTCATAGCAAATTTCAGCAATATTCCAATAATGTATTATAATATTTTTTGAAACATAAAGCAAGATCGCTTACAACTTAGAGTTTCACAGAAACGATCTTCTGGTGAGCCTATGTCAACACATCTAGAATCTATTGAATTCTTTTAAATTTTCTTGTTCTCAATGTGTTAATGATCTACTTTCTAAATATCTACATTATAATTTGCAACGAGACTGAACCACGTGATTAAAAGAGCCATGTGACATATCGCATCACATATTGTAACACAGTATACTTAACAGAATTCCTAAGAATTCTATACCCAGTCGTTTGGAGCAGTAGAATACACCGAGTGCAACTCTGCAGTGGGATAAGACCTTCCCCTAAGAGTGTCCTGGATATGACACTAAACAATCTGATGCTGAGGTTCCAGTGATGGTAGAGCTTTGGGGAATGCGGAGCACCCCTTCATTGACATTTCTCCCAGGTCCACTCTGGCCCGGAATGGTAGCACCTGATAGGGCCCTTTCTATGGATTAAATAGAACTAAACTGCGTACTTATGCTAAACTGAATTGTTTGAATTAGAACTGTTTGATTAAACTGAATAGCTTGAATTAGAAATCTTTTTGACAATTAAAATATGTACTTACATTTAAACTACGTACTAAATTGAATTGTTTGAAATGGAACTGTTTTTTGACATTGAAACTGTACTTAGGCTAAACTGAGTTAATATAGAACTGTTTTGACATTTAACTGTCCTGTAAAAAAATCTATACTTATACTAAACTGAATTGTTTGAATTAGAACTGTTTGACTCTACTGAATGGCTGGAAATAGAAATGTTTTTGACAATTAAACTGAACTCATGCTAAACTGAATTGTTTGAAATTGAACTGATTATTAGTATAATAGTGGATTTGGCTTTAAATAACTAACAAAGGCTGATATGCCATAAAAATCAACTACGAATTCTATAGACTTCTTTAGCTTAGACTCCACCGGGGATCGTTTTAATAAAATTAAAGTCGTTAGTAGTCTTATTTTGTATCTTCAAATTTTTCCATATATATATATATATATATATTGAAGTCAAAATAGAATTAAAGAGCATGGACACTATAGAAGAAAATTTTGAAAAATTGTGCCCATAAGGTGAAGCAATTATGACGATATCAAAGCAAGGACAACGTGAAGCAATGAGAAAAATTTTCTGATATCTTGAATCTTGGTTTAAAAATAATAATAAAAATAATTATTGAGATTTAAACGGATCACCATATCTCGGCCAGAGGAACAGATCTTATAATAATCAACAAAAAAAAAAAAAAGAAAAGAAAGAGAACTTGCAGTATTGTGGGCTTTGATGTTCCGGTGGACCACAAAGTGAAATTGAAAGAATGTGAAAAGAGGGATAAGTACCGCGATTTTGCTCGGGAATTGAAAAAGCTGTGGAACATGAAAATGACAATAATACCATTTGTAATTGGTTCTCTTGGTACAGTCTACAAGTGATTGTTACGAGGAAGGAGGACTTGGAAATAAGAGGACGAGTGGAGACCATCCAAACCACTGCATTATTGAGATTGGCCAGAACACTGAAGAGTCCTAGATACTTGAGGAGACTTGTTGTTACTCACACTCCACTGAGAAACCATCAGTTAACGCTGGTGTGAAAAACTCTCAAAAGAGAACAAATAATAACACTATATATATATATATATATATATATATATATATTAATCCTGATTCTCACACATGAAACAAACGCATCGTAAATCAGAATGACTGAATTTGTTCAGTTCCTAATATCTTTATAGATGGCCATTTCCCTCGCCATAGTCACTTTAAATTTAGTAAATTATTATTCAAAATGGTAAATTAATCTATCGAAGTATAGCAATAAATAACGCTTTTTTGGCACATGAGATTGGATAAATCTGACAAAAAGCCCCCACTCCTAAATAATATCCACGTTTTTTTTTCTAATCAAAAGAGACCAGTATCTTAGTCTCCCGAATAATTTGGAAATTGTTTTCTCGTCCCACTCGGTATAATAAAAACCTTTTATGCTGTCACACTCAGTAATTGTTCGACATTAATTTGAAAGAACGTACCACACCCATCTTACGAACACATTTTCCCCGAGGATATATATATATATATATATATATATATATATATATATATATATATATATATGTGTGTGTGTGTGTGTGTGTGTGTGTGCATCTATCGTGGCCCGACTGACAAATTTTTTCGACTGAATTTGCAGAAGTTGCAGCACTAGGAGAGAGGTCTGCTTTAACAGTTTTGCCTTTTCTGTTCAACCCTTCGTCAGCACTAACTTTGTGGTTTAATTCTGAGTGTTACCGCGTTCTGCTTTTGCAAACACTATTGTTCACTGATCATAGCCAATTACAAAATAAATTAAGAAGCTTTTTTTTTAAAGATAAACAATGCTATAGACACCACTTTGGTGGATGATTTCGAAGAGAATAATGCTGATAAGATTATCCAGGTTAACTTTGGCTCCTTGAAAGGGTATAAATAAAACAATACTTTGGGTTGGGTCATGAATAATTTTTGTCTTAGTAAAATACAATTTATCCATAAATAATATAATTATGAATTAATTTCCCTCAGTAGTATATTCACCCTTATTTTGGTAGCAAGTTGATTCCTTTCAAGGAAAATTCAGCTGGTTTTGAGCTCAAGAGGGTCTCCACGAACGTTTTCACCTGATCTTCTTGAGAAATTCTTTTTATTGAAAGCATTTTTTGAGTAGAAAAAAGATGGAAATAACTTAAGGTAAGGCTTGGTAAATATGATGGATGGAGTAGAACAGACAAGTCTACATCAAATATTTGTTCTTGCGTGATTCCAGCTGAATGTGGCTTTGTGTTATCTTGGAGATGTACAACGTTTTTCCTGTTGACGAACGTAGGGCATTTTCTTTGCAGACTTTTATGTTCATTTCTCCTATCTTTTAAAAGGGGCGTTAGATTGTGGATTGTGATGTGTTGAGGTCAAGTGCTAATTCTCGATTACTTTTTCATGAACATGTTGAAGCTGCTGAAAGTTTTGTCTATACTGAATGTCTAATTGCGGTTAAAAAAAAAAAGAAATGATACTTTGGTGATCTCACCATACACAGCGCATAACTTTTTTTTTTCCATGAAGCTCCACCTTTGTGGTTAGCCGCGAAGATTCCCCCTCGTTAATCCACAGCCTTTTGCGTGGAACATTGTCATAAAAACACATTTTTTTATCACCCGTAATGATATTCTTGAGAAACGGGTCATTTTTCTGCCTTGAAAGAAGACTAGTCATAATCTTTTTAAAGTGGCGGCAGATTGGTATTGGGATGTGTTGAGGTCAAGAGCTAATTCTCGCGGATTGTATTCCGCCAATTCTTTTCAAGTATCTTTATTGAGGTTTGATGAGAGTCCAGCTCTTGATTCATCGCTCAATAACGTATCGCCAGAACGAACTTTGAAAACCATTTTCAAATTTGGCCATAAACACTAGAAAGTTTTTTTTAAGCTGTTTCTGTAGCGTTGTTTTTATTCTTAAACTCTCACATCATAATATGTCAAATATTTAGTTTTATTTCATCCATTCTAGGGTCATGAGATCATAGATAAAAAAAAATGATGTGCTCTCTTTCACTACTGAAATAAGAATGTTCAATACGGACTATCAGGTTATTTCCGATTATGATTAAAACAGGAAGTTTGAAATGTACAGTTACAACTGGCTTTTAAAAACCGGAAATTATTTAGGACTCAATCATATATATATATATATATATATATATATGTATATATATATATATATATATGTGTGTGTGTGTGTGTGTGTATAATTAAGTCATGCTGATAACATGGATCCACGACTCTCTCTCTCTCTCTCTCTCTCTCTCTCACGTCATCAACCCCTATCGTTCAGCACACATAACTGGTCCTCAAGTCGGCATCCAGTGTTCGAGCTGAGGGATATAGGTCTTTCCTAGTCGGACAGCCCTGGTATGGCCATGTGCGGGAATTCACAAGAGAACTTCACTGATGATTTCGTTCCTTCTTCACCATTGTACCCAGCATTCCAGGGTTTATTCAAAACTGCCAGTGGTATCGTTGTGTTGTTTCCAAAAAGATTTTCACCCAGCGCTTTGTTAAAGTTCAGGTGGTGTATCCATTCAATAGTACTGACACGGCTACTGCTTGTAACAATTCCCGTTTTATTTCATCAGAGATATTAGATTTTCTCATGGTCGATAATGTACCGATCGCAGGACATTATTTTCCTATGCGTATGTTAACATTGCTTTCAGTAGATGTGATATTGCTACCGAGGTATGTAAATGGTATACTAATTCAAGAGACTATTTTTTTCATGTGGAGATCTCTCTCTCTCTCTCTCTCTCTCATATTCATATATATATATATATATATAATTATGTGTGTGTGTGTGTGTGTGTGTGTGTGTTAGTACGTGTGCGTATGTGTGCATAGTATCACCCATAAATAGGTACACCCTAAAATTTTTTAATTTATTAGTAGTCAGACTTTTCCGTAGAAGGTGTTTTTCGATTTGCTTAAAGGAGAAATTAAATAGAATTACTTTTCCGGAACTAGAACATTTTCTGAACGAGAAATGAGAACACATTTACAAATGTAACCATGAAAATAAGCAATTGATTATATGAAGGAATATCTGTTTTTGTAAACGCAAAATGTCACTATGATCACTTGGCGGAAAAGGAGGCAGAGGTCACTGTCAGCACTTACAAATAAAAAGATGCTAAAAACCTCATCTACATAGGCGTCGGAATATCGAGATATAATTCGTGGAACAGTAATGCTAAAATCTTGGGCTGATTGGCTTGTTTTAAACGTTTTTGAGAAACCATTTTCAACCAGGATTTGAATATATATATGTATATATATAATGTAGTTTTCAATACAGAGCAAATAATTCCATATGAAAGAAAAACCTTTAAAAATTACTCATATTCTTTTGTTAATATGAGTAATTTTAAAAGGTTTTTCTTTATATATATATATATATATTAAGAGAGAGAGAGAGAGAGAGAGAGAGAGAGAGAGAGAGAGAGAGAGAGATAATGTAACTTTCAATATTCATGAATCATTGATAGAGTGTATATATTTAAGTTAGGATACTGTAGACACAAAGTTACCGGAGCTTTTCAACTGTCAGTTTCTCACCTATGCGTTCATCTTCGCCTGATGGTGAGAAATTAACATTTGCTGAGCACTGCCGACTCAGTGTCTACGTTATCTATCTATCTATCGATCTATCTATAAAGAGAGAGAGAGAGAGAGAGAGAGAGAGAGAGAGAGAGAGAGAGAGAGAGAGAGAGACCGTGGTGTAATAGTTATCGTCATATGGAATGGACACGGTGACACGAGTTCAACTCCTGGACGAGACTGATTGCATTTCACATAGCACTAATATTCTTGGGAAAGGTACGAATCCAATTATTCTCCCTCCAGCTATGGGTAAATAGTAAGACAAACTAGGTTCTTCAGCCTTGGTGAGGCAACTAGTCTAGGAGAAGGAAAACTCTGAATTCAAACCTGTTAAACTCCGTTTAAAAATTGACCTTGTGTCATATCCTGTCCGAGCGGAGGGGTTGGTAAATATATATATATATATTGTTACGAGTTAAGAGAATTTTCTTGGCGCTCGGAGAAAAACCACCCTTCTGGAGCTCCCCCGTGCGAGCTCCTAAACGTCTACTGCATTGCCCAGAGACTTCGTTGTGCATGCATTAGAAAAAATAAGAAGTAAAGAAGCCAGGTATTCATTAGGTTAAGCCCCGTTTTTCGAAAACAGAAGAAGATGAACAAGGCCCAAGGATAAGATAGAAAACGGAGCATTTAATTACAGAAACGAACAAATAAATAAATCAGCGAACAAACATTAATGACTAGATGAAGGGCTGAATGTCCTCTGATTTAAAATATTCTTTTTTCTGTGTGGAATGGTACATATAAATTCTCAGTCGAATTTAATAGTTCATGAGAGAAAAAGCGATTTAATGTGCGAAACTTGTCTGGAGTTAGCTTGCAGTCTTTTCCTTTTTCTTTCATTATTGGAGTCTATATTCTCGCGGTTCCTTCTTCGTCAGTTTCAAAGGGAATATTGCAATCTTTTTCCAGTTTTCAATATTGTAGCATATCCGCCATGGCTATTTTTTTACTGTTGAGGGCAGGTTGGATTATTTTCGGACCAACCTAAAGAAAAGTGTCGGCTGACTTTTTCAGAAGGATCTTCATGGCGCCATGGTCACCCTGGACCTGATATTTTCTCTTACCTCTTTTTGGTCTGAATTTATTTCCGTGCCTCCTTACGTGGTGAATTCAATAAGTTTCCAGACTTTTTTGTACAGGCATTTAAAATTGTCGAAGACTCTTGAAAATTCACTATGTTATTGCTATACATCTGATGACCGACCAATTCTTATAATTTCAGGTTCAAATGAACAGCTACAGCAGGAATTGGAATACACCCTACTAAAGCCTGATTGTCTCAGCTGGTAAATTTCATAAATGCAATATGGACGTGAGGACACTTTAGAAGAACGATATGGAATAAAATTCTGTTTTAAACTTGGAAAAATGCCACAGAAACGTATGGAATGCTTCAAACTGCTTTACGACCATCTTGCATGAATCAAGCATCAGTTTTTGTGTGGAAAAAGAGATTCAAGGAAGGCAGAGAGTCTATGAGAGATGATGAGAAGTGTGGGAGGAGTAAGGAAGTCAGAACACCAGAGTTGATTGGCCAAAGGGTTTGGGTTAGGGTTACTATGTTGAGGTTTTAAGGGAGTTCAGGAAGAGATTTCTAGGAAAGAGGCCAGCACTCTTGAAATCGGGTCAGTGGTATTTCCACCAGGGCAATGCACCAGTCCACAACTCCATCCTTATCACAGACTATTTGACCCAGATGAGCATCAAGATAGTTCCTCACCCTCCCTATAGTCCAGACCTTGCTTTCTATGAGTTTTGGTTATTCCCTAAGCTCAGAGGCTGTCGTTATGAGACAACTGAGGAGATGAAAGAGGCTGTGACGAAGGTCATAGACACGCTAACACAAGAAGACTTCCATAGGGCCTTCCAGAAGTTGTTAGTACTGTATAACACGTACATTGCAGCCGGAGGAGATTACTTCGAAGGGGGGTAGAGTTTCACGTGTGTACTATCAATAAAAGTGCCCATACGAAAAAAGTCCTGAAATTTATTTAATGATCCTCGTATTTCTCTGATATACTATTTTTAGCTTGTGGGTTCGCCAGTTACTACGGCCCAAACCTTTTGGGTAATTTCGGGTTCATTTCCTCGTTTGGTCTACCTTTTTCATCGACTCTCAATCTCTCTATCCTCTCTCTCTCTCTCTCTCTCTCTATATATATATATATATATATATATATAAGATAGCGTAGACACACATACACACACATATACATATATGTATATTCTTGATTAAATAATAAAGACAAAATCCTAGAAGCCGTACATATAAAAGCAAAAATAAAACTAAAATCAATAGAATTAATTTTTGAAATTGCAACTATGTTTTGAAATGCCTTTAATATTTTTTGCTTTTTTTTAATATTCCATATTTCTTGATAATCTATTTCCGTTGATAGTGTCTGTTTTTTTAAATTCATCAGCATATCAGTTTTATCCAACTCTGCATTTACGCAATTTTGTAATATTATAAAAAACCTAAAAAGACTCTTTCAAAAACTCTTTCAAAAACACTCTTCATACATGCAAGCAACCCATGATGATGGCCTCTGAAAGATCCAAAAGCGCTCAGGACAATTTTGGTAAATTCATCCACCAATTCCAACCGGAAACCAAGACACTTATCAGGAAACTTGTAAGGATCTTGATAAAATTATATGATCAAAATGTGTCTTTATTATTTAATCAAACATACTTAAACGAAAGACGGCTGCCCAATCACACACACACACACACACATACACACACACACACACACACATATATATATATATATATATATATATATATATATATATATATATATATATATATATATATGTATATAAACAAATGAGTATAAACAATTGTTTAAAAAGCTTTTGATAAATCAAAAGTTCTCGATAGTCAGCCTGCCGAGCCGTATGAGAACTAAAAAGAAATTAAGATATTACTATCTTTCTTTTGTTTCATTACAAAATCTTTCATATGTTTTCTATAAGAGAGAAAGAATGAAACATTTTTTGAAAGAAATGGACGTCAAAAGGAATTATAAATGCTAAAAATCCCTAACTCAATTCAAGGAAATAAATAACTGTATCCGCAGGAACGGAAGTAGTTAAAAGAAAGAGAGATAAATATATCTATTAATCTAAAGAACTAAACATAACAAAACTTCCTTCTCCTCTTACCACTTCCGCGTCTGCTCTCTGCAGTCCTTTATTTTACTGTTCTCTTGGGCACAAAATCTCGGGTTATCTATTATAGAGTAAGTCAAAATCATCGAATATATCGGCATTTTATGTTTCCTCTAAACGTAAGATCCTTGGCCTGTAAAAATGATGTGGTTAATTTGTTCGCGAAATGACCACACACCAAAACCACTTTTCTTTGGCTCTATGTCGTAAGTGACGACCACTACAATGATGTAAAATTCAATCAAGCGTAACCTTAAGCCCTTAGAGATTGAATTAAATAAACGGAAAACCTTCGTGTTTGACAGAAATGCATGGCAAGCAACTGCAGTGCTTTTTTGAAAATAAAATATTTTGGATAATACAGACTTATCGTCAAAGGAAGTAAAACCGGCAACCAGAGTTCAAATCTTGGACTAAGCTGTTAACGTTTCGCTTCGGAGAAATGTTCTTGTAAAAAGCACAAATACACGCTCCTAGATATAGGTAAATAGTAGGTAAGGCTGTGTTCTTTAACCTTGGTTAGGCAACCAACCTAAGAGTAGGAAAACTCTTGAATTAGATTGCCCAGGCGGCAGGGGCTGTAGAATAATCCGACTGCATCTTTGCTGAGGGGTAAGTCTCCCCCCGCCAACGAGTGGTCCAATCAGCTGGGACTATAGAATACAACAACGACTGCATCTTTGCGGAAGGGTAACACCCCCCACAACGAGTGTCCTGGATATGACATTAAACAAATTGGTACACTCGAGTAATGTTGGAGATTTTAGGCATGAGGAGTACCTCTTCATTGCCATCGCTCCCCTATTCACTCTGCCCTAGAGTGGTAGCACCTTATAGGGTCCTATCCATGGATCAGTAGAACTATTCGATATTTAAAACGAGTGCAAACAATATATATGCCAAATTGAATTGTTAGAAATTGAACTGTTTAATCATTTAATAGTGTATAAACCAATGACTGATGTTTAATTGAATTTTTAGTGATACATGGCAATATTTGGAACCATTTAACTTTGATTGATACTAAATTGAATTGCTAGGAAAAGACCAGTTTGATCATTTAACTGTGTGTATCTACAGAATGTGTTTACAGATTACATATTTAATATATATGGAAGAAAAACCAGAATTTTGCTTAAAATAACCAATGATGGTTGATATGCCATGAAAACCTCGTGTCACACCCTGTTCGTGTGGATGGGTCGGGTAAATACGTAGAAAGTGCAACATGATCCTATATTCTATACTGAAAAGCATTTCCCCTTTCGCTGAGTGGTATACCCAGAGCATATCTTTGGGAGGGATCTTACTGCTATTCAAAAGATGCAGTCAGCGAAATCTCAGACCTGTCTATAACGCAGAGTTGTTTCTAAATAGATCATCAGAATGGATGACAAAATGTTGTTTATCACTCTAACATAGTTGGTTGTTTTTTTTAATGATAAACCAAAACTTCTTTCCTTGTTGATTATTTAATAATAGTATATATATATATATATATATATATATATATATATATATATATATATATATATATATATATATAAACTGCCACTACGCTTAGCCTCACCTTGGTGATAAAAACAAGCTTCACTTTAGTAATAAAAATTGATATGATAATTTAGTTTAAATACTAAATAAGTTTAATTTTAAAATAGCATATAAATTACTTTGATAAAGGTTCGGACAAGAACCGAAATTACTCGGTATAAAACAAAGAACTCCTCTGGAGATTGGTTTAGTTTCTTTGTTTAATGGCATATCAACTTTTGTATGTTATTTAATGCCAATGGCGTTCTCATAGAAGAATAGTAGTGGTACTATTTAACCCGTAAATGAGAGGATAAGTGCGTTCACACCTTTCCTAAGGGTATTTACCCGAAAGTAATAACGCTACTGGAGTTTGAACTAGCTTACTACGATTCCGCAGTCCATCGCTTTAACGAATACACAACGAGGACACCCCTTCCTCTGGAGAAATTATTAACAAATTTCAATATTGTAACATAAAAAAAAACATGAAGTCTCTTGAAAGAAAAAAAAAATAAAAACTTCGAAATTAAAAAGATTCGATTTTATTTAAACAAAACTATATATATATATATATATATATATATATATATATATATATATATAATTTGAAATTGAATAGTTTGTTACTACTTTGTTCGAAACGACATATTAGAGCTCATTTGTTTGCATTCATTTAGATGTTTTCAAGCATTTCTATGCAACATCTGCATATTTGATATTAATTATTCTTATGCACTGTGAAACTGGTGGGCAAGTTCATCTACTCCAGAATATATTTTTTAAATAGGTAGGTCCACGAAGAGATTTGTATTCCTTAAAATTTATTTTGAATTTGTTGCTGTGTGCATGTGTATATATATATTCAGTATAATAAACATATCAAAGCAACGTTAAACATGCATTATATTACTGTTAATACGTAAATATAATATAATATTGTTAATATGATATCATGTGGTGAATATGTATAATATCATACATATATAATTATGTACATTATATATCATAATATTATACATATATGATTATATATATTATATATCATAATATTATACATACATAAGCTATACTTGGAGATATAACGAAGTCCTGGAGATTTTTGCAGAGGCTTCAAAATTATGTTGTGAGACTGTCAATAAAGCTCTAAATATTATCAACAACAGAGCAATTCAGTTTTCGTTAAAGAAGGAAACTTGCACGTGAAAATATGCGTAAACCATCATTGCTTAAGGGCTGCACGGCGAGCGTTCTTTTGTGTCCCGTGGTGGGGCGCTCTCGACCGGCTGTGGTTGCGTGCTGCACGGTTCGGTCGGGTGTGTTCCACCACTGGATACATCACCTCTGGCCTCAGGGGGCCTTCCCCCCAGGCTTAAACCCTCTTCGGAGGGGTTGGGTTTATCGCCCGGCGCCTGAGGCGCCCCGAAAAGGGGAATGCCGACGGGGTCCGAGGCATTTTTGGAACTGCCTATCGCGTTGGGCTACGGCCCTGCGACAGGACCCACCTTAAAAACGGCCTTGTGCCATATTCGTACGTTGGTGGGACGTAGGATAAATACAGCACGGATTAGCACGTGGCAACCGATTTAAAACATAACTTCATATTTTTAACTGAAATAGCGTTAACGACTAAGCGTCCAGATATTGTCGTTTGTTCCGTTAAAGCAAAAAAAAAGTTTTCGTTACTGAGTTAACGGTCCCTTTTGAAGAAAATTTCGACTGGGCACATCAGCGTAAGTTGGGAAAATGTGAGGATCTGCGAGAACAATGTGTCAGAAATGGCTGAATAACAAATGTATTTCCTATCGAAGTCAGACGCAGAGGTCTATTTGCCAACTCAACCTCCATTTTCTTAACTAATCTTGGACTTCCTCCATCAGACAAGAGGAAATACATGGAAAAGATCCAAGATAAGGCTCTAACTGCATCAGCGTGGATATGGCAATCCCATAAAGTGACAACAATCTGAAAAAGTCTGGTGGTGTCGTGAGATATTGCTGGGGTGCTCTGGGCCAGTGGTAATGATGCTTAGTCCCCGAAACCATGCCTGAACCTAGAGTCATCATCTGATGAAGGCTTTGTTGGACGCAATGCTGTTGTACAAACCTAAGTTATTGTATGATACCTAATTATATATATTATATTATTATTATTATATATATTATTAAACATATATAATCATATATATTATAATATTATAACGGAGACATTATTGCAGCTGATAATGTCTCCTTGATTATACTGTCTATATACGGTCTACCTCAGATATTGAGTGCTCTCTGTCTCTATCTCTATGGGTGTCCCCGTGGTGTAATGGTTAAAGCGCTAGTCTGCGGAATTGTAGAACACAAGTTCGAACTCCAGTCTCGCTATCACGTTCATTTTCGGACAAATACCCTTGGGAAAGGTATGAACTCCTTATCCTCCCATCTATGGGTTAAATAGTACCACAATTGGCCTAAAGAGTAGAGTGTTCGCCAATGGTCCGGGAAACCGGGGTTCAATTCCAGGTCGAGTCGTACCAAATACTCAAAAAATGGTACTCGATGCCTCCTTGCTTAACACTCATCACTTTAAGGTAAGGATCAAGGGTTAAGTAAAGCAACCCAGGGAATGGAGTAGCGCCCTTACTCTACACCTCGGCGTAGTAGCTATTGAAAAGGAAGCCTTCGGGTCACCCTCGACTAAAGTCGCAACTTTACTGTCCTTTTAAAAGAATGAATTCGGTATTAAATAACCTGAGAAGGTTGATATGTAATTAAATAACAAATAAAGAAAATAACACACACACACACACACACACACATATATATATATATATATATATGGGGGTGTACAATGAGAGAGAGAGAGAGAGAAAGAGAGAGAGAGAGAGAATGAGAGACCTGTTTTTGATGTATGAAATAAATAAAAATAGGCAAAAAGAAAAAAACCTAGAAGCAACTAAACA
>OY757913.1:68266059-68338819 GCA_963585895.1 Sepioteuthis lessoniana | reverse complement strand
CCACACACACAGAGAGATATCAACTAAGATGTAAATTGCCTTATCTAGCTCGTTATATATATATATATAGAGAGAGAGAGAAGGAGAGAGAGAGAGAGGGAGAGAGAAAAAGACGAGTACCTATGAACATACTGAGATAGCCACACAGACTAAGTCGAAAAGAAAGAGAGTAGAAAACATTGAGACAGATATAGTATTAACAGACTGGAACAGATAGAGAGAGAGAGAGAGAGAAAGAGAAGGAGAGAGGAAAAAGAAGGAGAGAGAGAGAGAAAGAGAGAAAAAGAGAAGGAGAGAGAAAGAGGAGAGAGAAAGAAAGAGAGAGGGGGATGTGGAAAATTGTGAGTTATCAAAAGTAAAAGAAAGAAAGAAAGAAAGAATGAAAGAAAGAAAGAAAGTGAGGGTGGCATTGATAGTGATCTAGAAGAAGAAAAGAAGAAGGAAGGCGAGAATAAGAAAAAAAAATGGACGCCGACATACAGAGAATGAGTATTAAGAGACAGAGCAAGAATAAGGAGTAGATTAGTTCGTTTCTACGTTTTTCCCATAATATTTTGATTTGGCCTCGTCTTGTTCTTTGTGAGTGTGTGTGTGTGTGTTTGTGTGTGTGTGTTTGGAATTTAGTCAAAACAGGCAAAAATAATGAGAAGTAGAAGAAGGAGAAAAGAAAGAAAAAAATAGGTTTACGATCACAGAAGAGAAACAAGAAAGTCAGCAAACTGGCCGGTGCTGTTCACTGAAATAAAGAAATGTAAATACTTAAGTTAAGTTTCAACTAGTACAAAGCCATAATTGTGCGGCACCCAATAATCATTTCATTATAGAAATGCTTATATAAACTAGCTTGTCAAGACGACAACGACATTTCTAATTAACTACTAATTACTAGTCTCACATAAGGATACAAGAGCTGTGAGCCAAGTGCTATTCAAACGTTTTACATAAGTTAAATAATAGATGGGTTGAATCTCTGGTTTTGGCAGTAATAATAATTACAGTTAAACTGTTAAACGCGTGGAAAAACACTGCAGGATAATCAGTATGATTAAAATCTATTGAACCCGAGGTCTATCTGAAACAACAGATCTTATTGTATTGTTACAACCAGGTGACCGAATTAGTTCTGGAAGTTGGAAAATGTTGTTTAGTTAGCGAGAAATTCTTGACTCAAACGGTTAATTTTTTTTTCATTTCTACTCGCTAATTCGTTGATGCAACAGTTGACAAAAGAAAAGTGCAATTGAAATAATGAGTTCTGTACGCATGAAAATATGGCCGCATTGTTACTTATCATCGTAGCGAAGAAGAACTTGCGACAGCGGAAGATGATGACAGAGGAGGGTGACACGTAAAGTGATACGAATATCATTGCCAAAGAGACATGGACAACGAGACACGAAGCGACTAAAGAACAGAATACAGTGAGAAGATGAGCGCTAACTGATCATTTGAGTAAGGATTATATGGACACATGGACTCTTCATCAATATCAAATTCGCTCTCTCTTTTTCTTTATATATATATATATATATATATATATTGAGAGAGAGGGCGGAAGAGAGAGAGGGAGAGAGAAAGAAAGAGAGAGAGAAAAGGAGAGAGAGAGAGAGAGAGAGAGAGAGATTTACATAATACCTCCCAACGAGTAGAATGCAAGTAAAGGTAAATTTTTTATGCTAAGTTTAACGGATTTGAATTCAGAATTTTCCTTCTTCCAAACTGGTTGCTATACCAAGGTTATAGAGCTCAATATCTCCTTTATTTGCAATAGCGGAAAGGAAATTAGTTGGATTCATACCCTTCTGAAGGGTACTAGCACTGTGTGAAATGTGAATGTCCTCGCCTCGGATTTGAACACGAGTTACTGTGTCCATTTCTTACGACAATAATGACAACATTGCTACCGCCTTATATATATATATATATATATGTGTGTGTGTGTGTGTGTGTGTTCAACAACATATACATATATTCAACAAGAAGCTAAATAAAGTTATCCAATAGTGTTTGATTTGTTTGCTTGATTTTTTTGTTTAATGACATATCAACGTTCATGGGTTATCTAATGCCAAAGCCATCCTTGTAGAAATGCTATAGTGATTCTATCGAATACGATCAATTTTGCACACGGTCCTATTGAATACGATCAATTTTTAAACAGATGTATTTGACTCATGAATGGGACCCAAACAGATCAGAGTTAGCCTGGGGGTAATAACGATAAAGGGGTACTCCACATTCCCCAGATCTTCAGAACTGGAACCTCACTGACAGATGAGGTTTAGTGTAATACCCAAGACACTTATATATATATATATATATATATATATATATATGCAAAATGTAAACAAGCGAAAGCTACTTCATGCCTTATTATTATCGAGCTGATGTATGTCGAGTGTTGGCTGAGCGGTATGATACTTAGTCTAATGTAAAGTTGGGAGGGTTTCAACCCCAGCTTGAAGCGTCCTGCATGTCTAGCCGCACTGATGAGTTGTGATACAACGAAATAGTCTGTCTGTCGGTGACTATATATATATATATATATATATATATTGAAGAGTGTATATTTAGACAGCAGTTATAATTCAAGCAAGTTTTATTAAAGACGATAGAACACCGTTTATTATTTAAAATTTTTTTTTCAATACTCCTTGTTATTTTTGTGTTGGGATTTAGATAGTAAAGGAATTGTCCCATATCTTCTGCCCAAGCGCTTTCGACCATGCTTTTGGTCCTCATCAGGGGTAGTGTAGTTTAGAATTGACTATTGAGATTTTACTGTTTTAATTATTAGTAGCTTTTTGTTTAGAAGTTGTCGGTTGGAACGTTTTCAGCGTTTTAAAACGTTTGTTTGGAAAAAGGTTTACTAATAGAGTTGGTGTTTTAGTTATTAAAAATAATGATATATAAAAATAATAATAAAAAACGATTATAAATCCTACAGCAATATGCATAAAAGATTTAAAAAAAAAACATAATTAAAATAGCATTTAACACTGGCACAAACATATTGAATATCTAATAAAACTAACGATAATTAACAGTGTTCCATCGTCTTTAACAAAACTTGCTTGAATATTTGTGACCGAACTTTTACTTTCATATTTTTATATAACATCATTATGGTTGCGATGTTTTTTGGGGGAAGACCGTAGGTCAGAAGTATTTGCTCCATCGTTCCTGTTTATGGAGTCAAATACCTTGGAGAAGTCTATAAATAATAGTGTCGCCTCGAGGTTTCTTGCACGAACACCTAATATTCGACCGTGGATCGATTTCTCGGAAATCCATTTTGGTTCTTCCTAAGAATTTTCTCAATTTCAGGTTCAATGCAGTTGAGCAGCAGAGCATTGGAAATATTGGCTGATATGGAAGTACGGGTTATACCTCGGTAGTTCTTGGTCTCCTTAAAGAAACCGTGGCAGCCATAACGATGCTATATAAAACATGAAAATAAAAGTTCGTTCTGCAGATGTTGACACAGACTTCTTTGACATTGTCGCAGGAGTGGCGCAAGGAGATATATTAGCCCCATACATGTTTATTTTCTGAAAGAAAAAGGTTTTACTTTGACAAAGGCAAGAAGCAGAAGATACGCGTACGAACGATTACAGGCGCGGACAAAGCTGATGATAGAGCACTTCTGGCCAACACCTCCATCCAGGCTGAATCCCTGCTGAATCATCTGAAACGGGCAGCAGGTGGCATAGGCCTCCATGTCAATGTAGACAAAACAAAGTTCATGTCCTTTTGTTGGTCGGTTGGGTTTTATGGCATATCAACCTTTATAGTTTATTTAATGTCGAATCTATTTTTATTCAAATAATCAGTTTTATTTTAAACAATTCAGTTTAGCCTGAGTACGCAGTTTAATTGTCAAAAACATTTCTATTTTAAGCTATTTAGTTTAGTCAAACGGTTCTAATTCCAAAAATTCAGTTCAGTATTGATACAGCTTCAATATCAAAAACAGTTCTTTTTCAAACCATTCAGTTTTGCATAAGTACACAGTTTAAATATCAAAACAGTTCTAATTTAAGTAATTCAGTATAGCATAAGCACACGATTTAGTTCTATTTGACTCATAGATAGGACCCTATCAGGTGCTACCATTCCGAGCCAGAGTGGTCCTGTGAGCTATGGCAATGAAGAGGTACTTCGCATTCCCCAAAGCTCCACCATTACCGGAACGTCACCATCAGATTTTTTAGTGTCATATCTTGGACACTCGTGGTGGGGTCTTACCCCTCTGCAGCGGTGCAGTCGATGTATTCTACAGTCCCAGCCGACTGGGCAATTATGTGCTTTAATCAAAGAGGTAACTTCTCAACTGTAAATGGAAGATTTCTGAAACTGGTGGACAAGTTCACCTACCTCGGAAGCAGCGTCTTATCTACCGAAAATGACATCAACACGCGACTAGTGAAGGCATGGCCTGCAATCAATAGACAAGTGGTCGTATGGAAGTCACACCTATCAGGTAAAATAAAGCACAGTGTTTTCCAAGCAGCGGTCGTGTCAGTACTGCTGCGTGGATACACCCTGTGGACACTGATTGAGCGTATGGAGAGAAATCTTGACGACAACTGGAAAAGAATGCTGCGCGCTATATTCAACAACTCCTGGTGGCAGCATCCCATAAAGCAGCAGTTGTACGGGCACCTACCACGCATCTCGAAAACCACCGAAACGAGATATGCGGGACACGGCTGGAGAAGCAAGGGTGTGCTCATTAGCGATGTACTCCGCTGGATACCTTCACACGGACGAGCAAAACTAAGGGTGACCAGCTAGAATCAATCCCCAACAATTATGTACTGATAAAGCATGTAGCATGGAAGACCTGCCGAGAGCGATAGACGATAGGGACGAGTGGTGGGAGAGTGTCAGGGAAATCTGTGCGAGTAGCACGTCATGATGATGATGATGATGATGATATATTAGTGTGTGTATATATATCGTGTATATATGTGTGCTCAGGTGTATACATGCGTATGTAAGTTAGTATACAACTTGTATGAGTGCGTTTGTGTGTGTGTGTGTGTGTGAGAGAGAGAGAGAGAGAGAGAAGGGGATAGAGAGAGAGGTTTCTAATAATAGATTTAAAAAATAACCAATAGAACGAATAAAAGAAAACCAAACAAGATTGGAATAGAATTAAAAATGAGTACAATTTTCAAGCCAGAAATGTTCACCAAGCTGACGTACAGTAAAGTAAAATAAATTTTAACGTGAAAGCCATGAAGATGTTTCCACTAGTTCTTAAAAAGAAAACATGCATCGCTTAAAAAATAGATAGATAGATTGATAGATAAATAAATAGATATGTATTAGTATATTGTTTATATATATATGATATGGCATGATAAATATAAACTTACAGCTCATATATATATATATACTGTTAAGCAACATGTATGCCTTTTTCCTCTGGATGTGTTTCTTCAGCTCGATGCTTTGTCTGATTCTTTTTCACTCTGTTTCGCTTTGGATATGGTTTTTGTAGCAGATGTGAGTGCTCCACATATTACACTTGAAGGAGGCTGAAAAACGTGCCAGTGAAAATGTCTAAGTAAATTTCTGAAATAAGGAGTTATTGACACCTATCGAACTAAAGACATCTCAGTTGTGATGTTCACAACGTTCCGGTCGCTGTATCCTTCGGTCATCTTGATGTGTCGGCAACCTCCAAAGAATTGGAAATTGAGTCCTTTATTCAACTCATGGTGGGTATGCTATTTTAACTGCGTCATTCATGGCTCAGGATATTTCGTATCAGTCAATTCCCCCTCAGAGTTTTTCATCATTATTTTTTTTCATTGAAACCACGCCCAGGAATTGAACTTTACGACTTCCAAGTAGACTACAACTTAAATCTCTAAACCAACTTTTTTATCATCTAAGCCAGAACTTCTCAAAGTAGTCTTTATAGACACCTGGGAGTAAATTGAATGGTGAAAAGCCGAATAAAAGCACTAGCTTGCATTTAAAAATGCATGGAGAACATAAAAATCGCTGGATCATGTAGACTAGTCACCAGATATCGTACACGATGCAGAATTTCCGAGTGGCAATAATAGCCACTAATAATGTGTCGTTCATATTTGACTCTTTCAAATCATTTAAATGCATGAATGATTTGTATCTGACAAAAAAGATCTGGATCTTTTTTAGCGTCGTTGACAAGATGCACGGGTGGATATAACGCACAGAAATTT
This sequence comes from Sepioteuthis lessoniana, assembly GCA_963585895.1. NCBI lineage: Eukaryota > Metazoa > Mollusca > Cephalopoda > Myopsida > Loliginidae > Sepioteuthis > Sepioteuthis lessoniana. Next base: position 68,332,598 of record OY757913.1, on the reverse strand, counting down.
CATCAGGGCAAACTAAGAAAAAGATTTAGTGAAACAAAGTACTGATACTCGACGTGATGAAATTATTATAATGAATATTATCAATGATAATACTTTTAATCTGCATAAAAGCCTTTTAAATGACAATAGGTATATGAACGTTACTCTAAAGTCTAAACTAATAAGAGTTACCAGGTAGCTAATTTCGATCGACTATCACGAATTTTAAGCCTATATATGACATATAAAACGCAGCGGAATTTTATAAGATGGTTTTAGTAAAAAAAGTACGCCTTATTGCAAAATAGGGAAGATGCAATCAGCCAGTTTGCCTTTGAGTCAGACTGTAATGAAAAAAATATACTAGTCAGGGGCAGATAACTCAAATTTACTGCTCGCCCTCCAAAGGCAGATGACTCAGTCACCATCTATACATGCCCCTTCCCCTGTGACCATAGGATGAATAAACGTGGTCATCCTTATATCCGTCAGAGAACCCGTTCGATTATCCCCGTATTCGTGAAGACAGATTCCTTGACGCTTGTTTTCTGCGACATGAGGGTTGTCTTAATGGTGGGGGACCGACCAGTTGTATATACCCTCTTGTGTTATTTTCCTCCACATCTGTAGTGTCCTTTACTTCCGTTTCTGTTTTGTTGGGTTGGCTTGGTATCGTGACATTGATATCCCGTTCGATATACATCGGCTCCTCTGGGGTTTGTTCCTATGGGGTCTCTGGATTTGTAGACGTATCTGAGGTTCCCTGTGTGGCGTGAAGTGGGCCATCCACAACCGGATAGATTTTGAGGAGAAACCGGTGATTGTATAGCGTTATCCAATCGCTTCCATCCACTCGCACCTGGTACTGTAGGTTACCATGTGTCCCTAAGAGCCTCCTCGTCTTTGTTCATCGATTGGGGTATTTACCATCCAGGTTCTGAATATGGACTGAGTCTCCTACTTGAAGTTCCTAGAGTGGGCGGAAACGCTGGTTGTAAAACTTCGTTTCGCATGTGTCTCTTAGCCATTGCTAACTCCTTTAGTTAGCCTATTTCCTCCCACTGCTTCCATGTTTTGTATTTGTCCCTTAGGACCGAGAGATGGTCCATAATGATTCGGACATAGAGCATTACGGTTGGGGACATGTCGAGGGCCTGGACGGGAGTGTTGCATTGGGTCAGTAATGCCCGAGCAGCTCGATCCTTGCATAGGCGTCCGCAGTTGTCTGTATTGTCGAAAAGTATTTGTTTTGCTGTTTTAACGGCAAACTTTGCGCGCTCATTACTTTGAGGGTAATAGGCCGATGAGATGCGTTTTCGTATACCCCAGTTTTTTTTAAAGGTGTTGTATACCTAGGATTCATAGGGGGGTCCTCCATCCGAGGATATTTCCTCAGGGGCGCCATATGTGAAGAACCAGGTCCTCATAGTGTCGCACACGTTTTTGGCCTTCCAGTGACCATCCCCACAACCGATGTCCAACTCGCCGCTGCATCCACAGTGTTTCTGAAATAAGAAATAAGAAATACCTGTTTTACTGTAGTTAGTTGCCAGTCCCGTCGCTCTGTTCATTTGGAACGTTCGAAGACCCGTTTCAGTTTTCCCCACTATCACTCTCTTCGACTCTTAGAATAGGCGTTCAAGTGTCTCATCCCAATAAAACTTTCTGTTCCTTGTTTTCAATAGTTGTCGGAAGTGGTCAATGACTTCTGCTTGTGAAAACGCATATGACACCTGACTCACAAGTCCAAACTAGGACCAGACGCCAGTGATACTCATAAGTGTAGGGAAATGGAGAATAGCTTCTGTCATCCTTTTTGTGGTCTTAACACTGTTTTCGGTGGCCAGAAATCCCGCGAACTCCACCTTCCTTTGGGCTAAATGAAACTTGTCCGGGTTGAATAAAATTCCTTTGTCTGCGCAGTGACTAATGTACTCAATCGTATACCAGAATCGTCCTATAGGAGGATGTCATCTATGCACCGGATTTTTCGAGACATATCTTCGGTGATATCGTCAAACTGACGGGTATATCCGTCCCCTGATCCGTGGAATCCTCGAGGGGCCCGGCAGTATCTGTATCGGGCCCACTCAGTTATGTATGTGGAAGCATTTCGCGCGGTTGGGGATAGCGGTAGACTGTGGTATCCGTTCCATGCATCCAGGACTGTAGTTCTAGTGTGTGCAGGTATCATAGATACCTGATTAAATGGGTACGATGTGTGATGTGTGATGTGTTTCCCCTATAGTGGTATCGTTTAGTTTTTATAAGTCTACCGTCCTCCTTGGAGATCCGTCCTTTTTCGGTGCGACAACTATATTTGAACACCAGGTAGTCGGTGTGCCTACTTGTACCGGTTCTATTATACCTAGAGCAACATCTCTCTCCAGCTCCGCTTTTACTCTCTTTTTCCAGTGGTGGGGGACAGGAATTGGCGTATTTACTGCCCCCGGGATTAACTCGGTGTCTAATGGTTTACCCTCCATTGTTTGCAGTGGTTGATGTGGGCATGTGTTAAACGCACTAGACTTAAACTATTCCAGTAACCATTGATGAAGCTTGTGTATATTGGCTTGGATTGGTTTGAATGGAATGGCTTTTGGCATCGTTGGAACGGGCGTTCTGTGGGAGCATCCGCATGGGGCCATTTCCTTCGCAATTGTTGACGAGCTCCTCTGCGACAATGATATCGGGAAATCGGACGGCACTAGGTCCAGATCTTTTAATGCAGTCTGTGACTAGTAGAAATCGGATGTATTATCGGATACATAAACAGTCTGCCGCTTCTCCTTCGTCCCCATCCTCGTACATAGAAATAAGACACCCATAATGCGCAGCCGGTCATTGGTTAAGACTTGTATCCGGTGGGTGGTTGATACCAGATCACCGTCTGGGTAGCCAAGGAGTTTCTGAATCTCGGGTCCATCCGAACAAGTCTGGGCACCAGTATCTGCAAATGCAAGGACGGGATGAACGCGTGGGCTTACTGGTTTCTTTGGTATACGTCCGAAGGTCGCATGAATCCCAGGCATATGGTTATCTCTTATCCCACTGAGGGGGGGTAACTCCGGAGAGCTCCTTTGAAATCGTTCCCCATTTCACTCGAGGTGGGGCACATTTGTCAGCCCCATGGTGACCCCGCCCCCGAGTACTTTTGGTAAACATAAACAACTACTCACTTTTTAATGTTCTACTTGTGGCTTCCGCTTCGGATTTCACGAACTTCCGGCATACCTTCTTCACGTGGCTTGTCATTCTTTGACTCAACTGAATAGCTTGAAATAGAAATGTTTTTGACACTTAAACCGTGTACTAATGCTAAACTGAATTGTTTGAAATAAAACTGACTATTTGCATAAAAATGGATTTGGCATTAAATGACCTACAAAGTTTGATATACCAAAAACCCAAACAACCAACCAACCTCAGTCACAGTAGACTGGGTCTGTTGGTAAGAGAGATTTCATGTTAGACAGTTTGATGATAAATATTACTTATATCATTCATTTTGATTGCATGATAATCTGCTAGAAATATCAAAATCCTGGGATCTTTGACTTAGAAAAAAATTGGTATCAAAAGGGAAATGACAGCACCAAATGTTATAAATTTGATTTGGTTTCTTTGTTCAATGGCAACTCAAACTTCGTGGCTTATTTAATACCAAAGCAATCCTTGTAAAAAAAAACAGTAGTTCTCCTAGTAAACCCAAATGTTATAAGATTTTGGGATATAGTATTGCCCATAAATAAGTACACACCTAACATTTTTAAAATAAATAAACAAAACGGATATTGTTAACCCATTAAAACCAAAATCTTTAATCTTCCGATTTCTTATGAAATTATTATAAGGAAACGCATAAAAATGGATGATAAAGCATTGAAACATCCATTTAAACTTCAAAACATTTATAACGTCAAAAAGGATAAGTACTTTGGCTTTCTCCCTCGTAAGATACTCGGGACCATTCTTGAAGTGGACCTGTGAAGAACTTTAACAAATGGATCAGAGAGTAAGAAAAGTAATGACAATGCATAAGGCCTTGCGTCCCAGAGATGATGGTAATATATTATACCTGTCAAGAAAAGTAGGGAGGGGAGGACTTCTCAGAATTGAATATGACGTTGTCGCTTCGATACATCGACTTGAAGACTTTAAAGAACGGTTCGGAAGAAGTCTGATTTCAGCCACCAAAAACAAAACTGATGGCAGAAGGATCAACAGAACAAACATAACCAGAAAATAAAAATGGGAAAAAAACCCCCAAGTGAATGGACATTTTAAGCAACTAACAAGCGACATTTCACGCTAGAAAATGTGGACGTGGCTAAAAATAGAAAACCTTAAGAGAGAAACTGAATCTCTTCTAAGAGCGGCACAAAAAAAGCAAGCATAGATAAGATGCCACAAAATAGATGTAGGTTATGTGGTGATAGAGAAGAAACAATCAATCACATAATAAGCGAACACAGCAAGCTAGCACAGAAATTGTATAAGACTAGACACAACTGGGTGGACGAGGAGATCAACTAGGAATTAAGTAAGAAATTAGAATTTGACCATATGAACAAATGGAATATGCACTATTCAGAATCAGTCCTAGAAAATGAGACGCACGAACTCCTCAAAGATTTTGAGATAAAAACGGATCACCAATTCTCAACCAGACGACCAGACCGAGTAATAATCAACAAGAAAAAGAGAACTTGCAGAATTGTGAACTTTGCTGTCCCAGCTGCCCACAGAATAAAACTGAAAGAAAGCGAAAAGAAAGATAAATACCTGGACCTTGCTAGAGAATGGAAAAACTGTGGAACATGAAAGTGACGGTTATACCAACTGTAATTGGTGCTCTTGGTATAGTCATTGAAAGATTGGTAAAAGGATCGGGAGACTTGTAAATCAGAGGATGAGTGGAGACCATCCAGACTACACCATTATTAAGATCAGCCAGAATACTGCGAAGAGTGAAAGACCAATAGCTAAGGCTGATGTGAAAAACTCTCAAGAAGTACAAATAATAATTGTAGTCGAGGTGCTCGGTACAGTCACTAAAGGATTGCTTAAGGGACAGTAGGACTTGGAAATAAGAGGACTAGTTAAGACTATCCAAACTACAGCATAGGTGAGAGCGGCCAGAATACTTAGAAAAGTCCTGTAGACTTGAGGAGACTTGTCTCTCAAACTCCAGCGAAAGACCATTAGCTAACATTGGTGGGAAAAAACTCTCAAAAGAATTACATCAACAATAATTGAGTGGGAAAGGTGATCGGCTGTGAATTGTACAAGAGATTCAAATTTGACGATTCTGAAATTACCAATGTGTGCATTGAAGAGAATCTAAGAAAATGAGAAATTCTTCTGGACTTTGAGCTACAAACAGATTACCCAATCCAAACCAGTCGTCCAGTCCTTGTATCGATTCATTATAAGGCAATTTTTATTTTTCAAATTTATAGCAAAATTATTGTAAGGAAACATAAAAAAGAATAGTAAACGCACTAAAACATCCATTTAAACTTTATTATTGTGAATTTAAATGTAGATTTTATTCATGCCCAAAATACATTGAATTAATCAAAATCTGAATATCTAAGATTTTCGTATCTATTTTAACTGTCCTCAAACCAGTACAGCCTTGCTAATTGGGGCTGTCGAATACACCGTCTGTATCTCTGCAGAGGAGTAAAACCCCGCCCCAACGTGTCTCCGAGATATGGCATCAAACCATCTGATGCTGAGGCTCAAGTAATGCTGAAACTTTAGGGAATGGGGAGTACCCCTTCATTGCCATCGTCCCCTGGTTCACTCTGGCACAGAGTGGTAGCACCTGATAGAGTTCTATATATGGGTCAAATAGAACTATTTGACAATTAAACTGAGTGCAAACAAATGACTTATGCTAAATTGAATTGCTTGAAATAGAAATGTTTCATCATTTAACTGAGTGTAAACAAAAGACTGATGTGGCCCGCTTTGCTGGAGCTGCAGAATACACTGACTGCATCTCTGCAGAGTGTTAAGCCTCCCTCGCACGAGTGTCCTTGATATGACATTAAACAATTTGATGGTGAGGCTCCAGTAATGCCAGCGCTTTGGGAAATGCGGAGTACACCTTTAATGTCATCGCTACCAGGTCCACTTTGATCCAGATTGGTAGTACCTGATAGGGTCCTATTTGTGGGTTAAATAGAACTAAAGGGTACTTATGCTAAACTGAATTGTTTGAAATAGAACTGTTTTATCATTTAACTGTGCGTAAACAAAAAACTGTACTTTTGACATTTAAATTGTGTACTTATGTTAAACAGAATTGTTTGAAGTAGAACTGTTTATATGTATAAAAATGGATTTTGGCATTAAATAACCTACAATGGTTGATATACCATAAAACCAAACCAAACTAAACCAAACCAAATGACTGATGCTTAATTGAATTGGCAGTTATACATAGTAGTACTTGGAACCATTCAACTTTGACTTATACTAAACTGAATTGTTTGAAATAGAACTGTTTAATCATTTAACTGTGTTTATCTACAAATCATGTTTACAAATCATATATTTATTGTATATGTAAAAATAGGATTTGGCATTAAATAATCAACAATGATTGATATGCCATAAAACCAAATCAAACCAAAACAAACCAAACCAATCAAACTAGTACATTCGCCCTAATGTGTTAAACATTGTGTATCACCAAAAGACAGGACTGAAGTTCTATAAGAAAAATATTAATACCTAGCAGTCCAAAAATAAGTTCAACCGTTACATATTTTTTAACCGTTACATATTTTTATGAAATTTTATTTTTGATTTCATATCTGCGCACTTTAATTTTAGAGATAGATGATTTCAGCAAAAGATTTTTTTTACTCCTGCTTCAACAAATTCTTACAAGGCAAAAGTCCTAGTGGCGTAATACCTTAAGTGATGGCCTGTGATACCTTAGTAAGCAAATTTGAACATTACTCAAGGTCTTACGTTCACTTTTAGATTTAACCTTTATGGGAAAGTATGAAACCCTATTATTATTATTCCCTTAACTAGGAGCTAAATAGTACTTCTTCTACAAGGATACCTTTGGCATTAAAAAAATCCACGAAGTTTGATATACCAAAAATCAAACTAAATAATTATATATACTTATCTAATTTTTTTTTTTAACTCCAAGTCACCTAAAGCGATGTCAGTTAGAATTTGAAGTTGTGCGTAGTTGGGTAAAAAAAAAAAAAATAAAGCAGAAACCTTATAATGTAAAAAGTGGATGGAATGTTTGGGAAAATATGAAACAAAAAACGGTTCCTATATTGAAAATCAGGATTGTAATTTAGAAGGAAAATAAATTGACTTAATTTTGATACTAGTTTCATTATTGAATCCGTGACCACCCCCCATTCCCCTATAAAACATGTTTTACAAGATTGAAGACTATGTTTATTAACCAAAACTATTATTTTAGATAAAAATACATTTCTTCATTTTAATACCAGTCAGATTTTTCTAAAATTTTAAAAGAGGAATTATTTTATTTCATTTTCATACTTGTTTCATTTTTTGTTTTCTTGTTCAGAACCTGTTTGATAGTATTGGAGACCTTACTTATCTCTTTTAAAGAGAAATGAATTTCTTTTATTTTGATACCCGAATCTTTATTCTATCAGGCATGAAAACTAATTTTATAATAATAAAGACCTTAATTATCATTCATCCTCCTAACTTTGAAGAGAACTAAATTTACTTTGATTAAATATCAATTTTATAACGTTATCTAGTTTAAAACTTTTTTTTATAGAATTGGTGACCTTATGCATCGTAGTCAATTTGAAGAGAAATAAATTTACTTTATTTTGATACCAAATTATTTTCTCTGGATTTTCCCCTGCCTTGAGATTATTAAGTATTTTCAGAGGTACCCGGGTAAATGAGGTTTACTAAGGCTTATTTTCTATACAAGCATGTCATTTTGATCTGGGTAGAGATGCACTGTGCAAACTTTCTGGATCATTCTATACGAAGTTAAATAAATATAGAAATACACATTTATTTTGATAAGAATTTTCTTTAATCTTTAGTATCTTTTTATAATAGCTACTGAAGCGGGACGTCACACTATTAAACCAATATAACATCAAAATTGAATGCTAATAATTATATCTAGTTTCTGTATCCTCAGAAATTACCAAAATAGAATATCATAAATTGTGGTCGACTTTTTAAACAAAAAAATACCTACCAAAGTAGGGTTCGATTTATACGGCAGAACAAAAATCCAAACCTTTTGTAAGGACAAACGTGAACAACAGTAAGCTTTGAGTAAGTTTTATTCAGCCTAGAATAATTGATACAGGTGTAGTGATATTTTAAAGTTAAGCACTAAAGAATTCCCCCAAAAGTGAGGTAACGATAAAATAAGGGAGGTTACTCTCGATTACTTATTACACCTTTATCATTGAAGGACCAGTCAGTTGAATAGTTCTCTTCACAATCGATATATATCAGTGAGAGATAAATGTAATTATGACTTAAAGAATATGTACGTGAACTGCTGCTGATAATGGAAATATAACTATAGACAACATTCATTTAATTTAAGAAAAATCAAACGAGTTCCAATAAAATGGATTCCTCAAAAAAAAAAAAGACATGTTGGTAATAATTCATTATTTATTGCTTGTTGAGTAAGTATAGGCAATTCCATAATTACCGTTAGTTGAGTAAGTTCAGACAAATACACACTTATAAGAGAAATATTTATTTTTTCGCTTATCTTACAATTTAAGTGGGCTTGACATTATCTAAGCTGTTAAGGATTTATCTATGAATCTAATTGGCTAAGAAATTGTATTTCTAATATTTTTCAATGGAAAAGTTTTCTAAAATTAATTTTGGTTTTGATCCTTCAAAATTTTCACTGTTAGTTAAATATTGTCAGATGCGAAGTATCTCAAAATTTAAAAACTAGCCCGAATGCGCCGGTTGATTAAGAAATTCAAAAATACTGATATAAAAATACTAAGTTCTCAAGTCAATTTTTTGGCAGTAAAATTGACACTTTTTAGTATGGAAATCAGTTGAGTTCCCGTAGATTATTTAATCTGACTGTCACGAACATTTCCAACTTAAAAGCGTGTTTGGTGAACACATTTAACAAATTAATTCAGAGATTGATATAAGATAATTAATTTGTAAACCAAATTATGCGTTGTCTTAATACTATACCACACGCCGTTTTTAACAGCTGATACTGAAATTGGAATGACGAGAAACACAAATTGGAACATCACAACATTCAGGTGACCAGTCAAAAAAACTACTGTATGTTATTTATCTGCACAATTTCATGATTGCACAATAGATAGTGAATTCATACAAATAAAGCTCTAATGTGTAAGATTTGCGTGTTTCATATATTCTACCAATTGCCTAATTTATGTTTGGAGGTGCAGACTTATACAGCAGGTAAACATATAACCCAGAATTTTGGGTTGAATATCTAGAGATCGACTTTTATTTTCGATCAGATCATAGGCCACAATTTATGGTGTATGTAAAGGTATAACAAATCAACTGCATAATTTTTTTTGCGAATTGAATTAAAGACAAATATTATTTACAAAAGACATGTTCTGTACCAATAAAAGATAAACACAAGTTATTAGAGTTATAATTTTGCTTGTTTGTTTGGGTTTTATGGCATATCAACCTTTGTAGGTTATCTAATGCCAAATCCATTTTTATACAAGTAAAAAGTTCTATTTCAAACAATTCAGTTTAGCATAAGTTCACAGTTTAATTGTCAAAAATATTTCTATGTTAAGCTATTCAGTTTAGTCAAACAGTTTTAATTCAAACACTTCAGTTTAGTATAAGTATAGTTTTTATTTACACACAGTTAAATGTCAAAACAGTTCTATTTCTAACAATTCAGTTTAGCATAAGTACGCAGTTTAGTTCTGGGAGTGATGGCGATGAAGGAGTAATCCGCATTCCCTAAAACTCCAGCATCACTGGAACCTCACCATCAGATTGTTTAATGTCATAACAAGGGGAAGGGGGTATTACCCCTCTACAGAGAAGCAGTCGGTGTATTCTACTGCCCCAGCCGACTGGGCAATAAAGTTATAAAGTAAAACTTGTTGTATAGAATTTTATAAAAACAATACCCAACTCCTAATTTTATCTGGTATGCCCAGGCTCTTTTTTGTTAATTGACTATCGTGCACAACACACCAGATCACCAGATGAAATAATGAGCGTCTCTGAGATTTTTGACGTATTTTCATAAATCTTACCTGATAAAGAACATTAACCTATCGCACTTATAGCAGTAGAAAATGGAATTTGTATTATGATATGTTTTATAAAAATATCCTGACTGAATCAGGCCAAAGTCTTTTTTTTTTTAACAACCCAATTGTCCAAAGCTTTCATTTGTGTATTCTCGAACTTTCAGAAAATTCTAATTTTCTGTCCAGTTGATAATTTAATAAAAATCCTGTTGGGTCCATTCGTGCTTGCTCTGATTATTATGATTTTCAAGGGAGATAATTATTAAACCCTTTTTATTCACTTATTTATTTGCCAATAAACATAATATAATCTATATCGTATGTGACTCGACATATCACTCACTCTGTCGGTTAGGCTCAGAATACGCTAACTGCATTCCTTGTTAAGGGGCAACCCCTCCAAATAAGGGATGTCGTGGGTATGACACTTTACTGTATCTGATATTGAGATACCTAATCTGCCTTTATTTTTAGGTTCATTCTGACCTGCATTGGTAATACTTATTAGGATTAAATCTATGGGTCAAATTGATCAGCTTGAAAATTATTCGTATTTAATAGAAATACTTGAAACTGTCAATTATACTTAAAACTCAAAAAATGGTACTTGATGCCGCCTTGCTTAGCACTCAGCATTATAAGGTAAGGATTAAGGGTAAAGTGGAGCAATCCAGAGAAAGGAGTTGCGCCATCCCCTACACCTTGGTGTTGTAGTTATTGTAAAAGGAGCCTTCGGGTTACCCTCGACTAAGGTCGCCAACTTTACTTACTTACTTACTTACCAAAGGGTCAAATAGATTTCTTTAACATCGTATACGATGAGACCATGAGAAAATAAAATTTTAAGAATTAATTACTCGAAAAATTTAAATATGAATGTACAATGAACGCGATTCCCTAACCTCAAGACATAAAATGACCCTATATGGTTTTACATGCCGTTAAAATCCATCAGTCAATCCACACAGAGCTTTTAGAGACTTTTTTCTTTCCCTGTTAAGTTTAGAATTAACACCTTTTCACTTCAAGGGAGCATTCTATGAATTCTCTTGGACTAATACAAACTAACAGTATCTCAAATTTCTTTGGGGACCATTGAGAAATAAAACTTGTGTATTGTGGTTAACTGAAACAGCGGTTAACTGAAACCATGCTTGAGAAGGACAACTCCAATGCTAAAATGATCTGTGATTAAATAATACCCCAACGAAAAAAAAAGAACATTCTGTGTATTACAGTTAATCGCGTCTGATGAAGTTCCTGTACTAGAGATAAGGAAGTGTGCTGTACATATTCCTTGACATGACTCCCAGTTCCACTCTATCCAGAAGGGTTAGTACTTGTTAGTATTTCATATATGGGTTAAACAACTCTGTTTGAAAATTATTTATATTAGCAAATACTATAAAACTGTGAGTAAATTTTATTTTTGGTTTGGTTTGATTTTAAGATATATCAACCATTGTAGGTTATATAATGCCAAATCCTGTTCACACACACACACACACACACACACACACATATACACACATACACACACACACACACACACACACACACACACACACACATATATATATATATATATATGCACATATATATATATAATTTGTAAACATATATCTTGATAACATTCTTAAACGAGCCTGGGGTCTTTTTTGCTCACAGTTAAATGGTTTCGAGTATTGCGATATAACAGTCGCAATTTAGCATCAGTCATTTTCTTGCACACATAGTTGGTTCAATTCACCCACAGAGAGAACCGTATAATTTGCTACCGCTCCGGGTCAGAGTAAACCTGGGAGTAAGTGACATAGGAGTAAGTGAATTCAAACTCCAGTTGCGTAATTAAGTTCACTTTTGGACTCATAACATTGAGGAAGGCATGAACTCCCTTATCCCACCAACTAAGGGTTTAACAATATCACTATTGTCCTACTGCAAGCATGGATCGGGCATTAAATAACTCACAAAGGTTGATGTACCATTAAACGAAGGAGCCAAAGCAAAGTATTTTTGGAACAAAGTGTAGACGTTGATTCTTGTTCTTGTTTTTTTTTTTTTCTTTTTTCGTCTATTCTTTCTTTATTATTTTTTTCAATGTTAATATAAGGAAACAATTTTATTCGGTGATCAACGTGCCGGAAGTCTGTGGGTGGGATTATCTCAAATGAGGGGCTCATGTTCTATCTTATATTGAGCATTATATGTTACCAACACCAATGACTGTCTCACGCAAGTGATGTCAAAACAATTGATTTAATTGAGAGGACTTCCTGTCAAGGCTGACAAAATGAGCAGCAGCTTTTTTCAACGGCTCTTGATATGTTTAGCTAGTTTACTTGGTGGGGTTATATTCGGAAGTGTTAAACGTATTTTTAGCTTTTAGAACCTCACATTAGCACATTTCGTCATCACATCTAAATAATACAAGATAGATAGATAAACCATTCACTACCGGTAGGATGTAAAATACGTTCAATATTTAATCGAAGTAAAACTGGTTTTGAATTAATAATATTATTTCTCCTTGACTGGTTGCCTAACCAAGGTTAAATAATCTAGTCCGCCCTACAATTTGCTCATATTTTGAGTGAGAGAGAATGTATAGATTCATTCCTTTTCTATGGAAAACGCAAAGAGAATTGCATACGTGTGAATGTGTGTGTACATATATACATATATGTATATATAGGCACAAACATTTGCATATATATATATATATATATATATATATATATATATATATATATATATATAGTTACTCACACATACATGTAATCTATATATACATATACATATATATATATATATATATATACATATATGCACACACACACACACACACACACACACACACACACACACACACACACACACACATATATATATATACGGGCACATACATATCATATTTATAGACACACACACATATATATAAGCACACACACACACATATATTTATATATATACATATACAGGCACATACATCACATATATACAGGCACGCACTCACATATATTTATATATACAAGCACACACACACACATTCACACACACACACACACACACATATATATATATATATATATATAGGCCCATCTTGATTGTGACTCACTTGTCCAATTCATTTAAAGCTATTTGCGCTTCAGTTTGTGCTAATGCCATTTCCAAAGTCATGTATCCATATCTTAGCTATTGGTAAAAAAAACTTGTGTCACATCTTTCTCATGGTGGAGAAATTGATTAAATAAATTTGCTATGGAATTGTTAGATCCATGCCTTTACCTGGTGTATTAACGCCATGTGAAATGCAAACATCTTTACACACACACACACACACACACACACACACACACACACACATATATATATATATATATATACGAAGATTATTAAATAAGTTTCCTGACTTTTTTCGTGTGGGCACTTTTATTGATAGTACACACTTGAAACTCTAGTCCCCTTCGAAGTAATATCTTCCGGCTGCAATGTACTTGTTGAACCGTTCTAACAACCTCTGGAAGGTCCCATGGAAGTCCTCTTGTGTGAGCATGTCTGTGACCTTCGCCACAGCTTCTTTCATCTCCTCAATTGTCTCATAACGACAGCCTCTGAGCTTAGGGAATAAACAAAAGTCATAGGAAGCAAGGCCTGGAATATAGCTAGGGTAGGGAACTGTCTTGATGCCCATCTTGGTCAAATAGTTAGAGACAAAGATGAAGTTGTGGACTGTATTGTCCTGCTGGAAATGCTACTGACCCGATTTGAAGAGTTCTGGCCTCTTCCGACGAAATCTCTTCTTGGACTCCCTTAAAACCTCAACATAGTAACCCTAACACTAACCCTTTGGCCAGTCAACTCTGGTGTATTGACTTTCTTAACCCTCCCACACCTCTCATTATTCCTCACAGACTCCCTGCCTTCCATGAATCTCTTATGCCACTCAAAAACTGATGCTTGATTCATGGAAGATGGTCGAAAACCAGCCTGAAGCATTCCATACGGTACAACAAGTGCATTGCAGCCGGAGGAGATTACTTTGAAGAGGACTAGAGTTTCATGTGTGTACTACCAATAAAAGTGCCCATACGAAAAAAGTCTGGAAACTTATTTAATGAGAATTGAATCTATCGGTTAAATAGAACAGTTTGACACTTTAACTGTGCGTAAACAAACGACTGGTATTAAAGTGTTACAGTTACCTATCAATAGTCGAAACCATTTTGCTGTGTGCAAAGAAACGATTATAAAATTATCTGTGTCTGATAGAAATTCTTGAAAACATTTAATTGCGTGCAAAAAATAAATTCAGGTTCGTTTACAAATCATATATTTAATATATACGTATAAAGAGGGTTTGGCATTAAATAACCTAAAATAGTTGATATGCTATTAAACCCAACCCAACCCAACCCAACTAAACCAATATATATATATATATATATATATATATATATATATATATATATATATATATATATATATATATATATATATGTATATATATATATATATAGGAAGCGTGATTATAAAAAATATTATATTGAAGCTTTAAAATTTCAAAAGTTAAATGAAGTTTTATAACAAGCTTATTAAATTATGAAAAAGTTCTTATGTCTTGATGTCCAGATTCTGTATTTACGTGGTATTGTAAAACTATTAACACTGATGCTGTATTTACCAAAACAAAGTGAACAATGAATGAAACTTTACTTATCTTCAAATTAATCTCCTTGACGTCAATCAAAGTACTCAGAAATTCTTCATTTAACATTTTATTTAACATTTTACAGCAATTGCGATTATCATGTGAAATGCGTTTTATTTCGTTTTTTTAAAAAAATATCTATTAAAAAATATAGAAAGCAAAACGTCTATTTCAAGACGCAGGTTTAAAACAAACTGCACTCCTGCATTATTGCTGCCGTTTTGAAGTCGTCATAAATTTCAAGACTAGTTTTTCACTTGATATTTCCTGATTACAATGAGGGACAGATCCCGGAAGAAATTCACTGTGAAAGTAAAAACGTTCAGAACGAAAACTGAGTTCCGAAAATTTAAAAAGACTATGAAAAATCATCAAGAAAAATTGATTCTATCATTTGCGTTGTTGATACACGACTTATAAAAACGGGAAGTTGTGGAGAAGTAAGATTTATTTTTGCCTTTAATAAAAACGCGAAGGAAAGTGGGGAAAAAAGAAAAAAAGTTCTTTCATAAAAGACAAATGACGAAAAAAATGCTTCCACAAATAGAAAAAGAACAAGAAAAACTGCATATTTCTAAGAAAAATTGCCGCCACAGCAAAAACGAAAAAGAAGAAAAAAATTGCTTTAAAAACGAAAAAAAGAAATATTCTTTGCATAAGAAGCAAAAAAAGGAATATTCTCTTCACCAAAAAAAAAAAAGAAAGAAAATTGCATCTGCAAAAGAAAAAAGAAATGAAAATTGCCTCCAAAAAGAAAAGAAAAAATTCCCTTTGCAAAAAAAAAATATTGTCTTCACCAAAAAAAAAATGCCTCCTCAAAAAATAAAAGAACGCGAAAAAAATTGCCTTTTCATAAAAAGACAAAAAAAAAAAAAAAAAAAAAAAAAGAAAAATTGCTTTCATGAATAGAACAAATTAAAAGAAAATTGCCTCAGCAAAAGAAAAGGAAAAAAATGAAAATTGCCTCCTAAAAGAAAAGAAAAAATTCCCTTTCCAAAAAAGAAAAAAATGCCTTACGGAAAGGGAAAAAAAGAAAAGAACATTGCCTTATCCAAAATTAAATTGCCCTGTCGGCAGGACTTGTAGAATACACCGACTGCTTCTCTGCAGAAGGGTAGGACCCTCCCCTCCTACTAACGAGTGTCCCGAGATGACACTAAATAATCTAATGGCGATGTTTAAGTTATGCTGGAGCTTTGGGGAATGTGGTATACCCGTTCATTGCCATCGCTCCCATGTCCACGCTGGCTCGGAGTGACAGAACCTAATATGGTTCTACCTATGGGTCAAAGAGAGCTAAACTGCGTACTTATGCTAAACTGAATTGCTTGAAATAGAACTGTTTTAACATTTAAACGACATACTTATGCCAAACTGAATTGTTTTTGGCATTGAAACTGTACTTACACTAAACTAAATTGTTTGAAATAGAACTATTCATATATTTAAAAATTGATTTGATATAAATAACTTATGGTTGATGTGACATAAAACTAAACCCCAAAAAAAATTCAAGAAAAAAAATGTTCCCTGTACGTTTTCACAAAGCCCAGATTAGTCCTATACAAAATCAGAACACACAGTAAGGAGCGAACTCACTATATTATTACACGAGATTAATTTCTATCTCCAGACTATGTCATGGAACCAGATTTTGTTAGCTTAATTGAATAGTAAAAGGTGAATAAAAAATCACTTGAATGAAGACTTTTCGTACCAGCAGGTGTTCCGTTGGCAGTCGAAGTGCCAAACACAATAGCTACTAAAAAAAGGCATAATGTGTGAACGAATTCCCTTACAGTCGTGGAACGGTATTTTAGAACACATTTCAGAAAATTGATCTATCTATCTATCAATCAATCTGGATACCTAGATATTTAGATATCAATTTAGACGTATAGCTCTTCATATGTAAGTCTTTTCATATATTTCTGCCATTGTCTGTTCAAGTCTATTCCAGTCAATTTATTTATCTTTTTTTCTCTTTCCCTCTCTTTTTTTCATACGCTAGTCTTTCCATATCAATCTAAGATAGTCTTTTCAAATCTACTAATAAGTTCTCTCTCTCTCTCTTTCTCTCTCTCTCTCTCTCTCTTTAGTATATATATATATATATATATATATATATATATATATATATATATATATATATATATACATTTCCGGCTCTTCATATATACACCTTTTCATATCTATCTATCTATCTATCTATCTATCTATCTATCTATCTATCTATCTATCCCTTATGTGTCTACAATGCATGTCCTGTTTCGCGAATCTTTTTTGTGAAAAAAAAACAGTCTCTTAACACGAAAAAAAAATCTCTCAGAATTTTCTAAGTGATTTTTTCCTTTATTTTTGCACATTTTGCAACCCAAGAAAACACGAAGAAAAAAGAAAAGAAAGAAAACTAAAAAAAAAAACAAACAAACCAAAAACAAAAACGCCAACCCCAGTCCCATCACGCGAAACGCGTTCTCAAATGTTTTTCGGGTATTAAAAAAATATCTTGACCATCAATCAGACAAGTGCCAACGAACTGAAGTGGAGAACCCCACCTACTCATAGTAGAGTTTGGCGATATCTTCTTCCTGTCGTCCTGGGCGTTCCCTCATCACATGCACAGATTCGGAATTCATTCTTTACCCTAAAAATTAAAAAAAATTCTTTAACTTATTCCTGTTTTTAAACAGTTTAATTTTTTATTTTTTGGTAAATACAACTAAAGTTCCATAAGATTTGTTCCATTTGCATATACAGTTCTTACGTAAAATGTAACGACTATTATGGGACAGAGATAGTAATTTATTTACGGCATTGTTTTCCCGCTTCTAATTTCTATTTCCTTCCTTGTATTTTTGTTTATGATTTAAATATTTTGGTAGTAGCGGTAAAGTCAGTGGGTTCTGCAATAAGAGTCCAAAACCTGCTAATGCGTATAATTAACACTAAAATTGATACTAAAATACCTCCAAGATATTTTTCATCCTATCCTACACACTGCAACCAGAATCTGTGGTCACCAGACGAAATAATTAGTGTCACTGAGATTTTTGGCGTATTTTGATAAATCCTACCTGATAAAGAACACTGACCTGGTGCGCTTATCGCCTCTGGAAATGCCACTAGTGAATGAAAATCAAACCCAGGACGAAGCTGTATGCGTTCCGGTGAAAAACCTTGGGAAAGGTATAAATCCATCTGTTCTACCCCACCCCAGCTGTGGGAAAATATCTGGCCTGACTGGGGTTGTTTTTGGTCTTAGTTAGGCAACAAATCTTGGAAAAGGAAAATCCTTGAGTCAAACGGTTTTACTCCGTTTAAAAATTGACCTTGTGTCACATCCCGCCTGTGGCAAAGAGTGGATGGGAATTTGGTTGGTTTTTGTTTTATGGTATATCAATCATTATTGGTTATTTAATGCCAAATCCTGTTTTTACATATGTATCAAATATATGATTTGTAAACAAATTTTATTGATACACACAGTTACGCGAGAGGCCCTGTGTTCGATACCCAGCGGAACTATTTCTGGTATCTATTCTACACACAGTTAAATGATCCTATAGTTCTATTTCTAATAATTCAATTGAGCATGAGTCAAAGTTGAATGGTTCCAAGTATTGCTATGTATCACTAACAATTCGATTAAACATCAGTCATTTATTTGCACTCAGTTTAAATGTCAAACAGTTCTATTTTACTCGTAGATCGGACCCTGTCAGGTGCTCTAACTCCGTGCCAGAGTTGACCAGAGAGCGATGGCAATGAAGAGGCACCCTACATTCCCCAAAGCTTCAGTATTACAGGAACCTCACCAGCAAATGGTTTAGTGTCATATTCAGGACACTCATTGGAGGGTCTTACCCTTCTGTAGAAATGCAGTCGGTGTATTCTACAACCCTAGCCGACTTGGTTTGGGTGATGGATAAATACTAAAATGTCAAATTTGAGTGTTAGGGTATAAAAATAAAATGAATTACCCCAAATAACACCTGACTTCTCATCTAAAGAGGTAAGAGCTGGGTTTCTTTTGCCCGGTGCCTCAAAGAAGAATGCCAACGAAGCTGAACTAGTTATAGCACCTATCCTCTAGGAAGATTGTCTTTTGCGAGTTCCCACTTAACCAGACTGTGTGAAGGGTTCGATTCATCATGGCAGTGGTTGTGGCTTTTAGCAAAATTAAGCTAGAGAACGCAAATAACTTCATGCTAAACTTTACATCTTTGTATTTCTGGGGTATGAAGCTAAACTGCATCCAACGGTGAAGCTTCAGTTCTGGAGGTTTGGGAAGTGTTGTATTACTTTTTGGTTACTATTACTCTCAGTTCCAATGTAAGTCAGCTTGTTTGGGTTTTATGGCATATCAACCTTTGTAGGTTATTTAATGCCAAATCCATTTTATATGAATAAACAGTTCTATTTCAAACAATTCAGTTTAGCATAAGTACACTGTTTAATTGTCAAAAACATTTCTATTTTAAGCTATTGAGTTTAGTCAAACAGTTCTAATTCAATCAATTTAGTTTAGAATGAGTATAGTTTTTTTGTTTACACACA
The DNA here is from genome assembly GCA_963585895.1 of Sepioteuthis lessoniana. Classification (NCBI taxonomy): domain Eukaryota; kingdom Metazoa; phylum Mollusca; class Cephalopoda; order Myopsida; family Loliginidae; genus Sepioteuthis; species Sepioteuthis lessoniana. The sequence continues at coordinate 68,313,050 of OY757913.1, read as the reverse complement.
GTTAAATGTTTAAACTGTTCTATTTCGAACAATTCAGTTTAGCGTAGTATAGTTTCAATATCAAAAGCAGATCTATTTCAAGCAATTCTGTTTAGCATAAGTACACGGTTTAGTTCTATTCGACCTAAAGATAGAGCCCTATCAAATGTTACCACTCCGGGCCAGAGTGGACTTGGGAGTGATGGCAATAAAGGGATACTCCACATTCACCAAAGCTCCAGCATCGCTGGAACATCCCCATCAGATTGTTTAGAGTTATATCAGGACATTCATTGGGGGGGGCGGTAATCTTAGCCCTCTGCAGAAGTGCAATCAGTGTATTCTACAGCCCCAGCCAACTGGATAACCAGTGTAACTCGGTTTGACAATACTTTTAGGGTCCACACATGGACATACCAGTATTGGCTAACCAGTAAAAACTTATTTACATCAGCTCTGTGTGGACACAGGATGTAGTTTGGAAGACCTACTGGAAACGATGGATGATAGGGACGAATGGAGAGAGAGAGTCAGGAAAATATGTGCTGTCAGTGCAACTTGATGATGATGGCGATGATGAATGTTGGATATTGAAACCATATAACGGTAAACACATTGTTATTATTTTATACCTTGGAAGTTTTATAACCATTTATAACTGGTTTAACCGGGCCATTGGCTTAATGAGTAGAGTGTTCGCCAATGGTTGGAAGACTGGGGTTCAATCCCAGGTCCAGTCATACCAAAGACACAAAAAAATGGTACTTGCTTAACACTCAGCATTTTAAGGTACGGACCAAGGGTAAAGCGGAGCAATCCAGGAAATGGAGTGGCGCCCTCCCTCACAACTCGGTGTCGTAGCTTTTGAAAAGGGAGCTTTCGGGTCACCTTCGACTACTGTTGCTGACTTTACTTTTATAACTGGTTACTCTTACAAGATTCTGAGTCAAGTCTTCCGGATTCTTCTAAGTATCTCAGCCGATTTCAGCATTGCTGTGGTCTGGATGATCCCAGTTCTGCTTCTAATCTCTACTTCACCCCATCTCTTTCCCAGGTTCTTGCTGATTATTTTAATTGGTATCACCGTCTTTTTCATGTTCCACAATTTTTTCGACTCTCGGCAATGCATCGGTATTTGTATAATTCTTTCGCTTTCATTTAGTCTTCGCTCCCTGGTCTGCAATTACAGCAAGTTAAAAAGTTCTTCTTCTTCTTCTTCTTCTTCTTCTTCTTCTTCTTCTTCTTCTTCTTCACTAATTCTACATCTGGTCTTCTAGCTGGGATTCGGTTATCCATGTATATCTCATAGTCCAAAGAATTTCATTTATTTCATTTTCTCGGACAGATTCATGTGACATTAGTTTGTATGGTCAAATTTTAATCTCTTGTACGATTCCCAGTGAATCACCTTTCCCATCCAGACATGCTTGCTCTTGTATTCCTTTTGTGAGTGTTTGCTATATTCGTTTATTTCTTAATTAACCATTTCATCTTTGTTCCCACGCAACCTACATATGCTACTCAACAGCATATCCTCTATTTTTTGCTTTTTTGAGAGTTTTCACATCAACACAGTGAGATCATGTCTTCTTCTTCTTCTTCTTCTTCTTCTTCTTCTTCTTCTTCTTCTTCTTCTTCTTCTTCTTCTTCTTCTATGAAATAAGAATAGTTACTGAAAAACTGCATCATGGCTTGTAAAATTAATAATATCATATACGAAAATTTAAAACCATATAATTGAGGTTCGGTTGGATTTTATGGCATATCAACCATTGTTGGTTATTAAATGCCAAATCCTGTTTTTACAAATTTTAAATAATTTGTAAACTCCTTTTGTCGATACATTTTCAAACGAGCATGAGCTAATTTTTTTTGTAACCACAAGAAAATATTTTCATCAAACACGAATATTTCTTTTTACTATTTTTACTTTATTTGCACACAGTTAAATGGTAACTAGTACTGCTATATATCACTAACAATTCAATTTATCAGTCATTTGTTTACACAGTTAAATTAACAAACAGTTCTGTTTCTTATAATTTAATTTAGCATAAGTCATTTGGTTTTGTTGGGTTTGGTTTTACAACAAATCAATCATTTTTGGTTAAAAAAATGGCAAATCGTGTTTTTACATGTATATCAAATATATGATTAGTAAACATATTTTAGATGCTCGCTGTTAAATGATCAAACAGTTCTATTCATAACTATTAAATTTAGTCATTTATTTAGTCATTTATTTGCACTCCGTTTAAATGTCAAATAGTTCTATTTGATCCATAGATAGGACCCTATTAGGTGCTACCATTCAAGGCCAGAATGGACCTGGGAGCGATGGCAATGAAAGGGTACTCCACATTTCACAAAGCTATATTTGAGATATTTAATTTATATATATATATATATATATATATATATATATGAGATATTTAATTTCATACTAAGTCAATCTTTTTTGGAAGTAATTATCTGTTTTCAAATAACTATTAATAATTTGTAAACAAATGTTGTTTAAAAAATATTCTCAATACAAATAATTTACACTCAGTTTCAAGCAGTCCAGTCGGCTGTGGTTGTAGAATACACCGACTGCTTCTCTGCTGAGGGGTAAAACGCCCGCCAACGAGTTTCCTGGATATGACACTCAGCAATCTGATGGGAGGCTCAAGTAATGCTGGATCTTTGAGGAAAGCGGAGTACCCATTCATTGCCATCGCTCGTAGGTCCACTCTGACCCGAAGTGGTAGCACCTGATAAGTGGGTCAAATAGAACTGTTTGACATTTAAACTGTGAGCAAACAAATGACTTATGCTAAATTAAATTATTAGAAATACAACTGTTTGATCCTTAAACTGTGTGTAAACAAATGATGTTAAATTGAATTGTTAATGATACATACGAATGCTTGGAACCATTTAACTATGTGCAAAAGAATGAGCTTAAACTCGTTTAAAAATGTTATCAACAAAATGTGTTTACAAATCATTTATATCTAATATATATGTATGACGAGGGTTTGGCATTAAATAACAAACAATGGTTGATATGCGATAAAACCAAACCAAACTATACTGAACCATCTAAGTGCCGAGAAGGGTCATCGATGTTTAACTTTTGTAATCTTGCGAGCACCGGTGCTTTCAGCTTGACTTGAAATAGAAGCCTTTGATTTAAAGGAGAGATGTCGGTACATTCGTCTGCAAAGTGTTGTTCGCGTAGTCTACCTTTTATCGGCTCCATCCTTGTAGATGACCCGATCGAAAGGTTTATTCTTTTTGTTTTTTAATGGCTTTTGTGGATGTGGCTATGTGGCTTCTCATTCATATTGCTGCTGCCACTGGTGAAAAGCATTACCCACTCTAATGCGATAGATTTTTTACGACTTCGGCGTGCGTCTCTGCTGAATGAGACCGACAGGAAAAACGACAAAAAGCCAATCGCGTAATCGTTTCAGACACGAAACTTGGGTAGATTAAAAAAGGGTGAGTTGGTACCAAGACAGAAAAGAATTAAGACGTATGTTATGGTAATAACTGAAATTGCACCCCCATCAGGGTGCGACGAATTTTAGATAAACAAACACTTTTATTACATCAACAAAGAAACCCACTCCAAATGTTTTAATATTCTGCTTACTGATTTGAAGAACTTTATAATCCGAAATAAACGTGACTGGGATTTTCTTTCTTCTTTTTTTCTTTTTTTTCGAAACTATGTGTCTGTCTTTCCTTCTTGATTCAAAGAACTCGTAACATCTTCGTTTCTTTGTTTTTACAACTTTTTTTCGATAACTTTCAAGAGTCCTCGACGCACCACTGTCCTCCGAAATATTTTTCATCCACAAATTGGTCTCCGCAAATGTTCACAATCATCGATGAATTACAGTGAATATTTTTTTTTTCTGCATGGATTCAGTGATATTTTTCTACTTTCGCTGGAACGTTAACTTCTACTGCCATACCACCTATATCTGCCCCTCTTGAACAAAATTATATGATAAGAATGCTTTACTTTTAGGAGCGATCCTCCTATGAGAGTGTCAGGTAGAACCCTTTTCATTGCTGGTGAAAATGCTGATGAAATGATGGTGCCTAAACTGAACTTAGAGTTTGTTTTCATTTCTTTCTTAAATGTCATATCAACATTCGTAGATTATTTAATTCCAAAGCCATCCTCGTAGAAGAACAGTACGAGTTTTTAGTGTAAATCAGTGTTTCTCAAAGTGGTTCATATAGACGTTTCGGGTTGAATAATATTTTGGCGGGGTGAATCAAGTCATAGGGGTATATTGAGGGTGAATTTACAAATTTGCGTTTATTAATCCCTTTATGATTAGGGAAAAGAACCACTGGATCATGTTGACTTGTTGCCTGATATCGTACGCCTACAGAATGCCTGATTGGGTGCGATGGTCACGAGTGTTACGTTGTTCACATTCGACGCGATCAAAATATATGGGTCATTTAAATGAACAAACGACCTGACTTTGATGTCAAATCTTTCTTACGTCACGAACCTTCAACCAAATATTATTGATCTCCTCAATACTCATAAAACCCATTGATCTAAAAAAAATTAACTCAAAGATTAAAGGTTCATTGTAATTTATTTTTACTGATTCTTTTCTCATGTAAATTGTATTTAACATTTTAAATTAGTTATATTTGTTAATTCAATGTTCAATCAATTTATTCAGCGATGAGCGGAAATTTAATTTGGTTACAAGGATGACATCAAGAAGTAAGAATTGTTTGATTGATCTTAACGGTATGTCAAACAGTCAGGGATTATTTTATGCCTCAACGTTTGGGAATTATGTACATTGTACATTTGTATTTAATTTTTTGTCTAGTTTCTTAAGACTCTTTTTGCACACATTTAAGTGATATCAATGTAAATAATTGCAAACAGATCTATGTGACTCCTCAGACAGGACCCTAACAAGTAGCATCACTCTGGGTCATACCTGAGAGTAATGGCAATGAAGGGGTACGCCATACTGCCCAGAGGTCCTAAACTGGAGCCTAAACAACTTTTGGGAGAGTGGAGGCGTGTTACTACTCTTCAGCGAATACCGTGAGAATATTCTAAACCTCGCCGACAGAACATTTTTCAAAAATCGAGATGCACTGGTATAGTGCCACCAGCGAGGATTGAACTCACTTTTGCATAAAGAATAGTCTGCTGGTTCACTAATCGTTGTGTACTGATATTGGGATAAGTCAACAAGGGTTGGGCACACAGTGGGGATCTAGCTCACTAAACAATAACCACACGATGAAGGACCCTCCTTTGTTCACTTCAGCTGCGTATTTCTCGCAAAGAATCACTTATGAAAAAGAAATTCGCTCTCAGTTTGGCCACCCTTGTTGCAGCAGATGGTGACCACAGCCATGTGCTTAATGTTTAAAAGCGAACCCTCTTCAAAACGTCTTTTCAAACAGAACAGTCTGAATAAATATACAGTCAATCTCGGCAGGTTTTGTTCGTTGCTTTTTATATGCTCTTCACAATCAAAGAAAAACGTATTCTGTTAAAAGAAGAAAAAAGTGTGATATTTATCAAGTTTTGAAAATATACAAAAGATAAATAACTTAAAAAAAGAAAAGAAAAGAAAAAGTTTATTGATAGATGTTTGACGATTTTTAACTTATATTTTACTTATTCGACTTTTGATCTGAGAAGGTCGAGAGGTATCATAGGAAATTTATTTAATGGTAGATTAAGATGGGATTCTGCCTCTCGCTGATAGAATCGTTTATTTTCATGGATGTATTTATAACTCGCTTCGAAAATAGTGCGCAAAAAAGGAGAGGGTTTAATACAAATTGTCTGATTTCCCTGCAACCAGAGGGGGCGGCAAAAAGAAAATCCTGAATCGGACGAGAGTATAGTACACGCAGTATTTTACCATACATGACTAATTGATGAGAAATTCCGTTGTCGTGGTAACACGGATTATGTTCGTTTTGGGTGATGATTCTTGCTACCATAATAAGGATATTTCCCTGAAGTAAAATCGGGTGCCTGAATTATTTATATATATATATAAATGACCCCACTCCCAACTTCGAGGTCTGAGGGCCCAACAGCTCGGTTAAAGATGTGAACTGTTGGTTTACCTATACAGGTAACTTTTTATAGCGGCAAAGGTCTGTGCAGAACCAGCCACGAGTTTTTGGATGAGCTTATAGCAGAAGAATGGAGCAACAGTGTGTCACAAATGCTCCCGAGCAACGCTTTTTGAAGTCAGAGTTTTTCCTTTTCTTCGATAGATTGCTTAGCCAAAGCTACGGAATCCAACATACCTTATTAAGTTAACCATAACTGGTATATATATATATATATATATATATATATATATATATATATATATAACAGTTGTGATTGAAGCGTAAAAGGAAGAAAGCTCAGTCACTGTTATAGTGCCCCCTATAACTGTCATTAAGTTTTCTTCCATTTATGTTTCAGATATATTCACTCTATAAGTGAGTTTTTTATACATCCTGAAAGACGTATATATAATAGACATACATCGAGTACTCCCATAGAATTGTATGAAATCACTCATATATTCTATATATGAATATTCAATTCCCATAGTCTCTAGGACACTTACTGGATATAGCTGATATATATATATATATATATATATATATATATATATATATAGTTTGCTATATATATTATTAAAGAGTGATCAACATCGGTAACAAAGTATATATATCTAGTTTAGTATAGCATTGATACAAAGTAAACGACGCTTGGTGACTGTCAGTTTCTCACCAATGTTATCATTAGACTATGGCCTATATATATATGTATATAATTATAATTTTTGTTTACTCACAATCTTAAAATTGCTAGTCAGAGTTTCTTCTGTGCAATGATCTTCAGTCAATTAAATGCGGTTGAAGGCACCTTTGCCAATTGCGCTTATACGTATGGTGTTATGTGTCTTTCTTCAATGTTGAGAGTGTTTCAAACATTAATTTGAGTAGTATAAAACTAACTTATTTTCATACCTATCTTTTTCAACAACTTGGATTTCTTGGTCAACAAAGATTTGAGTTCTGGAAATTCGCCTATCGCCAACTTCTCTACGCACAACTTACATGATTTCAATTCTTCGTTATAAGGAAACGCTTCTTGTAAACACCCCCCATTCATTACTTTTGCCATATCATTTACGTCTTGATCGGAACGATTCGAAGTACTTTCAGCTTTATAAACTTTCAACAAATGTAAGTACATATTTTAAATGACCATAATACATTAAGGACATCGACACACGACTGACGAAAGCATGGACAGCTATCGATAGGCTCTCGATCATATGGAAGTCGGACCTAACTGATAAAATGAAACGCAGTTTCTTCCAGGCAGCGGTTGTGTCGATACTGCTATACGGATGCACCACATGGACGCTTACGAAGCGGCTGGAGAGGAGGATGGACGGAAATTACACAAGAATGTTGAGAGCAGTATTAAACAAGTCCTGGCGACAGCACCCCATGAGACTCCAACTATACGGACACTTGCCCCCCATCACGAAAACTATACAAGTTCGACGAACCAGACACGCAGGACACTGCTGGAGAAGCAAGGACGAGCTCATAAGCGATGTACTCCTGTGGACTCCCACATATGGATGTGCAAGAGTGGGACGACCAGCACGAACATACATACAGCAACTATGTGAGGACACAGGATGTAACCCTGAAGACCTGCCGGAGGCGATGAATGATAGGGAGAAATGGCGAGAGAGGGTCAAGGATATCTGCGCTGGCGGCGCGACATGATGATGATGATGATATATATATATATATATTATGGTTGATATGCCATAAAACCCAACCCAACTCGTTCCAACCAAACCAAACCAAACCAAATCAAATCGTATATATATATATATATATACGATTACAATAATTTTTTTTTTCTTTAAGAAAAAACAAAACCGGTCACATTTGGATTATAAATTTATTTCCATCCTGTTATGTGTTTTTGATAAAATCAAAAAACATGAAAAAAAATTAACAGTTGAAATTTTAACTCTTGAATGTTTTTGGAGTCACAGAATGATGGAATTCCGCCCAACTCAGGTTTAACTAGACCGAATAATACCTATATATATATATATATATATATATATATATATATACGATTACAATTATATATATATATATATATATATATATATATATATATATATATATATATACCATTAATTGCAGCGTGCCAGTCGATCTGTCATATCCTGCCCGAGCGGAGGGGTTGGGTAAATAGGATCTCTGGATTACTCTACTTATCCTTGATTTGTATCACATAGAAATACTTGATCAAATTAAATAACCTGTGGAGTAGGTTATTTAATGCCAACATCTGTTTTTTTACATATATATATATATATATATATATATATATATATATATATATATATATATCAGCAAAGATTTCCTAACGAAACTTTCCCGATAACGTTTTAGATTCGCAGGATCTCATTTCTCATTTGTTTGCACAAGATTAAATGGTTTCAATTCATCATATTTTTTGGTCTTACCCTTCTGCAGAGAAGCAGTCGGTGTATTCAACAACCCCAGCCGACTGAACAATACAAAGAGTTAAATGTAAAAACACTTTTATTTCAAACAATTCCGTTTAGCATAAGGACGCCGTTTAAATGTCAAAACAGTTCTATTTCAAGTAATTCAGTTTAGTATAAGCACACAGTTTAAGATGTCAAAACGGTTCTATTTCAAACAACCCTGTTTAATATAACTATGCAGAGAAGTAGTCAGTATATTCTACAGCCCAAGCCGACTGGGCAAAGTATACGTATAGATTTTGTTTCCGCACAGTTAAATGTCAAAGCAGATCTATTTCAAACAATTCAGTTTAGCATACAAAAACAGTTCAATTTCAAACAATTTCTTTTAGCATAAGTTCCCTTTTTAGTTCTATTTGACCCATAGAGATAGGACCCTATCAGGTGCTCTCACTCCAGGCAAGAGTGAACCTGGAAGTGATGACAATGAAGAGACACTCCGCATTTTAGTCAAGTTGAAAGCACTGATTTCTATTAGATCACCAAAGTTAAGCAGCGATGAGTCTGGCCATTACTTAGGAGGGTTACTTCTTCATAATAACTGATATTGTGATCAGTGCGGGGTCTATAGGCCTGAAACAAAATAAAGCCTTTATCTCTTTCAAAATAATTCCTTTTTGGAAAAGCACATACTACTTTACACAAGGCTAAAACTTTTTAAAATGACACCAATATCAATTGGTTTATCATGTACTGTTGCATGTTCTGAGCATTTGACTGTTGAAGGGGTTATCTTAAAGTAAAAATAGTCACAAGAACTAGAGGGAATAAGGGGGTTGTGTTACGACAAGAATATTCTTTTGTCTCTAGAAAGGAACAAGAGTTTGTATGGAATAAAAATACATTTCTCTGAACATCAGACATTGATTGATTGGTTTCTATGGCATGTCAACCCCTTTGGGGTTATTTTATGCCTTGATGTTAGAGAATTGCCTTCATAGAATCTTTATATGAATTTTTAGTGCAATTTTATTTTGAGAGGTTTTTTTTAATACATAATATGATATCAAGTATTTCTATGTGATACAAATCAATTGCACAGAATTGTACGGTTTCTAGTATTCTTATCTAATACTAATAATCATATAGTTTCAAGTAATTATTTGTTTTTAATAATTGTCATTTGTTTGCATGCATGGTTTCAAGTAACTGTTTTTAATAAACAATTATAGATTTAAGTAAGTATTCTTAATACAACTAATTTACAATTATATGGTATCAAGTATTCCTAATACTAATAGTTTTAAAGAGATCTATTTGACCCATAGATGGGGAACTAACAGGATCTTCCATTCCGAGATAGAGTGAACCTGACAGTAATGGCAATGAATGGATACTTCTCGTTTCTCAGATTTCCAGAACTGGAGCCTCACTATCAGATTGAGTTTACTGTCATACCCAGGATACCATTTTTTGGCGGGGGGAGGAAAGGGGCAGGGTTTCCAAATGTGCAAGACTCTATCAGCGTTTTCAAATCCCCGATAGGGTGTCTGACCCGCAGCACCTTTTCTGAAAGTCCAACAAATTAAAAGTCTTGATATCTCAATGACTTAGCTAATGCGATGCCACAAAGGTTAAGTATCCTATCAAACAATCAACTCGGGTCGAAGAAAGTGTGTGTGTGTGTGGAGGGGTCCTGCAATCGGATGCATTCATGTTGCTACTGAACGATTTGGCTGACAAGAGATGGGCGGGGCTTTGCTACATTCTCGTTTAATTGTTTCAGTAAATAAACTTCAGGAACCGTCGGACCCACGACGCCATTCACCATTCAGATATGGTCGTTGTTTATCCGATTTAACCATAAACAAAATGTCCAAACTGACGCAATAATATGAATGCAGTGGAATGAATTGGCGGATTATCAAATGGAGTCGGGCAGCTGAAGAATTCAGGGGTGGGGTCTGCCACTCTGCCACGAAAAAAGGGCGGTTCTAAGCTGGCAGCAACTGATGAGCTCAAATGTCAACAGTCTGTCAGACGCAGGGAGTCAGTTTGGCACTTCCAGAAATTACCTACCCTACACCCAATATATATATATATAGATAGATAGATAGATCTCCAGCTCAGATAAACGAACGTAATATTTTTTATTTTTATTTATTTGTTTATTTTTCAATTGAAATCAGTACGTAAAACTCCAATCTTTCAACCCTTATATTTTCAACAAAACATTGATACCGAGGAAGGAAGATTATGTTTGCACCGATTCTCGAGGTGACAGGTAGGTGGATACCCTACTACCTTGAAATCAGCGTCAGGAATTTTAATAATCACTTTTGTTCAAACAGGGATCTTTGGTTTTCGTAAAAATAAGCAACTATCTATCTCTGCTTACTACTTAACAAAAGAACTGTTCATTCTTTTTTTTAAATTTCTACTAATATATTAGTAGAAATGTACTAAAACGGAAACTAAATTCACAAGATTCTAAAACTAGTTCTAAACATAGTCTTCTTCCTTCTCCTTCTACCTTTGAATGAAGCATGCACATATTCGCCAAATTTCTCAGCCACGAGCAAGTGATACAGTATCAATTTTTTAATCAAAGTAAAGCTGGTTTGAATTTAGAGTTTTCCTTCTCCAAAATAGATTAACTTACCAAGGCTAAAGAACCCACCATGTCCATAGTCATAAGGTGGGAGTGAATTGATGGACTCATGTTTTCTCAAAGGCATTAGCGTAAAGTGAAACACAAATACGCTCGTCCACGATTTGAACTCGGGTCACTGATTTTATTTGTACTTGCGAGGATACCACTAAATTTTATCTGGTCGTGAGCTTCCAGATATGGAGCAATGAGGAGAACCTTTGTATTACCATTATCCGTTCAATATTTGAACTCGGTTCGACGATTCGTAGAATACGCTGTCTGTATCTCTTGAAGAAGAATAAGATTTTCCGCCAAAAGAGTTATCCTGAGTATTACTCTCAACTGCATATGCTTGTAAGGCTCCTTTTCTGAAGATCTGGGGACTATGGAGCATCCCTTCATTGTTATTACTCCCAGGTCCACTCTGAACCGAAATAGTAGTATCTTTATGGTTCCATATATGGGTAAAAAATCTGTTCAAAACTTTTCATATTCGCTTGGATCACGTACGTAAAGTTGCGACCGTAGTCGAGGGCAACCAGAAGGCTCCCTTTTCGATAGCTACTACACCGAGGTGTATGGGAACCTCTGGTGGTGTAATGGTTAGCAAACTCGACTAGCAAACCTACACGAGTGAGTTCGAGTCTCACTGGGTGCCCCATTCATTTGGCCTTGTGCTACATCGAAGCAAAGAGCTTCGTAAATTACTACTACACCGAGGTGTAAGGGAGGGCGCTACTCCTTTCCCTGGATTGGTCCACTTTGCCTTTGATACGTACCTTATATTGCTGAGTGCTAAGCAAGGAGGTATCAAGTACCATTTTTAAAGTCTTTTGGTATGACTCGACCCAGGATTGAACCCAGGTCTCCGGAACGTTGGCGAACACTCTACCCACAAGACCTATGAGCTGGTTTAAAAACTCTTTAGAATAGTTGGTTGGCTGACTAGGTTTTATAGCATATCAAACCTTGTGAATTTTTTAATGACTAATACTGTTTATATATGTACACACACACACACACACACACACATATATATATATATACACGGTTTCCATACGAATAATTTTGTAAGTAACATTTTAAACAAGTCTGAGTTCATTTGTTAAAGTTAAAGGATTTCAAGTATTCCTATCAAGCACTAATGATTCTATCGAATAAGAATCCTTTGTTTGCACACAGTTAAATGGTTTCAAGTACTGCTCTGTAAAACTAACAATTCATTTAATATCAGTTGTTTGTTTGCACACAGTTAAATTGTTAAACAGTTCTATTTGATCCATACATGGGGGATCTTAACAAGTAATACCACTCCAGGTCACTGTGGACCTAGGAGTAATGTTAATGAAGAAGTATTCTATATTCCCTAAAGTTCCAGGACTGAATCGTTACCATCCGATGCAATTTATTGCCATATACAGAACACTCGTTTTATCTCTCTGCAGAGCTGCAGTTGGTGTATTCCGCAGCTTCCACCAATTAGGCTGAACTCTAAAGAAACAGCCGCATATGTTCTTATGAACATACAATGAGAGCGATTCCCGAGAACTTAAGCATGAAATAACCCAAGAAGCTTTGACATACCCTTAAAATCATTCCGTAAATCAGCCAGTGAAAGTGGCAACACTCACAAGCCTAAAACGAATCGATCATAATAGCACGACTGGAGTTCGAACTTGCTTATTTGAGGGTCGCAGTCCAGCATGTTAGCCACTACTCTACAGGGACTGCCTCTTCGCAAAAATATGATAGAAAGAATGATTACAGAAATGAAAATCACCACCATTGATAATCAGAAAAATGGTTGTCCATTTGGATTCAAGAAATCAATGATGATCTGGGGGAAAGTTCTACAGTATCAATGTCTTTTAAAGGCAAAGCAGGCATGAAAAGCAAATGGCTTCTTTGTAAATACTAACTTTTCGATTTAAGTGAGATTTTTGTAAGCGCAATTGCTTCAAAATTATCTGAATAATAATTGTGTTGAATCAGCTTTTGTGCCCAAGTTACTCATTCCCACTGCTCAAGGGAGATAACTATTGAATACTACCCACAGAGTATTTCACTTTTTAAAAAATCTTTTATTAAACTTTAATACACATTATAATATTCGACCGTGACTCAGAATTGAACAAAGTATAGATTTACCCATCCCTCCGTCACAGACAGAATGTTACATAAGATCATTTTTTAAGCGGACCAAAGCTGGTTTGAATTCAGAGTTTTCATTCTTCTATTCCAGATTCCTAACCAAGGCCAAAGATGCCAGTCTACCCTACTATTTACCCATTGCTGGGGAGGAGAAGAGATGGATTCATGACTTTCCCAAGAGTATTAGCACAAATTGAAGCACTGCCTCATTCAAGATTTGAACTCGGGTCACTGATTCCATTTCCTTACGAACATAACCATTAAAATAAATGTCTCTCTTTTCTATGTAAGTTAGCCTAAAAATTTACCCATCGTAACGAGATTTTTCACTGCGTGAAATGCTCTTCGTGAATAAGGCAATTTTCAATCTAAATTCGCAACTTAAAATAAGTGTGAGTCAGCACTCGTGCCCAAGCTACTCATTTTAATTTCTCAGGGGAGATAATAATTATACATATACATATATAGTTTTTGTGTGGACGTGGCTTTTTCTAGGTCGGCCATTCCACCGGAGGACGGCCCGCGGTCTTCCCAGGAGACCATCGTTTTTCAATCAGCTCTCTTTACAGTGGCAGGGGCATCATTCCCAGATGTGACCGTGGGATGCGTATGCATCGACTCGTTGCCCGCTGCTGAACCACTCGCAGATTCTAATCTGCCGACGCTCGGCAGGAATCTGCTGCTGTTCTCCCTTGATCTTAAAACGTCAAATGACTAGCAACATTTTTCAACTGTCTTTTACGACGCGTCACGTTTGCACTCACTTCTAATGACAGTCGTAAAGAAAGTCACGCTTGTTCGCTTCTTGGAGTGTTGGCACAGCGCTTTCAACATATTCACATAACACACACAAATACACACACACACACACACATACATATTATAATATACTAATTATACTTATATAATATATATGTGTATGATGTTCACCCGAATACACAGATATATATCAAATATGGGTGGTATTTTAGCAATACACATGCAAATACACGCACAAACACATCTACATGCGTATACATAAACACGCACACACATACACATACACTCACACACATACAGTCATATACACGGACATACGCATTTTGTATAACAGTCTGTGCTCAATATATGTGCGTATGTTCGTTTCATATTTGACACAGGTTCATAAACATGCACTCATCTATACGAATGTAGTAGATACACCAACAGACATCACACACACACACACACACACACACACACACACACACACACAACACCCATATATATACATATATTATATATAGAGAGAGAGAGAGAGAGAGAAAATGAGAGAGGAGAGAGAGAGAGAGAGGGGGATACATTCATACACACATACGTACATGTACACTCACAGATACCACCAACACACACATACATATAATTAGATAAAGACATACACACACACACATCCCAAAACACACACGCAAATACACACACACACACACACACACACACACACACACACACACACACACATATATATATATATATATATATATACGAAGTTTGGTTTGCTTTGGTTTGGTTTCTTTGTTTAATGGCACATCAACCTTTTTTGTTATTTAAAACCAAAGCTATCCTTCTAAAAGAATAGTAGTGCTACTATTTAACTCAAAGCTGGGAGGATAAGGGGGTTCATACAATTTCCTAACGGTATTTGCCCGAAAGTGAACATAATAACACGACTGGAGTTCAAACTCGCTATTTACGATTTCGCTCTCTAGCGCTTTAACCACTACACCACGAGAACACCCCCTCCTCTATATACGAAGGTAGGCTGAAAAGCTCACACAAGGACGTTATATTTGCTGGGATAACTTTATAAACAGTTGAATCCAAGAACTGCAACACCAATGAAAGAAGTGTGCAAATTTTAAAGTATGACTATCGTGAACTTAAACTTCATTTGGTCGCATTCCATGAGGGAACTGATCAAACTTATAAACTTTTCAGCCAACCCAAATATAATTACCAATATACAATTAAACAGAGAAATACATAAATACATGCGCACTCACACTTAAGTTCTAAAAGATTCACCAGCGCTAACCATCTATATATATTATAATATATATAATATATACATATATTGTCATCCACAGACCGATCTATTCGTTCTATCAGAACTCTTCAGTGTGGCTAGACGGGCTAGATTCCCTAAGCTGGGATCGAAACCCGGTTGACTCAAACGCCAATCCAAGATTCTACCACTCATATATATATATATATATACTATAGTATATATATTATATATAATATATATATAATATATATATTATAATATATATATATATATATTATATATATATATATATATATATATTATATATATATATATAGATTATTATATAATATATAATAGTTATATAATATAATAGAGAGAGAGAGAGAGAAGAGAGAGAGAGAGAGAGACATGCATGTGCTCATATGACGATGTTTTAAGTGGGATACATGTAAATCTGATTTATCAAACTGTTTTTTCTCATAGAATTGTGTAGGTGTGTGTTGTTAGAAAACACATCTGGATATACAAAAGACATAAATAATGATATACATAAATATATGTGTATGTGTGTGTGAGAGAGAGAGACAGACAGACAGAGACAGAGACAGAGTATTTGAATATATATATATAAAGATGAACACTTGCATATATATATGCTTACTTGTTATTTATATATAGAAAATCTAGTCATATTTACATATGATTACATTATATATATATATATATATATATATATATATATATGTGTGTGTGTGTGTGTGTATAAGCATTTCAATAAATAAATATCTACACATCTGTGAATGTGTTTTGATGTAGTAATTTACAAAGATTTTTGCCTAGATGTGGCACAAGGCCGTATGAATAGGCCACCTAATGAGACTCGAACTCACTTGTAAAGGTTTGCAAGACTAGTTTGCTAACCATTATACCACCCGGGGCGCCAACATGTTTTTTTTGAGTGGTTACATGCGCTATTATGTATTTATATATGCACAAACATGCAACGGACACATGCACATATATACACACATATATAATTGTACGTGATTTGTTTAATGGCATATCAACCCTCGTGGGTTATTTGATGCCGAAGCCATCCTTGTAGAAGAACAGCAGGAATGCTATTTAACCCAAAAATGGAGATGGGGAAATAATAAGGCTCATTAGTCCCGAAGTGAATTTTATAACTGAACTGGAGTTTGATCTCGCTTACTCAAGGCCGCAGACAAGCACTTCAGCCATTACCAAACGGTACTCCTCTACGCAGTGTGAGTGTGTGTGTGTGTGTGTGTGTGTGTGTGTGTGTGTGTGTGTGTGTGTGTGTGTGTGTGAAGTAACATATAGGATAGTTTGATAAAAATATGTCTATTCAATTATATATATATATATATATATACGTGTGTGTGTGTGTAAGAGAGAAATGCAAATCTGATGTGTTTGCGTAGAAATGTGTTCGATATTTTTAAAGCAGACCAACTATAAAACCTAAAAAAATATATAAAAATTACGAACTCAGAAAGTTTGTTACTCGAAGTTTCACGTGATATGCATAATACTCAAACAAAAATCTGTCTATTTGAAATTCACCCTCTCTGTCTCGTGCTCTATTTCACTTCCTCTAGCCCCCTCTCTCTCTCGTGCTCTCGCTTTCTGCCCCTTCCTCTATCTCTCTTTCCCTCACTCTTTCCCTCTCTCCTCTCTCTCTCTCTCTCTCTCTCTCTCTTGCTCTCACTCTCTCTCACTCTCATTCTCTCTCTCTCACTCTCACTCTCTCTCGCTCTCTCTTTCTCACTCTCTCTCTATATATAAATATATATATATATATATAAACATGTGTCTGTCATTTCTATCGCAAGCTTACGCAATAATATATTCCTATTTGTATACATGTGTGTTTATTTTCATGTGTTTGCGGTTTTTTTTATGTGCGGACGTGTGTGTACGCTTGTGCTGTGTTAGTGTAAATGCTTGCAAGTTTTTCTGTGTAGGTTTGGAGATAGAGAAAGAGAGACAGAGAGAAACTCTGTGTGTGTGTGTGTGTGTGTGTGTGTGTGTGTGTGTGTGTGTGTGTGTGTGTGTGTGTGTGTGCATTTGACTGTATGTAATCTCTGTTCTGACTAGTTTCTCATCATTAGCCTTTCTGTGTGGGTGGTAGCCTTATGCAGAAAACCCTTTTCCCGCTCCGTCAGAGCAAGCAAGAGAGGTTTGTTAGAAATACTTACCAGGGGTGCATTCATCTACGCAATTCTGTCCGCGTCTTGAACGAGAGGGAGGAGTGAGCTAAAACCTGAAAAATAAGCCGCTTCAATAAACCTACGATCGTTTTATATACCAGAGTGGATTTGGTTATACAACTCTATAACTGTCTCTGCAATATTTGTCAATGAAAATGGCGTCTAAGATTAACAAGTTCGTATTGGAACGATTCCCAAAGACGGTGTGTTCGAAGGTTTTGCTGTACAATATTAATTTATTGATTTTAACGGCATGTCAAGCCTATGCCTTTATAGGTGAGGTAAAGTTATTTGGTTTAAGGATATATCAACCGTTGATGTTTATTTAATGTCAAATCCTGTTTATACAGGTTGTTTCAATATAAATGGGACCTATTCGAAGGCTAATAACTCTACTAATAATAATGTTCTTTTTTGTTTCAGATTTGAAAATAGTATACTATTACAACTATTAATCCTTGATCACAAAGCCTTGGACAAGAGAGGAAACATATTTTTGGTCACTGCTTATTTGGAGACAAAATCATTCAAAACTGTCTCAAAATAGATGCAACCCATTAATATGATAATGATTTATTACTGAGACAAGAAACTCGAAAAAGATTGCATGTCCTGGAAGCTGATATAATAACAATTAAAAAATATTGATTTGATGTCTTGCTCAAAGGATGTATTTTTACAGGACGTGTTCCAAATGACCGCGATTGCGCTTATCTTAGTAAGAAATCATTATCATATTAATGGGTTGCATCTATTTTGACACAACTTGTATATAATTTTAACTAAATAGTTCTATATGATATTATCTTAAAATGAACAACAGCTCATTTATTTGCACACAGTTAAATGCTTTCAAATATTGCTATTTATTGTTTCTACGAAGTTAAATGGCTTCATAGGATCTATTTTTCTATAATTAAAACCAGTCGGCAAAGAGCACATAGATTGAAAATAGGAACCAAAAGACACAAGTAAAAAGTTTTTCCAAAAACAAAAATAGGTAGGCACCAAAATAAAGTAGTTTTTGGAACCTTATTGGACTGAGTAGTCACGTGTAGGTGTCTTCGACTACGTCTGCGCGTTTGGAATCCCAAAGGCATTTGTTCGGCACAAAAATAAATCTTTCGTTTCGAGCAGGTCATGTGACTAGGAAACCTATATGTTGCACGCTTTTGACAGCTCTCTTTCTCTCACTCGTTCAAACAGCCTCCGACATTCTCTGCTCTTCTAGCTAGCCACAGCCCGAGAAAATTTAACAGCAACACGCAGACGGAAATGGGAGAACATGCAGCCAGTAAAAATACGTTCATAATCCTAATGAAATTTGTATATTACCATCCTTCAGTATACTAAACTTCTCATGGACGTCAACATCACCTCATACAAACAGACACACATATTCAGCCACTGGGCAGAAACACGCTTCGCTGCTATGTACTTTTTACTTAACACGCGTACACACACACACACACACACACACACACACACACACACACACACACACACACACACACACACACTAATATGTAGCTAAGACTTTTTTTATTCCTTTTGTCTTAACAGTGAACCCACATACACACAGATATTTCGGACTACACTCACTACCATTTCAGGAAATGTATTTCTATTATACACACCCACACATACAAATACATAACAAACATATTCAAACATCGTTACTTTGCATCATATTTTCTACGTTAGTTTTTTGTTATATAAAAAAGATCTGTTTTAACCTTCTCGTTGTTGTGAAATTTTATTTGTCTGAGTTGTTTATATTTTTTGTGTTAGTAACTGAGGAACCGACACTCGGAGTTTTGCTTTCAACAAAACCTCGCGAATTAAACTCGTCACTTCTCAAGTAGTGACCACCAACATTTCGTCTTCCACAGTTTCAATCCTTTCTATGTAATACTAATAGTTCAATTTAATATTAATCATATATTGGCATGCAGTTAAGATGAGACCCGTATAGCTACTTCTACTCTCTATCTCAGTGGACCTGGGAGTAATGGCAATGAACGGGTACTCCACATTACCCAAAGCTCCAAGACTGGAGCCCCATCATCTGATGTAGTTTAATGTCATATCAGGACACTCGTTGGAAGAAGTGGTCTTATTCTTCTGTAGAGATGCAGTCGGTGTATTCTGCAGCCTAAGCCGACTGATTGGTAATACCGAGAGTTAAGGAAATCCCGTTCATTGTACATTTATACTAACTTTTATTGTGTTGCGTTTTTCTAAAGAATTTTTTGTACACAATTTAAACAAATGATCAACAAGTATTCCTACCTAATACAAATAATTTTCGGTCTGTCGTATGGTTTCAAGTATTACTATCTAATAATAATTATTAGATATTTTCAAGTAGACATTTCAGTCTAGAAATCATTTTTTTGCAAACAATTGAAGATGTCGCACCAGTAGTTCCTGTTGGCGGAGTCAATAATACACCAAGCGTAGCCCCCAAATGTTACTTGAAACCTTTGCAAACAAATTACTATTACTAGATAGAAATAATAACTTTAAACCATATCATGAATATCAATATAAACGCACAATGTACCCGATTCCCTAATCTCTTGTCATAAAACAACCTTACACGGGTTAAAATGACGTTAAAGTCAATCATTTGTTCTGTTTTAAATAAACAGATTGCCCCAGACCAATCGGCTGGAGCTGTAGAATACACCGACTGCATCTCTGCAGAGGGGTAAGATCACCACCTACGAACGAGGGTCCTGGATATGGCTCTAAACAATCTGATGGAGAGGCTCCAGTCCTGGAGTTTTGGGGGATGTGAAATAGCCCTTTCATTGCCATTGCTCCCAGGTCCACTCTGACCCTGAGTGATTGCAGCTGATAGGGTCCAGTCTATTGGTCAAATAGAACTGCTTGACATTTAAACTGTGAGCAAATAAACCACTTGCTTTAAATTGAATTGATAAAAATAGAACTGTTCGACCATTTAACAGTACTTATTTACAAATCATATATACTTAATATACGCATAAACTATATTTCGCGCAAATAACCTACAAATGTTGATATGCCATAAAACCCAACAAACCAACAAATAAACAGACATAGCAAAAATTTTAGCGTTGAAAGATGCATTTGAAATTTTTCTTTTTTCTACTGATGTGGTATCGACGTTTACAAGTCACTAACTCTTCACTGCGGGGATCACTTCTCTCATTGAAGAATACCAAACTCAGTTACATAAACTTCTAATACAGTTTTAGATAAATACATTAAAGTAATTTAGCCGCGGAAGTTAAGTCATGAATAGGAGAGAAGATAAAGGTAATGTCTTGTACGCATCTCTAGTTCAAATTCTTATTTTGTTGCAGAAATAGTATGAATTGCCAGGTAAGGATTTAGTTTGGGTTTGGTTTCTTTGTTTAATGGCATATCAACCTTCGCCGGCTATTTAACGCCAAAGCTAACCCAATAGAAGAGCAGTGGCAATGCTTATCCCATTGCTGGGGGGGGGGATTCAGAGGTTGGTGCCTTTCCCTAAGGTATTAGTTCGAAAGTGAATGTAATTGCGTGACTGCAGATCGAACTCTCTCACTTCGATGAAGACTAGCAAACCTACACGAGTGAGTTCGATTCTCATTGGGTGCCCAATTCATGCGGCCTTGTGCTACATCTAAGCAAAAAAGCTTAGTAAATTACCTCTCACTTCGATGACACAGTCCAGCACTTTAACCACTGCGGCACGAAGAGTCCTTCCTTCTAGAACTGAAGGAAATTTAAAAGGACTTAGGAAAACCGGGCCATTGTTCTAAAGGATCGAGTGTTCGCCAATGGTGCGGGAGATCGAGGTTCAATCCCAGTTTGAGTCATACTAAAGACTCAAAAAATGTTACTTGATGCCTGCTTGCTTAACACTCAGCATTTTAAGTTACTGATCAAGAGTAAAGTGGAGCAATACAAGAAAAGGAGTAGGGTCCTCCTCTACACCTCTGTGTGGCAGCTATTGGAAAGAGAGCTTTCGGGTCGCCCTCGATTATGGTCACCAACTTTACCTACTTAGGAAAATATGACGCAAAAAATACATTACTGATAAGAAAGTTTGAATGACTTATAAATATACAAAAATATCAAGGATTGCTGAGTTGAACGAGTACTCAACGTGTTTTTGTTGGACGGGAGAGCGGAGCCTCATTTACTCTTGCTAGATAGAGTGAAATTGACGGTCTGTGAAAAAAAATTATAAGTTAAACGGAAAACAAAACTTGAATGCTATTAGAGATTTGACACTGGCTAAGTTTAGTTTAGCACAAGAATTGTGCATGTAATATAATGGCCGAGGGATTTCGTTTTATGCCTTTGGGTTTAGTTAGGCTGAGAACCTTTCGGCTAAGCACATGGGTTAGTTAGGTGCAAACTTGAGTGCAGGTGTTGACGCGCGCGCGGGGAGGATGTGTCGTTCATAGATGTAAAAAAAAATCCGATAGAAAGGTTGACCTGTGGATGTGAATGACGTCATGCACCGGAAGCGCACGCGCGGAGGATTTGAGGGATTTTGAAAAAGTCAGTTAGTAGAGTTGAGTCCTGCCTCGGGAGAAGACGGTTGACTTTCGTTTGCTCGCTGAGGCCTTGGGTAGGTGTCGCACGAAATGGTGGGGTGCAGATGAAAAAGTCAGAATAGAAAGAATGTGTATCTCTCTCCTTATGTCGAAGAACCTTTAAACTCAAAGGTAATAAAAAGTTTCGTACCTGAACTAAGAAGTCTTAAGTGTTTTTCGTGTTTCGAGATTCCTATGTTCTATGTATATATATATATGAACATTATATGTCCATTTCGTATATCTGTATCTGGCTATTGAACATGCATTCTGTGAGAATCGAACTCGCAATTCAGTAATCATTACCAGATATACAAATCAAGTAGTTATACCTTAAGGTCATAAATAAGGGCCACTTGATGGCACACGAGAAATGGCTATCTAGACAAGCTCTCTAACCATTGCATGCGAAGTGTTTTAAAAAAGTATACGTACCATAGACTTGACACAAGGCCGCAAATATCGGGCACAATAAAGAACCGAACACGCTATCCAGTAAAGATTGATCGGTATGACGAGCTCACGAGCCATTGGAAACCCTTCGAAATACTTTATTGTTTAACTTGCGGGGAGGGAATAACAGGAGCTCTACGCACACGTTCAGCGCGTATTACTGAGTATTAGGAAATATATGTGGGAGAAATGTTGGCTAGTTAACTTCTCTTGACTGCTGGATGAATCTCGGAAACGACCACTTGAAGTCTTCATAAGTACGTTCCCGAGTGTGAAAAAAAAAAAGACAAAACAAAGGAAGATAGATTTCTTTTCTTTTCATGCTGTGAGAGGCACGGAAAATATGGTTTGTCCCTTGAACCTAATTTAGGTTACCATACCCCTTGGTGAAAGATTGATTTTAAGAGCATGTCAAACTAGCTGGGGTTATTTTATGCCTAGAGATACATTGTACGTTTATATATGTATTTTTTTGCACGATTATATGATATCAATGATTCCTGTTTAATACAAGTCATTTTAAACATCTATTTGACGCATACATGGAAGCCTAACAGGTTTGAGTGGACCTGGGAGTGATGGTCAAGTTGGAATATTCCAGGCTCCCAAGAGGTCTGGAACTGGAACCTCACCGCTTGATACGGATTAGTGTCATAACCAGGACACCAACGTGGGTTGAGCTCACAGGAGATAGTCTTGCAGGAAATAGTCACTGTATTCTATACCTCTATGTCATTGCCACAATCCTAACGCTGTCGGTACATTACATAAATTTGATACAGCAGATTAGCAAATGCCAATTACGAGAAAACACAACCAAAGAGATATATTTTCCAAGTAAGTAAAATGTTTTACCATACTTCAAACCATTTAATTGTGTGCAAACAATAAATTGTAATACTTGAAACCATTTAATTGTGTAGAAAGAAATAAGCCCTGGCTCGTTTTAAAAAATGATGTCACCAACGAACTATTAACTTAAGTCCTGGGCCTAACTAATTAAACAAAAACTTTTAAGCAAAATTCGACTTTATTCATCAACAGTCTCCTTTTAGGGTGATACACTGATTCCAACGCTTCTCTAACAATTCGATGCCTTTTTTTTGTAGAACGATTTGTCTTTGGCCTCAAAATACGCCTCAGTTTCCGATGTCACTTCTTCAGTGGAGCCAAATCTCTTTCCCTGGAGCATTCTTTTGAGGCCTGCAAACAGTCAGGAGTTGCTGAGGGCCATATCTGAAGAATAGTGTGGCAGCAGAAGCAATTCGGAGTGTCACTCATGTAGTTTTGCCATCGCTGTGATCGACTTTTGTACAGTGCATTGTCTTGGTGAAAAGGCACTTTTGTGGCCGTTTTGAGGCGATTTCTTCCTTTAAACGCACCAATAATGCTATATATTATTCGCTATTAATGGTTCTTCCTTTCTCATGGTAATCGATGAACAAAATACCTTGCGCATCCCAAAATTCGGAGGCCAAAACCTTGACTGCTGATGATTGCGTCTTTGGTCACTTTGGACAGCTTTCACCTGCTGCTGTCCACTCAGCTGACTGCCGATTTAACTTCGGAGTGAAGTGGTGGATCCATGATGTATCCATTGTCACATATTTATGCAAAATCTCCTTTTTATTGCATTGAAACATTTGCAAACAACGCTCTGAATTGTCGTTGTTTTTGATCGACTGTGAGCAAACGTGCCACCTTCTTTGAACACTGCTTTCTCATTGACAAATGTTCATGCAAAATGGTGAATCCACTGCCGTCTGTTATCTTCTATTCCTCTGCTATCTCATGCAACTTCAATTTACGATCGACCAAATCGGGTTTGTAGTGTGTTTTTGGTATTTTCCGAGACAACTGCTGAATTTGAGTGACTTGAGCGTTCAGCGTCATTTGTGTCTGTACGACTACGATTAAAGTCAGCATACCACCTCTTAACCGTGGCTTCCGACGGATCAGAGACCGAATAATACTCATCAAACCATTGCTTTGCTTGAACAGTATTTTTTACAATCAGAAAACAATGTTTTATCAACGCATGAAATTCAGATTTGTCCATTGTTTTGAAAATTTGCAACAATACCGTCACTTAAAAAACTGGAAAGAAATAATTTGATTTGGCTAAAATTTTGACATGCGCCATTTGAAGGTTAGTACTTTATAAAAACCATATGGACCTTTATGAGGTTGATAGACAACTAAATAAAAAAAAATGAAACCAGAAATACAGTAGTGTTTGTTTGTTTGTTATATCAACCTTTGTAGGTTGTTCAATGCCAAATCAATTTTTATATAAATGAACAGTTCTATTTCAAACAATTCAGTTTAGCGTAAGTAGAGAGTTTAATCGTCAAAAACATTTCTATTTCAAGCTTTTCAGTTTAGTCAAACAGTTATATTTCAAGCAACTCAGTTTAGTATAATTATAGTTTTTGTTTACACACTGTTAAATGTCAAAACAGTTCTCTTTCGAATAATACAATTTAGTGTAGTACAGTTTCAATGACAAAAACATTTCTCTTTCAAACAATTCAGTTTATCATAAGTACACAGTTCACATGTCAAAACAGTTCTATTTTAAGCAATTCAGTTTAGCGTAAGTACGCTGATTAGTTCTATTTCACCAATAGATAGGACCCTATCAGGTGCTACCACTTCGGGCCAGAATGGACCTGGGAGCAATGGCAATGAAGTGGTGCTCTGCATTCACTAGAGTTCCAGCATCACTGAAACCTCACCATTAGATTGTTTAGTGTCATAACTAAGGCGTTCGTTATGGGGGTCTTACCCCTTGCAGAGGTGCTGTCGGTGTATTCTACAGCACCAGCCGGCTGGGCAAGTAATGGTAGTGATTTTTTTTTCTTTTTTGGTGCGAAGACTAAAATAAGAGTTGAATAAAATAGTTTTTCTACCAATTGATTTTTTGTGGGTTAATATTCAAAGTCGATTTCATGGCAATTTTCATTTTCTATGTTTTAAGGAAGAATTAGAATAAAGTCTTGTAATTTGAAAACTTGAGGCTAGAGTCACCGTGCGTAAAGGCTAAAGTACTAGACTTCGGCCTGGGGATAAAAGAGTTCGAATTATAGTGATGTCTTTAGATAAGTTTTCCAACTAAAACCCTAGGGAAAGATGAAACGTCCTTTTATTCCTCTAGTTATGGGTTTAATCCCGCCACAACAGTTCTTCTCGACGGATGGCTTTGGTATCAAATAACCCACGAAGGTTGATATGCCATTGGACAAAGGAACCTGAAACAAAAACCTGTATGTATACATTGCCACTCGTAAATAAGTATATACCGAAAAATCTATTTAATAAAGAGTTAATTTTCTTCGCACCCAAAGCTACCAACATTACACTATTTGGAGTGGATTAAACATGTTGATAGTGGTGAAGAGATAGACACACTTTGTGAAAGAAAAAAGGTGTACCCGAGTGGTAAAGATTTTTCCAAACATCTTTTTTTCGGTTTTAGAATTCAGAATTTTCCTTCTCATACATTAGTTGTCCTACCAAAGTTAGAGAGCTCCGACTGGCTTATTATTTTATTCATTACAGGAGAAAGAATAGAATGATATACATCAAATTACTGATTGACTTAATCTTTTATTTGGTATGTTCTATAGGTAATTTTAAAAGATTTAAAGTCGTCCCAAAAGTGGAAACCGTAAATGTCGAATAAATTTAATTGACAGGTAATGATCTTCATGGGAAGATGTATACTTGACTATAATTGGAGGGTTATGAAGACAGGAAATTAAAATCTTAGAAGTTAGATTTCATCTTGAAATTAGTTAGTCGAGACCAGTCGCAATTTAATTTTCTATCTGTGGTCAAGACGCTCCTGACTCGCGTATGTAATCGGTAATATATATCAATTGAATAAATTATATGTACAAAAGAAGGTGCAAAAATGTTGTTCATCTCAGTAAAGAACATCAGACAATAAAGAAGCGATAAAATGACGTTAGGGTCGCGAAAACAAAAATGGCAGCGAGAATCGACGATCATCCAAAGAAGACGCCAATATAACATATTAACCTTTTCCCAAGGGTATTAGCTCGAATTAAAACACAAACTGCTTCGTCCAAAATTCAAACTCAGCTCTCCGAATCCATTTGCTTTGGCAATAACCATTACGCCTATCACGCCTCCAATCATATAGCATTGATATAGTTATTTTGAAGGTGCCCGTGGTGTAATGGTTATCGTCGTAGGAATTGGACACGACGATATGAGTTCAAATCCTGGACGAGACTGATTGCATTTCACATAGCACTAATACCTTTGGGAAAGGTATGAGTCCAATTATTCTCCCTCCAGCTATGGGTAAATAGTAGGACAGATTAGGTTCTTCAGCCTTGGTGAGGCAACTAGTCTAGGAGAAGGAAAACTCTGAATTCAAACCTGTTAAACTCCGCTTAAAAATTGACCTTGTGTCATATCCTGCCCGAGCGGAGGGGTTGGTAAATATGGTAAATATGATATAGTTATTTTCTAAGTTTTGCTTAGTTGTGGCAAAAGGCCGCATGTATGGGGCATTTAGTAAGACTTGAACTCACTAGTAATGGCTTGCTAGTCTAGTCTGCTAAGAATTACACCACGCTAGGCATCCCATTTAAAATTAATACATCCCGCAAAGGCATTTATTAAGCTTGCTTTTGTCTGACATCAGTTGACATATGACTTGAAATTTTGTAAAGAATCATTGTATGTTAAATAATACTGTTAATTGTTGTAATTTAGAATAATTAACTCTAATTAAAGATGAAATCAAATGGATTACACTACCTCCGAAATATCAACTGATGGTTTGGTTAGGTTTGGTGTAGTTTGTTTGTTTAATAGATTATCAACCTTCGTGGGTTATTTAATGCCCAACCATCCTTGTAGGAGGACAGTAATGGATCTATGTAATTGACTGATTGGAGAGGAAAGAGGTTTTATACCTTTGTCAACGGTATTAGTTCGAAAGTGAACGTAATAGTGTTACTGAAGCTTGAATTCACTAACTATGATGTCGTAGAAAAGCACTTTAGATTCAAATCCTATTCTTTAAGTTGCATTTAATTCCTCTATCCTTTTTTTTTTCTAGCGCACAGTTACATGGTTTAAAGTATTCCTATCAAATACTAATGATTCAAACAATAGCATGGTATCAAATGAAAATTCCTATTTAATAAACGTTTGTTTCCTCAGTTATAGCTTGCACACTGTTATATAGTTTTAAGGAAGCAACAATGTATTTCTCTTTTCTTACAGTCACACTGTTTTATTTTAAAAGTATTCGTATCTCTTTGTATTTCCTATCTTTTCCTTGGGCAAGTTGGTTGGGGCAGCAGAATACACCGATTTCATCTCTGCAGTGGGGTAAAACCACCTACAATGAGTGTCCTGGAGGCTTCAGTAATGCTGGAGCTTTGGAGAATGCAGAGTACCCCTTCATTGCCATGGTTCTGAGGTCCACATCTACCCGAAGTGGTAGCACCTGATAGGGACCTATCTATGGGTCAAATACAATTGTTTGACATTTGAACTGTTCTTATGCTAAACTGAATTGTTTGAAATAGAACTATTTGATCATTTAACTCTGTGTAAACAAAAACTATGTTCTTACGCTCAACTGAATTGTTAGAAATTAAGTGAAACCATTTAACTGTGAGCAAAAAAATGAACTCAGGCTTTTTTAAAATCTAATCTACAAATGTGTTTAGAAATCGTGTATTTGATATATGTATAAAAACGATTTGGTATGAAATGACCAACAATTACCGATATATCATAAAACCAAACCAAACCAAATCTTATATATTTCACATATATGTATAAAAAGAATTTGGCTTTAAACAACTTACTATGGCTGATATGCCATAAAACCAAACCAAATCTTATATATTTCACATATATGTATAAAGAAATAATTCGTATTAAACAACCTACAATGGCTGATATGCCATAAAACCAAACTAAACCAAATCCTATATATTTCACATATATGTATAAGAAGAATTTGGCTTTAAACAACTTACTATGGCTGATATGCCATAAAACCAAACCAAACCAAATCTCATATATTTCACATATATGTATAAAGAAAAAATTCGTATTAAACAACCTACAATGGCTGATATGCCATAAAACCAAACTAAACCAAATCCTATATATTTCACATATATGTATCAAAAGAATTTCGCATTAAACAACCTACAATGGCTGATATGCCATAAAACCAAACTAAAACAAATCTTATATATATATATATATATATATATATATATATATATATATATATATATATATATATAGCATTTTGCATTAAATGACCTACAATGGCCGATATGCCATAAAACCAAACCAAACCAATGTAAACCTATCTATTCCTGTATAATACTAATGTTTTGGATTTAGTTAATTTGACGGTATATAGATCTCTTAAGGATTATCTAATGCCGAATCAATGTATCGCAAAAGCCTCCACTCGATCTAAAAATGACGCGCTCAAAGGAAGAAATTATGTTGATAATGATTACTAGAAGGCACGGCGAAAAAATTCGGGCACTGTTCAACAAAAGAACAAAAACTTCAGCACGTCATTCAAAGTTGACAAAACGATATTTCATCTGCTGAAATAATCTAAGACTGCCGTGAAACTTTATAACAAAAGAAACAATACAACTGCTGGTTCTAATAACTATCACGACAACGCCCGAAAGCAGCTCTCAGACTTATTTTTCAAACATAGTAGCTTGGTAAGGTACAAGGCCACAAGTGGAGATTCTTAATAGGGACGGAAATTACATTTGCGTTGTTCAAAACTGAACGCAATTACTCGCTGGATCGTCTTCAGGTGATTGATATTTGACTCCTATAAAGAGAGAAACAATCAATGTTATCAATTCTAAGAAACTAATAGGATAGATAGATAGATTGATAGATAGATAGATAGATGGTTTGGTTGAGGTCCGGCCATTTGTTTGAACGAGAGGACATAGCTAATTCTTAATCGTCTGTTATTTTTAGTTCTCTCCCAGAATGATATATGTATGACGAGTCTCTTCGCTTCCAGTCTGTGGGCCCGACTCCCTCTTTCTCCATCTCTTTCTTCATCTCTCTCTCTCTATCTCTCTCTCTTATGCAGGCATACATATATACATACGTAGATGTTATCAGAATTAGTTTGTTTGCGTTTTATGGCATATCAACCTTTGTAGGTTATTTAATGCTGAATTTATTTTTACACAAAGTTCTGTTTCAAACAATTCAGTTTACAATAATTATACAGTTTAATTGTCAAAAATATTTCTTTTTCAAGCTATTCAGTTTAGTGAAACTGTTCTGTTTCAAACAATTCAGTTTAGCATAAGTATAGTTTCAATGTCAAAAACAGTTCCATTTCAAACAATCAGTTTCGTATAAGTACGCAGTAAAAATGTCAAAACAGTTCGAGCAATTCAATTTTGCATACTTTTGCAGTTTACATGTCAAAACAGTTCTATTTCAAGCATTTCAGTTAAGCATAAGTACGCAGATTAGTTCCATTAAACCATGGATAGGATCCTATCAAGTGCTACCACTCCAGGTCTTGGACCGATGGCAATGCAGAGGTACTTCGCGTTCCCCAAAGCTCTGGCATTACTGGAAGAATTAGTTTGATATGAAGAAACTGCAATCCATCCATACATACATACAGTGAATACTGTCGGCATATTCTAAGCCTGCCGACCGTAAGTTGCGACCTTTTTAGAAGTTGGGGGAGGAAAAGACTAAAAAATATAATTGGTGGGGAAATAGTAGCCAGTTGAAGACACGTTTTCTTTTTAAAGGTAAAAATGTTCAGTTAAAAAAGAAAGAAACTCACTTTTACTTACACACGTGATGACATTTATATTTTGCGACATCGAGGCTCATGACATTAATCATCATCATCATCATCAACTCGTGCATATAGCATGAAGTTCCATGACTTTCTCATACCATCCGTCCCTATAATCCATCGCTCTTGACAAAGCTGATGGTATGTAAATGCTTGCTGGACCGCCAACACTAGCGTGTCCATACGTAGGTGTCCAATTGCATCTAAGAAAGTAGTGGTTTCGGTGCTCTTTAGCAGATTTTTCGAATACAGTAGCCAGAGCTCCAACTTCAGTAGATCGTGCCTCTTGTTAACCCATCCCCTGAAGGGTGATGCGGTTTGGACGTAGGTTTGAATTAATCATGGTAATCCTTTGGTGGTTACTTTTCTCATCAATAAACGCCACATTTGCAAATGGGTAGCAGTAGTTTCCTGATTAAACTATTTCATTCTGACCGCTGACCTATGGCTGACCTCAGCCAGGCATCAGGGAAAGCGCGTCGTTGGCCCTCTTTTTGATTTATAGGCCTTATACTGCATCCCATGGTTTTCATAAACATATTTTATTTATTTTTAAGTTTTTGACAAAAATTCGGCTAGTATTTTATTTAATCTGTTAATAATAATGATTGTCTGATCTTTATCTAAAAAATCAAAAATGAATAAAATACGCCATTAACAATGTTTTTGAAGCTTTCCCGTCACAACTGAAGAATGGTACCCTATCAACTGTAAGACTGCTTACACAAGTAATTTGTGGGAGCGCTAAGTGTAAAGGATATTGTTGTATGAAATGAAATCGGCGACATGAGTTCAAATCCTGGACGAACCCGTTTATGTTTAATTTGGGAAAGGTTCGAATCCATCTGTTCTCCGTAAAAACCAGCTATGGGTAAATAGTATGGAAGACTAGGTTCTTTAGCCTTATTTAAGCAACCGGTCTGAAAGGAAGACTCTAAATGCAAATTTGTTTTACTCCACTTAAAATGTGACCTTGTGCCACATCCTGCCGATAGTAGAAGGGTTCAGTTGATACATACACAAGTGATTTCTTTATAGAGGTGAAGACTTGTACAGAACCCGCGACACTTTTGGCTGAGTTTTTTTTTTTTTAATGGTGATACTGTGTGTTTTCCTTTTCCAATTCTGGTTGTCTTACCAAAGGTAAAGAGTCCGCGACTATTTTACCCATAATTCAAGAGTGCTAGGTGTGAAGGAAAAAGTTTCACACATTATCCAAGGGTATTAGCGCTAATTGAAATGCAAGCAGCCTCGTCCAGGATTTGAACGCGTCTTATCACGTCCACTTCCTTACCAATATAACAGTTACCCAATGCGTGCTTCCGTTAAAGCACACACACATACGCGAGCATGCGCACAAAACCACCACCAACAACGACAACAAAAATATTTGTTTGCACAAAACAATAACCACTAACACGTATTGGATTTATTGGATGTTTTTTATCGGCGGGATTTAGAGTTCTGCGATAACAACTGCTCTTATTGCATAGTCATGATTCTTCCTCATCTTCAAGGCGTGCCGACAGCACGGATTCCTTCGATGCCCCCTCGCCACCCATCCCTAGCTAGTTAATCACGCTGAACACGGCGAGATTCCTTATCGGTTAAAATTGAAAAAAATAAGATAAAATAAAATCTTTGGTAATAGTCTACTCATTCAACCGTTCAGCTTCACCCAGAAATATTTTTTTTCCGGTAATATTTAAAAAAAATTTTTTAATTGATTTGAACTAATTTTATAAATTTCACGTTGTAAAATTTTCACTTTTATATTTTTCATGAAAAAAAAGTTATATTTCATAAGCATCACTTTTATGTTCTTGAATTTTTATTTTTCGACTTTTCGGGAAAAAAAATTACATTTTATAAGCAGAGTGGGGATCACTTTCACGTTCAAAAATGTTTCATTTTTTTAATTTTCGGAAAAAAATCTACATTCTATAAGCGGGAGGGGCACTTTCACATTCTAAATTTTTTTCGATTTTTGGGGAAAAAATTTTTTCACGTTCTGAAGTTTTTATTTTTCTAAATATCTGAATAACATAGTTTAGGCAAATGAAACTCAAAATGCTTAGTATTAAGCATATTTTAAATCAAAATTTGAATCAGAAATTCAAAGGTAAGTGGATTTCATGAATTCTCTCTCTCATACACACCCTCTCTCTTTCATACACACGCACTCTCCCTCTCATACACACACACACACACACACACACAACCACACACATGTCCGACTGACGGAGAGTCAGTCGGGTTTCGATCCCATCTTGAAGCTTCTCGAGTGTCTAGCCTCACTGAAGAGTTGTGATGTAACGAAACAGTCTGTCTGTGGATGACACTCTATGTACGCTCCTCCCAGTGGGTTGAGCACTCGACCGAGAGATTGCCGTCTGCCACATACGCGTAAATGCAAAGCTCTCGTAAGTTGAGCACTCCGGTAGCAAATAGCGTACATATGAATGTATACCAAGAAATTCTTTGATTGACAATAGCCTTGGGTTAAGATGTCCGACTGACATAAAGTCACGCCGGTTTCGATCCCAGTTTGAAGTATCTCACGTGTCTAGCCACACTGAAGAGTTATGATACAACGAAACAGTCTCTCTGTGAATGAGATAAATATTTTTATGTAAGATACTGTGTCCTTTTGATTTATGGATTGGTATTCTTCATGAATCGTGTCAACAAAATAACCGCAGCTTCCTGCGTTAAACAAGTTTTTAATAATCTGATATATAACATTACAAAGGTAACAATTTTTCGTTATGCTGTTTGCTCATTTGCATATTTTGTTTAAAATACCTTATAAAGGTGAAACAAATTTCTCGTGTTTTATTATTCCTTTTTAATCTTTTTTTTTATAACTTCTCCGTTTCTTTCGTGTATTATATAACTAAAACTTTGCAGGATGGAAAATAAGTTAGCTCAAATGATGAATGAGGCCCCTGGCAGAATCAACAGAAAGAACCTATTGTGTAATACTAACCGTTATTATTTAAAAGAGAATCTAAACCTCAAAAATAAAACAGAGCCGATAGAGAAACTGAAATATTAAAAGAAATTTTCAAAATCTAAAGCTGTAACTAAAAGTTTTATGCAGTGTTTTGGTCACAATCATCACACACCAAAATAAATAGGGAAGATAAAGCTCATATTAAAAGTTAAATAAAATCCCTGTAAGGGGTACGACTACCACACTTAAAAACAGATGTTCTATGCATGAAAATAAAACTGTATCTGGTGATGAGGCTGTAGAGTTATGCAAACTTCCTTCATTGACATTACTCCCAGGCCCACTCTGACTCAGAATGGTAGTACCAGTTAGGGTCCCACAGTCAAATAGTCCTGTTTAGAAATTGTCAATATTGGATAGGAATACGTGAAACCATATAACTGTAAATTATTTATATTTAGTATAGTTTACTGAAACAAAAAATGATCATTATTAAATAGAATTATTAATGTTGTGTTTGAAATCATTTAACTCTTTCACTGTTTTAACAGCCATATGTGGTTTTCAGTGTTTTCTACGGCACGTTTTAAGAGTGGTATGCGACTGTCAAAATATTACTCAGATTTATTAATGTTATATTTGAAACTGTTAAACACTTTTACTGTTTTGAGAGCCACGTGTGGCTCTCAGTGTTTTCTGTTACATATTTTGAGGGTCATAGATGACTCTCTAACAGAATATGAGAACATGACAAACAAAAATTCTTCTCCCATTTTGAACATTTTCATACTGTATATATGCTTCTTTTAAAGATACAGTTAAAATATTAAAAATTAGATATTCTTATGATCACTATTTTTCATTTTAGAGGGGAAATATTTGAGAAGCCACCTCTCATTTGCCCTAATAGTGAAAAGGCTAACTATGCAAATTAATCGTGTTAAGAATAATTACTTAAGTAGAGTGTCACACTACGGAACCGAATATAATATGGTGTACAGTTACCCCTTAAGTTTCAGTCGGACCCCGTGATAACCTCACCGTGATAAAACGTGACAAACACAAAACGCCATCTGTTAGTTCACTTGATACAAAAGTTTATTTGCTACTACCTTTTCATAGTAGTCGCTGAAAAGAGAGAGACAGAGTTGGAAGTGCGTCAACGGATTAATTTTTTTTTTAATCCTTGTTGTTGTGCGTCCACTGATTTAGATGGACAGAGAGAAGAAGCAATTGCGAGACGAGCGAGACAGACACAGGCCCTGTTTATCGCCCTGGTCGTTTCTGTTGTAGTTTTCATGCGTGACTTCACTGGTTTTTTTCTGGTCTCTGCCCTTTTCCTTGGACAGGTGAGTCTCTTTTAACTGCTCTGTTCGAGTTCTTTCTCGGGCTGACTCTTTGCGTCATTTCTTATGCGTCGGTATCTGTCCACTTCCGGTGGAAGATTCCCTCCTTTTTTTATTGTCCTCTTGTTGACCCAAACCACCCTCTCTTACCCCTTAACTAATGCTTTTATCACACGTCACCCTTTAGACTTTTAGTGACACGTCTACACAAAACCAGGTTTATTCGCCTTGACCTTTACAAATCGAACCCCAAACTCAAACTTTTGCAAGAAAACAATTTATTACTAAATAATTAACAAAAATCCCTAATTATTTTACGAGAGTTTTTTCAAAATATCAGTTACTATGAATCATATAATTCGGTGAATTGTCAGTCATTCTGCGAGCAGAGCTTAGTATAAGTCAACTGTATCATCGGCTGGGACTGTATAATACGCCGACTGCATCGCTGCAGAGGGATAAAACAACCCCCGCCTTAACGAGTGTCCTGGAAGTAACACCAAATAATGAAGGCCAAGTTCTGGAGCTTTGTGAAAGGGAAATACCCTTTTTTTAACATTACTCCAATGTTCACTCTTACCCAGAGTGGTTGCACATGTTATGGTCCAATCTATGAATCAAGATTTGGCTTCTTTTTTTTTTTGTTTCTTTGTTTGAATGGCTTATCATCCTATGTGGATATTTCAACGGCAACCCTATCACAGTAAAAAAAAAAAAAACAGTAGAGGTATTATTTAACTCACGGTTGGGAGAGTAAGTGAGTTCATAACTTTCCCAAGGCTATTAGTCCGAAAGTGAAAGTAATCGCGCATCTGGAGTTCAAACTCACTTATATATATATATATATATATATATATATATATATATATATTCAAACAAATTGTATTCAGTACGATGGAACACTGTTTGCTTATTATTTTTATTTGTAATTTTTCAAGTCTTCTTGTTATTTTTTTTTTGTGTCGGGATCCAGGTGGTAAAGGAATTGTCCCATATCTTTTCCAAAGCGCTTCCGACCATACTTTTGGTCATCAGGGGTAGTGTAGTTTGAGTTTTTATTGTTTAAATTATTGGTGGCATTTGGTTTTAAAGTTGTCGGTTAAAACGTTTTTATACACACACACACAAACAAACAAACACACACACACACACACACACACATATATATATATATATATATATATATATATATACAAAGCTCATTAAATAAGTTTACAGACTTTTTTCGTATAGACACTTTAATTGATAGTATACACATGAAACTCTAGTCCCCTTCGAAGTAACCTCTTCCGGCTGCAATGCAGATGTTGTACCGTTCCAACAACTTCTCGAAGGCCCCATCAAGTCCTCTTGTGTGAGCGTGTCAATGACCTTCGTCACAGCCACTTTCATCTCCTTAATTGTCTCATAACGACAGCCTCTACGTTTTTCTTTAAGCTTAGGGAATAACCAAAAGTCACAGGGAGTAAGGTCTGGACAATAGGGAGGGTGGGGAACTGTCTTGATGCCCATCTTGGCCAAATAGTCTGTGAGAAGGATGAAGTTGTAGAATGGTGCATTATCTTGGTGGAAATGCCACTGACCCAATTTGAAGAGAGCTGGCCTCTTCAGCCGGAATCTCCCCCTGAACTCCCTTAAAACCTCAACATAGTATTCCTTGTTGACTGTCTGTCCAGTGGGAACCCAGTGCATGTAGATCATGTCAGTACTGTAAAAAAAAAAGGATCATCAAAAGTTTGTGGGTGATTTGCTCTGTCTGGTCTTCTTGGGTCTGGGAGAGCCAGCTTGCTTCTACTGGGAACTCAGTCTCTTGATCTCTGGGTCATAGCAGTAGATCCAGCTTTCATCGTAGGTCACCATAGCATCAAGAACTGCGAAATCTGAATTGACCAGCTCAACCATCTCACTGCTGTCATGACAACGTCTTTCTTCCTGATCTTCTCTGAGCACCCTTGGGACAAACTTCGCGCAAATCTCCCGCATCTTCAGTTCCTCGCGAATAATTGTGTGTACAGTTGCCACACTGACATCAAATTGTGCACTTATTGTCTCCATAGACACACGACGGTCATTATCCATGAAATTTTTATTTGGCCAATCAACTCTGGTGTTCTGACTTCCTTACTCCTCCCACATCTCTCATCATCCTTCACAGACTCCCTGTCTTCTTTGAATCTCTTATGCCACTCAAAAACTGATGCTCGATTCATGCTAGGTGGTCGAAAAGCAGTCCGAAGCATTCCATACGTTTTGGAGGCATTTTTTCCAAGTTTAAAACTCAATTTTATTGCATATCGTTCTTCTAAAGTGTCCTCACGTCCAGATTGCATTTTTGAAATTCACCAGCTGTGACAATCAGGCTTTAGTAAGGTATATTCCGATTGCTGCTGTAGCTGTTCATTTAAACCTGAAATCATAAAAATTGGTCAGTCATCTCATAAGATATATAGCCATAACATACTGAATTTTCAAGAGTCTACGACAATCCTAAATACCTGTACAAAATGTCTGGAAACCAATTGAAGGCACCTTGTATATATATATATAATTTGGCTTTAGATGACCTACAAGGGTTGATATGGCATAAAACACAACCAACTAAATAACTAATCAAATACAAGATGAAAGTGTAATATCTGCGTTATTCAAAACTCCGCAAAGAATCAATTAATGAACCACGTAGAAAAAAAGGTGTGTAACTTGGAGAGAAATATATTCCAAAAATGTTTTGATTTGACTTGACTTATCCAGAAAATTTGTTCTTAGGCAGAAATGGCCTGGCGAAGCCCCCCCCATTTTATAGGTCCGCTACCGGTTTGAAGTCAGTTTTTCTCCTAGATCCGTTGCCATACCAATCTTAAAGAGCTTAGTCCGTTTTACTATTTACTAATATCAGGTGTGGTAATAGTTGGACATAACTTTCTCAAGTGTATCAGCGCTATGTGAAATGCAAATGACCTCATTCAGGATTTGAACTCGAATAGACAAGTTCACTTTGAACTACTATAACCGTTACACGACTAGCACCTCCCAACTAGACTCAAACAAACACGTAAATCCCTAAGTCACGCCATCGGCTCTACCAGCCATTTAAATCGCAGACAATTTTTGCCTCCATAGGGAATGCATGAGAGTCGCACACTAAAAAGAAATTATAAACTTTGTTCTTTACTTTTTTTTTTCAAAAACTTCGGACCATTTATTGGAAGCAACTTGAAGTTGAGTCGATAACACTTATCAGAACAGAATTTTTAAGAGCAAAAGGCAGACATTTTCTTGCAAGAATGACTGAACAGAAAGTGCCGGGGAATGGTAGGACGATGATGGATGGTACTCTGGAGGGAGTCTTCAAGTTGAGGTTGGATTAGAGGTAGTGGAAGGGGTGGTGGCGGCGGGGGTAGTGATGGTAGGAAGGTGATGGTGGTAGAGCGTTGGCAATTATTACCAAAATTGAAGAAAATGTTCTTTGACTGCTTATAGAACCACCAGAATTAAAGAAATATATTCCTGGGGGATTTGATAAAGAAATAACTTAAATGAATTAATGTGCGTATATTTCATGCATACGCACATACGCAAATAAATATAAAAACACATACCAAAATATGCGTGCCATTATCGGCGTACCAGCAAGGATATCCGGCTTTTCTCCCCACTCAAAAAAGTAAAAAAATTCAAAAATAAGAATCACGTTGATATGTACTTTCATGTATTTTTTTCTAATAAAACATAAACCAGGAGGCGCACTAAGCGTAATTGTTATCGTCGTAAAAAATGGAATCAGCAACCCGAGATCGAATCCTTGAAGAGACTGTTTGCATTTAACTTCGTGCTAATATTCTTTAGAAAAACATCCGTCTATTCTCCGCCGAAGCTTTATGGGTAAATAGTAGGTCAGACTTTGTCCTTTAGCCTTGGTTGCGCAACCCGTCTACAAGAAGAAAAAAAAACTGAATTCAAACCAAACGTATTCTGCTAAAAATTGACCTTGAGTCACCTCTTGCGCATGATGGGGGGATTGGGTAAAGGCATACAACACAAACTAAAGGTTTAGTTTGGTTTATATGTTTAATGGTAAATCAACTCACTGTGGGTTATTTAACATCGAAATTTTATTCATTTGTAAATGTTTTATAGTAATTACAACTCTATTCCATTGCATTTTTAAAAGTCCACTTTTTTTCATTAAATATTGATAATTTTCAAAGACATTAATTTCACCCACAGATGGGATTCTAGCCAGTACTACTACTCCCGGTATGAGAACTAGGAGCAATAATAATAAAGGTGTGCTCCGCACTCCCAGCGCTTCAGAACTGAAGTTTCACCACCTGATGCGGTTTAGTGTGATATCCAGGACACCCAGGATCTTTACCCTTCTGGAAGGAATACCCTCAGAGTATTCTTTTCTAAGATCCACCAGTCAGGTGACTAAATTTACACACGTAATTTAAAGAAACTAATATTAATCTTTTGTAAACAATTCTATATTCAAGCAACTATTCTTAATACAAATAATTTGTATACTATTAAATGGTTTTAAGTATTTCCATCTAACATTAAAAATTCTATTTGATAATAATCCTTTGTTTGCACTCTGTTATATGGTTTCATGTATTCCTATCCAGTACTAATAATTTTTAAAAAGTTATATTTGATCTATATATATATATATATATATATGTGTGTGTATATATATATATATAGGTACTACAACTCCGGATCAAAGTGAACCTGGGAGAAATGGCAAAGAAAAAGTACTTCGCACCACCCGACGCTTTAGGACTGGAACCTCAATATCAGATGTAGAGTGTCATACCAAGGACATCTGTATTCTTTAGTTTTTGTAAAAGTAAATGGGATACTTTTTACGGAGTGTCACACGTTTATCTATTAATCTATCTCTTACACTCTCCCTCTCTCATACTATATATATATATATATACACACATCTGCGGTAAGGTACGTGACTGGCATAAAGTCAGTCGAGTTTCGTTCCCAGCTTTAAGCATCTCGCGTATCTAGTCACACAGATGAGTTGTGATACAATAAAACAGTTTGTCTGTGGATGAAAACCTCGGAAGCAGCGTCTCATCTACCGAAAATGACATCAACGCACGACTAGCGAAGGCATGGACAGCTATCGAGAGATTATCGGTCATTTGGAAGTCAGACCTATCAGATAAAATGAAGCGCAGTTTTTTCCTTGCAGCGGTCGTGTCAATACTGCTGTATGG
Source organism: Sepioteuthis lessoniana (assembly GCA_963585895.1). NCBI lineage: Eukaryota > Metazoa > Mollusca > Cephalopoda > Myopsida > Loliginidae > Sepioteuthis > Sepioteuthis lessoniana. Next base: position 68,273,031 of record OY757913.1, on the reverse strand, counting down.
ATGCACCACGTGATCCTGACTAAGCGTATGGAGAGGAAGCTTGAGGGCAATTACACAATTGCAATTGCGAGCTGTATTGAACATGTCCTGGAAGCAACATCCCACAAAGCAGTAGCTGTATGGACACCTACCACCCATCTCGAATACATCCAAATTAGACGGGAAAGACGTGCGGGACACTGTTAGAAGAGTAAGGACGAATTCATAAGCGATGTACTCCGGTGGACCCCTTCACACGGACAAGCAAGCGTTGGGCGACAAGCTAGAACCTATCTACAACAGTTCTGTACTGACGCAGGATGTCGCATGGAAGACCTTCCGGGAGCGATGGACGATAGAGACGAGTGGCGAGAGAGGCTCACAGAAATCCGACGATGAGGATACACATACACACATACACACACACACATATACATATGTGTGTGTGTGTGTGTGTATTAGTGTGTGCTGTTGGTTAGTAAATTTTACTGCTGCATTTCCCTGAGCACCTCCGCTGGTGTAATGCTTAGCAAGCTAGACTAGCATATCTTCTCATTGTGTGCCCCATTCATACGGCCTTGTGCCACATCTAAGCAAAAAGCATAGTAAATTACACTGCAGCATTTCCCAATATCCACCGATAGCATTACTTATTTGTGGTATTTAGACCACTTCCCCTACTTTACGATTCTGGAATGTGGCACTAGGTCAGTTCAATGTGGGAGTCGCCGCAGGAAACAAGCCTCAAGGAGAGGCGGTGTCAAAAATAGCTCATCTCCGAAATTTCTATTCACGCAATAAACCCAACCCTTACCTCTCTATGCGAGGAAGCAGATTCTGCTTACGGGAATGGACTACCTGGAACTTAGGTGATTTATTCTTAAACCGCTCAATCATGCCAGGTAAAGAACTTGTAAAAGAAAAACGCATAAAAAAGCATACAATTATTGCAGTTATAATTCCATTATTTTATACGTCATATATATATATATATATATATATATATATATATATATATATGTTGTAAACAAACCAACAACTGGGTTGCCAAGAAAGTCTTCAGTTATGGTTTCGGTACGAATGCACCATAACACACGAGCAGGATCCCTCAATGAATCCCTACTCTGCAGTTTTTTAGTGACATCGTGGGAAAGCCAGATGAAGATACAACGTCTTCGTATAATCCTTTGAGGTATTCACAACTTTCCAGTAACCAAGCGTTAATTCAATGCTATTCAGAAAGGCATATATATATATATATATTATATATTACATGGTAGTGTCTGTGACCCTGGGTTTTAAGTATTTTAGAATGTTCGGACAGAGTGAAGATTAAACAAAACTATTTATATAGTTAATTTTTTGTTCGAAAAGTGGGGGTTATTTGTGCCTAAGTTTGTGTGCTTATGAGTGATAGTATGTTTGTCTATGTGCTGTTGCTTGCTCGTTCATATATATGTATATTTGCGTATATACTGGCAAATATTGTTACATACATGCACATATTTCCGCTGTGTGTTGATGGGAAAGAGTGAGACGAAAGAAGAGAATGGGAGAAGAGTAGCGTGGGCGTGAGAGGGGGAAACGGATTGTTGCAATCAGAATTTCTTTTTCTTTCTAACTTTATGGTAGGCAAAGGTTTATTTTGATTGGAATATGAAGTGTCTGTTTTGAGGGGAATTTAGTTGAGCGATGATAATGATGGTTATAGTTAAAATCATCATCACGTTACCTATTATTTTGTACCCGAAACTTATCATTTTTATTACCTGCCCGTAAATATCATACCACATGAAAAATATAACCCTACTTTTCGAACCCAAAAATTAACCATATTGATAGGTTGTTTTTTTTTTAGATCTTCACTCTCTCCAGCGATTACAAAATGCATGAAACCCAGAGTCACAGATGCTACCATGTAATATATATATATATATATATATATATATATATATATATATAAATGCTCACCAGGTGAGCTAGTAAGAACCAAAAAACCTCCGATATATATATATATATATAACTCAAATCTCAGTTGAATATGATGGTTTCTGTGTACCTATCCGATGAAACTTCAGTCGGGAGTATCAAGGTTTTTTAGACTTCAGCCTGATCTATTAGACAGTAGTTGGACGCTTCCTTGAATTAAGAAAAACATTTTTAATTAGAGGGGGGGTGAAAACTAAAAAAAAGAAGCATGTACATTTCGTGACTTAAAATTCCATTTATTAAAACTGCAATCATCCAGTGAAACTCAAGACTCTGAAGTTTTACCTGATATATACACATACATACATATATATATATATATATATATATATATATATATATATATCAGTGGCGACTCTAGCCTATTTTTGCTACTCGTGCCCCCCCCCCGCCCTCTGTCAACTTCAGTTCCCAACCCGTGGTCCGTGGACCCAAAGTAAGTCATCATAGTTACTATTGCGTGATTCTCCATTGTATAGTACAGATTGACAAACGTACCTTGCATGGTGTTTTTTTTTTGTAAACAATCAAGATACTATATAATTTGTAGTCTTGTCTTTCAAAAGTATAGAAGAAAAGAGAAGCTGTTCATTACTATGACGAGAAAAATATGTTTATTAGAATTAAGAAACTGATGACAATATACACAGACACAGCTAGTTGTTTCAATTTCGCTTAAAATAAAGATTATTTGTTGAAAATGTATTCAAATAAACAAATTTTAGTTACAGAATGTAATATATGCAACATTCATTAAAGAAATCTGTTAATGGAAAAAACGAATTAAAACACGCCGTTTAACCAACATTTATCATAGTGATGATGATGACGTCGGCGACGGCTCTAATCTGCTATCTTCTCTCTCTCTCTCTCTTTCTCTCTCTCTCTCTCTCTCTCTCGGTCCCTCTCCCTCTTCCCAAGACAGCTGTCAGCAATCAGCAGTCAAAATGTGAGCACAGAGTGAGGGTTGCTCTTGCTATTGGCTACTGCTAACAGCGTATTTCTCTAACATTACTGTTATTATAAGGGTCTAGTGCTGGGCACGGATTGCGCGTTCAACATTATAGCCGATTTTATGGAATGTTCAATGAATCTGACGGTGGCCGGACAAAGACCATCCGTTCAAAACAGCATCGTTGTATTATTCCCAGATATATCTATGAACTTTTGGCTACTTAGTTATCGAAACTTGAATAGATACGTAATTTAATTGAGATCAGACTCAGTATGTTTGCTTGAAATTAATGGATGATTTTTAATCCATTTTGAATAACATTGACCGAGTTATTGGTCGTGCCGGGCAATGAGTAGCACTAGTCTCGTCTCCGCCCCTGATATATATATATATATATATATATATATATATATATATATATATATATATATATATATATATATATATATATATATATATATATATATATATATATATATATATATATATATATATATATATATATATATATATATATATATATATATATATGTGTGTGTGTGTGTGTGTGTGTGTGTGTGTGTGTGTGTGTGTTAAAAAGGTATAGGTGGTTCAACGCAGGCCTCCTTCAAAAGAGATATTACAATCTTAGAAGTAGTGGGTGTCCTCGTGGTGTAATGGTTAAAGCGGTGAACTGCGGAATCGTAGTACGCGAGTTCGTACTCCAGTTGCGCTATTACGTTCACTTTCGGGTAAATACCCTTGGGAAAGGTATGAACCCCCTTATTCTCCCTCCAGCTATGGGTAAATAGTAGGACGGACTAGGTTCTTCAGCCTTGGTGAGGCAACTAGTCTAGAAGGAAAACTCTGAATTCAAACCTGTTAAACTCCGCTTAAAAATTGACCTTGTGTCATGTCCTGCCCGAGCGGAGGGGTTGGTAAATAGTACAATCTTAGAAGTAGTTTTTCACGTAATGTATATAGATATAGACATTGAAGTAATTTATCTAATGACGTGTGGGAAATTAAGAAAAATGTAGTTAAAGATCCCATATTAAAAGATATTTCTAAAAATGCCGTAAGTATAAAGCAGGGAATAAATATTTCAATTTATGTATGGAGGAGAAACTTGCTATAGTTTCCTATTATAATCCCAACGAATTACTGAATCAATGTTTGTAGGTGCAAAAAAGATGTTTTTTGATTCATGGGTTTTGTTTTGTTTTGTTTTGTTTTTATTTATTTATTTATTTATCTATTCTATATGCTAATTTTATTCTTCCAGGCGTTTTTTTTTATCAATAAAATGTAGTTTGGTCCAACCCTTCTTTGGTCGGAAATGTCCTGATGATCGGTTTTGATGAAACCTCAGTAGATTGTTTTTTGATTCTGCAGCCATATATATATATATATATATATATATATATATATATATATATATATATATATATACAGAAAAAATATAAACAAAGGAGGGTTCGCCAATGGTCCGGGAGACCGGGGTTCAATCCCCGGTCGAGTCATACCAAAGACTCAAATTGATGCCACCTTGCTTAACATTTAGCATTATAATATACGGATCAAGGGTAAAATGGGGCAATTCAGGGAATGGAGTAGCACCCTCCCCTACAACTCGATGTAATTGCAATTGAAAAAGGAATCCTTCAGGTTACCTTCGACTAAGGTCACCAACTACTACTATATATATATATATAAGTGTGTGTGTATGTACGTGTGTGTGTGTGTGTGCGTGTGTGCGTGTGCGTGTGAGTGTGTTTTTGAGTGTGTTTGCAACTTACTTTACAATTGACTGCTGTCTCCAAATTGATATAGTATTCTACATGAATCTTTGACTGACAAAAATCATTGTAAACACGATTTTCTTTGGTTCAATTGTTTCAATTTCAAGCATTAAAAAATAGACGTTTTCTTAGTTTACTTTATTTGTTTAATTGCATATAAACCTTCATTGATTATCTAATGAGTCAAACGTGTCTCAGAAATATCAAGCCATTTCATCTTGTGCTTCAGGGTCAACATTTTTAGGACCCATCTTGCGGAGAGTTTTCTCATTCCCAAAATCTCAGCTTAAACAGAGTGGACTGAACTAGAAGTGGTACCGATGGGCAGTAAGAGGTCTGTTCTGGCTTCTCTAGTTTTTTTTGAGGGGGGGTGTTTCGTGGCATATTAACATTCGTGCGATATTTAATGCCAAATCCATCCTTTTACAAGAACAGTAGAGGTTTTATTTAATCCATACAGTACTTGATAATGAGGTTTATCCTTTTTCTGAGGGCATTAACTCGCTTACTACAGTATCACACTTCAACATACTTGCCACTCCGTACACCAAAATATGTACATAAAAAATGAAAGCTCACTTCAAATTAATTCACTTTATATGACTGAATTTGTATTCTATTGATCGTGTTAATGTCACCGGTTTGAAGCGTCTCGCCTGTCCAGCCACACCGAAGAGTTGTGATACAACGCAACAGTCAGTCTGAGCATGTATGTGTGTATGTGTGTGTGTGTGTGTGTGTGTGTATCGGTTTCAGTTTTTTTTCTTTATTGACATATCAACTTTCGTAGATTATTTAATGCCAAAGCCATCCTTCTAGAACAGCAGTGGTACTATTTAGCCCATAGATGGGAGGATAAGGACGTTCATACCTTCCCAAGGGTATTTGTCCGAAAGTGAACGTAATAGCACGACTTGAGTTCGAACTCACTACGATTCCGCAGTGTTTGTATATATATATGTGTGATTCTATTCCTGTTTCTGAAATATGACTAAACTGTAAGTTTATACAATTATGTCTGTAGAAAAAACAACAACATATTTTAAATCTAAGATAAACCAGCAGTTAATTCTTGATGTTTTGGTAATTGGCCGTACGTAGTCTTATGTCAGACTTTGCCAAACCGAAGAAATCCTAAAATGGTTTTCTGAAATATTTTGCCCAGGAATCTATTTGGCCGTTGTTTGCCTGCCCTTTTCTGTAAAGATCATTGCCGCTTTCATGTCTTCAAATCTTCTCTCCAGTTTCGAGGGAGGAAGACTTACAAAGGCCATAAAATTAATAATGGAAACAACACTGACTATAAAATGATACTAAAACCAATTTCTATTTGAAAAGAAATTCAAGAATATGTTGCATGGTTTTTCCAGAGAAAGCAGGCATTTGCCTACGAATTCCTATTGGCACACACATGTAAGTGAGAGATATTTTCCTTTCTCTCGCTTTCTTCGTATTATTAAAAGTACATTCCTCTTCTTCTAAAATTTTACGATCATAGAATGACTATTTTTGAACTGTTTCACCGCCTCAGTTTCTAGTTTTCCTTAAATTCCAGAAACTCTGTTCCCCCCCACAAAAATAAAAAACAAAAAACAAAAAAAAACAAAAAACAAAACAAAACAAAAAACAAACAAGTATTTTAAAAAAAACTTTACTTTAAAACAATATGGTCAACTCGCGTGCAACATTTACCCAACCCCTCCGTCACGAGTAGGGTGAGACACAAGGTCAATTTTTGAGCAGAGCAGAACTGGTTTGAATTCCGAGTCTTCCTTCTCCTAAAATGGTTGCCTTACCTCGGATACAGAACACAGTCTGCCCTACTTATTACCCATAACTGTTGCGTGGAACTGTGTCTTTCCCAAGGGAATTAGTGCGAAATGAAACGCAAACAGCTTCATCAAAAGTTTGATTTGGGGTCGCCTATTATATTTTCTATGACGATAACCATTGCACTAAGTGCTGCTCGAGTGATGAAACGTTCAGCAAGCTAGACAAGCAAACCGTTACTTGTGAGTTCGAGTCTCATTAAAGCTTAGAAAGTAACTACTTTAAAACCTTTAAATCCTCATAAAACCTTATGATAATTAATGTAAATATTATCAACTGCTGTCAATTAGCAATTAAAAGAACATTTTCTATATGAAATAACTAAGTTTTCTGCCATTTTCTACATTATATATATATATATATATATATATATATATATATATAAACAGTGCTATTAAAAGCCTATTCATATTAAGATTAATAAAATATTTCTTAAAA
>OY757913.1:68201059-68261059 GCA_963585895.1 Sepioteuthis lessoniana | reverse complement strand
GAGAATAAACCACAAGGATCTTGTGAGTAATGAAACGGTAATAGCTGTCATCGTTTTGTTTCCCCCAAAGATGATTATCCTAATGTTTGTTTGTTGCTCCCATCCGCTGAATGGTCTTCCTTCGTAATTACTGCTCAGCAAAGTAAAAGAAGAAAATATCTTGAGCAAGTATGGCTTTCCTTTTCAAAGATTTAAAAATTTGAATTGGAAACATAAGGAACGGGATTTTTCTGATAAATATTTGTGAATAGAATAGTGAATATTTTGGTCATTATCAAAATCGTTGGCTGAATGAACTTAAAATAAAGCAATGTACAGATCAATAAAGCCAAAGAAGCGTGTGTGTGTGTATGTATGTGTGCGTGAGTGTGTGCGTGAGTGTGTGTCTTTTAAACAAGAAATAACCATATCCACTCTTTGTGGCAAACCTCTAAAATTGGGATAACAGTTCATATACTATCTCATCTCCTGAAAGTGATGTGAACATACGTCTATACACAAATTCATGGCATAACATAAATATGTTGACATAATGGCAATTTTCATCTATTACGTATCCATTGAGGAATTAGAATTTAACTATAAACTCATTGATTGCTTTATTAGAAGATATTTCCCCGTAATATATATATATATATATATATATATATAAGTGAAAAGGAAAACAGAATGAAAAAAAAATCAGTTTTACGTATTAGTTATTTTTATAGTACTATATACATGTATGTGTGTGTGTGTGGTGGGGAGCAGCATTTCTTCTTTGATACATATTTGATTAAACAATACAGACATCCTTTGTATACACATTTTTATATTTATCCTCTCAAGTCGCCGCATCGACTTTATGGTATCTGGCTGGAATTGGTTAATAAACTTCCCAAAATTAATTAGTTTCCAAGTACTTTCTGTCCGATCTTTGATCATCATCATGGATGTGTATATTGCAAAAGCGATGTGATCGTTGCATGTAAATTACTACCTTGTAAGTGTTGAGCCTTTATTATTTATACTGGTGTGTTATTGTAGCATTTATTTTTAGATTTGGTTCTATAAGTAGCAGCGGTAGCTAAAGACATTTAAGTACATGGATTCGAAATTGATTCTATTGAGTTTCGGTAGTTTCTTTCTGATGTGGAGCGCTTGGAGGATATGTAATTTTTGCTTGTTAATTTGATGTCCTAATATTGTTGCGTTTTCGGTAATAATTCTCCGAAACTCAGTTTTAATGGTAGGTTTATTTACCAATTTCCACCGGATACATTAAAATCGATTTGGTGACTCGAAAGGATAAAAACAAAAAATTGTAGACAAAGGATGTTTGTATCGTTTCATCAAATATATAGAAATATGTGTGTGCGCTTGTGCGTGTGTGTGTGTGGTTCTGTAAGTAATTCTTTATCTAGCTATTAAGTAATTATCCCCACCCAACCAAAATTACTTCTCACACTCAAATGACCTCAGTAAAGAACAGTGGTTTTTACCTTTGTCCGCCACCCTACCTGACGCTCCACCTACCAACGCAGAAATTAGCTGCGTTCTCGTGCTGCACTCCGTCAAATGGATCAAATCGAGTTCACCCGTTAATGTACAATGCACCTGTTAACTGACATTCCACCAAAAACCAGTTTCTTACGCCCCCCTCCCCATATCCCACTCATACCACCAAACGAAAATAGAAATCATCATCACAATGGCTTTGATTATGATGTCATCAAAAAATATTCAGACTTACGTCATATACATCGTCACAACCCCCCCCCCCAAAAAAAAACAAAAAAAAAACACAGAGGCTGTTAAAACTGTTGGGTTTCAAAATTGGAAAGAATTAGTTCGGTTTTATGGCACATCATCCACTGTAAATCATTTAATGCTAAATCCTTTTTTATTCATATATATTAGACATATAAGTTCTAAACACTTTTTATAGATAACAGTTTTAAACGAACCTGAACACATTTTTTGCACACAGTTAAATGGTTTCACTTTCTTCTATTCAAATACGAATAATTTTATTTACTATAAATCATTTGTTTGTATACAGGTAAATGTTTTCAAGCATTGCTATTTAACAATAACTATTTAGACATCAGTTATTCGTTAACACACATTTTAAAGGTCAAACAGTTCCATTTCAAACAATCCAATTTAGCATAAGTCAATAACGTTAAGTGGTTTCAAGTTCTTGATATGCATCGCAAACAAATCAATTAAACATCAGTTATTAGTTTAAACATAGTTAAATGATCAAACAGTTCTATTTCAAACAATTCAATTTAGCTTAAGTCAACAAAATCAAATGGTTTCTAGTACTGCTATGTATTACCAACAATTCATTGAAACATCAATTATTTTTTATACTCTGTTAAATGATCAAACAGTTATATTTTCAAACAATTCAATCTAGCATAAGTCACTTGTTTTCATACAGTTTGAATGTCAAACCATTAAATTTGACCCATAGATAGGATCTTATTAGGTGCTACCTCTCCGGGCCACAGAGGACCTGGGAGCGATGGCAATGAAGGAGTACTCCGGATTCCACGAAGGTTCAGCATTACTAGAAACCCAACATCATATTGTTTAGTGTCATATACAGGACACTCGTTGAAAGGGTATCTTACCCCTCTGCAGAGATGCAGTCAGTGTATTCTTTAGCCCCAGCCGACTGGGCCAGTACAAGAGAAGAATTTTCACGCCAATAACTTATTTCTTTACAACATCAAATAGTAGCTACTTCTTAGTACTCCAGTACATTCCTCTGTATTCTTTATCAGCCGGCTCTGTAGAATAGGTCCTCAGAATCTCCCACTTACTTGCAATGAGCCTCCAGGATATAACACTAAACCAACTGATGCTGAAACTCCAGCCCTAAAGCTTTGGGTAATGTACAGAACTTCTTTATTGCCATTAATCCCAGGTCTACTTTGACTCAAATATAAATATTTAATCATTTACGATACTCAAAGCCATTTAACTGTGTGCAAGCAAATAACTGATGATAATTGGAATTATGACTGTTTGATAAGCAATACTTGATGTCATTTAACTGAGAGCAAAGAAATAAACTCAGGCTCGTATAAAAATGGTACCTACAAACTATTCGCTTATGACTGACTTATTGGCTTAGTGGTAGAGTGTTCGTCAATGGCCTGGGTGACAGGGGTTCAATCTCAGGTCGAGTCATACCAAAGACTCAAAAAGTGGTACTTGATACCTTCTTTCTTAACTCTCAGCATTATAAGGTGCATTTCAAGGGTAAAGTGGAGTGAGCAATACAAGGAAAGAAGTATCGCCCCCCCACACCTCAGTGTAGTAGCTTTTGAAAAGGGAGCTTTCGGGTAGCCCCCGACTACGGTCACCAACTTTACCTACTATATATATATATATATCAACAAGATTTAGAATTAAATAGCCCTCATGGAGTGATACGCCATAAAGCACATCCTATTAGTATTAAATTTGTATCGAGTTATAGTTAACAAGCTGGATTAGCAAATCAGTGTTAGTGAGTTGAATTCTTGCTAGATGCACCATATTTCTGGCCTTTTGTCACTACTAAGCAGAGTTAATTGAACATTAGTTTTCACAGAGATCAAGTCGCTTCAAGTCTAATTCTTTCTTTATTTGTTTCTTTTCACAAATAACTGCATTCTTGAGAAGTTTGTATTTCCAAAGTTGAGTAGGTTATTTCTAGCGATAAGTATCAAAATATATAAAGTGGATTCATTGTATTCAACCCCCACCTCTCTCTCTCTCTCTCTCTCTCTCTCTCTCTCTCTCTCTCTCTCTCAAACGTGTATTCTGATATCGTTCTTAGTTCAAATAAATAGCTAAACAATCGAGGAGACTGAAGTCAAATCTTAAAGAAAAATAAAAAGGTTTCTAAAGTTGTGTTTTATTTCTTTCTGATAGAAAAGCTCCATTAGTCCAGTCTATTATAATAAAATACAAATATTCTGCAGCCTAATCAGTAGGTGCTGTAGAATACACCGACCGCATCTCTACAGAGGGGTAAGACCCCCGCTTCCCAATGAGTGTCTTGGGTAGGAAATCAAACCATCTGAGGGTGAAGCTCAAGTAATGCCGGAGCTTTGAGGAATGTAGAGTTCTCTTTCATAGCTATTGCGCCTACGTCAACTCAAACTCGATGCGATAGCCCCTGATAAGGGTCCTATCTAGGGTCAAAAAGAACTGTTTGACATTTAAACTAAATGCAAACAAATGACCTATGCTAAATTGAATTGCTTGAAATAGAACTTTTGATCATTTAACAGTGTGTAAACAAATCACTGTTGTTCATTTGAATTGTTAGTGATACATAGCAATACTTGGAACTTTGTACAAACGAATGAATAATTTTGACAAGAATCATTTGTTTTAAACAGCAATATTTGAAACTTTTTAACTGTGTGCCTAAATTGAATTATTGGTATTATATAGCAATACTCATTCTCAACAAACAAATGATTTATATTGAATACAATTATTAGTGTTAGTAATAATTGAGACCATTTATATAGAAGCAATAGCAATACATATGTACATACAAATGAGTTGTAACTCATTTAAAAATAAAATAACCTACCAACTATTCACTTTTAAACCAAGTATCTATATTTATTTAAATGTGCAAACGAATGACTGATGTTAAATTACTACTGCTACACAGCAATGCTTGAAACTATTTATCTGTGTACAAAAAATGAACTCAGGCTTATTTAAAAATGTTATCTACAAAATGTTTTTTCAAATCATTTATTTTATATACATCATAAATCAGAATTTAGCATTTAATAATCTATAAACCCAACCAAACCCAACAAAAGATTCTACCTGATTTTGCAGCCGACGTTGTAGACGTTGAAATTCGAATGTTGACAAAATCACCGAGTATTTATTGCTTGCCCAGAATACACCGAGTGCATCTCTGCAGAGGGTAGGACCCCCCCCCAATCCAACGAGTATCCTCTGTACGACACTAAACAATCTGATGGTTAAGTTCCAATAATGCTGGAGCTTTGGGGAATGCGGAGTACCCCTTCATTGCTATCGCTCTCAGATCCACTCTGGCCCGGAGTGGTAGCACCTGATAGGATCCTATCTATGGGTCAAATAGAACTAAACTATGTATTTATGCTAAATTGAATTGTTGGAAAGAGAACTACTTTGAAATTTAAACTGCGTACTTGTACTAAACTGAATTGTATGAAATGGAACTGAATAGAGTTAAATATAACTGTTTTTAATATTGAAAGTGTACATATGCTAAACTGAATTGTTTGAAATAGAACCGTGTTGATATTTAGCTGTGCGTGAACAAAACAAATACTTATACTAAACTGAATTGTTTGAAATAGAACTGTTTGACTAAACTGAATAGCTTGAAATAGAAATGTGTTGACAATTAAACTGTGTTCTTATGCTAAACAGAATTGTTTGAATTAAAACTGTGTATATAAATAAAAATGGATTTGGCATTAAATAACTTACAAAGATTGATATGCCATAGACATAAACTAACATAATATTTATTGCGAAAGAAAGTAAGAAAGGCAATGCTGAGATTTATTTACTAATTAAAACTAGACACGTAAACACTAAGTTGACCAATTGGATTTGCCATGTCAGCATAAAATTCTTCTAATTTCAGTTATCTGGAATTTTCAGAAGTTAAAATATTTGAGTAAATTATTTTGGCACTTTAAAATTTGTTTTATTCTAAAATTTGAAATGTCACTTTGGATGCGTTGAATTTTTTAGAATTTTAAGATAATAGTACGTTCAAGGTTTCTCTCTTTCTACTCTTCTCTCTCTCTCTCTCTCTCTCACACACACACACACATACACATACTCTCTCTCTCTTTCTCTCTCTCTCTCTATCTCTCTCTCACACATACACATACTCTCTCTCTCTTTCTCTCTCTCTCTCTCTCTCTCTCTCTATCTCTCTATCTATCACACTCATTAATTCTAAAATCCTAATTTCATTATATATATAATAATATTAATAGCACCTTCAAGGTTTCTATCTTTCTACTTCTCTCTCTCTCTCTCTCTCTATCTATCCATCTATCTATCTATCTAACATTAATTCTAAAATCCTACTTCAATTTCATTATATATATATATATATATATATATATATATATATATATATATATATAACATCGAAAATAATCTGAGTTCTGGAACTGCAGCTTTAATTCAGTCAACCATGTGGGTGGTATTGTAGTAACACACAGAAAGACATTAAGAGACTGAGGTTTTTTATCATATGGGAATGTAATTATTAAACACACACACACACACACACACACACACACACTCTCTCTCTCTCTCTCTCTCTCTCTCTCTCACACACACATACACACACACACACACATATATATATATGTGGGGGGTGTATACTTTACTATACGTCGATATTTACGATATGTTATATCAGTATATCTTAACGTAATATATATATATATATATATATATATATATATATATATATATATTTCATGTCATGCCACTAGCATGGATTTCCTTGACCATCTCTCACCATTCTTCTCTATCGTTCATCGCTCCCGGAAGGTCTTCCAGGCTACATCCTGTATCATTACAGAATTGTTGTTGATAGGTTCTGACTGGTCACCTTACCCTTTCTATACCGTGTAAAGGGGTCCACAAAACTTATGAGTTCATTCTTACTTCTTCAGCAGGGTCCCGCATGTCTTGTTCGTCTAAGTTGGATGATTTTTTGAGATAACTAGTAGGTGGCCTGACAGCTGCTGTTTCGTGGGATGTTGCCTCCAGGTTTTTTTCAATACAGCTTGAAGTATTCTTGTGCAGTTGCTGTCATACTTTGTCAGCGACCATATTGTGCATCCACATAGTAGTATTGACACAACTGTTGCTTGAAAAAAAAATATACAGATAGATAAATACAAAATCACATACAGTATATATATATATATATATATATATATATATAGTTCTTATTCTTTGATATTTGTAATATGTTATATCAACATATTCTAACGTAATACATGAATTGATATATGTATGTAAATACAATTTTTCATATGTATATTTAAACAGGGGAATCATATTTTAAGAAAAACGACTAAAATACGAATAAAAATCCGAAACTAAAAGGCCCTTTTTATGGGTGCTTTTTCAAAAGCAATAATCGGTAAAATCACCCAAAAACAGTCTAAAAAATAGGGTGATAAACGGTAAATTCGTGGAGTGGAGGTACAATAAATAAATAAATAAAACCTATGACTCTCCAGATATACCAAACAACTTTAAAGCGTTTGTGAATGTCGTCTGCTTGCATGGGTTAGGGCGATATTCTATCATCGCTAATGCTTCCAATAATTGTTTCTTACTCCTAGCAAGGCAGAGAAGCAATCATTAGAATAATTCGTCCGACATTAATAAGTCACACAAGTGCCTGTGAATGACAGACTCGTGGGACTGTGAGAGCACAGATATGACTGAGAATGCCGGAGATTTTGTCATCGAAAACCTGACTGGCAGTTAAAATTCATGAGAACTTTACATACACTAGACATCAAGGAAGACCAAATATTTTACTTGTATTAAATTTAGATCTCATGTGTAAACAAAAAACTATTCTTATATTAAACTGAATTATTTGAAATAGAACTGTTTATATGTATAACAATGGATTTGGTATTGATTAACTACAATTGTTGATGTGCCATAAAAAGAAACTAAACCAAACCTTGCTAGTTTTTTACAACTGCATTAGCTGATCCTATTTACCCAACCCCTCCGCTCGGGCAGGATATGACACAAGGTCAACTTTTAAGCGGAGTTTAGCAGGTTTGAATTCAGAGTTTTCATTCTCCTAGACCAATGCTGAAGAACCTAGTCTGCCCTACTATTTACCCATAGTTGGAGGGAGTATATTTGGATTCATACCTTTCCCAAGGGAATTAGTGCAATGTGAAATGCAATCAGTCTTGTCCAGGAACTGATGGGCTTTCCCTGGAGTCTGTGTTACAGCAAATCTCCTTATGTCTCCAGTACTCTTCTCAATATTCTGCTAGTATTATTATCATTTTACTCATTTGAGTTTTTCTCACCAGCGTTAGCTGATGGCTTTCCACTGGAGTTTGAGTGATAGCAAATCTCCCCAAGTCTCCAGGACTCTTATTATTCTGGTCGATCACAACAATGCTGTTATGGTACCATCCTAGTTACAGTTGAGATTTAGTGATCCGTTTTTATCTCAAAATCGCAGAGAAGTTTGTGCTTCTCATCTCCAGGAGAGATTCTGGGTTGTGCATATACCATTTGTTCGTCTGGTCAAATTTAAGTTTCTTACACAATTCCCAGTTGATCACCTTGCCCACACAGTTGTGTCTAGTCTTTTACTGTTTCTGTACTAATTTGTTGCATTCGCTGATTATGTGATTGATCGTTTCATCTCTATCACCACATATCCTACATCTGTTATTTTGTTGCGTCTAATGTATTCTTGCTTTGATATGATTATGGCGTTATTTTGAGTTGCTATTGGAAGTGATTCAGTTTCTCACTCAAGGTTTCCTTTTCTTAGCCATGTCCACATTTTCTCGTGTGAGATGTTTGTTAGTCGTTGAAAACATCCATAGAGTTGTTTTCCTTCCCATTTTTGTTTTTTTGGTTCTTTCGATCCTCGCGTTGTCAGTGTTGTTTCTGATAGCTGTAATCAGCCTTCCTCCGCGCTATTGTATGTATGTATGTATGTATGTATGTCATCATTATCATCATCATGTCGTGCCACTTGCACGGATATCCCTGACCCTCTCTCGCCACTTCTTCATCACCTCCGGCAGGTCTTCTGAACTACATCCCGTATCCTCACATAGCTGCTGTATGTATGTTCGAGCTGGTCGTCCTGCTTTTGCTCGGCCATATGTGGGGGTCCATAGGAGTACATCACTTATGAGCTCATCCCTGCTTCTCCAGCAGTGTACTGCATGTCTGGTTTGTCTAACTTGGATAGTTTTCGCGATGGGAGGCAGCTGGCCGTATAATTGGTGCCTTGTGGGGTGTTGCCGCCAGGACTTTTTCAATATTGCTCGCAACATTCTTGGGTAATTGCTGTCCAGCTTCTTCTCTAACCGTTTAGTTAGCGTCCAAGTAGTGCATCCATATAGCAGTATCGATACGACTGCTGCCTGGAAGAAACTGCGTCTCATTTTATCGGTCAGGTCTGATTTCCATATGATCGATAGTCTACCGATAGCTGCCCATGCCTTCGTTAGCCGCGTGTCGATGTCTTTTTCGGTTGATGAGACACAGCTTCCTAGGTAGGTGAATTTGTCTACCAGTTTCAGAGAGGTTCCGTTTAGTGTGGAGATGTCGCCGGCTTGATTAAAGCACATATATTCAGTTTTGTGTGCATTGACATGGAGGCCAATGCCTGCGGCGGCTCATTCCAAACTATGCAGTAGTGTTTCGGCCTGGTTGGGTGTATTCGCCAGTATCGCTAGATCATCGGCGTAGTCGGCGTCGATAATTGTTTTTGCGGAGTACCTTCTGCTTTTTTTCTTTGTCAGCTCGAAGCCGTTTTCTCTGATTTTATCAATCGATGTTCTAAACACGTAGTCTAGACAGATGATAAAGAGGTATGGGGCTAGCATGTCCCCTTGTAGTACTCCTGCTACAGTGTCGATGTATGTATGTATGTTATTATTATTATTATTATTATTTCAGTCCTTCTTTGTTCCTCCAATATTTTTCTGACTAAACGCCCCTTTTCTTTCTTTCTTTCTTTCTTTCTTTCTTTCTTTTGGAATGAATCTCATGATTATGCTGACGAAAACTAATTATTCAAGGGATTTGAGTAATATAAGGTAAAAGGCACTAGGTCCTTCATTACATGAATTGTCTTTAAAGCCACTCTGTGTTGACTTGTTGACGTGAGGAAGTTGAAAACGATAATCTTTTTTGAAGACGTACGACAGGGAAAATATCTCAATATATACATATATATATATATATATATCGAGAGAGAAAGCGAGAGAGAGAGAGAGAGAGAGAGCAAAGGAACGGAAAAAAAAAGGAAAATAAGAAAGGGTATAACTAAAAGAGTAATTATGTAATATATATATATATATATATATATATATATATATATATATGTGTGTGTGTATGTGTGTGTGTGTGAGTTCTTTGTGAGGTCTATCACACACACACACGCGCAAGCAAATACACACACACACACACACACACGCAAGCAAACACACACACATACACACACACACACACACAAACAAATATATAGATAGAAAGAGAAGAGAGAGAGAGAGAAAGGGAGAGAAAGAGGGAGAAACATTTTTTAGAACACAGCCAAGATCACAATTTAAGGATGAATTAACTATAGAGCGCATTATAGATTAGCTTGCTCAAAATTTTTCACTAAAAGGCTATCTCTCACTCTCTCTCTCTCTCTCTCTCTCTCTCTCTCTCTCTCTCTATCTATCAATATATATATATATATATATATAGCGTAAAAAGAAAGTAGATCAATAGGATTGATCGTTTTATAAAGAAAGATAAAAGGAAGCAATATAAGTACAAACCGGCAAATTAAATAGATATTACACTAAAAATTATGGTAATATATATATATATATATATATATATATATATATATATATATATATAAACACTTCTAATACTCATAATACTCAAATTTAACAAACCTTTACGAAACTAAGGTTAGATTCATTTGGATACCAATATGTTCCGCTTCAAATCTTCCGTCATACCCGACTATCCACTTACCCGACTCACCACCCTTTTCTACCTCATCTACCCAGCAATTTTTTTTCTCAAGGTTATTACAGTTTTTCTTTTGAAGTTTTTCTCACCTCCAGGAAATGCACACAAGAGCGTTTTATTATCTGATATCAAATTTATGCGGAGTTGGGTACCTGCAAAGAAAAAAAAAAAGAAAAAGAAAAAACATTGTGAGAAGCAGAAGATTGTGTTAGGGGAGGCATTAGTGGGGTAGGTGACGAGGTATCACCCAAGGATTTTTATTTATTCTTATTCTTCATTTTTACTTTATTTTTTAATTTCTGTTTTGGCAGAAGAGAAAACTTGAAGCTCGCAGACATCAAAGAACATTCCACTTTTCCTTTAATTTGTTGCCTCATCCAATGCTATAAGCTCTTCAAGAGGACTTTGTGATTTATTCCAACAGCAATACTACTACTACTACTACTACTACTTATACTACAACTACTACTACTACTACTAATAATAATAATAATATCTATTATAAATCTCTTCTAATAGCAGCACAAAATAACGCCATAAGGACAAATAATATTAAACCCAAAATTGATGATACACAACGGAATACAAAGTGTAGATTATATAGTAATATGGACGACGCAATTAATCATAAAATAAGCGAATGTAGCTAACAAGCACTAAAATACTATAAGACTAAACACGATTGGGTATAAGGTGATCAATTGGGAGTTGTGCAAGAAATTGAAATTTGATCATAGTACCAAATGGTATCTTTTTTATCACTGAGAATAGTTGGATAATTGTCTTCATCTTCATTATTATAGTCACTACGGCTGTGGATAAAGCGTTTGGTTGAACATTGTTTCTGAGTGAAATTATCTAGAAGTTGCAGGTTCAATACCGACAACAGGTAGAATAACAATGTATACGTTCTATTGCTTAACACTTGTACCCAGTCATAGTTAACAGAAGTGGAACAATCTATGATATGACACTAAACAATCTGATACTTCCAGTTATAGTGGAGCTTTGGGGAATGTGGAGTATCCCTTCATTGCTATCGCTCCCAGGTTCACTCTGGTCCGTAGTGGTAGCACCTGAAAGGGTCCTATCAATGTGTCAAATTGAACTAAACTGTGTAATTATGATAAACTGAATTGATTGAGACGAAACTGTTTTGATCTTTAAACTTCGTACTTATGCTAAACTGAACTTTTTGAAATAGAACTGTTTTTGACATTGAAACTCTGTACTTATGCTAAACTGAATCATTTGAAATAGAACTGCATTGACATTTAATTGTTTGTAAACAAAAACCATCCTTATACAAAACTGAATTGTTTGAAATTTAATTTGGCGTAAAATGACATGAAATGGGTTGATATGCCGAAAAAAAAAAAACAACCACCCGCTCAACCAACAATAACTATACGGAGATGCATAATAAATGAATATGTATAGAAAACAGGAAAAAACTGATTTAATAGAAATAAATCCCATTAATCCATTCTAATGGGTGAAAAAGTCTTCGTACAATATAAAAAAGAATACATAATCTTCATTTAATTCTTTGTAGAATTGCCATTATTCACTTCTACTGCTACTAACCAATTCTTGTAGTTCTGAAGTAATGATTTGTAAATTTTAGTTGGTATTTTATTCCTCTTTGCAAATAGTCTTCAGATCTGGGATATTTTTGGAGCTCTTATTTGTATTTGAATTATGAAATAACGCCACTGATTCTCGAATGGGTTTGAATCGGACGACCGACTTGGCCATTTCAGGATATTCAAATTATTTTCTGGAAGTCATTTCTTCGTAGATTTTGCAGTGTGCTTAGTATCATAATCTTTGTGGAATATCCAATCAGGTGGACGTTCAAGATTTTCAACCTAAATCATAACATTTGCTTCCAAAATATTTTGATATGCTGCGGCATTCATTCTACCATCTATTACTGATATGTTGCCAGTACCTTTTGTAGGAAAACATTCCCAAACCATAATGCTGTATTCTTTGGTTTGAAGGCATTGCTATCTTTTCGCAATATATAATTTCTAAAATGACGTCCTAACAACTCAATTTTGAATTCGTGAACGAATTTCAACCTGGCATCTCTGTGTGTTTTCAATAACAGTGGAGTTTTCCGAGGGGAGCGCGACTTTAGATTGTTCCTACGAACGTTATGGCTTTTTGTCCATTTAGTGAACAAAAGCAAATCAACTTGCAACTCTCGACAAGTAACCATTGGATTTTGTTTTATTCGACGCATTGATTTTTTCGAAGACCTTGAAGAAGTCTTCCGTGGAGCACCTGTTCTTCTTTGGTTTTCAACAGTTTTGCGTTTTTAGGTATAAACCTAGCATTTAGTGTACGTAAGTAAGTAAAGTTGGCAACTGGCGAGGGCGACCCGGAAGCTCCCTTTTCGATAGCTACTACACCGAGGTGTAAGGAAGGGCGCAACTCCTTTCCCTGGATTGCTCCACTTTACCCTTCTTACGTACCTCATAATGCTGAGTGTTAAGGAAGGAGGTATCAAGTACCATTTTTTAAAGTCTTTGGTATGACTCGACTTGGGATTGAACCCCGGTCTCCTAGGCCACTGGTGAACACTTTAACCATCATTCCAATGGGCCGGTACTAATAGTAGTAAATGGATTATTTAGGTTGTCTGAGATTTTCCTGTAACTTTTATCAGCCTTCTAGAGCTTAACAATCATTTTTTTTTAATATATAGATTTTTTTTTTTCAAATTTGTCAATTCTTTTCATCTTGCCATAATGATAACCTTCTTGCACGAATATCAATTACAGAATGTTATGTTTGTATTTTTGGCAAAAAATAACAAACGATAACATTATTGGAATATTCTAGATAATTGCACTTGAATATATGTAGAGTATTAATTTAAAAGTTTTAATATTTGAAATGTGCATTGTATGAATACTTTTTTCACCCATTAAAATGGATAAATGAGATTTATTTCTGTTAAATCCTTTTTTTCCGATTTCTATATATAACTAGTTATTATGCATCTATGTATCGTTAATTATATGAAAAGTGTGTTCATTCATTAGTTAAAAATGCAATAAATTAAAAAATGTATGAGTACGAATATTTGTTTCCCCCCCAATATATATATATATATATATATATATATATATATATATATATATATATATATATATATATATATATATATATATATATATATATATATATTATATATGAATCAAGTTCTCAGTAGCCGTTAAGCGGATATATGTAAACAAAAACAATTGTGAATCATAAACGTTTAAATTTTCTTCGCTTGCGCTGGTTTCCTCGTGGCTGAGTAATAGAATCTTGGATTGGCGTTTGGGTTAACCGGGTTTCGGTCCCAGCTTCCGGAATCTAGCCTGTCTAGCTACACTGAAGAGTTCTGATTTAACGAAACAGATTTGTCTGTGGATGACAAAATATAGCATTATGCTAAACATATGCATGATATTACTAAGACCCTAGAGGTTATCAGAGGGAAGTTGTTAGCTGGAAGATTGTGGTTCAGTAATTTTCTTAGTACGAAAGTTCTGTGAACCTGCCTTGAAAATCAGCCATTACAATTGTGGCATTTTTATGTGAGCTCGTATGCTGGTGGGTAATAATCCACTATCTGCGGTACGGTGCAAACCTTGTTGAAGAACATCTGTTCTGACAGGCAATTTCATAAATGCATGTTTTGTGTACACCCACCCACGAACAACTGGGCGACTTTTTATGCGAGAGTTTGGCTTGCTTGTCTTGTGTTATTTGTAGAGTTTTAAACATCAAGCTACAATTTTCTTTTTAAGCTAATTTCCTTGTTTTGTGCGTTTTCTCTGTATTGAATGGGCAATGTGTGCAGTTGTTGCTTCATAACGGTATCTATAATGGTAAATGAAAGTTTTGCTTGAAAACACAAGTTCGGAGAACCAATTTGAAATGAATGAAATGAAATGAAAATGTTTTTTTAAAGCAATAAAAGTGAAAGAAAGGGAATATATGATGCTTAGTAGGCAAAGAAATACTGACTGACGGTAGAAAAGTGGGTGGCCTTTTAAACCAAATGCAATGAATTAAAGAAGAAGAAGAAGAAGAAGAAGAAGAAGAAGAAGAAGAAGAAGAAGAAGAACAACAACAACAACAACAACAACAACAACAAGGGAAATAAGAACAAGAAGAATAAGAGAATAAAGAAAAACCGTTTTGGCGGCAAAGATAAAAAGCAGGTGAGATGGAGGAAGAGTTAGGGACAGAACGACGAAGAAAAAACGAAAAATAAAGAGACCAGATTCGTTGCGAAGAAAGAAAGAAAGAAAGAAAGAAAGAATTTAAAAAATCAAGAAAGAAATCAAGAAAGAAAGAAAACTGGAAGGAAAGAAAAAAAATTCAAAAAAAGGAAAGAAAAATATCGAAACATTAAAAAAACTGCAGTCATCAAAATAAAAGAAAGAAAAAAAAAAAGAAAGAAAATTCTATAGAAAGGAATAGAAAAATAAAGAAAGAAAGGAAAGAAAAATAACGGAAAGAGAACTGAAAGGAAGAGAAAGAAAAATTAGAAAATTACGAGGAAAGAAAAAATAAAGATACATGAAAAAACTGAAAACAAAATTTCAGAAGAAGTGAAAAAAAAGAATGTTCAAACATAAGTAATGATGGAAATCAATAAAAAAGAAAGAAAGAAAGAAAGAATAACCGTACAAAATACAGAGAAACACCTACTTTACACGCACACGCTCGCGCGCGCGCACACACACGCACACACACAAACAGACACACACACAGACATATATATATATATATATATATATATATATATATATATATATATATATATAAGCCGGCAGTCCTTAAGAAATAAAATCTGAACGACAGAGAAAGAGAGAGATAAAGAGAGAGAGAGAGAGAGCAGAGAGGGCAGGTGAAGGGCAGTGGGGGTATGGAAAAGGTAAGAGTGGTGAAAAGAAAGAAAGAAAGGAAGAAAGAAAGAAAAGGAAAACTGTATGAAAATAGATAAGGATGGAGAATAAGGTGTGGTCGGTGGAGAGCAAGACCTGAAATACAAGTCGGAGTGAGTGAGAGAATGGAAGAACGAATGAGAGAACACTAAGCAAGAGAAAGAAACAGAGAGTGAAACGAAGGGAGTGGGAGATATGAGACAAGATGATGAAAGAGATTACCTTAATTGATAGCCTGATATATATCTGCAGTGACCATAACAGTTTTATTTCCGACAAATTTTGTGCACAGTTCTCGAGAGGAATATATTAATTGCGTAGATAACAGCCAAAAAAACGCACCAAATTACCTATGCTATTTTTTTGTTTTTGTTTTTGTATTTTGTTTATTTCATTTTATTTTTTTCAACAAACCAACATTGGAAGCTTTCACACACCCACACTAGAAGTGCAGAGTTGGCCCAACGGGTAAATATTAACTGAGAAGAGAAGTAATTTGTATTCACTTCGTGTATTAATTCAAAGCATAAATTTTCTTTCCCTGGGAGAACAAGATAAATGACTAACTTTTGCTTGTACCCTGTAATACAGTCCTCCCTTTCCAATTTAGAGAGGGGATGGACTCCGCCACATACATTGCTGCTGGTACATTAGTGGGTCCGTGTGTAGTAGTCCGCTGGAGAAAGTCACGTATGAGATCTTCCATCAGTGTCCTGGGCGTCTCTTCGTCTTATTAGTGAGATGGGAGGTAAGTGGCCGGTGTTTTGTCGGGTTCTACTTCTAGGGTTAATTCCGAACGGCTCACAGTATTCTTGTGTGGTTTCCGTTTGGGTTTTTCCTCCAAGCGTTTCAGGCCAAAACGGCTGGGTAGGTGGCTTTCGAATACACTGACTTCATCTCTGCTGAGCCGAACCCCACCCCTTCCAACCCAATGGATCTTCTGTATATGACTCTAAACAATCTGATGGTGAGGCTCTAGTAATGTTAGAGCTTTGGGGAATGTGGAGTACCCTCCATTGTTATCAGTATAAGGTCAGTCTGGGTCAGATTAGTTGCACCAGAAAGGGTCCTATTTATGGGTCAAATAGGTTTGATATCTAAACTGTGAGCATACAAACGACTTATGCTAAGTTCAATTGTTAGAAAAAAATAATGATAATTTAACTGAAAAACTGAGCTCGGGCTAGTTTAAAAATGTTATCAACAAAATGTTTACAAATCATATGTATCTAATATATATGTATAAAAAACAATTTGGCATTTAAAAAACAACAATGGTTGATAAGCCATGAAACCAAACCAAACCAAACCAAACAAGCGTTTATTTTAAGACTAGGTAATGCAATCATATCGTAGAACTGACATGACAACAACTTGGAAAAAAATTCGTTTTATTTTTTTACAGAAAGCAGACTTCCATAAAATATATGTGCTGTAGAATCTACGGCTGGCGCAAAAGTCAGCCGGTTTTCGATCTTAGCTTCAAGCATCTCGCTTGTCTAGCCACACTGAAGAGTTGTGATACAACGTAACAGTCTGGTCGTGGATGATAGTATATATATATATATATATATATATATATATATATATATATGTGTGTGTGTGTGTGTGTGTGTGTGTGTGTGTGTGTGTGTGTGTTAACTCATGAACAAGATTACAAATTTTATGCCAGGATTTTATTATTTCTCATGAGATATTCTAGAATCAAATCCAAGCGTACATTATACGACATTATGTATTGGCAAACTTTTTCTCCACTGCAACAGTGTAAACATGAAATGAAATAGTAATAACATTGTAACTAAAAATAAATCACATATAGGAGATTTATTTATTCTTAGACTGTTTCATATTCGCATCTGTGATTCTGAATTTCAATGTTGTAGAGTTAAATGATACCTAACAGTATCTATTTTCATTGTTCAGCTAGGAACATTAAAATCCATGAATACTTAGTTTCGAAAAAAATTAGCTTTTTCAGCAATTGAATGATCGTTTGGGGTGTTTTTATTCATTGGCCCGAATATATATATATATATATATATATATATATATATATACATGTGTGCACGTGTGTGTGTGTGTGTGTATATATATATATATATATATATATATATACCCCATACATCTCCATCCGATAAATCTTACAAATCTTTTTTCTCTTGAGCGTTGAGATAGTGGACTTTGTATATACAGGGTACTGAAGCAAAATATGGAATGATTTTTAAAAGTCTTTTTTTTAAAGTCTGATTAGTTTAATTGTTTTAAAAATGCGATAAATCTAAATTTTTATTCATAGCTCTATTATTAAAGCAGTTTTTTCTTTAAAATTCAGCCCAATGTGAGTGAGCAAGAAACGAAATGACAAAGAATCTTTGTTTAACGTCGAAACAAATCGAAAAAAATTCCGAAATAATAGGAGTTTCTTTATCATATTCACCAATCCCTCCGCTCGGGCAGGATCTGACACAAGGTCAATTTTTAAGCGGGGTTTAACAGGTTTGAATTCAGATTTTTCCTTCTCCGAGTCTAGTTGCCTCACCAAGGCTGATGAACCTAGTCCACCCTACTATTTACCCATAGCTGGAGGGAGTTTCTTTATGGGCTCCACTAAGCCCAGGCCATGACCCCCTTGATTACGCTATATGGGGCATTTAAAAAAAACAAAAAAAAAACAAATGCTACTTCCCATTCAAATATTGGTTCGCTTATGACTGCTATTGAGGGGAAATGAAATAAAATATCTGAAAAAATTTATTTTGAAGTCATGCAAATCGTTTCGAAGCCGAGTTGAAAAAAATGGCGGTCATATTGAATAAATTTACTGTTTTGTGCCTGTCTTCTTATTTTGTTGTCTATTTTTTAAAGTTAAAATTAATTTATTATTGAGTCGTTTATTATCATTCTAGAATAATCCTAATTTTGCCTCTACACACAGAGACAGAGAGGAGAGAAATATAAGCCAAAGTAATATAGACACTATGTCAGTGGCGCTCAGTGACTCTCAGATTTTTTACCGATACTATATAATCAAAGCTAGAATTCAGACTAAACAGTCACCAAGCGCCGTTGACTCTCTGTCTACGCAACCCTAAGTAAGTGAATAAAGCTAGCGACAGTAGTCGAGGGTGACCTGAAGGCTCACTTTTCTATAGCTATAACACCGACGTGTAGGGGAGGGCGATACTTCTTTCCCTGGATTGCTCCACTTTACCCTTGATACGTACCTTATAGAGCTGAGTGTTAAGCAAGGAGGTATCAAGTACCATTTTTTGAGTCTTTGGTATGACTTGACCTGGGATCGAACCCCGGTCTCCCAGGCCATTGGGAACACTACATACTCTATCACCGATGTGAGCGCTTTGTTTATGAATGCAGCAGACTACAATATTCATTGAAGTAGATGCGCTCTTATTGTAATGGTTATCGAAGTTCGAAACAGACACGATGGTCCGAGTTCAAATCCTGGACGAGGTTGTTTGCATTTTGCATGTTGCTAATACTTTCGGGAAAGATAGGAATCAAACTATTATCCCTAAAATAAATTGTAAGGCAGACAGGGCTCTTTAGCCTTTGTATGACAACTGGTCTTTGAGAATGAAAAATCTGAAATCAAACCTATAAAACCCCGCTTAAAAATTGTCTTTGTGTCTCATCCTGCTCGTATGAAGGTTTCGATGAATACATATAAATTGAATCGGCTCTTTTTACGTTTGTTTAATTGTTTTGTTTTGTGAAATTAAGTATGTTCAAGTGAGCATTTCGTAAGCAGTTTATTAGAGAATTAAAGAAATGTATATTACGTATTTTAAATGTAATTAGAACAATTTCATATCATAAGAGAGACTTGAATTGATTGATATATTACGTTCTATCAATTTCTTATTCTTTGTTCCTTATCGACTTGCTACTCTCTTCGTTCTTCTATCGTAGCTGACTCTGTCCTTTTTACGACGTTTTGTTTCGTCTGGTTTTTTAACCATTATTGGTTATCTAATGCCAAATCTTCTTTTGTATTAAATGTATTACATTCTATCAATTTCTTATTCTTTGTTCCTTATCGACTTGCTACTCTCTTCGTTCTTCTATCGTAGCTGACTCTGTCCTTTTTACGACGTTTTGTTTCGTCTGGGTTTTTGACCATCATTGGTTATCTAATGCCAAATCCTCTTTTGTATTAAATATGTATATTATTTGTAAACACATTTTGTAGAAAACATTTTTGCACAAAGTTTAATGGTTTTGAGTATTTCTATCTAATACGAATAATTCTGTTTACTATTAATCGTTTGTTTGCCTTAAGTAAAATGTTTTCAAAATTGCTATGTAACAGTCACAATTTTGCATCAGTGATTTATTTGCACATATTTGAATAGATCTAGATGATATGTAAGAGATTAGTCTGTGGTTAATTTCATTTTTAAATGAGTTAAACTATTTTTTTAGACTCAACTATTTCTATTGTTTCTATTGTTAAGTAGTTTTAATTATTGCTATCTAACACTAATTGACAATTCAATTCAATTTAAATCATTTGTTTACAGACAGTTAATTGGTTAAAAGTATTGCTATTTAACATTAATTTCTCTATAGCCGGGCCATAGGCCTAATGACTAGAGTATTCGCCAATGGTCCAGGAGATCGGGGTTCAATCCGAGGTCGAGTCAAACCAAAGACTCAAAAATGGTACTTGATGCCGCCTTGCTTAAGACTCAGCATTATAAAGTAAGGATCAAGGGTAAAGTTGAGCAATCCAGGGAAATGAGTAGCGCCCTCTCCCTACACCTCGATGTAGTAGCAATTGAAAAGGGAGCCTTCGGGTCACCTTCGTCTAATTTCATCAACTTTACTTACTCTATTCAACAGTATTCATTCATTTGCACGCAGTCAAATGGTTCCAAGTATAGCAATTTATCACTAACAATTCAATCAAACATCAGTCATTTGTAGATAGTTTTTATTTCTAACAATTCAATTTTACGTAAGTCATTTGTCTGCACTCAGTTTAAGTGTCAGTTCTATTTGACCCACAGATAGGACCCTATTAGGTGCTACCATTCCGGGCTTGAGTGGACCTGGGTCCACAATGAATGGGTACACTGCATTCCCCCAAAGTCACAGACCGAAGCTTCACCAGGTGATAGTTTAGAGTCATATCCAGAAGACCCGTTGGTGTGGGTGGGGTCTTAATCCTCAACAGAAATGCAGTTGGCGTATTCTACAGCTTAACCGACTGGGTTGTCTTTTCGTCGAATTGTGTCCGCGTCGCTGTCTTTTGTCGTCATCTCCCGTTATTTTACTTTCTTCCTTGCTTGAATAAAGAATAACGTAGTCACATTTTTATTCATGACAATTTTTCTTCGGATTTTTCTTTCTTAACTAAATATGCGTTACTCTAAACTTTAATCAAGACTTAATTGATCTCGTTACTTCCTCGTCTAATAAAACGTTCTCTCATTTACTGTCATTTACACTTAGTGAATAGTTTTCGTGATAGAGGGCAGGTGGGGGGTCTTGTGGGGTGTTGCCGCCAGGACTTATTTAAGATTGCACGTAGCATTCTTGTGTAATTGCCGTCTAGCTTCTTCTCCAGCCGTTTTGTTAGCGTCCATTGCTGGAGAAGCAGGGACGAACTCATAAGAGATGTACTCTTATGAACCCCCACACATGGCCGTGCAAAAGCAGGACGACCAGCACGAACATACATTCAGCAGCTATGTGAGGATACGGGATGTTGTCCTGAAGACCTACCTAGGGCGATGAACGATAGGGAGGAGTGGCGAGAGAGGGTCAGGGATATCCGTGCTACCAGCGCGATATGATGATGATGACACTTAGTGACATGTTGACAGTTGGAATCTACCTTAACTATCTGCACTTTATGCCACTAACAGGTTCTGCCAGTCTACAGATAGATAGATATATTGATTGATTGATTGATTGATAGATTTATCAAATGAGTACGTCAGATGGCGACTGAGATATAAATACAGAGATACGTAACAAATGAAAAAAATGTTACCTGTATAAAACTTTAATCTACCTGTCTGTTTGTCTCTTTTTCTATCTATCTATCTATCATCTCTCGATCTGGTTTTATGTCTGAATCAGTATTAGAAGAAACCAATGGAGAATACATAGATAGATAGATAGATAGATAGATTTACAAGGTTGATCGTCTCGACAGAGAATACTAACCCCGACCATAATAAGATGAGAAAGGTGCGACTTTTTAACCTGCGGTCAACTATATCGCGTAGATGTAAAGCACTTCATATGAAGTAAGGAAAAGATCTATCTACTTGATGCATTCTACAGATGATCATCCTTTTGAAACTGAGAATAGGACAACAAAAACATTGGTGGATCTGGAAAATCATTTAAAGACAGCCTTGAAACAATCTGAAAGTGTTCGGTGAGTCTTCGAAGCATACCATTCCAAAATGTTATGAGGAATGCTTTACAAGTGAGGCAGCATCGAAAATTGTTCATAGATACATATACAGATAGATAGATAGATGTGAATAGAATGAGATACATATTAAAAAACAAAGATAGATAAATAGCTAGATAAATAAGAAGGCACTAACGGGGACATTAAAATACAGGTCTTTATCTATTAATCTATCTATCAAGGTATAGACAGACAGAAAGACAGGGAAAGCTTGCTAGCTAGATAGATAGATAATGTATATATATATATACATATATATATATATATATATAGAGAGAGAGAGAGGGGGGACAGGAGAGAGTAAGAGATAAGAATGGACTGAATTACAGATTAGGAGACGAGGATAGAACAGGCTCAAATGAATATTTCACATTATAATATATATATATATATATATATATATATATATATATATATATATATATATATATATATATACGGGGATCATTAAATAAGTTTCCAAACTTTTTTCGGATGGGCACTTTTATTGCTAGTATACACATGAAATTCTGGTCCCCTTCGAAGTAATCTCCTTGTAACGTTCCAACAACTTCTGGAAGGCCCCATGGAAGTCCTCTTGTGTGACCGTGTCAATGTCCTTCGTCACACCCTCTTTCATCTCCTCAATTGTCTCATAACGACATCCTCTGAGCTTTAGGAATAACCAAAAGTCACAGGGAGCAAGGTCTGTACTATAGGGAGGCTGAGGAACTGTCTTGATGCTCATCTTGGTCAAATAGTCTGTGACAAGGATGGAGTTGTGGACTGGTGCATTGTCCTGGTGGAAATGCCACGGACCCGATTTGAAGAGTGCTGGCCTCTTCCAACGGAATCTCTTTCTGAGCTCCCTTAAGACTTCAACATAGTAACTCTAACGCTAACCCTAACCCTTTGGCTAATCAACTCTGGTGTACTGACTTCCTTACTCCTCCCACACCTCTCATCATCCCTCACAGACACCCTGCCTTCCTTGAATCTTTTATGCCACTCAAAAACTGATGCTAGATTCCTGCAAGATGCTCCAAAAGCAGTCTGAAGTATTCCATACGTTTCTGTGTCATTTTTTCCAAGTTTAAAACAGAATTTTATTGCATATCGTTCTTCTAAAGTGTCCTCACGTCCAGATTGCATTTTTGAAATTCACCAGCTGTGACAATCAGGCTTTAGTAGGGTGTATTCCAATTCCTGCTGTAGCTGTTAATTTGAAGCTGAAATCATAAAACCGGGTCAGTCATCTCATAATATGTATAGCAATAACATACTGAAATTTCAAGAGTCTACGACAATTTTAAATGCCTGTACAAAAAAGTCTGGAAACTTATTGAATTCACCACGTATATAATAAAAAAAAAGAATCTGATAAAGAAGAAACCATGACAGATTGATCGATTGATTGATCGATAAATTGATACTGATGATGGTGTCTGCATTTATTCAGAGAAAATAATGAAATCTGTATGAAAAAAATGTCTAAATTACTGGACAGGTTTGTACCGACGATCATCTTGGACCCTCAAAATTCGAAGGCAACCTGTTATTGCACAAGGTGTGGCTTCATGTCCGACGTCCCTCATAAGTTGGAGTCTACCTCCGCCAAGATGCATCACAGCTTATTTCACGTTGTCTACCTCCAAACTTCTGTCTTTAATGCTTGCAAGGAAGCGAGACTGAAATTAAGGATTCTCAATTTAGACTTATCCCTGTCCTCGAGTTGCCACTCACTGAAGGTTTACAAACCGTACACAGGCCAACTATTTTATTCTGAACTGGAGGAAGAAGAAATAGTTCCATTTGTCGTCTGAATTTCTGAGACGAAGCTTGATGATTTTTATTATTAAGGCTTTTCGGACTATTGTCTTCATCTTTATGGTTATTTTCAGAACGTTTCGGCCAATATGTCCTCCAGCCTTCTTCAGGCGTTTGTCGAACTCAGGAACCTACACGGAATTTCTAACTACATCCTTTATTGAATCTACGGGGGTCGCCTGTTCTGATTCCGTTGACCATAACCGGGTACAAGTGTTAAGAATTCCTGTACTGTTACTCGCCTGCAGTCAGAATTGAACCTGCAACCTCCAAATGATTGTCTCCTTAGAAGCTTAGAGAATCAACGCCTATAAAATGATTGACAATAGTCCGAAAACCCTTAAAGATAAAAATTGTTCCATGTCTTTTCCAAGTTCATTTGTGAGACGTGAAGGGAAATAATCAAATTTGTAATTTATCCGCTCCGATAATTATTACGTTGAAAGATTTATGAGAGCAATAATAGATCGAAGGAGAGAAATGAAGGAAGGAAGGAAGGAAGGATGATACAGGAAGATAGATAGATAGATAGATAGATAGATAGATAGATAGATAGATAGATAGATAGGAAAGAATAGACAGGCATAAACTTGGAGATAGATAGATAAAAAGGAAAGAAATAAATTGAATAGCCTACTATACACACACACACACACACACACACACACACACACACACACACATATATATATATATATATATATATCAGGGTGAGAGAAAGGTAGATAAATGAGAAGGTATGGACTATCATAGATAGATAGATAGATAGATAGATTGGAAAGAATAGACAGGCATAAACTTGGAGATAGATAGATAAAAAGGAAAGAAATAAATTGAATAGCTTACCACACACACACACACACACACACACACACACACATATATATATATATATATATATATATATATATATATATATATATATATCAGGGTGAGAGAAACGTAGATAAATAAGAAGGTATGGACTACCATAGATAGATAGATAGATAGATAGGAAAGAATAGACAGGCATAAACTTGGAGATAGATAGATGAAAAGGAAAGAAATAAATTGAATAGCCTACTATACACACACACACACACACACACACACACACACACACACACACATATATATATATATATATATATATATATATATATATATCAGGGTGAGAGAAAGGTAGATAAATGAGAAGGTATGGACTATCATAGATAGATAGATAGATAGATTGGAAAGAGTAGACACGCTTAGATTAGATATGTATATCGACAAATATATAGGATATCATTATTACGAAAAGAAAAGGATAGCTACGAAGGAAACAGATAACTGTAGACAAGAATAGATACACTAATAGCTAGATACGAAGAACAGAATAAACAGGAATAGACAACTCTGTGTGTGTGTGTGTGTGTGTGTGTGGAGAAAGAGGGATTAATAGGAGGGAATATGCAGGGATATATCAGAATAGATAGATAGATAGATAGATAGATTAAAATTTGATGGTATACCCACCGTTAGTCTTTGAAATCTGACACGGCAGTAAACCAGAAAATAAGTTGTGGTATATACACAAAAAGATTTTAGTTAATATAAAAATATTGAAATATAGAATATGAAAGTTCTCGCGTCTCAAAACTTCGAGTTTCACGATCACTTGATTGTCTGGAGAGCAGTACCACTCTGCTCTTCTGACAATCAAGTGTTCGTGAAAACCCAGCATTTAAGAAAAGTGTACTTTTATATATCTTTTCATATGATTAGACGGACAGATAGGTACGATACGATATCGCCCACAGGTAAGTACACACGATTTTTAAAAAATGAAATAAGATTTTTTTCTAAACCAAAGATACTAGGATCTTATTATTTCTAATACGACATGGTACAATACAAACGAATGTCATTAGATATGATTTATTGCCAAACTCTTTTGCATTGAAACTAAGTAACCAAAAATAGAATGAAATTGTTAGATATTTGTATTTTGCCGTCTAAACTTTTAGTGATGTAGATTGCGGTAATAAATAATACCTTATAATATCCGTTTTTATTCTATAATAGAAGTAAAGCTTATACCGCGGTAGTTCGTGCCAATTCTGAGGTCACCTTTCTTAAGCAACATCCCACAAAACAGCAGATGTACGGCCACCTGCCACCCATCACGAAGACCATCCAAATTAGACAAACAAGGCATGCAGGACACAGCTGGAGATGCAAGGACCAACTCATAAGCGATGTCCTCCAATGGACAACTTCACACGGACGCGCAAGATTAGGACGACCACTCAGAACTTATCTACAGCAGCTCTGTACGGACACAGGACGTAGTCTAGAGGCCCTGCCGGATGCGATGGAAAGAGAGATGGATGGCGAGAGAGATTTAGGGATGTCTGTGCTAGCGGCACGACATAATGATGCTGATGATGATTGTGTAATGTTTACTCGAGAATTAAAAAACCGCTAATTTTGGTTTAGAAGAAGGTTATTTCTTATGAAAATATTTGTTAGGTATATACTTATTGATGGTAAATAATGTAGATAGTTATGTGTTCACAAATGTATATATATAATGTGTGTGTGTGTGTGTGTCTCTCTCTCTGTGTGTAATACAATCTTCGGATGAAATTTGTGACTAGATACGATTAGTTCACATTTTTTTTTCTGAAGATTGCATTTTTTCCGAATATAATAAACTTGTTGTCACGATACAGACTTGAAGAGGCGAGAAAACAATCAATTTATTCTATTTGATCACTTTTCGGATCTTAAAAAAACGTTTTTATAATGTCATCACACACACACACACACGCACACACACACACACACACGGAAACCAACTACGCCAGGTCAATTTTTAGCTGGAGTTTAACACATTTGAATACAGAGTTTTCCTTTTCGTAGACTAGTAGCCATAGAAAGGTTAAAGGTTATAGTTGGATTCATACCTTTTCCAAATGCAAACAGCCTCGTCAAGGATTTGAACTCGGGTCACCGAGTCCATTTTCAACGACAAAAACCATTACACAACGAGCACTGTCTCACACACACACACACACACATACACACACACGCACACACACACACACATATGTGGATGGCGTGTATATATATATATATATATATATTGATCGATTGATAGAGAGAAAGGAGGGAACAGGCTGAATTAGATAGATAGATAGATAGATAGATAGATAGATAGATAGATGCGAATTGACTCAGGTCGACTAATAAATAGATTGATACGAATAGAGAAAAATATACAGACGAATAAAAACAGATAGATAGATACGAATGGACTCAAATATGTACATACGAATAGATACAGATTCCCAGCTAGATAGTAAATAAATCACCTCAGATAGACTGAAACATAGATAATTAGGGACATAGATAGATAGATAGATAGATAGATAGATAGATAGCACGCTTGTATGTTTTGACAGTGGGCGATTACTTCGTTGGTGGCAGCTATGATCAATGCTAGATACACATGGATGCAAATCAGTACAATAAACAAAAGAGTACTTCTTTTGCTGTTTATATTGTCAACATTTGCCTTTTACTTTTTTTAACGCTGTCCTTCTCTTAAGTTCTGCACCAAAGCGAACAGTTGGTGGCAGTCTGCTGCCAGGAAGTTGCGCACACTTTTCGGTTTTCTTTGATTTGGCTTTTAAAACTAAACCTACGTGCGCCTGGCTCGCCCCTGTTGACAGCAACCAAATTTCCCCTTAATTCATTTTAGATGCAGAGTTGGTTTATTAAGTTCAGCCAAAATCTTTGTCATCACCCGTAAAAGAAGCCATATCCATCCATCTACCGATCTCTCCATCAAAGCGCATAGCAAATATCATAGTTGTACTTTCTTTTAATTCTATTCACGATTATCTATCTATCTATTAACGCATACCGCTCATTATTTACATAAATATCTTATAAGTCACCTATTGAATAGAAATAATTGCTTGAAACTATATAATTAATCGTATAGCTGTGTGAAAATTATTTGTATTAGATAGGAATATTAGATATCATATAACGTATAAAACATGATTCCCTAATCTATAATATATCATATAAGTCTTTCTTTCTTTCTTTCTTTCTTCCTTTCTATTTGCATATATATCTATCCCATTCTGTTGATTACTATATTCATATCTCATTCTGTTGCCTAGTCGACTGGGGCTGTAGAATACACCGACTGCCCCTCCGCAGTGGGGTAAGACGCCCCCTAACGAGGGTCCTGGATATGACACTAAACAATCTGATGGTCAGGTTCCAGTGATGCTGGAGCTTTGGGAAATGCAGAGCACCACTTCATTGCTATTGCTCCCAGGTCCACCCTGACCCGGAATGGTAGCACCTGATAGGCCCCTATCTATGGGTTAAATAGAACTAAACAGCATACTTATGCTAAACTGAATTGTTTGAATTAGAACTGTTTGACTATACTGAATAGCTTGAAATAGAAATGTTTTTCCCATTTAAACTGCGTACCTATGCTAAAATGAATTGTTTGAAATGGAACTGTTTTTGACATTGAAACTGTACTTACGCTAGACTGAATTGTTTATTATAGAACTGTTTTGACATTTAACTGTGTGTAAGCAAAATCTATACATATACTAAATTGGATTGTTTGAATTTGAATTGTTTGAATAAACTGAATAGCTTGAAATAGAAACATTTTTGACAATTTTACTGTGTACTCATGCTGAACTGAATTGTTTGAAATAGAACTGGCTATTTATTTTCTCTCTCTCTGACTCTCTCTCTCTCTGACTCTCTCTCTCTCTCTCTCTCTCTATGTATATATATATATATATATATACCTCAGCCTATACTTATTCATCAATACAAATATTTTAGTCCTTTTTCTCTGTCTTAATCTTATTCTCTTAATTAGTTCCTATCTATTGAGGTTTTTTCAAATCTTTCTTTATAATCATCTCACACACATTTTGATGTTGCTCGACCTATACATATCAATCTATGTATCTATATTAGTTTCTCTAAATCTCTCTCTCTCTTTCTCTCTCTCTCGCTCTCTCTCTCTCTATATATATATATTCACCTCATACTAATACCTTTTGAGAAAGGTATGAATCAAATTACTCTCCCTCCAGCAACGGGTAGATTTGGGGGTAGATTAGGTTCTTTAGCCTTAGTTAGGTAAACAGTTGGAGAATGAGAGCTCTGAATTGAAACCAGTTAAACTACGCCAAAATATTGATCTCGTACCACAATCTGATTGTGCGGAGGGGTTGATACACACACACATACACACACACACACACACAAGCACAAAACACAAACACACATGCTCATGCTTCGTTGACCATTCTCCAGGAATGCTTAATTCTTATTCTGCTTAGAATAGAGTTCAACTCTTCACATAGTCTTTAAGTAGAGTGTGCGGGGGAGAGATTTTTTGTAATTATATCTGTTTGAATCGGACAATTCTTGAATGAAATTTTTCGTGGGCGAATCAGTTTGGACGCGGCCCAAATGTAACATCCGCAACTCGAAGTCTAGACATAATGTTTTCTACTGATGCCTTCTGGTGTCTTGTACGCAAGAGAGTTTTGGCAACTTCATCTAAAAAAGTTTCCAGAACTGTTTAAAAAAGACAGTTTTTATATGAATTATTCACATCAGCGTAAAAAAAAAAGAAAGAATATAATGCTCCAAAAAGTCGAAGAAAAAATAAACACCCCAGGGGCTTTGTGACGTTTTTGTATCTCATTTTCTTCTTAAATACTTCCGTCATTTAGCCGAAGAAATTTTCTCTATTTAATTTTCCTTGTTTATTTCTTCAAACTATAAAAGTTTCCTGAGTTCGTATAACAAGGACTGATTGATTGATTGATTAATTGATTCTATTGCAGAATTATTGGCAAGGCATTTAGCGTTTAGAGAAGTATGATTTGTTAGAGTCCAAATAAAAATATTCAACCATTTCCTATACTTGGAACTATTTAATTGAAAGCAAATGAAGTGTAATGTTGAATAAAATTATTTGCGTTTTATAGCAATACTTGAAACCAAATCGAGTGCAAATAAAATTATCAGATTTTAGAAAGAAATACTTGAAACCGTTTAACTGCGTACAAACAAATGAGTTTAAAAATAATGTTACCCGAAAACTATTCGCTTACAGATTATACATTAGCAGTCAAAAATATTTGGCCACCTTCAAAAATGATAATTCCTCATCTTAAAACTGTTATTTTAATAAAACAATTTAAGCACCACAATGGTTTTATTTATTATAGAAAAATCAGACCTGACCGATAAAATGAAACGCAGTTTCTTCCAGGCAGCGGTCGTATCGATACTGCTGTATTCATGCACTACTGGGACGCTAATTAAACGGCTGGAAAAGAAGCTAGACGGCAATTACACAAGAATGTTGCGAGCAATATTGAAGAAGTCCTGGAGGCAACACCCCACAAGGCACCAACTATACGGCCACCTGCCTCCCATCACGAAAACTATCCAAGTCAGACGAACCAGACATGCAGGACACTGCTGGAGAAGCAGGGACGAGCTCATAAGTGATGTACTCCTATGGGCCCCCACATATGGCCGGGCAAAAGCAGAACGACTAGCTCGAACATACATACAGCAGCTATGTGAGGATACAGGATGTAGCTCTGAAGACCTGCCAGAGGCGATGAACGATAGGGAAAAGTGGCGAGAGAGGGTCAGGGATATCCGTGCCTGTGGTATGACATGATGATAATGATGATTATACAAAAATACGAGTCTTTCTGGCCCACATTAAATATAAATTAAACCAAAAAACGCAAAAAAAAATTCGTAAACTTTTGATACATCAAAATGACCTTTGGCCATTCTCAATGCTTCACAGATTCATTGCATTCCTTTCACCAAAGACTGGAGGTTGACTGGAGATAGATCTGCCCAGTTTTCCTGCAATAATTGCCAATGGTGAACCGCACTTGTGGATTGTTTAGCTCTGACTCTTTGGTCAAGTGGATTAACTTGACCGAAGTGGATTAACTTGACCAGTTCAATGGGATTTATGTCCGCTGTTTGCGCCGATCACATACATCAATTGAAGGACGTCCTGTTCCTCTTTGTTTTTAATGTACATCTGGCAGAGTTTACTAGTATTATCTTGCAGGAGTACAAATATTTGATCCACAAGCCACGTTCTTGATGGGGTCTCGTTTTGCTTCAATATGCTGTGATAACCTGTCTGATTTAATTTGCCCTTTACTTGGTGCAAATTCACGACTTTGCTATTGGCAAAAGCTCCAACACCACAACAGAGCCTCCTCCATACTTTACGAATGGTTCGATAAAGGGGGTTGCAGCTCTTTTATTAGCTCTTTACCGAATATAGACTTTTCTATTTGACCGAAAGATTCCTCAGTCCAAAGGGCTTTATTTCATTGTTCTGTTGTCCAGCCTTTGTGTCCTTTGGGCCACTAGCGCCATTTAACATAGTTTTGATTCCTCAACAGTGGTTTCTTGACAGCAATTCTGCTATATAGGCCAGCATCACAGAGTATTTTCTTCACAAGGGATGTTGATACATTTTTTCACGACATTGGTTTTGTTGTGCAGGGATGTTTCAAGCAGTCAGCCTTCTATCAGGCAAGCTGGTGACTCTGATGAAATCTAGCCAGCGGTAATTCAATTCAGTATTGTCTAATATGAGCTCAAGTGGTGGTATAATGGAACTTTTGAAAACCATTTTATTAATGCTTAGAACTAATTTTTCTGGTCAAAGTCAGTGAGGAGGACCTCTATTTAGTATAATAAATCAAAACATTGAAGTGATTAACTTGTTTCATTAAAAACAACACTTTTAGGATCTGAAATAAAATTTTGATGGTTTCCAAATACTTTAGACTGGTTGTATATATATATATATATATATATATATATATATATATATATATATATATATATATAGTATTTGGAAATAAATAACCAACATGAGTTAATATGCCATAAAACACAACCAACTTTACTTATAGAATTATTTGAGTTAAACAGCAATTCTTGAAACCATTTAACTGAGCTTTATCACATTTAAACATAAACTTACTAGGAAACCATTTGATTATATATATATATATATATATATATATATATATATATATATATATATATATATATATATATATATTAAATAAATGGCTGCAAATGAATTTCAGTGATACTTTGGGATTTAATTTCATATAAGTATCCCCCACACGAGTTTCGGACTTTGTGGTCATCATCAATAGACTAATAATGTGTTTGTTTTAATTGGGTGGGGGTGATTTTGTTTGATTCCAACTTATTTATTTATTTCTCTTTCGTATTGACAATCGTATACTTTGTGTGTTTGTGTGTACATACATAAATATACAGGCGTGTACATCCGGTTGTTGTTTTTTCTTTTCTTTTTCTTCCTTTTTCAGTTGATTGTGTTTGAGAATGTATTAATATGTATTCAATGTATATCCGGTTATTTTTGTTTTTGATTGTGTGTGTATGTATGTATATATAATATATCAAATAAATGGAATACTATTTCTAAACTTCCCGTTTTATAAACTATATATATATATATATATATATATATATATATGTGTGTGTGTATATATATATATATATATATATTTAATAACAGATCTTGTTATATATATATATATATATATATATATATATATATATATATATATATATATATATATATCAAATAAATGGAATACTATTTCTAAACTTCCTGTTTTATAAACTATATGTATATATATATATATATATATATATATATATATATATATATATATATATATATATATAACAAGATCTGTTATTAAATAACCCGCGAGAGACCTAAAAGAAAACAAAAGAAAAAACAACCAAACCAGCACTTATATCATAAATATAACAGTCTTCTTCTCTCAGTAACACTTGTATTAATTCCAGACTGCTGAGACTCCTTTTCTCGAAGATCTTCTTTGCAATTCTATAATAGAATTATTTACAATGCGTTTACTATAACTATACTTTCAAAAAATTTTTTAATAATTCCTGACAAATTGTAATGCATTTATGTGTGATTGATTGATCATAACAGCACGTTAACCCGTTTAGGGTTATCTTATGCTTATAGATTAGGGAATCATGTTTTATACGTTATATGATATCTAATATTCCTATCTAATACAAATAATTTTCACACAGCTGTACGATTAATTATATAGTTTCAAGCAATTATTTCTATTCAATAGGTGTCATTTGTTTATACATAGTTAAATGGTTTCAAGTATTGCTATCTAACACTAATAATTCTATTCAGCATTACTTATTTCTTTGTACACAGTTAAATTGTTCCAAGAATTGCTATGTTTAACTAACAACTTTATTGAATATCAGTCATTTGTTTACACACAGTTATATGATGTAACAGTTCTATTTTTAACAATTCAATTAAACGTAAGTTATTTGTTTGCCCACAGTTTAAATGTCCAACCGTTCTATTTGACTCTTAGATAGGACCCTATCAGGTTCTGCCACTTCAAGTCAGAGTTGAACTTGAAGCGATGACAAAGAAGGAGCACTCGACATTCCCCAAAGCTCCAGGA
This sequence comes from Sepioteuthis lessoniana, assembly GCA_963585895.1. NCBI lineage: Eukaryota > Metazoa > Mollusca > Cephalopoda > Myopsida > Loliginidae > Sepioteuthis > Sepioteuthis lessoniana. The sequence goes on along the minus strand of OY757913.1, from coordinate 68,227,460 downwards.
CTGAAGCCTCACCATCAGATAGCTAAGTGTTATATGCAGGACACTTGTCGAGGGAGTCGTACCCCTCTGCATAGATGCTGTCGGTATATTTTACAGCCCCAGCTTACTGTGCATTTGTTTGTACCCAGTTATAAGCTATGAAGTATTTTTTATGTAATACAAATAATTTGCACATGGCTGTAAGGTTTCAAGTATTTCTATCCATCATTATGCTTAGAAAGTTTAATGTAAAGCTTATTAATCATATAGTTCTGGATTGATTGACTGACTGATTGATTGACTGATTGATTGATTAACTGATTGATTTTGGCAGCATGTCATTCAAACGAGGGTCATTTTATACCTGAAGGTTAGGGAGTACATTAGAGTTTCTAATTTTGATCTTTGTGTAATTTTTTTAAGAAGTTTTGTACACATTTATTTTATATGGTTTAAAGTAAATCTTAGCAATCATATGGTTGAAAATAAAACTTATCAAAATAATTACTATAAGGGCTAACAACCAAGCACCAAGCTAGTTTTCAAAAATTGGTGGTTTGGTCTAGTTTAGTTTGGTTTGGCTTCATTGAATATCAACCATCGTAGATTATTTAATGCCAAATCCTCTACACATATATATCAAATATATATGATTTGTCAACATATTTCATTGATAACATCTTTAAACATGCCTGAGCTCTTTTTTTTAACAGTTAAATTGTTCCAATTATTGCTATATAACAGTCACAATTTAGCATCAGTCATTTATTTTAACAGATTTAAATAGATATACAGGATATTAAAGAGATGTTTGTAGGTTATTTCATTTGTATAGGAGTTAAACTAATTTGTTTGCACACTACAATTGCCATTTTTTTCTTCAGCTAAATAGTTTCAATTATCGCTAACAGTAATACTTTTGTAAATAAGAAGGGGGACTTACTGTAGGGTTGCTGATAAACACTCAAGTTCTTTTCCTGCTAATATTACTAAATTATTGACCAGTGTTCAATACTTCAAGCCGTTTGTACATTATTTGGTACGTCATTCCTGACAGTCTTATCTGTGACGATTTAAACTTCTTTTTTATTTCTTCTCTTCTTTTTGCTGATTATGTGGTTGTTGCTGTTGTTCGTTTTTCTTTATTTACAATATCGAATTTCATTATCACATGTCTTTTCTCATTTATTTCTTTGAATTTCTAGTCTTTCTTTCTTTCTTTCTTTCTTTCTTTCTTTCTTTTGTCAGCTTCATGGATTCTTGAAAAAAAAAGAAATTTAAATCGTCACAGATAAGACTGTCAGGAATGACGTACCAAATAATGTACAAACGGCTTGAAGTATTGAACCCTGGTCATTAATTTAGTAATATTAGGAGTGTTTATCAGCAACTCTACAATAAGTCCCCCTTTTTATTTACAAAAGTGGAATCTTTTTGTATTTCTAATTTTTCTTTTCTTTTTTTATTCATTTCTCCCTTTTTTACATATCATCATGATGACATCATCGTCGTTGTCATTATTATTATATCCAAATGCTTTCACCCATCAGTCCGCTGGGGCTGTAGAATACACCGACTGCATCTCAGCAGAAGAGTAAGATCCTCCGCCAACGAATGTCCTAGATATGACATTAAACAATCTGATGGTGAGGCTCCAGCCTTACAGATTTGGGAAATGTGGAATACCCATTCATTGCGATTATTCCTAGGTCCACTCTGACCCGGAGTGATAACCTGATTGAGTCCTATCTATGGGTAAAAAAGAACAAACTGTTATTTTTTCTACATTTTCTTTTTTTAATTAGAGGAGTTTATTGTGAATTGAATTACCACGACCAGAAAATCTGGCGAACACTTACGTACGACATACGGAAACACTGGGCACCTATTTCAAGCTTATTAGGTCTCATCTGCAGAGTATACCGTGATCTCCTCTATTGGAGATCGAACCAGTAGTGGAGATCACGGTATACACTGCTGATGAGACCAAAAAAGGTCGAACCAGGTGTCCAGTGTTTCTGTATGTCGTGCGTAAGCGTTATTTTTTATAAATTGAATTACTGTAACCAGAAAATCCGGCAAGTACAGCGCGCAACATACGGAACCACTGAACAGCTGTCTCGACCTTATTACGTCTTAGTAGTGTATACCGTGATCTTTCCCACTGGAGATCGAGCCAGCAAACACAGAATGCAGAGCCGAAATTCTACCACCGTACTACTGGTCTACATCGCACACATGCGCTGTCAAATTAACTAGTCATTGTAAATGCGCAGTCAACCTGATGTGTCTTGTAATTATGTCCGTACTCTTACAGAGGACCCGGTCACCTCCAAGACTACGTCTTCCAAAGACGATTGGAGTTACGCATCTGCGTAATCATAACATCATGTCAAGGAAACAGACATACATCTTTTTAAATAGAACAAACTGTGTGCAAACAAATGACTGATGTTAAATGGTGACTATTATATAACAATACTTGAAACCGTTTCACTGTGTGCAAAAACGAGCTCAGACTCATTTTAGAATGTTATCGACAAAATGCGGTCCCAAATCATATATATACTTAATATATATTGGAGGTGCCCATGGTGTGATGGTTATCGTCGTAGGAATTGGACACGGCGACACGAGTTCAAATCCTGGACGAGGCTGATTGCAATTCACATAGCACTAATATCCTTGGGAAAGGTATGAATCCAATTATTCTCCTTCCACCTATGGGTAGATAGTAGGATAGGCTGTTTCATTAGCCTTGGTTAGGCAACCAGTCTAGAAGAAGGAAAACTCTGAATTCAAAGCGGTTAAAATCCGCTTAAAAATGACCATGTGTCATATCTTGCCCGAGCGGATGGGTTAGTAAATATATATTACTTAATATATATGTATGAACAATATTGGTAATTGAATAACCTACAATAGTTGATATGCCATAAAACACAACCCAAACCAAATCAAACCACAAGCTATACACTCCTGGATTCTTACCCTAAAGTTCAACAGCTCTTGCTTAGTCATTGCCTCCGGTATTTTTGAGATTTCATGACGAATGAAATCTTCCTCTTCATTAGTCGTCTGCATCCTACGTTTAAAGAATTGAATCTTGAGTCATCCCCAGAGGAAGTAATCGCAAGGTAATAGATTTCATGAGCCAGCCGGTCACAGGATGTTAGTATGTAGAGCCCGGGTAAAATTTATATTACAATTTTTATAGGTGCCCTTGCAACTGAAATGGCATGTCTGTTGCTGCTCAAAGATATATCCACAACTGGGTCACCAATACTCCCGCCTGTGCGACGGCAATTCTAAATCCTGGAGATTATTCCGCTTGATCCTATGTAATAAATAAAAAAATAACTGGCCTTATTTAGCCATTTTTACTTTTTTTTTTTCATTATTTAAAAAGGCAAATGATTTAGAGTGGCTTTTATTAAAGTTTATGATAACTGTTTTTAAAGGACGTTTTATTTATTTTTTATCGTTACGGATTACTGTCTTGTTTATATTTAGTGTACAGAAGGCGGCTTTAGGTTCGTTTAGAGATAACCTCGAAAACACCTAAAAATCTGGTTGGGTGGGGTAGTGCTACCCTAAATTAGTATTTCTAAGACATTTTGAAAAGGCAACCGTTGAGATTAAATAAATTCCTATTTGGCAGCTCGAGCTCTTACAGCGACTGAGATAGTTTAAGGATATACAAGAAGAATAGAGCCAGCTGTCTCAAGTGAAGATTAAGAGAGTGAGTAAGCACTTTGGGACGGACATCTTTTACAGCTGTGGGGGACAGGAAGATATGCAGAGAGAGAGAGAGAGAGAGAGAGAGAGAGAGAGAGAGAGAGAGAGAGAGAGAGAGAGAGAGATCATCTAAAAACTTGAATCTTCTGGTACAGTTTAAAATCTTTCCAGGCATGACTCTAACAAGTCAAGAATATTAGGTTGAAATCCGGTCAAAAATGGTAGAGCCTTGAGTGTACTAACAGACATTTGATTGGTTTGGTTTAGTTTTATGGCATATCAACCATTGTATGCTATTTAATGCGAAATCCAGTTTATATATAAATATTAAATATGATTTATAAACGCATTTTATTTATAAGATTTTAGAATGAGCCTGAGTCCTCAGTTAAAGGGTTTCAAGTATTGCTATTTAGCAGTAATAATTCTATTCAACATTATTTATTCATTTACATTATCACTCCGGGCCAGAGTAGATCTGGGAGCAATGGCAATAAAGAGGTACTCTGCATTCCCCAACGCACCAGCATTACTGGAGCCTCACCATCAGATTGTTTAGTGCCATATCCAGGACGCTCGTTAAGGCTGGACTTACCCCTCTGCAGAGATACAGTCACTGAGATATTTGAGGATTTATAATAAGATTATCATTTTGACGTATGGAGTTGTTGTTTTTTTTACTCTAATGTATGTAAGTATTTATTCAACTCCATCTCTCTGAGCAAGTGCGACAGAAGGCTATTCTTTAAGAGGTGTACATCTGTTTTGAATTCAAATTTTTTTGTTTACTCAATTCGTTTCTTTACCAAAGCTGAAGAACCTAGTCTGCCCTATTCTCTATCAATAGCTGGGGTGGGGTAGAAGATAGGGATTCATACATTTCCCAAGGAGATTAATGCGAACTGAATCATAAACAGCCTCGTCAGGGTTTGAACATGGATCGTCGATTTTATTTTCTTCGCCTATAACCGTTACTCTAAGTGCGTCTAAAGCTATACTTATTCTCTTTTAAACAGTACATTTTCTTAATTTTTTTTTTTTTGTGACGTATTTTGACGTAGTTTTACTCCGGCTGTCAATTTATCTGAGTAAGTAAACAGGGAAAATCAGAAATAAAGTCAAAGTCTTCCATTCGGCTCGAACTCATTTTTTTTTTATCGAATAGAATATTGGGAGAGGTCAACCTGCTCGTATTGACGGTGTCGGGTTAAGTAGATATATTTATTATGTCAAATTATCATTTGATTTGCTTTGGTTTGATTTCTTTGTTTAATGACATATTAACCTTCGTGGGTTATTTAATATCAAAACCATCTTTGTACAGTTGTGGTGCTTTTTAACCAATAGGTGAAGTGGGCATAAATAGGTTCTTACCTTTCTCGAGAGAATTAGTCCGTGAGTGAAATTAATATTGCGACTGGAGATCGAACTCACTTAGTATGATGTCAGAGTTCAGCACGTTAGCTACTACGCCACGGAGAATTGCCTACCAAAAAAAAGTATTTTGTCAAATTATTCGTTGTAGCTTTAGCGAGTAAATCATCGAGGTACCGTCTTTCATCTTTCATGGATTGATTATTTGGTAATGTTCATCACCGTTCCAAGAATGTATGACACAAACCCTAACCCTCAATTTTATAGGGGAGGACAATTGGTTCGAATTCTTAGTTTACTTTCTTCTAGACTGGTTGCCTTACTGAGGCTAGAGAGCTCAGTCTGCCCAACTTTTAAAACAAAATCTATACCTAGAGAAGAAATATGATATTTGATTCATGACTTTCCCACGGGCAATAGTACGAAGTGAAATGCAAACAGCCGCGTTCAGGATTAGAATTCTGGTCGCTGGATTCATCTCCTACGACAATAATCGTTAAGCTAATCCCGCCTCCTTATTACATTTTCAGTGCAACTGGATTCTTCAAAAACACATTAAGTTTTGACTTTAGAGTTTGTTTCTCTTCTTCTATGGTTGCAGGGAGCCCAGTCTGCCCAATTGTTTTACCCATATTGATGGGTTCATGCTTTTTAAAGAGCATTTAAGAGAACAGAAAAAGAAAGTCTAGTGCAGACTGGTTTTTAAGGGCATATTTTATAACTAGAGGTCAAGGAATTGCGTTCATTAAACATTTATATTTACACTTTTTATGTAGTTTTTTAAAGAGTTTTTCGTCTGCAGTTATATATCAAGTATTCTTGTATGGTTTCAAGTAGTCCTATCTAATACAAATAATTATATGGATTCTATTGAATAATTATCATTAGTTTGCACAGTTATACGGTTTCAAGTAATTAATGATAATCTTTACTAAGCAATTATAGATTCTAGTAATTATTATCAATACAAATAATTTAGTCACATGGAGTCAAGTATTCATATCTAGTACAAATATTTGTATACAGGTATATGGTTTCAAGTAGTCCTATCTAATACAAATAATCATATAATTTATATAATTATAAATTAAATTATATAATTATATAATTTAATAATTGTCATTAGTTTGCACACAGTTATATGGTTTCAAGTAATTAATGATAATCTTTACAGATTCTAGTAATTATCATCACTACAAATGATTTAGTTACATGGAGTCAAGTATTCTTATCGAGTACAAATAATTTCTAAAAAGATTTACTCGACACAAAGATGGAACCTTTACATGTTCTACTATTACGGGTCTGAGTGGACCTGGGACTATGACATTGAGAAACGGGTGCTCCATACTCCACAGCTCTCTCGAACAGGGGCCTCATCTCCATATATAGTTTAGTGTCATACCCAAGACATCCTTTTTGTGGGAGCAGTCAACGTAATCTGAGCCCTTCTGACACGGTCCTAACTTCATTTTGGATCTAAGCTTAGTTCCTCACCGAATTGATTTTCATTGACAATGAATCTTACGTCACATAAATCTTTCTCTCTCTCTCTCTCTATATATATATATATATATATATATATATATGCGATCATATTTTGCGAGCATGGTGGCATCTAGAGATAGAATTTGAGACCCACGTCATGTAGATAGTGTTAAATCAGTTTTACAGAACCCCAAATACCATTTCATGTCCTGTTGAATGATAGGCCTTATCTTGGGCCAAAATCTGCCAGTCAATCCTGCCACTTTAGGGATCTTGATTTCTTTCTTCATCACCCCAACGTTCCGTTTCTATCAACCCATCATCTTTCCGACCCCCAAGCTCGCACCGACCTCCCATTAAATTATAATTTTATCCCACAGCTAAGTATCGACAACATTTATTTCATTCGAGGGTAGTTTTGAAACCAGAGGGTAGGAGAGAGATGTCGTACCAGAAAGAACAACGGCAATTTCCCTTCACTTTAAATTATGAATATCAGAAAAGGCATGAATCCACTTCTCCCAGTAGTTTTATAGTCACTGACGCTTTCTACGATAACTGACTAGATTGGATGGATAAATATTTAGTCAGAATAACTCTATTAAAAATACCTTACCTGCAGAGGTAATGGCCTCAAAATGCTTATTGATTGATTGATTGATTGGTTTTAGCGGTATGTCAACCCGTGCAGGGTTATTTTATGTCTACAAGTTAGCAAAGAACGTTCATTGTACATTCATATTTATATTTTTGTGTAGTTGTTTCTTAAGTTTTATGTTTAAACACGGTCATATCAAACACGAATAATTTTTAAACAGATCGATTTGACTCACAAATGGGACCCTAAAAGGTACTATCACAAACTGTTAAAGTGAACCTGGGAGTAATGGCAATGAAGGGGGACTCTCCATTGGCCAAATCTCTATGCTGACCCCACCCAAACGCGCGGCGCATCTTGTGATGTTTAAGATCTCAATTCATTTCTGCCGGTCGAGATCCGAAAAACTCAACCGCAACCTCAACGGTAGAAAACTCATCTTTCGCCTCAACGGCAGAAGACCCAACTCTATCTTTCAACGGTCAAAATCCAACTGATGTTTTTTCAGAATCCTCAAATTCTCAGGACCATCTCTTCCGGGCATGACGTCATCCACACTGTTGTGGGAGCCTTACCCATCTTACCATAATGGACTCTTCTCACTGTTATTAGTAAGAAAAGATTTCGCTGCCAGGGGCAGATCAATATCGGTGTTATCCGAACAGTCCGAGACTTCTTACTTTTTCTATGTAACTCTATCTTTCTTGTGTAATATAATCTGTTATCTAATATCCGTGTTTGTGTTTTCATTAGTGACCCTTTCCGAGGCCACAACACACACTCCAGCCCCATTTCCTGTCAGGGGGTCTATTATGACAAATGAATGTCATATCCTTTGCGCACGAGCGTAAAACTGCACGAAATGACTCAAAGCCTTACCAAACTGAATGAGAAAATATAATTAACGAAAAATGGTTAATATAAAAAATCATTCCTTAATTATATAACATTTATTTATATCTATATCTATATTTATATCTATATCTATATTTATATCTATGATATAGAAAAATAAGCAATACTAAGTAAATAACTACTTATATATATATATATATATATATATAACCCCCTGAAAAACATATGGACTCCCAATATTTTTTTCGTTGTTTTTAAAATATGAACAATAAACTAAGCACAAATCTTCTACAAAACATAATTTATTTAATAACCAAACTTTCTAGCTTCATGAAACCCTAAATTAATTAGTATAATATATTCCCTACCTTTTTTTGAAATGATATTAATTCAAATAAATGATTAAAATTGTTATTGTCATAATTCTGTGCTAATTTTATTTTTCATGGGTTTCAAGTAATGGAAGAAACGTTTTCAACGTGTGAGGAGTTCATCTATTTTGTTTTTTTTATCTCTGATGATATATTCGAGGTGTATACGATGAGTTTCCAGACTTTTTTTCGTATGGGCACTTTTATTGATAGTACACGCATGAAACTCTAGTTCCCTTCTAAGTAATCTTCTCCAGCTGTAATGCACTTGTTGTACCGTTCCAACAACTTCTGGAAGGCCCCATGGAAGTCCTCTTGTATGAACGTGCCAATGTCCTTCGTCACAGCCTCTTTCATCTCCTCAATTGTCTCATAACGACAGCCTCTAAGCTTAGGGAATAACCAAAAGACACCGGGAGCAAGGTCTGGACTATAGGGAGGCTGAGGAACTGCCTTGATGCTCATCTTGGTCAAATAGACTGTGATATGGATGGAGTTGTTGACTGATGTATTGTCCTGCTGGAAATGCCACTGACCCGATTTGAAGAGTGCTGGCCTCTTCCAACGGAATCTCTCCCGGATCTCCCTTAAAACCTCAACATAGTAACCCTAACCCTAACTCTTTGGCCTCTCAACTCTGGTGTATTGACTTCCTTACTCCTCCCACACCTCTCATCATCCCTCACAGACTCTCTGCCTTCCTTAAATCTTTTGTGCCACTCAAAAACTGATGCTCGATTCATGCAAGATGCTCCAAAAGCAGTCTGAAGTATTCCATACGTTTCTGTGGCATTTTTTCCAAGTTTAAAACAAAATTTTATTGCATATCGTTCTGCATCTGATTGTGAGACTAAAGTTTTGGAGTTTGGGGAATATGGAGTACCTCTTCATTACTATTACTCCCAGGTCCACTCTGACTCGGTGTTGTAGTACCTATTATGGTCTCTTCTATGACTCAAGTAGTACTGGTCAATAATTTGATAAGAATTAGTTATTTGAAACCATACAGCAGCGTACGAATTGTTCGTATTACATTTGAATTCTTGGTAAATATAATTACTAATATTAAAAAGACATACTTGAAACCATTTAATCTTATAATCAGTTTTAGATAGCGATACTGTGTGTAAACAAATAATTGATATGAAATAGAATTGTAATTGTTAAACAGCAGAACGTGAAACCCCAGCTTAGTCGACTTGGGCTGTAGAATATCACACTAAACCATAAGATGGTGAGGCTCCAGTCCAGGAGTTCTGGGGAATGTGAAGTACCTCTTCATTGCCATTACTCCCAGGTCTACTCTGACCCGGAGTGGTAGTACCTATTTGGTCCTGTTGATGAGTCAAATAGCACTATTAAATCATTTGCCATACTTGAAATCATTCAAGTGTACTAACAGAACTATTAGTTTAGCGAGCCATACTTGAGTTGGTTAGTTGGTTGTTTGGGTTTTAATGCGTATCAACCTTTGTAGGTTATTTAATGCCAAATCAATTTTTATACGAATAATCAGTTCTATTTCAAACATTTCAGTTTAGCATAAGTACACAGTTTGTCAAAAACACTTCTATTTCAAACCGTTCAGCTTGGTCAAACGATTCAGTTTAGCATAAGTACAGTTTTAACGTCAAAAACAGTTCAATATCAAACAATTCAGTTTAGCATTAGTACGCAGTTTAAATATCAAAACAGTTCTATTTTAAGTAATTTAGTTTAGCATAAGTACGCAGATTAGTTCTATTTAACCCATAGATAGGACCCTATCAGGTGCTACCACTCCGGGCCACAGTGGACCTTGGAGCGATGGCAATGAAGCGGTACTCCACATTACTCAAAGCTCTGGCATCACTGTTTAGTGTCATAAACATGAATCTGATGGCTGAACAGTCTGTGACTCGGCAACCAAAGAGGTAACAAGACTGGACACTCGTTAGGGGTGGGGTCTTACCCCTCTGCAGAGGTGTGGCCGGTGTATTCTACACCCCAACTGACTAGGCAACTATACTTGAGAGCATTGTGTAAGCATATGAACTCTGGTACATTTTAAAACATTATCTACAAATTATATAGATATATATATACGGATGTGAATAATGGAAAAGAATCCAACAATATGGAGAAAAATTGAAAAATAAAGTAATCCAAAGTGAAAAACTAATATGGAAGAAAGTCGACGCTATAACGTTTCGGTTTTAATAAACCATCATCAGAATTTAGAAAAGATGATATCGAGTGTCGTTAGATCAACGATGGATGTTGAATGAAATACAAAACAAAGAAGGAATTCTTTTATTCTGAGAAAAAAAGAACATACCGTTTAATCAAAAAAAAATTGTTAAACGGTACGTTCCCATTTCTTTGTATGATGTCAAACAGTTCTTTTTGACCCATCAGTAGGAGCCTATCAGATGTTGCCCCTCCGGGTCAGAGTGGACCAGGGAGCAATAGCAATGAAGGGGTACTCTATATTTCTCAAAGCTCCGAGGCTGGAGCCTCACAATCAGATATAGTATAATGTCAAATTCAGGACACTCGTTGAGGAAGGGGACTTATCCCTTCCGAGATACAGACGGTGTATTCTACAGTCTCTGCTGACTGAACTTCTGTGAGTTAATTGCAAAGTTGTTTATCATCATAATTATGGTATTTTTAAGGGCAAATCAAATGGTAAATAATATAATATTATTGTGTTCGTTATTCCTTAATTTCTTTTTTCACAAAAATGAGTACCGGTCCATTGGCCTAATGAGTAGAGTTTTCACCAATGGTCCGGAAAACCAGGGTACAATCCCAGTTCGAGTCATACCAAAGACTCAAAAAATGGTACTTGATGCAACCTTGCTTGAGACTCAGCATTATAACGTACTTATCAAGGGTAAAGTGGAGCAATCCAGGGAAATGAATAGCGCCCTTCACTACACCTTGGTGTAAAAGCTATTGAAAAGGAAGCCTTTGGGTCACCCTCGACTACGGTCGCCAACTTTACTTAAAGTTTATTCATAGATCTCTTTGCGAGTCACATTAAATTTATTGTATTTTTACTCGTTTTAAGGCATTTTAAGACATTAGGTCTTGTTTACATCAAATATTCTTAAATCAGTACTTTCTTAATAAATGACAGAGATAAAAATATGTATACATACAAACATATCTATATCATCATCATCATCATCATCATCATCATCACGTCGTGCTGGTAGCACGGATATCCCTGACCCTCTCTCGCCACTTTTCCCTATCGTTCATCGCCTCCGGCAGGTCTTCTGGACAACATCCCGTATCCTCACATAGTTGCTGAATGTATGTTCGTGCTGGCCGTCCTGCTTTTGCCCGGCCATGTGTGGGGGTCCACAAGAGTACATCACTTATGAGTTCGTCCCTGCTTCTCCAGCAGTGTCCTGCATGTCTGGTTCTTCTAACTTGAATAGTTTTCGTGATAGGGGGCAGGTGGCCGTACAGTTGGTGTCTTGTGGGGTGTTGCCGCCAGGACTTGTTCAAGATTGCTCGCAGCATTCTTGTGTAATTGCCGTCTAGCTTCTTCTCCAGCCGTTTTGTTAGAGTCCATGTAGTGCATCCATATAGCAGTATCGATACGACCGCTGCCTGGAAGAAACTGCGTTTCATTTTATCGGTTAGGTCTGACTTCCGTGGGTGGGGGGGATGAGTGTTTGTGCGTGTATGTGCGCATGTGTGTGAATTGCCCTTTGTAAAATTATAAACCCACTTTTTAATACATTCCGTATCAATGTTAGATTTTTTGACAGTTCATCTTCACTCTAAAATCAGAAAATATGCAATTTAACGCTATCACAAATTGCTCTTTCATAACTATGGAACCTCCAAACCACTCGTAAGATAAAAAAAACACATTTCTGATGCCAACAGGCAAACATGACACACATCAATAAAAGATATGTCATATGTTGTTTTTCATATTGCTTAGCTGCTACTGATTGCTACTTTATATATGGAATAATAAACCTTAAAGTCAATATATATATATATATATATATATATATATATATATATATATATATATATATACTTCCCAAAAGAGGCAGGGTGCGGCTTTCGTTACCACTCACGGGACATTGCCAATCATTTTCCCAACTGAACATCTGACTCATTACTAACTTGCTGGGAATGCTTGCGCATATGTTTTTTGAGTCCTCCGAGCGACAGGCATATCTTTTGGCAAAAAAATACAAACAGGTTGCTGATAATTACATAGGGCTGGAACATACTGCCCTTTGCAAATGGAATGTTTGACGATCGCATACTGAACACGTTTAAGTATATGAAGTGTGTTAAAACAGTAGTAAGACTAAAGCTTGAGACAGAACAGAAATGAATGAAATGTTTATTTTCTTCAAAATAGGCCCCTTGAAGGTCGTTCAGTACACTTATACAAGGAGCTTTTTTATTGGTCACCGTGTCAGAGGTGAGTCGACTAATGGAAATTGTTTTGGTGATATTGAAGTAATTTTTCAGGCTGATAATTCATCTTGTCACGGAGCAAAAGGAATTAAAGCTTTTCTTTAAAATACAGCACATAAAATGAATGATATGGCGAATGCACGTGAAAATTTATGATGGAATTTAAAAAAAAATGGTTCTTGCTGATCCACTAGAAAAAATCTATAAACGGCCATTCGAGAAAGTTGGAACCAATGTGATAAAGAAAATTGCTTTGAATTGATTATTATTTAGATTTTTAAACATTAAGTAAACTTTAAACTCCTGAATAGAACATGGTGGTGGTGGTGGTGGTGGGGATTTGTAAGCCAATCGCAATCGACTGAGATATCACAAAGGTTGTGCGGGTAGATCATATGTCATTAAAAGAGAAACTAACTTCTATTTAGATGTCAGCCAATTATCTCTCCGCTCTTTGACAGTTGTCAGTTGATTTATACGAGTCAGCCTTTTACCATAGAATTATTAAGTCCAAGTACTGTTCCACAATGACTGAGGATCATTTAAAAGACTCTATGAAGATGGCTACTAGGCAGTTACTCACCGAATAATGCAATCCTGGATGACTCACTTGAATTCAAGTCATCAGAGTAGAGGTAGAGACCGTAAATGTATTCACTTGTACTGTGTCGTAAAAGTTCATGTAGTGATACAAGATATGTGAATATATGTTTTTTCTATTTACCCAACCCCTCCGCACTAGCAGGATGCAACACAATACCAAGTTTTGGCGTAGTTTAACCGTTTTGAATTCAGAGTTTTCCTTCTTCTAGAGTTGCTTTGAATTAATTATTATTTTGATATTTGTCAAAGAATTTAATAATTCTTCCTTGAAATTGGGTTATTCCATAATATTGGAAAATAATTATAACATTAATTTAAATTAGATTATTTGGTTCGATGACATATCAACCTTTATGGGTAATTCAATGACAAATCCTCTTTATATATATAAAGTCATCCACAGACAAATCTATTTTTTTCTATCAGAACTCATCAGTGTGGCTAGACATACTAGCTTCCCGTAGCTGAGATCGAAACCCGGTTGACTCAAAACGCCACTCCAAGCTTCTACCCCTCAACCACGAGGAAACAGTAGCAACGAAGTAAATTTTAAACGGTTATGAATCACAATTACTATTGTTTACATATATCCGCTTAACGGCTACCGAGAGCTCAATTCATATTTGAAGAGCCTTGCAACAAACGCTAATGGCAACGCAATTACTTCATTCGCTTAGAGAACGCATTGTTTGTCGGTATTATCTTTAAACGAGCCAGAGCTCATTTGTTTGCACATAGTTAGTGGTTTTAAGTATTGCTGTTTAACATTAATAATTCTATTCAATGTTAACCATCTGCTTAAACATAGTTAAATGGTTTTAAAGATTTTCAACACAAATAATTATATTTAGTATTAATCATTTGTATACACATAGTTAAATGTTTCAAGTACTGCTATCTTATTCACGTAATTCTATTTATTATCAATCATTTATTTGCTCACAGTTAAATGGTTTTTAACTTTTGTAATTTAACACTAGTTATTCTGTTTACAAAGTATTCCAATCTAGTTGTCTACATTTCTAGGACGAATCTTGATGATTTTTATCATTAAGGGTTTTCGGACTATTGTCTTTATCTTTATTGTTATTTCTACAACGTTTCGGCCGATATGTCCTCTGGCCTTCTTCGGGTGTTTGTCGAAATCGGGAACCTTCACGGAACTTCGAACTATTTCCTTTATTGAATCCACAGGGGTCGCCTGTTCTAATTCCGTTCGCCATAACCGGGTACAAGTGTTAATTATTCCTATATTGTTACTCGCCCATAGTCTGGATTGAACCTGCAACCTCCAGATGATTGTCTCCTTGGAAGCTTAGGGAACCAACGCCAATAACCGTTACGCTATGTGTCCTGCTGGATATTCCTATCTAATACAAACAATTTGTACATAGTTGTATGATTTCAAATAACTAATAATTATAATAATCGTTGGTAAATGATTGAACAGTTCTATTTTACTCATTGTTAGGACACTAACAGGTACGACGACTCCGGGTCAGAGTGTACCTTGGAATAATGTCAATGAAAGGGTACTTCACCTTCCTCAAAGCTCCAGGTTTGGGGCGTCACAATCAAATACATTTCAGTGATATCCATAATACACTATTAGTTTAAATATGTTAATCTAGTTTGTTTAATTTTAGGAAGACAGAATATTTAGCAATTAACGATAAAATATTTTTGTCTCATCTGTTATTAGTTTATTTACTGCTACATAAAAAAATCCAAGAGGACATCCTGTAAGTGGGCTACTTCCATAATTTTGGCCACGAGTTGTAGATATATAGCCAGGGGTGGAGCTGAGTGTAGAATTACTCAACAGCTTTTCAAGCTTTTTGCTTTGGTGACACACGTTTTGACACACGTTTTATCACTGTTTGTCTTTTAAAGCTGAATATAAAAATTTATATAAAGAATGGTTTATATAAAGTTACCCTCATGAAGGAAGAACCCTTACGTTAGCCAATATACAGAGGCAGGTTGCTATAAATAACTGAGAAGCAGTCTTAAAAACAAAAGCCTACAGATGAATACCAGCGGGTTTGACGTAACGGCTTTGCGTAATACACACGCGCGCGTGCACACACAAACACAAACTGATAAATAAACAAAAAAGACGAACAATTTTCTAAAAAAAGAAAAGAAAGAAATATCTTAAACAGACTGGAAGCGAAATAATTCAGAAGTTAACAATATAAACAGCATATGGGAAATACAGACTTTACTTAAGATAGAGGAAAAAGATTTGGAGAGACTAATTTTTCTTCAGAAATTAATAACAGAAGAAAAAGATACAAGTAGTCAGGTAAAATTTAAACTCCTGAATAGAACATGGTGCGGGTGTTGGTGGGGATTTGTACGCCAATCGCAATCGACTGAGATATCACAAAGGTTGTGCGGGTAGATCATATGCCATTAAAAAAGAAACAAACTTTTATTTAGATGTCAGCCAATCATCTCTTCGCTCTTTGACGGTTTGACAATTAAATGATCAAACAGTTCTATTTCAAGCAATTTAGCATAAGTCATTTGTTTGCACTCATTTTAAATGTCAAAGTACACAATTTAAATGTCAAAAGCTTCTATTTGACCCACTGATAGGACCCCATTAAGTGTTGCCACTTCGGGTCAAAGTTGGACATGGGAGGGATGGCAATGAAAGGGTACTCTGCAGGATACTCGTTGGGGGAATCTTTTCCTTTTTGCTGAGAGTTGCAACCCCTGCTGTTTCGTGAACATTGTCTAAATGTGCTTATTCCATCATTTTTACCTGGGGTACTACCAATATCTGAGACACTGAAAATCCCACTTGTTAAGATATTAATGAAATGTACAATTTTGGTTTAATTTAGTTTAGTTTAGTTTCATATTAACCACTGTAGGTTATTTAATATAAAATCCTCTATATACATACATCTTAAATATATATGATTTGGTTTGGTTGGGTTTAATATCATATCAACCATTGTAGGGTATTTAATGCCAGATTTTCTTTATACATATACATTAAGTATATATAATTTGGTTTTGTTTTGTTTTGTTTGATGGCATATCAGCCATTGTCGGTTATTTAATGCCAAATCCACTAAATACATATATAGTAGATATATATAATTAGTAAACGCATTTTATTGATTACGTTTTGTTGATAGCCTTTGCTCATTCTTTTACATACAGTCAAATGGTCCCAAGTATTGCTATGTATCTAAGAATTCGATTAAACATCAGTCATTTGTTTACACACAGCTAAATGACTTCTGTTATATATTGACACTCGACCGATCCGTCAATGAAGAGATGCACCTGTGTAAATAAGCGGAAGAATAGCTGAAGCAGGTGGGTGTTAGAAAATGATATAACCAGGTGCCCGGGCGGTTCGAGTCAGTTGGAGACAGGATGTCGAAGTGAGAACCAGACCCAGACAGAGGGCTTTGGGCTCTTAATGACCCCCAGTTGAGCAACCTAAGCAAAGATGCGAAAGAAGCGCTGCTATGGGTGAGGAAGAACTTGGGTCAATATAGCAGTTCGTCCTTGTCTCCACTCATTTCTCGCATCACCTTTTTCGAAAATAAATCGTGAGAGATTTATTTAAAGAAGTGTATTCGTTCATTATTGAAGTCGTCATTATCAGTTGATTATGTTCCCGTGTATATTTGTATACGCGTAGTATACTATACAACACTTCTATTTTTAACAATTCAATTTAACATAATTCATTTGTTTGGACACAGTTTAAATGCCAGAGAGTTCTATTTGACCAATAAATAGGACCCTGGGACAATGGTAATGAAGGGGTACTCCACATTCCCCAAAGCTTCATAGCAGGAACTTCACTAACAGATTGCCCAGTCAGCTGGGGCTGTAGAATACAAGACCCCCCTATTGAGTGTCCTGGATATGACACTAAACAATCTGATGGTGAGGTTCCAGCAATACAGGAGCTTTGGGGAATGCGGAGTACCCCTTCATTGCCATTGCTCCCAGGTCCACTCTGGCCCGGAGTGGTAGCACCTGATAGGGCCCTATCTATGGGTTAAATAGAACTAACAGCATCCTCATGCTAAAATGAATTGAGTAAACTGAATAGCTTAAAATAGAAACGTTTTTGACAATTAAACCGTACTTACACTTAAACTTCGTGCTTATGCTTAACTGAATTATTTCAAATAGAACTGTTTTTCGACATTAAAACTGTATTTACACTTAACTGAATTATTACATATAACTGCTTGAATGGTTTGAAATGGAAATGTTTTTGACAATTAAACTGTGTACTTATGCTAAACTGAACTATTTTCAATAGAACAGATTATTTACATAAAATGGATTTGGCGTTAAATAACCTACAAAGGTTGATATGCCATGAAACCAACAAACCAAACCAAACCAAACCTTCACGAACAGACTATTTAGTGTCATAAAGAGGACATTCGTTGGTGAGGGAGGGTCTTACCCCTCTGCAGAGATGCAGTCTGGATATTCTACGACCACACCCGACTGGGGTTTTGGGTTTTGTGATCGAATCCTATATAGCCCTTTCAGATTAATTTCTTCGTCTTTTTTTTTCACATTTTGACTATATGCCCTCAGGCTTTCTTCATGTGCTTGCTGTTATCTGGAATTTCTTCAGATTTTGTTCTGGGAGTGCATGTACATGTTTCTTTTCATAAAAGTCACGCATGATTCTTGAGTCTATTAAATCTGGAGACAATTCTGATTTCTGTTTTTCTGTGCATTCTTGAGAGAAAATCCTTACTTTGGCGCAGAACTCGTGACCTCTTCAATTTGATACTCGCTGCCATCTCTGGGGTCATAATTATGGAAACCTAAGTTCATTGCTTGTTCTTTCCTTATTAGTGATTTCGACGATCTGTTAATATCTATTACCGATCTGCTAATTGAGTTCATGTCAAACTTATGCGAGATAGTTACAACTGTTTCTTCTCAGGATATCTCTTTAGAAAAGTTCGAAATAACTTTCTTCCAGTTTCTTTACTTTATTTTCTAAGCGCATCTTAGTCGAGCACAGGGTCATACTAGTATTTACATAACCCCAGCATGCGACCAAAGATCAATTATTGGGGGGGGGAAGCTAGTTTGATATCTGAATTTCACTTCTCATAGACCGGTTGCCATAACAAGGCTTAGGAGCCCAGACTGCCCAACTATTGCATGTATTTACCTAAACCCTTCGACATGCGCTGGATGTAACACAAGGTCAGTTTTTTGGCGGGGTGAAGCTGGTATGAATTAAGATTTTTTCTTTTTCTTGACCGGTTAACAAGACAAAAGGACCCAATCTGCCTCAATATTTACTCATATCTAGGAGAAGGGTTTGAACTCAGCTCGTCAATTCCATTTTCTATAGTAATAACCGTTACGCTACACGCGTCGCTGTACTAGTACACCACCTCGTAGAAATAATGAAACACGCTTATCAGTTACCGTTCTACGCAAGGTAGATATTTCCACAGATGAGTCAAGACTGAGAAAAGACTAGGCTAGAAAGGCACTAACTAAAAATAGCTTACAACATAAACCTTTTTAATAATCCCTTTTCAAAAGGTGACCTGGCTAGTATAAAAGGGAATTTTAGCAAAGACTGAACTAGTCTTCTTGACGTCGTGGGGTCCTTCTTAATCACCGTTGCGGAATCACTTATAAAGCCTTCTTTTCGTTTTTGTTCAATCCTCCACTCCACCTTTTCCTTAAAAAGCTCTTTTTCTGTAAAAGATTTTTCTTTCCTTTGACGTTATGCACATCCTAGATTCTTTGTCTTTTCTTTTCTTGCACACTCATATTGGGCTGAATTCTAATTATAATAAGAAAAAGTGTTAATCATGAAAATTTATAATTTTTCAAGTTTTTTTAAAAAATTGGACTTATCAGACTAACAATCGTTTTAAAAATTATTCCATATATTGCTTTCGCACCCTCTGTGTGTGTATATGTCTGTGTGTGTGTGTGAACACTACACAGGGCGAAACGCCATAATAGATACATAATCATGACAGCAAAGTTGTTTTCACGTCTTTTTAATCTTTCAAATTTTTTTCATAAGTTTAAGAAACCGTGAAAAAAAATTAGCTGCGCCATGTTCCACCATTTTGAAATTCATACAAAGGAACAACTGACGGGAAACAGACTTCACCAAAGAGAATAAATTTTCTTGTATTTTCGGACATCGTGTAAAAGAAAAGACACGTAGCCACAGCCGCGTCACACTGGATGAAAAGAGAAACCGAAAACAGTAATAATAAAAAAAAATTATATAGCGCCAGAGTTATGGGAAAACAAGAAATGATGAAATGAAACAAAAGTATCAGTACATTAAAAAATAATGAAAAATTAATCTACTCTGAATTGGGCTCACTGAAGAGAAAAATATTATGCTGAATATATATATATATATATATCTTCTTGGGTTGGGTACAAACCAACTCCAAGCGTATCTCTGAAGGGTGCACTTGCTCTCCATGTACAAGGCTTGTCTTCTCGTACTCCAGCAACAAAAAGAAAGGGAAAATCTAGAGGTCCATCCTCTTTTATTAGGGTTGGCAGAACTCTCACCCCCACCCCATTTTATCCTTGTGTAGGTGACATCTTCCGGCTAGTTCCTGCTATCACTTAGATTATCGATAAAGTCAGGTGACCTTGGCAAATCCTGGTTAACTGCTACTTTTAGCCCGAAGTACAAGATTAAGCATATCTTTTAAAACATACCCTGCCGGACGAGGTGTTGAACTTTGTCAATTCGCTTATCTTTCGACAGGAGATTTTTTTAATAACTCATCTATTTTCACCTCTGTACTATTGACACTCAGTGTTACACAATTGGACAATGATAATGGCTTGATTTTTTTACTGTTAGTAGTTTAGTTCGATATTTACTCGATTATTGATGAAAACGCGAACAATCGCTTGCAAGATAAGTCCGCAGAATATCGCTAAACAACACTTGCCAATATACCAGACCGTGTCAAAATTCTTTTTCATATTTCAAGCTGTTTCATATTTCAACTATTTCAGCGTATGTTTTCATGGCTGAGATTATAGAGGTGTCGATTGATGGTGCTTTGAGAAAGCCCAAGATCTGACGACAATGTACAAGTGCTTGTGCTTGTCTCTTGTCCAAACATTTCAAGCAAAGACCTCACCTTTTACATCAGAAGGTCTCTCTAACCTTTGTTTGTCTTCGAGGCTGGTGTCACCTTTCTTTAAACATCTGAAAGAGTTTGATGCCAAATGTTCGTTGACCGTTTCTGGGCATTCAACGTCGTTAATTTGTTTGCTCGTTGCCCTTGCACGGTCCTGCAATTTGTTCACCGTTCATTATCAAAGCTGTAAAATAAAGAATAAATCTTTATGTGTTATGATATTCTATTGGCAGGTTAACGACGGATCAGTCTGTTTGAACAGTAGAATACGCTGACAGCATCTCTGCAGTAGAGTAAGCCTCTCCCTCCGAAGCTAGGGTCCTCTATATAACATTAAACTGCATCTGATGGTGAAGCTTCAGTCCTGGATCTTTGGAGAAAAAGGTAGTACCGGTTAGGATCCCATTTATATGACAGATAGAACTCTTTAAGTATTTAACTATGTGCAAACAAATGACTGATGTTAAATTGAATTGTTAGAGTTAGATAGCAATACTTGAAACAATTTAACAGTGTGCAAGCAAATGAGCTCCGTCTTGTTTAAAATGTAACCAACAAAGTATTTGTTTATAAATCATATATACATATATATATATTCAGGGGAAGGAGTAGCGTCTTCTCCTACACCTCCCATGTAGTTGCTATTGAAAGGGGATCCTTTGGGACACCCTCGACTATGGTCGCCAAGAACCAGACATGCCGGACACTGATGGAGAAGCAAGGACGAACTCATCAGTGATGTACTCCTATGGACCCCCGCATATGGCCAAGCAAAAGCAGGACGACCAGCTCGAACATACATACAGCAGCTATGTGAGGATACGGGATGTAGCCCTGAAGACCTGCCAGAAGCGATGAATGATTGGGAGAAGTGGCGAGAGAGGGTCAGGGATATCCGTGCTGGCGGCACGACATGATGATGATGATGTATATATATAAGAACAGGATTTAGCATTAAATAGCTTACAAGGGTTGATATGCCATAAAACCCAACCAACCAGCAAATAGGTTAATGACATTATATAAGTCTGATATGATAAAACAGGAATTCTTCCAAGCTGTAGCCGTGTCAGTTCTATTGTATGGTTGCATCACTTGAACTTTAAGGAAACCCCCTGAGAAAAGGTTAGATGAGAACAGCACAAATGCGGTGTACTGCTTTAAACAAATCCTGAAACAGTTGTACAGCCACTTACCTTCCATCTCATAACTCATCCGAGTAAGATAAACAAGACATGCTGGCCACTACTCGGGAAGAAAGGACGAGCTCATAAGTGACGTTCTCCAGTGGACTCCTAAGCATAGACTCACCAGTGTTGGCCGATCAGCAAAAATTTATATTTATCAGCTCTTTGCAGACACTGGATGCCGTCTAGAGAACATAATCCGCGTAGTCAGTACGTCTTGAGGATGTAGATGAAGAGAAAGATAGTGATGACATATATAGATATACATATATATTTGAAGACAGCAGAAAAAGATAATCCAAATCGGTGAATTTATTCTGAATTAAAGTCGACGTTGAACGTTTCGGTTTCATTAACTATCATTAGGACTTGGATATCAGAATAGTTCACATAGGAATGGATGCTTGCTGAGATATTAGAAGGAAATGAAAATTATACAACGAAAAGATACAAATGTGCACATAACGTGTCTGGCACATGGAAATATATTTGAAAATGTTGGATTTCCCAAAGAAACGAGACAAAACCTACCGTTTATTAAGAAATACGCAAAGACAAGTTCTTAACACTTTTGAATTATGAACGCTATGTACACGTTTGTGTCTTTTCGTTGTATCATTTTCATTAGCTCCTATTTGGATTATCTTTTTCTGCTATCTTCATACTGTCGGATTTTGATCCATATTTACTTTCACACACACACACACATATATATATGAATTTTATACCACATTACCAATCCCAGAAAACCTCCCCAACACACACACACACACACACACACACACACACACACACACACACACACACACACACACACACGTACGTGCACTAACAATGACCCAAAGAAGACTACTAATAAACTCTATTGCCTATCAAGTATACGCACACACACCCACACACACAAACACACACACACTTACACTCAGAGAAGAAAGTAAAAGGCAGTTAAAATTTAAAACTCAACATTAAACAGTACTAAACTCTATACATACAGAGAAACACACACACACACACACACACACACACACACACACACTAACCCAAAGTCAAACGGCCAATAAACTTTATGGCATATCAAATATTAAAGACTAGTTAAGAGAAAAGGAGTACACCAACAAGAACACACAGAACATATTCTTGGAATAGGAAAAAGAAAAAGAGACAACCAACATCGACAGAAAATCTATCTCAGAGATGAAAAAGAACCAGTAACCTAATTAAATCAACCATCACTATATAAACCAAAAATGATACCGCAAAAATCATTAAAGACTCTCTGAAGAGAGCAAGAAGCTAGAAACATATGTAAGAGCAAAATAAATAGATTTAAAAAATAAATATCTTGATGGACCTATTCATTTTAAAATGTTTACTTTTTTCTCTCTTTGGACCAACAAAAAAATAAAAATTATATATATATATATATATATATAAAGAATTAAAATTTTATGTTCTTCAAAAAGAAAATTTCCCGAATGGCCAACATGGATCTGAGTTTTGGGTTTTTGGAATAGGAAACAGTACTCACATGAATTTAAAAATGGGGAGAGGGATATGATACCCCATGAATATTCTTTTGGGCCCTAATATCATTCACAGTGACCTGTCGACCGGTCATCCAAACATACCATGTGTGAATTTTCCCAACATTTCCATACCGATAAGAATGTGACACAAACTAATTTTCAAAATGAAGTACAGCAGGTTTGAATTCCAAGTCTTCCTTCTCCGAAAGACATTGCCTTACCAAGGCTAGAAAAGCCCAGTTTGCCTATTTTCTCAAAGCTGGAGTGTGTGAAGAAGAGGTGGATTCATGCCTTTCTCAAAGGCATTAACTCGGCGTGACATCTAAAGAGTATCGTCTGGGATTTGAACTCGGGTCGCTGATTTCATTTTCTACGGCGATAACCATTACACTAAGTGCCCCTCATAAACTGTCATGTATCAATTAAAAAGAACGGTGCGAAGAATATGAAATGATGTTCACAAGTCTGTGTTAACTATTTATCGCAGTGTCAGGACATTTGATTCAGAATTTGATATTTACTACAAAAATGCATTGGAAATGATTTTAGAATAAAGATATTTTGGGAATGATTTTACTATAAAAATGCATTGAAGATGATTTTAATATAAAAATGCATTGGAAATGATTTTAATGTGAAAATGCTTTAGAAAGGATTTTAGTACTAAAACGACTTGGAAATGATTATACTATAAAAATGCATTGGCCAATGATTTTGGAATAGAAATGCATTGGAAAAGATTTTACTCTAAATGATAGATAGATAGATACGAACAGACTGAGGTAGATCCATTCCCTTACTCCTTAAATGTATATATTTAAGATAATTCAACTGAATGTGAATTTTAAGTAATAAACATGAACAAAAAAGTTTCAGACGGGTTCAAATTACCCATTGATGATTTGATTTGCAATCAGGGTTGCCAACCTGAAAAATAAAACTCTAAGCCTTATTACTTTATAGATCACTCTCTTATGTATTGCTGTAATATAGTTGGAAGCGGGCTTTAAATAGAGCCAGGACCGAACTTAGGACTAGTGGCTTGCAAGGACAAGACTAGCTTTCTAGTCATCGATGACTACAGGGGGTTGTCTTTCATCCTTCTGGCATATGCATTACATTCTGCTGTGGGTTCGGTCGTAAAACTAATGTCTGAACCATCAAAGATCGCATTTTCAATAAATACTAGCTTTCTCTTTTTTGTTTTTTGTTTTTTGTTCTTTTTAGTTTTCTTTTTTGTCCTATTAATAAGTACTTTTCTATGACAGCATGTCTTCCCTGTAACCATCTCATCCAAACGGGTGTGACGACTGTTATAACAGAATTTTTCACATCTCAAGTACTATATACTTATACACTTACTAACCCATCCCTATAATAATGATCATTAATTTTAGGCTTTTGATGTAGCAAGCCAGCAGTAGAAATATATAGATGTGAACAATTGATGCACACACAATTATATATGCACATAAACACATACATTATATATGTGTATATATATATGGTGGGGTGAGCGAGAGAGTGCCATATTTATATACTAACTTAAAAGAATAAATAATATATATGTTCACATATTTATGCAAATAAAGAAAAGTAGAAAAATGTGAATATGAATATATATGCTTATATAAATGAGATCGTACGTATATACTTATACTGAGGCGTAAAAATATTAATACCAAACTCTCTCTCTCTCTCTCTCTCTCTATATATATATATATATATATTGAAAAGGTAAAACAGAAAAAATATGTTTGATGTTTGTTTATTTGCCAACGCGTTTCGACTTCAATCTTTTTGGAATGCAAAAGTGTTTTATCGAAACTATTTTAGAAAGAGAAATGATTATTATAGATAAATTTTGATTCTACTAGAAATCTTCATCAGGGCCTGTAGATCTTGCTATGTGAAAAAAATGGATTAATACTGGTTAATATGTTCAAACTGCGTCATGTCATGTGATGGAATTTTTTTGAAAACTAAATGGCGTTTTGTTGTTTGAGAAACGAATTTTTTGAATGTTTCGAGAAAGGGAACCTAATCATTATTTTGAATTTTGAATTATTTCAATATAATTTTTCCTATAGATGGTAAAATTTCAAAAAAACCTTATCGTTGTGGTATAGTGTTGCGGTGTACTATGGAACATGCTTCAATCATTCTTCTATTTTTATCAGGAATGAAGGCAAATACGACAGAAAGTCAAAAGTGTGGTTAGTTAAAATGTTATGTTCATAAATTCTTTTGTTTAAATTTCTACTTGATTTTACCATGTAAAATTTATTGCAATTTTGGCAGCAGATTTTGTAAACATCTTCGTTGGATCAGGAATCTGTGTTTTTGGGGTTGTTTTTTCTTATTTGTTTTATTGTTTTTGTTGTATGGGTAGTGGTTTTTATGCCTAAGTGATTTAAGTTTTTTCAATTAGGGTGGTAAAAGGATTTGGAGGTAAAATCATGCGTCTCTTTATAGGGTTGGTATTTGAGTTGGGTTTATTTTTATTCATATTGTAGGATGTATGTTTGTGGATATTTATGGCTTTTGATTTGACGCAGTGAAAGAAAGATTCGGGTTGTTGTAGTTTGGAAAAAGAGTCATGGATGTGTTCAAATCCTTCGTTTAGATAATTGAGGTGGAGGGTAAATTCTAAGGGCTCTCGGAAAAAAACAAAAAAACTATGAGAATGCCGCTTTTTGTTTCATCGCTGTGGTTTGAAAAAAATGTATGTAGTCATTTTTGTTGTTTATCTTGTGGTAAATTTTGAATTCTAATTTATAGAAGATCATCATCATCATCATGTCGCGCCGCCTGCGCGGATATCCCTGACCGTCTCTCGCCATTTCTCCCTATCATTCATCGCCTCCGGCAGGTCTTCAGGATTACAACCCGTGTCCTCACATAGCTGCTGTATGTAAGTTCGTGCTGGTCGTCCCACTCTTGCACATCCATGAGTGGGGGTCCACAGGAGTACATCGCTTATGAGCTCGTCCTTGCTTCTCCAGCAGTGTCCTGCGTGTCTGGTTCGTCGAACTTGTATAGTTTTTGTGATGGGGGGCAAGTGTCCGTATAGTTGGAGTCT
>OY757913.1:68156059-68196059 GCA_963585895.1 Sepioteuthis lessoniana | reverse complement strand
TATGGTAAGACCCCCAACCTCCAACGACTGTCCTGGTGGCCCAGTCTGCTGGGGCTGTAGAATACACCGAGCACTTCTCTGTAGAGGGGTAAGACTTCCCCCGCCATCGAGCTTTTTCGATATGAAACAATCTGATGGTGAGGTTTCAGTAATGTCGGAGCTTTGGGAAATGTGGAGTATCCTTTCATTGCCATTGCTCCCAGGTCCACTCTGCCCCGGTGTGGTAGCACCTGATAGGTTACTATCTATGGGTCAAATAGAACTAAACTGCGTTCTTATGCTAAACTGAATTGTTTGAAATAGAACTGTTTTGACATTTAAACTGCGTACTTATGCTAAAATGAATTCCTTGAAATAAAACTGTTTTGATATTTAAGTGAGTGTAGACAAAAACTATACAAATACTAAACTGAATTGTTTGAATTATAATTGTTGGACTAAACTGAATGACTTGAAATTGAAATATTTTTGACAATTAAAATGTGTACTCATGCTAAACTGAATTGTTTGAAATAGAACTATTTACACAAAAATGGATTTGGCGTTAAATAACCTATAAAGGTTGATATGCCATAAAACCCAAACAACCAAACCAAACCAAACCCTTGTCCTTCATTTTGATACGATCTTCATTACTCTAAAATTTTTTGTAGATCATTTCTTTATCCGGCCAACCTAGTTACAATTTTAAAAAATGCACTCGTTAATACCCGGCTTTCTTCTTCTTCTTCTTCTTCTTCTTCTTCTTCTTCTTCTTCTTCTTCTTTCAGCATTCTGATCAAAATGCTGATAATTTTCTTAATTATCACACGACAAATCATTTCTCCTCATTACCGTTAGACAGATCTATGCAGGCAGATCCTCTCCGCAGGGAAAATTAGTGTAATACAATCTTTACTCTCCCCGCTTAGCCTTGCACCGCACTAGACTCAACTTAATAAACAACAAGCTGTCAATGTCAGTAGCTTAATTTATTAATTTTTTTTCATACCCAGGATAAAAAGAAAGGTAGAAGTGTTTTGTGTTACACTCGGTGAGGAACGTCACTTGAGGTGCCGATTAGTCTGCAAAGTTGGAAACAACAAAGATTTATTGAGGTGAAATTAAAACTCTGGCACAACCATTATTCAGCCCCCACCCCCTCATGATCATAACCCCCACATAGCCCCCGCCCTCTCAGGATCATAACCCCCACATCATGATCAGACCTCACCCCCTCATGATCAGACCCCCACATCATGACGAGACCTCACCCATTCATGATCAGACTCCCCACATCATGATCTAACCCAACCCCCTCATGATCAGACTCCTACTCTCCTCATGTTCAAACCCCCCACCGCCTCATGATCGAAACCCCCCTCTTGATTAGAACTCCACCCACATCATGATTAGAACCCCTACCACATCATGATCGGTTCTCCAGCTCTGTTCCATGCTAATGTCAACACGCCCGCTTTTCATTAATTTCTGTAGCTTTTAATTTTTTTCACATAGATCTACGCTCATTTGATGATGTTCTATATTTTTCATAAAAATATACTCAGCCAAATATCTAAAAATTATTTTGGAAGATTATAATGCTCCAATCTCTCATGTTTGATTGTTATATCTGGATATAAAAACTGAGGCTAATTTATATTCTTATAACATCTGATTGGTTGATATATAAGGTCACACGGCTGAAAGAATTAAGAGTTCACTGATTAATTTGTTCTAAAATAATTATAAATGAACAGGTATTAAAATAAAGTAGAAGAATTAGCTGATATATAAGTTATCCAATGCTATAAAATAAGTTAAAGGAAACGGGTATTAAAATAGTGTAATAGTGTAATGGCTATCATCATTGGAAAAGGACATGGTACTATTTACCAACCCCTCCGCTCGGGCAGGCTATGACACAAGGTCAATTTTTAAGCGGAGTTTAACAGGTTTTGAATTCGGAGTTTTCTTTCTCCTAGACTAGTTGCCTAACCAAGGCTGAAGAATCTAGTCCGTCCTACTATTTACCCATAGCTGGAGGGAGAATAAGGGGGTTCATACCTTTCCCAAGGGTATTTGCCCGAAAGTGAACGTAATAGCGCGACTGGAGTACGAACTCGCGTACTACGATTCCACAGGAAAAGGACATGGTGACTCGAGTTCAAATCCTGGACGAGGGTGTTTGCATTTCAGATGGCGTTAATCTTCATCATCATCATGTCGCGCTATCAGCACGGATATTCCTGACCCTCTCTCGCTACACCTCCCTATTGTACATTGCAGATCCTCAGGGCTACATCTCATATCGGCACTGAGCTGCTGTATGTAGGTTCGAGCTGGACGTCCTGCCTTTGTTCGTCCATGTGAAGGAGTCCACAAGAGTACATCACTTATGAGCTCGTCCCTACTTCTCCAGCAGAGTCCCACGTGCCTGGTTCGTCTAATTTTGATCGGTGGGTGTCCGTATAGCTGCTGCTTTATGGGATACTGTCTCCAGGACTTGTTCAATATTGCTCGCAGCATTCTTGTGTAATTCTCCACCTGTTTAGTTAGCGTCCATGTGATGCATCCATATAGCAGTATCAGCACGATCGCTGCTTGGAAGAAACTGCGCTTCATTTTATCGGCCAGGTCTGATTTCAAAATGACCGAAAGGCTATTTATAACTGTCCTTGCCTTTGCTAGTCGCATGTTGATGTCTGTATCGGTTGATGAGACACTGCTCCCTAGTTGGCTGGACTTATCAACTAGTTTCAGAGTGCTACCGTTTAGTGTGGAGATGTCACCTGTTTGATTAAAACACATACTCCGTCTTGTGTGCATTTACATTGAGGCCGATGCCCGCAGCGGTTCGTTCCAGACAATGTAGCTGGGTTTCGGCTTGGGCGTGTGCATTTGCCAGAAGCGCTATATCATCAGCGTAGTCGGCATCGGTAATAGTTTTTGCGGGGTACCTTCAACTTCTTTCTTTTGTTAGCTTGATTTTATCGATAGATGTTCTAAGTACGTCGTCTAGACAGATGATAAGGTATGGGGCTAGTCTCCTTGTGGTACTCCTGCTACTATGTCGAACCGTTCTCCGGATGGAGATAGCGGTAATACTTTTGGGAAAAGTATGAAACCAAGTATTTTCAGTCCATATAAGTGTAAATAGTAGGGCAGACTGACTCTTTAACTTTGGCTGCTTGTCTAGGAGAAGAAAAACTCAGATTCAAATCTGTTAAAGAACACTTAAGAATAGACCTTGTTTCACCTCCTGCAAGTGCGGAGACGTCGGTAAATGTATACATCAACGGTTAGTTGATATATAAGGTGTCCTACGCTATAAAACAAGTATAATGAAAGAAGTATTACTATTGAAGTACGACAGTTGGTTGATATATCATCATCATCATCGTAATGTCAAGGTCTCCAATAGAGAATTGAAAAAAAAAAAAGAAAAAGAAAAAGTACAAGGTCTCCAATATATGAAAACCAATGTCATGAAACTGGTATCAAAATGAAGTACAATTGTTGGTTGATCATAAAGTGTGCAATGATTGATCGGATCGGGCCCAATCCGACCGCCTGTCAGACCAAGAAAGGGCCAAAGTGGTGTGTTGCAAGCCACTGGCCACTCTGTCGCCGGATCAATGACTGCTCAACCACCAGGGATCCGTCCTAGTGCCTTACGGGTCGCCACCCACAGCCAACGGGTGGCCTTATTGAGGGGGGTCTTACCCCTCTGCAGAGGTGCAGTCGGCGTATTCTACACCCCCAGCCAACACACGGGTGGATTGAAATTGTGATTGGTTAGCCAATCAAAAGTGGTTGTTTCCGAAGAAACCTTCTATAAAGTGAATGCGAAAGAGAGACCAGAAAAAAAAGACGAAATACGCCAAAACGCCTCTCCAGAAAAAACAAAAATCTCAATGTTCCTGAATTCAACCTTCACCTGTGATAAATACGAAAATAACAAATAGCATCAGTCGAATCACCACTATCTTCTTTAAAGGAAGTACAATGAGACTGGTAGCAAAATTAAGTACAAGGTTTGGTTGATATATAAAGTCGGCAATGCTTTAAATCCAGTTGTACTTGGAGAACTAGTCTCTCACCTTTTTTGTGGGTTTTTTTGCGTTCCGACTGAAGAAAAAAAATTAAAACCCTACGTATCCTCGCCTCAAATGAGTGTGTGTGTGTGTGTGTGTGTGTACGTATGTGCGTGTGTGTGTGTGTTCAAGTCCAAAAGAGATAGAGTGGTCAATGGCTTGCAACACACCACTTTGGCCCTTACTTGGTCTGACAGGCGGTCGGATTGGGCCCGATCCGATCAATCGGCTGGTCATGTTAAGCCCTAGCACATATATTTTATCCCGACCGCACTTTTAAATCTGCACTGCAGCAAGTTCCCAACCCTTATCTGTTAGTTGCTAGAAGGCGGTGGCTGAGGGTCACTTGTGTTGAGAATAGGAATTTGATTTGTGCTGAGAACTTGAAATTGGCAACGGCTCAGAAGCCTACCCACAACTCGAGTATACTGGTCACGTATCCCCCGTCTCAACCAAGGCGAATGGATTACCCCCTTAGTTCATTCCCAACACAAATTGGACTTCGTGGTGGGTGGAGGAGCACAGTGCCAGTGAAAAATTTACAGCACATATGGCGTCTTCAAACAAAAAACTAAACGAAACCTCTCAGAATCAGACTCGGAGAATGAGGCTGCAGACTTCACCAGATTCAATGTTACTGAATCTTTGGAGGAGGTAAGCCTAGCCAAATTCTCGACTTTCCTCATAGAAAAAGTAATATCTAAAAGAGCTAGTCCGAAAAATGTTTAGAAAACAAGGAATGGTAACTTGCATGCCGAGGTAGACAGCCGGAGACAGGCAGAAAACATATTAAAAATAAAAACCATTCATACGACCAAACGCAGTGTATCAGCATGAGACACTCAACACTTCCAAGGGAGTTATCAGGAGTAGAGAGTTGGCATTGGCTACAGAAGACGAGATAGCATCAACCCTGTGGAAACAGGGAGTTACAAATATAAAAAGAATCTCCATCAGAAAAGGTGAACAACGAATTCAGACCAACATTTCCAACGTAACATTTAATTAGCCCCGAACTTCAAAAGAGGTGAAGATCGGCTATTGTCTTGAAAGAGTTGTGCAGTATGTCCCAGCTCCCTTGAGGTGCTTCAAATGTCAAAAATTTGGACACCACAGGGAAGCCTGTAGAGGACGACAGACATGTGCTAAATGCGGTGAAAAGGACCCGGGCCATGCAGAGGAAGATTGAATGAAAGAAATTCGATGTGCAAACTGCCAACAAGATCATCCGGCTTACACAAGAAATAATTGAGGTTAAACACAAGAGGAATGTTTCCCTCCTGGAAGCTAGGAGAATTGTAGGGAGCTATATGGGAGAAAGCTACAACGCCTCCGTTGCACGAAGAGCGGATAGAACCAATAACGACACTAAATATAGAACACTTGTGGAGAAATTGATCAAGTTGAAAGCCAATGATTGTAGCACCTGAAAAAACTACACTCGGTTGAACTTTACCAAGCACCAGCTCAACAACAAGTTGCGAATGGGGAGAGATCCAATGTTGTAGTCCCTACAAAAACACACGTTGGATCTATCACTCCAACACGAACTCCTGAAAATACAAAATCTCTATCAAAACAGCCGTTACATAAATCACCAATCCGTCCACCAAAAAGCATTAAGGATAGACTTAAAACTTGTCTCCCAAGACCTAAACAACTGAATAAAAATCACAACTCCTCATTAGTCAAACTGCGAAAATACAAATGAACACCAAAGTGAATAAGGAAAGACCAGGAAGTGCATTCAAAATATACTCATTCAAAATATCCTCAACAGCAAAGTCGCCAATAACCAAACAATCCAATGCTCAACAACCAACAAAACCTCTACAAAGGACGTATAGTATAGAGAGTATGGATAGCGACACAGACCGCCTAGTTGCCAGCCTTAATCTTGAAGAAATAATCAAAAACTCCAATGCTTGAAAATACTTAACTCTCTGCAAACATATAAGCTCAATCACTTTTTTAAATTATTATTTAAATTGTTATTTAAATGTGTGCTAACAAATGACTGATGTTAAATTCTTATTGTTACATGGAAACTCTTGTAATAATTTAACTGCGTGCAAACAAATGAGGAAAAGTTAATAGAATGATTTATACTGCCTGCATATGTATGCCAAACAGAATTGTTTTTTATGCTAAACTGAATTATTTCAAATAGAACTGTTTTTTGACATTGAAACTGTATTCACACTAAACTGAATTATTTAACATAGAACTGTTTTGACATGTGATTGTGTATAAACGGGATCTGTACTTATACTAAACTGAATTAGCTGAATTAGAACTGCTTGATTAAACTGAGTAGCTCGAAATACAAATGTTTTTCACAATTAAACTGTACTTACATTTAAACTGCGTGCTGATGTTAAACTGAATTTTTGAAATTGAACTGCTTTTGACATTGAAACTGTACTTACACTAAACTGAATTGTTATATATAACTGCTTGAATAAAATGAATAGTTTGAAATAGAAATGTTTTTGACAAACTGTGTACTCATGCTAAACTGAATTGTTTTAAATAGAACTGATTATTTACATAAAAATAGATTTGGTGTGAAATAACCTACACAGGTTGATATTCCATAAAACCAAACCAAACTAATCCACCCGTGGGGAGGGCACTCTCCTACGCATCAGATCCTCATTGGTTACACACTCAAGCCTCTGTATAGGGGCTTGACTAATTAAGGTTCCTCGCCCACGCCTTTTGGGAGGAGTTTCGATAAATGTGACCTTTCAATTCCGGTGCAACTTTTCACTGAACAAAAATAGTGATTTTAGCAATATTCTTTTAAACAAAAAAAAGTGAATTTCAAAACAATTCTTACGAGACGATTTTTAACAATCTTCTATTTAAAAGAAGTCTGGTTGGTTAGAATTTATGGTTTATCAACTATGGTAAGTTATTTGATGCCAAATCCTGTTTATATATAAGATTTGGAGAAATGGTAGATTTTGGTGAATCAGACAAGAGGGAAAAAAAAAAAATGGAAGAGTGGATTCAAATACTTGCGACGGGTTTAATGGTAATATTTCGTTCTTTATTAACAGAAGATCAGACAAAACATTTTTGAGTATTTCTACATTTTAGCAATTGAGGAAATAGATAAACTAATGGAGAATGTAAAAAGATATAAAGAGAGAGAAAGGGTCTTAAGACAAGAGATAAGATAAGGGAAGAATAAGGAGGTCTAAGTCATGGTGATTGGGGTTAATTTGGTTTTGATTGTGATTCGAAGTTAGGCGGCACCAAGTGTATCGAGTTCATCAGAGATTTGACCGGGTAGAGATGGATTGATTTTTATTAGAAAAATGGAAATATCAGGTGGGGAGAGGTTTATTTAGAGAAAAAAGATAAAGAAAATAAAGGAGATGAGTGTTGATAGGCATCCAGCTTCATCAAAGACATTGTCTATAATGAAGTATCTAAAAGGAAAGGAAAAAGAAAAAAGACAAAAGAAAGAAAAGAAATTAAAGAAAAATCGTTCATAGTATGGTATTATTGAGAGTAAAAATATTTTAGTTTTTGCTGAATTTTTAGAATTTTAAATTTTTATTTTTTATCCATTATCTATTCTGATATTGTTTTCATGTAAGATAATGTTTGTTACGTTTGGTGAAATCTGATAGAAACCATGACGTTGCTTTATGTGGTTCGTTTTGGAAATTACTGCAGATTCTAACTATCAACGGGAGTTATTGCAATGTATGGGTTTGATTAGAGTGGTTGGGGAAAATTAAAAGTGTGTTTGTGATATGGTGATATAGCCTATGACGTTACGGCATGGACCCTCCCCAACACTATAAATAGTGACTGACTCGATAAACGAGTCAAACGAATTTAGTCAGTAACCGTTACTGTCTGTATTTCCGTGCATATATACTGCTGTTAACCTTACATCACTTTGTGTTATTAATTTCTGGCCCTTCAAGACCACAACAGTTTGAGATCTAACATGTTGGAGAAAAGGGCATTTCGATTGTAATTTATTCTGATTGGTCGTTTGTGTTCGTAGATTCTTTTTTCTAGATTGCGTTGGGTTTCCCTGATATAATGTTTGTTACAATCTTTGCATGGAATATGATATATGCCGGCGTGAGAAGTGGCTGCGTTGTTGGTTTGTTTCGAGATGTTAGTGAGATTTTTAATGGTTAGTGATTTTGTTTGTATGATTGGTATTCCTAAATTGGTTAATTTGTCATAGAGAGCTTTGTTATGTGTGTTAGATGGTAAAGAGATAGGTTTGTGAGTAATGGGAATAGTGGGAGTGTTTTTCTTAAGTTTATTTGATGAGTGTATATTGACTTTTTTTTATTAGCATTTAATATAAAAAATTTAGGGTATTTTAGGAAAACTATCCAAGTTAGACGAACCAGACATGCAGGACACTGCGGGAAAAGCAGGGACGAGCTCATAAGTGATGTACTCCTATGGACCGCCTCATATGGCCGGGCAAAAGCAGGACGACCAGATCGAACATACATTCAGTAGCTATGTGAGGATACGGGATGTAGCTCTGAAGACCTTCCAGAGGCGATGAACAAATGGGAGAAGTGGCGAGAGAGGGTCAGGGATATCCACGCTAGTGGCACGACATGATGATGATGAAGGGAAAGTTCGATGTACTTAAATTCTTCATCTAGGTGTTGTGGGCTACATATCTCGTAGATAAAAGCCAATTATAAGGCCTGTTTTGATTTTGTGGTTGTGGTGGATGTGAAAATGTATATAATCGTTTTTTTTTTGTGGGTTTGCGGTAGACTTTGAAAGTTGATTTTGGGATTTAATAATTAGGATGTCCAGCAAGGGTTTGGTGCTATTTGATTCTTTTTCATCAATAACGCTGATGGAGGGTTCAATATTATTTAATTTCTCTGCAATTTCTTCGACCTTTATGTTTTCAGGTAGGAAAATTAGTATATCCTCAATATATCTAAAATAAGGCGTGTTACTTGGTAACCTGTATTTAAAAAGACTGGATTCTATATAAGATTTGTAAACAGTTTTAGATAACATTTTCAAATGTGCGAAAGCTCATTTATTTGCTCATAGTTAAATAGATATACATGTGATTTATAAGTGAATAGTTTCTGAATAATTTCATTTTTCAATCAGTTCAAGCTATTGTTTGCACACTGTTAAATGTTTTGGTTTGATATAAAAGCATATTAACCATTGTAGGTTATTTAATGCTAAATCATTTTATGCATATATTGAATATATGATTTCGAAACATATTTTGTAGTAATTTACTAAATTTGTTTTGCTTAGATGCGGCACAAGACCGTATGAATGGGGCACCCAATGATATTCGAACTCAATCGTGACGGTTTGCTTGTCTACCTTGTTAACCATTACATTACCCGTTTGTAGATGACATTCTTAAATGAGCCTGAGCTCATTTTTTTGCTCTAAATCAAATAATTTCTCTTATTTCTATCTAATACTCATAATCTTGTTTATTATCAGTCATTTGTTTGCACACAGTTAAATGATCAAACAGTTCTATTTCAAGCAATTCCTTGTAGTATAAGTCATTTGTTTGCACTCAGTTAAATGACAAATTACAGTTTAAATGTTAAATAGTGCTATTTGGCCCATAGACAGGACCCTGTCATGTGTTACCACTCCGTGTCAGAGTGGATCTAGGAGCGATGTCAATGAAGGAGTACCCCACATTCCCCAGAGATGCAGTCGATGTTTTCTACGGCCCCGGCCGATTGGGCCAATAATAGAAGTGTACTCCAAAACAATTCCTACAAATTGCTTTTGAACAATATCCTTTATAAAAAGAAAGTGTATTTCAAAACAATTCTGGCCAGTTGATTTTTAACATTATCTTTTTATATGAAGAAAGTTATTTCTAAACAATCCTTGCAAATTGATTCCTAATTAACACCTCCAATCAAATTGAATTTTAAGTCATTCCAATTTTCTTGCATTCTTAATTTAAGAAAAATTAGTACCATTTTGATGATAAATCTTTAGCACCAGCGAATCATCCCGCATATAGTCACAATTTCCCTTTTGCAAGAGAAATGCTGTTTACTGCTGCAGAGACACAACCCGTGGACCATCGGCAAGATCTGACAATCAGCACCGCTAGTTTATAACACTGAAAGACCCAGATTCTCAAGGAAGCCATTAATAGAATCACTGATCTCGTTTCTTGGCATATTTTTCCAATATGTTATTTTTTTTAAAATGACAAAAAGTCTTGGGTTTAAACATAATCGTCTCATATATTTGAAAAAGTTGTCTTTTTCTTTTAAATTTCATCTTATCTAGGGCGTAACTTGTTGCCTATTGCTTTAAATGAATCTTGCTGTGCGTGGCTAAAAAAGCGGGAAACGTTTCTTGTAGGTGATTTGCTGTTGCCTAATGGAAGAAACATGAAAAGTATTGACAAAGAAGCAACACATGTGGCATTCTTTGCCAAGATTTGTCGCCATGAAGTTGACAGAAATCTCCGTATTTCAACTGTGACTTGATCCTTTTCATGTGCAAAACTATATGTCTGTGTGTGCGTCTCCACTTTGCCAGGGAAGTGAGAGCAAGCACTTGTCCACAAACTTTAATGTCTAATTTGATATAGAGGCAAAGGTTATAATTATCATTACTATTATTATCATTATTAATTGTTATTGTTGTTTGTTCTGCCTCCCGGGGCATCTATCCTTTTACTATCTCCTCACATCAACCATACATTATTATTTGTAATATTTTGATTATCATTTTTATGCCTCTTTGGGTCTTTCTACTATATTCTCACATCAACCGTACAAAATATTATTATGATTTTAATAATCTTTTTGCCTCCTTGGGTATCTCCCTCTTTACTATATTCTCATATCAACTATACAAAATTTTATTATGAATATTATCATTTTAATTATTATTTTAGGTCTCCTTGGGCATCTTGCCTTTTTACTATATTCTCAATATCAACCATACAAAAGGCTATTATAATAATTATTTTTCTTTTAGTAATACTTTTTTGGGCGTCTTGCCTTTTACTATATTCTCGGATCAACGAAAAAATATTATTATTATTATTATTATTTGTTTGTTGGTTTGTTATATAACTTTCGGTATCCCCTCTTTTTATAATTTTCTTAAATCAAGCAAAAAAATATCAATATTAAATTAGTTTGTGATGACTCTTTGGGCATCTCCGCTTTTACGATTTTCTAACATCAACCTTAAACCTAATTCCTATCATCGACATTTGTCTGTTGTGCTTCCTTGGACATGTCCGCTTTTACGATTTTCTAACATCAACCTTAAACCTTATTCTTATTATCGACATTTGTCTGTGGTTCTTCCTTGGACATGTCCGCTTTTACGATTTTCTAACATCAACCTTAAACCTAATTCTTATTATCGACATTTGTCTGTTGTGCTTCCTTGGACATGTCCGCTTTTACGATTTTCTAACATCAACCTTAAACCTAATTCCTATCATCGACATTTGTCTGTTGTGCTTCCTTGGACATGTCCGCTTTTACGATTTTCTAACATCAACCTTAAACCTAATTCTTATTATCGACATTTGTCTGTTGTGCTTCCTTGGACATGTCCGCTTTTACGATTTTCTAACATCAACCTTAAACCTTATTCTTATTATCGACATTTGTCTGTTGTGCTTCCTTGGACATGTCCGCTTTTACGATTTTCTAACATCAACCTTAAACCTTATTCTTATTATCGACATTTGTCTGTTGTGCTTCCTTGGACATGTCCGCTTTTACGATTTTCTAACATCAACCTTAAACCTTATTCTTATTATCGACATTTGTCTGTTGTGCTTCCTTGGACATGTCCGCTTTTACGATTTTCTAACATCAACCTTAAACCTTATTCTTATTATCGACATTTGTCTGTTGTGCTTCCTTGGACATGTCCGCTTTTACGATTTTCTAACATCAACCTTAAACCTTATTCTTATTATCGACATTTGTCTGTTGTGCTTCCTTGGACATGTCCGCTTTTACGATTTTCTAACATCAACCTTAAACCTTATTCTTATTATCGACATTTGTCTGTTGTGCTTCCTTGGACATGTCCGCTTTTACGATTTTCTAACATCAACCTTAAACCTTATTCTTATTATCGACATTTGTCTGTTGTGCTTCCTTGGACATGTCCGCTTTTAC
Organism: Sepioteuthis lessoniana; assembly: GCA_963585895.1. Classification (NCBI taxonomy): domain Eukaryota; kingdom Metazoa; phylum Mollusca; class Cephalopoda; order Myopsida; family Loliginidae; genus Sepioteuthis; species Sepioteuthis lessoniana. Next base: position 68,183,812 of record OY757913.1, on the reverse strand, counting down.
GATTTTCTAACATCAACCTTAAACCTTATTCTTATAATCGACATTTGTCTGTTGTACTTCCTTGGACATCTTCACTTTTTATAATCTTCTCACATCAACCATAAAAGATATTTTATTTTACTTCTTGTGAGTTTTTCCCACCAGCGCAGATGGTCTTTCTCTAGAGTGAGAGTATGTCTCCTCAAGTCACCTAATCTTTTATTATAATTCTGAACAATATTAACAAAGCTGTAGTTTGGATGATCTCAGCTCATCCTTTGATTACCAACTCTTCAAGTCCTTCCCCAAGCCTTTGGTTACCGTTCCAAGCGCACTAATTACAATAGATTTTTTTTGGCATAGTCTAAGTACTTGTCACTCTTTTCAGTTTCTTTGATTTTCTCTCTGTGATTTTCTCTCTGTGAACGGCAAAATACTCCATTTGGCAGATTCTCTTCTTTTTTCTTTTCGTTAATTATCACTTGGTCTGCTCTTCTCGTTGGGATTAGGTAATCTGTCTGTGTTCCAAAATCCCAGAGAATTTTATAAGATGGATCATGGTTTTACAATTTTTGTTAGTATGATCAAATTTAGATTTCTTGCACAATTCCGAATAGATATCCTTCCCCAGCGAATCGTGTCTTGTTCTATACTCTTTTTGAACAATTCAATTGCATTAGCTTATTATGTGATTGATCTTTTTTATCACTATATAATATACAGCTGCTATTTTGTTGTGTCTTGTCTATTTATAATTATTATTATTGTTACTACTTGATATCAGCGTTAGCTGATGGTCTTTCACTGGAGTTTGAGTGACAGCAAGTCTCCTCAAGTCACCAGGACTCTTATCAGTATTCTAGCCAATCTCAGTAATGCAGTAACTTGGATGTTAACCACTCGTCCTTTTATTTCAAAGTCCTCCAGACCACTTATTAATCTATGGTGACTGTACCAAGAGTACCAATTATAATTGGTCACTTTCATGTTCTACAGTTTTTTTCAGTTCCCTAGTAAGGTTGAGGTATTTATCTTTCTTTTCCCTTTCTTTCAATTTTACTCTATGGTCAGCCGGGATGGCAAAGTCCACAATTCTGCAAGTTCTCTTTTTTTGTTGCTGTTGATTATCATCAGGTCTGGTCGTCTAGCTGAGATTAAGTGATCCGTTTATATGTCAAAATCCCAGTTGAGTTTGTGTGTCATTCTCCAGGACTGATGTTGGGTTGTGCATATACCATGGGTTCGTATGGTCAATTTTAAGTTATTGCACAATTCCCATTGGATCACCTTGCTAACCCAGTCGTGTCTAGTCTTATACTCCTTCTGTGCTAATTTGCTGCATTCGCTTATTATATGATTGATCGTTTCGTCACTATCACCACATAACCTATACTTGCTATTTTCTTGCGTCTTATCTATTCTCACTTTGATACGATTGGTCCTTATAGCATTGTTTTGTGCTGCTATCAGGAGAGATTCCGTTTCACTCTTAAAGTTTACCTTTTTTTACCACGTCCATGTTTTCTCGTACGAGATGTTGCTTATTAGTCAATTAAAACGTCCAATGAGTTGTTTTTCTTCCCATTTTTGTTTTCTGGTTATGGACATTCTGTTGGTCTCTGTGTTGACAGTATTTTTCTAGTGGCTTTTATATGTAGTCTTCAAGTCATTGTATTGATGCGTCAACAGTGTATTCAATGCTGGTAGGTCCTCTTCCTTCTTCTTTTCTTGTAATGCCTTATGAATGGTCATTAATTTTCTTGTTTTCTCGTCCACTTTTTAAAGTTTTTCTCTGGTTCACTTCAAGAATGGTCCCGACTATCTTACGAGGGAACAGCCCAGGTATTTATTCCTTTGATAAGGTTTCTGGTTTATAGTTTTGTCTCGAGTGCCTTTTTAGTTCTTCTGAAATATTCTTTCTTAATTTTTCTTTCATCTCCTCTTGCTTGATGATGTCAGCTTCCCTAAGTACTTGTAGGTTTCCTTTTCTCGGAGTATTCTAATTTTGTCTTGATTTGGTAGTTCCATTCCGTCCATAAAGTGTCGTTTTCCCCTTTTCATAACTAGCATGGCACATTTTTCTATGCCAAATTCCATCCCTATGTCCTGATTCTATATTCTATGTTTATTAGAGTTTCCATTATTTTTTGGATTTTTTAAAAACAGTTTGATGTCGTCCATGTACATTTGGGGATTTATCTTTTCCTACGATTAAGTCAATTGTCTCCGGCTGTGCATTTTCTGAGTATTTGGTTACGTGGCATCATCACAATTATAAACAGTAATGGTGATAGTGCATCTCCTTGGAATATACCTCTTTAGTTTCAGCTAAGTTTTTCCCTCCTGATGTCAATTTCACTGTCCGAGTTTTCTCGATCAAGTTTATGATTTCATCTGATATTTTGTTCATTTTGAGACAGTTCATTATCCAGCTATGTGGGACCATATCATATGCCGTTTTCTAGTCAATCCCGGCCATAACCAGATTTTTCCGTCTCGTCTTGTTATTTGAGGATGTGCTGATCAATGTAGAGTAGTTCTTCTGTGCCTCTGGACCCGTTGCAGCATCCTTTCTATTCCTAAGGGAACAATCCACGGCTTGTTAGCAAGAAATAAATCTCTTTTGTGACGCGAAAACTTTACTTTTATCCCAGAACGGGGTTTTATTTTCGCACGTGTGAAGACGGGGCAGGTTGGCACTTAATCCCTTGTAGAATAAGTCCTCGTTCAGAGTTTTTTCTCAGGCATATAAGAACTGGCATATTATGTAAGGGATCAATTTATTGCTAGACTGACCGCCGTTGGCAAGGGGTTCCAAATTCCACACTATACACACACCCACCAAGGCCACTAAACTTCCTCCCCTAGACAATGGAAGATATGGACCTCTAGGTTGAGACGTAATAATATTAATTATAGTAGTCGGCAATTCCGATTTCCCGTGTGATATTTTAAAGGAATTAATTGGACAATTTTAAGCGAGCATATCATAAGGCGAATAGAAGCTGGAAAAGAAATATAACATAACAAACTCGTAGAAGACACTGCAAATAACAACTTCGACCACGTGGGAACATTAAAGTATATCAATCTTTTACTACACATAGATATACACCTTCAACGTGTCAAATATATAATAAATGAACAGTCCATGAACATAAATGTCTTTCTTTTCTTGTCTTTCGTTTTTCTTCAAATTGAGAGAGAGAGAGAGAGAGAGAGAGAGAGAGAGAGAGAGAGAGGGTATATAAAATTGGGTATAAGGAGAAATGGTCTCAAAGTTTACTTATCTTTTTTCTTTGATGGAGTTCCTGTGGAGAATATTTCCTCTTTTACGGGCTAATAGACTTTATGCTATTCTTAATACTGGCTTGAAGAACTTGGCTCCTTCGTGTCTGAGATATTTTTTGTCTTCTTCTACCCGGAGTACTAGCTTTGGTTCCGTCTGCCACGAACCCTGTCCAACAACTGACTTTTCTTATCTATTTCCGCTGACGGGAAGGAGTCCCCACTTCCGTTTTGGGGTCCCAGCCAATCATTTGGTTTCTCTCTTCTTCCTTCCCGTGTCAGGCGACCCGAGGGAGGTCACTGAGTACAAACATCTGTTCTTAACGGTCATTCTCTGATGGCTTACTACTGTTAATTCAAACAGGAGGATAGTAGAAATCATATTTCTATCTTCTCAATGGGACACCACGTGACACTTTCCTTAATTTTGTCGTTAGTATTTTCCAAATCATAGGTGGGTACGTTATTGGTCTGTAGTTTTTTGGAGCGGTTCCTTTACGAGGGTCTTTTTGGATCAGTGTAGTCCTTCCTTTGGTCATCCATTCGGGTACGTGTGCTTCTTGTAGACATCTGTTCATTTCGAGTGCTAGTCTGTCATGAATGGTGGAGAATTTCTTGAACCAGAATCCATGTATTCCTACATGGCCAGGCGTTTTCCAATTTTATATTTTTTAGTGTAATTCTCTGTAAATCTATGTGTATTTTCGCTTTCGGTCCTTCTTCGAGTCTTTCTAACTCTTTTGCCATATTGCTTTATTATGTTCACTTGGTTGCCATATTTTTACTCCAGAGTTGTTCAGTTTCCCTGTGCATCCGGTTGTTGGTATGTGTCCGTGTCATCTCACCCAACAAGTTGGTAGAATTTTCTTTCGTGGTTTTGGAATGTTCACTTTTGTCTGTATTATTATAATTATTTTCACTGCGACTTCTCAGGGCAGTTTTAAATGGTTGTTTTTTAATTAAATCAGAGTAACAGCAAGTTTCCTCAGATATGCTGGACCCAGTATTTTAACTGATCTTTAAAGTGCTTTGGTTTGGATGGTCTCTATTCTTCCTCTGATCTCCAATTCGTCCAGCCTTTTTTCATGGCCTTTCGAGATAGTTTCAGTCGGTATCACCGTGACTTTCATGTTCCAAAACTTCTTCAACTCTCTGGCAAGATCAAAGTATCTAATTATCTTTTCTTTTTCTTTCGTTTTCAATCTGGGGTCCGCTGCAATAGCAAAAGCAACCATATAAAGAGTTCTTTACTTCTTGTTAATTTAATCTAGATCTTGTTACATATCCAATAAAAAGAGGAGACTGTAACACCAGTTTATGAAAATATGCACTCTTTTTTATTACTACGAAAGTCGAAATGTTGCAAGTGTGTGTGTGTGAGAGAGAGAGAGAGAGTGAGAGAGAGTGAGTGAAAGAGAGAGAGAGAGAGAGAGTGAAAGAGAGAGAGAGAGTCGGGCTGCTATGACAGACATCATATCTTCTTAACCCACGTTGAGATGCATATTTTCAGAGCCTTGTTTCTTTCACGGTAGGTTTGATACAGAGGCGATTCTTAACTCGTCAAACAGGCGCATCTTATCAACTATGTTGACAACTCTCCCCGAGTGACCGCTGGACTGGGATCGGAAAATTTATGTCACGATTTGATTTTCTGACGTCCACACATTTTTCATTTCAGCTCAATTCATATGATTCATTTTTGCTGTCCCTTGTTTAGTTTAAGACAGAGCTGCCTATCCTGTTTTGAAATCCACAACTAACACAGCCTGTCAAAGGTCAAAATGTAATAATTTGACTCTATGACTGGGAATTTGATGATCTGTTTATATCTCAGTCCCATTCTCTTGGATAGATTCTGGTTTGTGCATATACCATCTGTCAGCTGGACCAAATCCTAATCTCTTGCACAATTCCGAGTGGATTGCTTTTCCCACCCACTCACTTTTATGTCAGTTTGCTGCATTCGCTTATTATGTGATTAACTGTTTCATCTCTGTTATCACATAACTTTAGCCCAATCGGCTGGGGCTGGAAAATTCGCCGACTATATTTCTGCAGAGGCAAGACCTCCTCCCACCAACGGCTCACCTGGATATGACATTAAACCATCGGATATCGAGGCTCCAGAACTGGAGAGCTACAGAATGTGGAGAATGCCTTCACAAGCATCACTTCCAGGTCTACTCTGACTGGGAGTGGTAGTATTTGTTAGGGTCCTACCTAAGGGTCAAATAAAAATTAAGAGTACTGTTGGCGACCGTAGTCAAGGGCAACCCGAAGGCTCCTTTTTCAATAGCTATTGGATCGAGGTGTAGGGGAGGGTGTTACTCCTTTGCCTAGATTGCTGCACTTTATCATTGATACGTACAGTATAATTTATAGGCGGCATCAAGTACCATTTTTTTGAGTCTTTGGTATGACTCGGCCTGGGATTAAACCCCGATTTCGCGGACCATTGGCGAAAACTCTACCTACTAGTCTAATAGGCCGGTATATCTATTTAACTGTATGTAAACAAATTCCTGATGTCGAATAGATTTTTCCTTTTTAGATTGGAATTGTTGAAACGATTTATCTGTGTTCAAACAAATGAGCTCTAGCTTCTTCAAAATTTTATCTAGAAAGTATTAATATATATATATATATATATATCAACAAGACTTGGCATTAAATAACCTATAAGTGTTGGTATGCCATAAACTCGATCAACCAACCAACACTTGCTATCCTTCTATGTGTAATCAATTTTTGCTTTGATATGATTGATCTTTGTGGCATTATTTCGTGCTGCTATCATAAGAGATTAATTTTCTCTGTTGTGGTTTCCTTTTCTTAGCAATGTGCAGGTTATTTCGTGAGCAAGTTCCTTAGTTTGTCGCTTGAAATATCCATACAGTTGTTTTTCTTCGCATTTTTGTTTTCTAGATTTTGTTGATTTCGTTTTTATCCTTAAGTTCTTTTGGTCAATATTAGTGCGACTGTCTTTTGTAATTAGGTTTGGTTTGGTTTGGTTTGGTTTTATGGCACATCAACCATTGTAGGTTATCAATGCCAAATAGATTTTTATACAGTTCTTTTTCAAACAATTCAGTTTGGTATATGTATATTTTTTTTGTTTACAAAATAGTTAAATGTCAAAACAGTTCGATTTCAAACAATTCAGTTTCGCATAAGTATTCTGTTTCAATGTAAAAAAAAGTTTTATTTCAAACAGCTCATAAGAGATGTACTCTTATGGACCCCCACACATGGCCGTGCAAAAGCAGGACGACCAGCACGAACATACATTCAGCAGCTATGTGAGGATACGGAATGTTGTCCTGAAGACCTACCTGGGGCGATGAACGATAGGGAGGAGTGGCGAGAGAGGGTCAAGGATATCCGTGCTACCAGTGCGATATGATGATGATGATGACACAGTTTAGTTCTATTTGATTCAGAAATAGTACTCAATCAAATGTTATCACTTCGGGCCACAGTGGACCTGGGAGCACTGACAATAAAGTGGTACTATTTACCAACCCCTCCGCTCGGGCAGGATATGACACAAGGTCAATTTTTAAGCGGAGTTTAACAGGTTTTGAATTCAGAGTTTTCCTTCTCCTAGACTAGTTGCCTCACCAAGGCTGAAGAACCTAGTCCGTCCTACTATTTACCCATAGCTGGAGGGAGAATAAGGGGGTTCATACCTTTCCCAAGGGTATTTGCCCGAAAGTGAACGTAATAGCGCGACTGGAGTACGAACTCGCGTACTACGATTCCGCAGTTCATCGCTTTAACCATTACACCACGAGGACACCCCTGACAATAAAGTGGTAGTCCGTATTATCTAAAGTTCTAGCATTACTGGAGCCTCACCATCAGATGGTGTCGTGTCATATCCAAGATACTCATTGGGGAAGTCTTAGCCCTCTGCAAAGAAACAGTCGGTGTATTCTGCCGCCTCAGCCGACTGGGCAAGCTATTGTAGTTGGTCTTCTTTTATCCTTTTTTTATATCTTTTTCAAATCCTTGAATTGTTGCATCTACGCAATCCGAAATGCTCTCTAGTCCTCATCGATTTTTTTTTTTTTTTGTTGGAGGTGGGTGGACAAAGATTCTGTCAATGTCATCTCTTGAGTGTAAAATGCTGTGTATCATCGATTATATTGCAGAGATGAAAGTGACAACGGTACATTTATAAAAATATACTCTCTCTTTTTATTTACGAAAGGTCAAAGTGGTTGCGAGAGAGAGAGAGCGGGGAGAGAGAGGGAGGGGGAGAGGGGGAGAGAGAGGGGGAGAGGGGGAGAGAGAGGGGGAGAGAGAGAGGGGGAGAGAGAGAGGGGGAGATAGAGGGAGAGAGAGAGAGAGGAGGGAGAGAGAGAGAGAGAGTGTGTGGGTGGGGGAGAGAAGAAAAGTAAAAAAAAATTCGTGCTGATGGCATGCAACAATGTCCATGATGTTTAATATGGCATTCTTGCTCAATGTTTAAATGCATGACAGAACTTAGATTTATATTTGATTGCATGGTAATTTACTAAGCATTTTGCTTAGATGTAGCACAAGGCTGAATGAACGGGGCACCCAATGAGACTCGAATTCACTCATTAAGGTTCGATAGTCTAGCTTGCTAAAGTATTGTGGATGAGATAATGGCTGCGTTAATTTACCGTAATTATTTATGTATGTATTTTTCCAGAATTTTTAGCCTAGAAGCAATGGATGCGTATTATAGACGAGAACTATATAATTCGGGACAGGATGACCACAAGTAAGGTATATCTATGATCAAAATTAATGTTTTACAAGATTACAGAGAAATATTTACTGGAATGTGTGCTTGTATATAATTTTCCTTCTTATTTGAGTTTATTTTCGTTTCAAACTTGTTGCATTTTTGTGTGAACATGTCCGTGCGTTAGCTCTAAATACTATATCAGTTTTGCGTTTTAAGATAAAATGATAACTTGATAAACTCTTATATTTAGTCAGTACTAACTAACAATATGATAGACAAATTATAAACTTAAGTCCAAATTTGGACTGTCTAAAGTTGTCTAAAGTTAGGAGTGCGTGTTATACATGAGTGTTTGTTATATGGAAATAGTTACGGAAATTGGTAGTCTTTTTTTTTTCTTGAAACTAGTCGGAATTTTCCACGATTGATAATTTCCGATCTTTTACAGGAAATGCCACGTTATCTTACAATCTAAATCTTCGTGCCAACCATTCCCAAAAGTCTTTTATATCTTTTCCTTTTTTTTTTTTCCCTTTTTGTTTTTTTTTTTTTTTTTTTTTTTTTTTTGTCTTGAAGTCTGATAAAAAAGAGGAGAGCAGGATAGGAAAACTCAAACAGGAAGATTAACTCCGAAAAAAACTGAAGACGTCGAGTAGATTTTAAAGGCGTCATTAAAAACTAATTGAGAAATGATTTACACAAGATTGCAATTTAAACATTTAACAATAATGAATAAGTTTATTTATTTTAATTAGATTTTTTTACGTGTTCACATCATTTTATTACTTTTATTTATTTTTATTTTTTTTCATTTTTTTCACTTTTTTCTTCGACGTATATCCAGCTAAGTTTCGTTCAGCATCCCATTTTTTTTTTCTTTTTTGTTTGTTGGTTAGCGTATTCTTTCTTTCTTTCTTTCTTTCTTTCTTTCTTTCTTTCTTTCTGCTGCTCTCCACTTTTACTTCACTTTCTTTTTTTTATGTCTACCGGTCTTAGAGTTTTCAATGATAGCTTTATTCTTTCTTTCTTTCTTTCTTTCTTTCTTTTTTTTTCTTTCTTTCTTTCTATTTAACTTCTTTCTTTCTTTCTTTCTTTCTTTCTTTTGTCACATAACTTTTTGCCTTTTTTATTCTTTTTTAATTCCTTTCATTATATAGTCATTTTTAAGCTCGTCATAATCTTTCTTTCTTTCTTTCTTTCTTTTTGCTCTTCATATTATTTCCTTTCTTTTATTTGTCTTTTTTCCCACATATTTAACTTCTTTCTTTCTTTCTTTCTTTCTTTCTTTTTCTTGTCACATAATTTTTTGCCCTCTTTCTTCTTTTTTTCTTCCTTTCATTGTATATTCATTTATCTGCTCGTCATATTGTTTATTTATTCATTTATATATTTATTTATTTTTGATCTTCATTTCATTTCGCTTCTTTCTTTTTTCTCTTTTTTTTTCTTTCTCCTTTTATTTATTTATTTATTTATTTTCCTTGTCACATAAATTTTTGCTCCCTTTCTTACTTTTTCTTTCTTTCTTTATCTATTCATTCATTAGCTCGACTTTCTTTCTTTCTTTCTTTCTGTTTATGTAAACCATGATATCATCTTTGAAATGTATTAACTTTTCAACGTTTTGACTAATAAAGTGTCCAATCAACTTCTGTTTGTGAAAGAACAATAAGCATAATTGTATTTTAGCCTTGATCTTTCAAGTTCCAATTGTCTGTTTTATTTGAATCTCATATCAGCAGTCGAAATTCCAACTTATAGAGAACCCAAGATCCTTAATTTACTATGGTTTAATGTAGATATCTATCACACCCAATAAATAAGCAGGCTCGAGATATATATCTCAACTCTGTTCAATTTTGTCAAGTTTGTTTATCGGTGTGACAGCATGGTTTTGGTTTGCTTTGTTTTTTGGTATAATAACTACTGTAGGTTATCTAACACCAAATCCATCTCATTCATATAAACAGATCTATTTCAAACAATTCAGTTTAGAATAAGTACACAGTTTAAAAGTAAAAAATAATTCTTTTTCAAACAATTCAGTATAGCATAAGAACAGTTTTTTTGTTAACACTCAGTTAAAGGTTTACCTTTGCAATTTAAACATTTAATAATAATGAATAAGTTTATTTATTTTAATTAGATTTTTTTACGTGTTCACATCATTTTATTATTTTTATTTATTTTTTTCATTTTTTTCACTTTTTTCTTTGACAGTTCTATTTCAAACAATTCAGTTTAACATGAGTACGCAGTTTAGTAATAAAATTTGACCCAGAGATAGGACCCTATCAGGTGCTACCACTCCAACCTAGAGTGGACTTAGGAGCGATGTCGATGAAGGGGTACTCAGCGTTTCCCAAAGATCCGGCATTACTGAAGCCTCACCATCCAATTGTTTTGTGTCATAGATGCAGTCGGTGTATTCTGGGCCAGACAGTATTGTTCTTTTATTGTCTGAGTACAGATGTCTGCCCAATGGCTCACTCTTCCACTTTCGTCTTCCTCGACTACCGTGTGTTTTAATGCGACTGGCATTGTCTACACGAAACGAGAATTTCTTCAAGAGAAACATGCCGAGGTCCATAATTGATGGGCAACTTAAGGTAAACAAAGATAGTTATGTTTAAAATTTCAAAACTCGGGATTACAATGTCTTGATACTTGAAATACTTTAATGTCCCGTTTTACGTCATTTTAACCATCGGCAAATTCGCCTTTACACTAGTTTTCTAGACTAAATTTCAATTCAGCAATCGGCATACATCATGTCACTCAGCAATGTCACCTACGTCATTATTAATGAACTTGAAAAAAAAAATTAATGTTTCTTTGAAAATGTATTTAAAATTGATAAAAGGCATAAAAATTAGCAATAAACGATAAAAGAAGTTAAAAAGAATATTAAAATTGTACTTGGAATTTTTATTTTTTTAACGGTGTTTTTATTTTTATTTTTAAAGCAGTTCAAAGGCATTGCATACGGTTTATGTTCAGAAGCAATTAATTTTGGGACCAATTAATCACGTGGCGTAGGTTATGACTATTTACATATTCTTGAACTGCGCCTCGAAAACTCTTAAAAAATGTGCATATTGTACAATAAAATATTTCATATGAGTAAATGGTTGGCAAATGTACGTCATCACATAATTCAGGATTTTTAAAATCCTATTTTTTATTCTTTACAAATTACGACTAAAATTCTGTAAATTTTTTAATATCTAAACAAAAGTTATATTTTTTCGCGTGTTGTTAACGTAAATTTAAAGGTGTTCTGTGATGCTTAATACATTTTTAGGGTCAACCCATTAATTAAACACAGCGCAGAGGAGTAAAAACCCCTCCCCATCGAGTGCTCTGGATGTGACACTAAACAATTTGACGGTGCGGCTCCAGTAATGTTGGAGCTTTTGGGAATGGGGAGTTCTCCTTCATTGACATCGCTTCCAGATCCACTGAGGCCCGGAAGTAGTAGCACCTGATAGGGTCCTATCATTGGGTCAAATAGATTGGTTGGTTGTTTGGCTTTTATGGTGTATCAACTTTTGTAGGTTATTTAATGCCAAATCAACTTTTATACAAATAATCAGTTCTATTTCAAACAATTCATATTAACACACAAAAACAATTTCATTTCAAACAATTCAGTTTGGCCTAAGTACACAGTTTAAATGTAAGTACACAGTTTAATTGCCAAAAACATGTCTGTTTCAAGCTATTCAGTTTAATCAAATAGTTCTAATTCAAACAATTCAGATTAGCATAAGTACGCAGTTTAGTTCTATTTGACTCATAGATAGGGCTCTATCAGGTGCTACCACTCCGAGCCAGAGTAGACCTGGGAGTTTGTTGTTTTTGGGGGGTTTATGGCATATCAACCTTTGCAGGTTATTTAACGCCAAATCAATTTTTATACAACTAAATAGTTCTATTTTAAACAATTTAGTTCAGCATGAGTACACAGTTTAATTGTCAAAAACATTTCTTTTTCAAACTATCCAGTTTACTAAAACGGTTCTAATTCAAACTATTCAGTTTAGCATAAGTACAGTTTCAATGTCAAAAAGAGTTCTATTTCAAACAGTTCAGTTTAGCATAAGTACGCAGTTTAGTCCTATTTGACCCAAAGATAGGACACTATCAGGTGCTATCAATCCAGGCCAGAGTGGACCTGGGAGCGATGGCAGTGAAGGGGTGCTCTGCATTTCCCAAAGCTCCAGCAAAACTGGAACCATCAGATTGTTTATCGTCATATCAGGACACTCATTGGGGCAGTCTTACCTTTCTACAGAGATGCAGTCGGTGTATTCTACAGCCCCAGTCGAATGGGCAATAGATAGTTAAACGTAAAAACAGTTTTATTTCAGATCATTCAGTTTAGATGTCAAAACAGTTCTATTTCAAGCAATTCAGTTTAGCATAAGTACGCAGTTTAGATGTCAAAACAGTTCTATTTCGAGCAATTCAGTTTAGCATAAGTACGCAGTTTAGATGTCAAAACAGTTCTATTTCGAGCAATTCAGTTTAGCATAAGTACGCAGTTTAGATGTCAAAACAGTTCTATTTCGAGCAATTCAGTTTAGCATAAGTACGCAGTTTAGATGTCAAAACAGTTCTATTTCGAGCAATTCAGTTTAGCATAAGTACGCAGTTTAGATGTCAAAACAGTTCTATTTCGAGCAATTCAGTTTAGCATAAGTACGCAGTTTAAATGTTAAAGCAGTTCTATTTTAAACACTTAATTTTTGCATTAATACGCAGTTTAAATGTGAAAAACAGTAAACTCTCGAAACCATGGTTTAACCCATAGATAGGATACTATCAGGTGCTTCCAATCCGGGTCAGAGTGGACCTGGAAGCAATGAAAATGAAAGGATGCTCTGCATTCCCCAAAGCTCCAGCATTACAGGAATCTCACCATCAGATTGTTTACTGTCATATCTTGGATACTCGTGGGGTGGGGGTCTTACATCTCTGCATAGATGCTATCTGTGTATTCTACTGCCACAACCGACTTGGAATGGGTCAAATAGAACAATTTGTTATTCAAACTGAGTGCAAACAAATGACTTATGCTGAATTGAATTGTTAGAAATAGAACAGTTTTAAATAAGAAAAGCTTGTTTGTCTAATGGCAAAAGAGCTGGATTGTAGTGTCAAAGGAAATGAGTTCGAACTCTGCTACTACTTTCACTTTCGGACTAATAATACTGTGTAAGTTATTAACCTCGTGATCCATCCACCAGCTAAGGATTTAGTAGTATCATTGCCGTTTTTCTACAAAGATAGCTTTTGTATTAAACAAATCACGTAGGTTGATATTTCATTAAAAAAAAATGTTTTTCATCTTATCTCTAACCATGCAATTTACTGCTAAAATTAAAAAAAAAACCCTTAGTGAGCATTTTCTAAGTGTGCTACTTCCATTTTAGGGTAGTAAGTATATTAATATTCTAAGACTCAGAACATTATCCAAGAGGCGTTACAAAAATGTTTTCAGATGATACGTTTATATTTGCTTTCTGGTTTGCTCGAATAATGAGTCGCAGGCCACGAGAACAGTGAGGCAGGAGGTCAGTAGCCTGAAGAAGCCGACGGCTACGAGCCTCGGTCGGAAACCATGATTATAGTCGAAGATAGGGAAATTGGCAAGAGATGACGGCCGAACGAACAAATTAATCTTTAACTCTCACATTCCACCACTACAAAAAAAAAAAAAAAACTTCTCGTCCCGTCCCGTTCAAGAACTGGTTGTTGTTGTTATTATTATTATTGTTGATTTGTTTCGTCCGACCAGAACCCATCAGCCTGGAATCAATGGCTCAATGTAACACGTGGTGCTATATAAACAGTACATTTATGTAAAGCTGATGGATGGTGGTAAAGGAGTCAATAATGTGAATCCATACTTTTTTAGGGTAAGTGTACCCAAATGGCCTGACCCGATATTCGAACTCCTATTTCCAATCGCTTCTTGCCGTGTCGATAATCAAGTGTAATGGATAGTTAAACAAATTTCCTAATATAATAAAACAAAATATACATCTGCTAAGTGAAAGGCGAGGTTGATGGCCGTCATATTTGTATATTTGATCAGATCGTTTCAGGGTGCGACCCGACTAAATGGCAATCAACAATCAACAAAAAAATTGAATTTTCCTGACAGTGGGAAATAGAGCAGAGAGAAGTAAATACAAGAAAGTAAGGACAGACATTCGTGATCCAAAATGTTTTCCTGTTGAATTAACCACGGGGGCCGGCTGTTCTCATGATCCAGTGGCTAACGTATTGAACAGTGACATTATTGCATACAAGTTTGAATGGTAGTCACGCTATTACGTTCATTTTGGGATTAATACCCTTGAGAAATGTAAGAACCTCTTATTTCACTTGCTATGGGTTAAATTGTACTAATGCCGTCTTTTTTAAAGGATGGCTTAGGCATAAAATAACCCACGAAATTTGCTATGTTATCAAAATAGAAACCAAACCAGCACACACAAACACACACACACACACAGAGGAAGGGAAATCTTCGTGGCGTAGTGCCTAGTGTACTAGGCAGCGACATCGAAGATAGAGAGTTCGAACTCGACTACTTGTCTTCTAAAACATACATATCCTACGAATGTTGATATGCCATTAAAGAAAGAAACAAAAAAAACCATGCGAAGCAAACCAAGAGACACATGTCGTGCGGGGACAAAGACTGAATAAACCAATAAAAAAAATAAGAAATATATATATATATATATATATATAGGGAGAAAAATTGAAAAATAAAGTAAGAGAAGAATTTAATATGAAAGAAAGTCGATGTTATAACGTTTTGGTTTTAATAAACCATCATCGGGATTTTAAAAAAGATATTATTGAGTGTCGTTAGATCACCGATGGATGTTTAATGAAATACAAAACAAGGGAGGAGATTATATATGCAATAAGGTGGGGTGCTAACCGTTTAATCAATAAATCAACGTTCGCAATTCAAAAAATGTCGTGACTGTGTAAAGCAATGATGTAAAACAAATGGAACAATCAAGAGATATAATGTATTAAAAAAAGAGAGAAGAGTAAGAAAAGAAAAAAACAGAAGAAGAAGAAGAAGAACGAAGGAGAAAAGAAAGAAAAGATAGAGAAGAAAAGAAAGGAAAGAGAAGTAAAGAACAGAACAGAGAGAGAAATGAAGACAAGAGAGAGGAGAAGGGGAAGAAAGAAAAAGAGTTGAGGGATAGAAAAGAAAAGAAAAAGGGGAAAAGAAAATGGAAGTTTACGGACGTGTCATACGTAAATAACTGAATATATATATATATAGCCTATCCCGCTAGTGGCACTTTTGTTAATTGAGAATTCCTATTTTTCATTTTAACGTTTCTTAATGGAAAATTCTTACTAATACATAATAAAATTTATTAGACAGAAAGAAAGAAAGAATACCAATTAATAAGTGAGAATGAATTATTTAAAGAAACAACAGAAATAAAATGAAAGGCATTAAAAAAAGCAAAAACAAAAATGAAAGAAGAAAAGGACAAGAAAGAAAGAAAGAAAGAAAGAAAGAAGAAGTTGGAGTAAATAATTTGACATCCAAAAGGAAGAAGAAAGAGAATAAGTAGAGAAAGAGAAATGTAGCAATTAAAAGAGAGAGGAATGTAAAAAGAAAAATGAAAACTGAAAGAAAATAAATGAAAATAAAAAAATTCCTGGCAAAAAAAAAACAAAAAAAAAACAGGAAAAAAAGAAACGGAAGTCACAAAAGAAAAAAGCGAAATGTTATGAAAAACAAAAGGAATAAATAAATAAATGCACAAATGATAATAGAATGAAGAATGACGTGGGGGCTGAAGAATTAAAACCAAGAAACAGAAAGCTCTAAGAGTGACCAAAAGAATTAAACAAAGAACTGGATGAAAGAAGGTGAATTAACACGAGTACGCGGATGCACGCACACATAAACACACACACAAATAAAAAGATGAAATGTTATTTAAATAAGTAAACTTATTTTGATCAAATCCTTTACAGAGTCAAATTGCCTGTTGTGTAAATGATTTCAGGGGAAAGGCTTCAGTAAAACTGGAGATTTGGGGAATGCTGAGTACCCCTTCTTTCCTTTCGCACCCAGGTCCACTCTGACCCGGAGTGGTAGCACCTGATAGGGTCCTATATCTGGGTCAAATATAAATTAGCTTTGAAAGACTTATCCTAATTTGTCTTTGGGCAACATGAAGTCGATAATTTCCAATGTAGCGAATTCGATCCTGAACAGAAACCTATATTAAGCTAAACAACGTTTTCTTTTTTCGGTTGATGTGTCGTTTTATTTTTCTTAGACGCATACAAAAGGTTTCTGAGAATTTAGAAGAAAATACTTGCAAGGTAGATCGAAAGTATTTTCCATTTTTACAAAACCTTTCCTCCAAACTGTATTCCACAAGCATATATGGGGTGATGTAATGGGTATGCAAGCAAGACTAACAAACCCTCACAAGTGAGTTCGATTCTCATTGGGTGCCGTTCATACGGCCTTGTGCCACGTCTAGGCAAAAAGCTCAGTAAATTACTACTATAATTTCGCTATATGACGTTATGTATTTGTTTGCACGTATATATGAGAACGTATCAAAATTATTTTCTTTTTCACTGACTTTTATACAAAGCTTACATCATGTACATTGAAATATTCTCTCTCTCTCTCTCTCTCTCTCTCTCTCTCTCTCTCTCTATCTATCTATCTATCTTTCTTTCAAAGCCAAAAAAGTTAAATGTTTGCTTACATTGTAATGTTTTCATGTTTCGTTCAGAATTATTCTTAACAAATTACCCAGAATTCTAAAAGACAGAGAGCGGTCCTCGTGGTGCCATGGTTAAAGCGCTGGCCTGCTGAGTCGTTGTGAGAGAGTTCGAGCGCTATTGCTTTCACTTTTGGACAAATACCCTTGGGTAAGGTATGAACCCTCTTTCCTCTCCACCGGCTATGTGTTAAATAGTACCACTACTGTTCTTCTAGGCTTTCTTTGGCATTAAATAACCTACAAAGGGTGATATGCCATTAAACAAAGAAACATAAAGGACGTTTGCTCTTAAGTTTTGGATGCTTCACTTTTTAAAAAAATGCCCTAATTTGTTCTGTAACTTACACTTAGTTCTTTTTTATGCAAACACGCCTTTATATGGATGGAAATACCTGTGGCTTAGTGACTAACGAGCTGAACAATGACATCGTAGTAAGCGTGTTCGAACTCCAGTTATCTATCAATCGATGCTTCTTTATTATGGCGATTTTTTTTACATGTCTGAATGATAGCAAGTCTCCTCTGGTTTCCAGGACCCTTCTCAGTATCCTGACCAATCTCAACAATGCAGTCGTTTGCATAGTCTTGACTCGTCTTCCAATTTCGAACTCTTCGACCACCACCCTTTTCAAGCCTTTTGTGACCGTTCCTAGTCCGCCAATTACAATCAGTGTCACCGTCTTCCTCAAGTTCCGTAACTTTCTTAGTTCTCTGGTAAAGTCTAAGTACTTTCACTTTCTTTGATCTTCGCTCTGTGGTCCTCCTAGACGGTAAAGTCCACTAATTGGAAAGTTATCTCTTTTTTTTTGTCAGTTATCGCTAGGTTTGGTCTTCTGGCCGGGATTAGGTGATCTGTTTGTATCTTAAAATCCTATTTTATTATTAGTAGGGGTCGTAGTTTTTTACACAACTTTTAATTGGTACTTTCTTACGGGTGTCTAAGTGACATTGAGACTTCTCAGGCCTCCAGGAGTATTCTCAGTATTTTAGCCGATCCTAACAATGCTGTGGCCTGGGTGGTCTCTATTCTTCTTCTGATCTTCACTTTCCAAGCCTTTAGGGGCGGTTCCAAGCTCAGCATCTGCAGTTAGTATCTTCATCATCCTCATATCCCACAGCTTTCCTAATTCTGGCAAGGTTCAACTAGTCGTCTATCTTTTTGCTTTCTTTATTTTTAATCTTTGGTCGGATGGAACGGTAACATTCACTTGAAGATTAATTCTTATCTTCTTGTTCATTAACACTAGGTTTGGTTTTCCGACCAGGAGTTGGTGGCTCAAGGTCCTAGAGAATTTTATGTGTCTGATTTTCTCGGACAGTTTCTATGTTTGTGCTTATGCCATTTGTAAACATAGCAAAACTTTAGTCTCTTTCACATTTTCCACCGGATTATCTTTCCCACCCAGTCACATCTACACTTGTTTTCCCTATTCTCGTTGCTTATTACGCAATTAAGTGTTTAATCTCTGTTACTACGTAACCTAATTTTGCTATTCTTCTACGTATTGTTATTTTTTGTTTGATATGATTAGTTCTGACCGCATTATTTTGTGCTGTTATTAAAACAGATTCAGCTTCTTTTTCAGGTTTCCCTTTCTTAGTCATGTCCCGGTGATCTCGTATGTGATTTTCTTAGTTTATCGCTTGAAGTGTCCGTACAGTTGTTTTTCTTCTTATTTTTTATTGTCTAGATACTTTATTGTTGCTTTTCTGTTTGTCCTTTTGCTATTTCCGTGGATATTGCAGCCACTGGTCTTTCTCTGCTCATTTTTGGATATTATTCGAAATTCTGAATTTATATTTATGAGTAATTAAAAAAATGACGTCATACCAAACATGGTAACATTTCAATGGAAACAAACAAACAAACAAAAAAAACAATCTAAAAATGCTGGTTTTACATAAGGATAATGGTTTGGTTTGGTTTCTTTACTCAATGGTATATCAACCTGCTTGGGTTATATAATGCCAAAGCCATCCTTATAGAAGAATAGTTGTGGTAATATTTAACCCATAGCTGGGTAGGTAAGGGTGTTCATACCTTTACCAAGGTGTTACAGATCAATTCAGGGTATATGTTACATATAACTCTTCACTCGGGTGATCAGTCAGCGCCCATCTCTTCACTTCGCTTCGTTTTTCGGTCATCTTGTCAGTTACCTTGTGTTGCCATATTTGTTTTTGTTCGTTGTCTTCGGTTATCATCCCATGTCGTTCAAATTCCTCTCTGCTGAGATAATAAATGACAACGTTACATATGTTCATGCGTACATATTACTATTATTCCTTGGTGATTTTTTTCTTTGATAACCTGTTCTGGACAACGGGTTATCAGTGCATAAGATGGAGAATTCAACTGCTCGAGTCAAGTGTTTCTCACTAACTGACTGACTTATTTCTAACTTTTAGAACCGTTAGGACACCTGATTAAAATAATCCAATGAAAGCTGTGGTGTCAGAATGATCTCAGGTTCAGTAGCTTTCAATCATAAAGACTGACACGCTATATTTTTTTCGTGTTCAACGGCACAGAACTTAATTATAATGCTGCATATTGTCAATAATAGATATCTCCAACTGTTATGTAACAAAGTTACACAAAAGTGAAACTAATAACGCGTGTGGAGTTCGAACTCACTTACTAAAATGCCCGTGTCCAGTACATTAACCACAACACCACAGGGACTCCCTCCAAATAATAGCAAGTTTGCATAAAAAAACGAACCAAGAATGAAGAAAGTTACAGAAAAAAAACAACCCAAGTACATTAAAAAAAAAGTGAAGCATCCAAAACCTGATAGCAAACATTGTCATTTATATTTCTGTGCGATTTTTTATAAAATAACTTCAAGCGAAACGTGGCAATATTACAATGTAAACAAACTGTTGTTATTCGTGTACGGCATTGTTTCCTAAGCGATCACGATGGCAATCAGTTGAAGCAAAGGTGATGAATCACCCAGGCGTCAGGTTGTCACACTAAACACTCAAGGGATGATGAGTTTTGTTATAGCAAAAAAGTTAATAGAATCAAAGTGCAATTCCTCGAACATTAAAGTTTATGGTAATACTGGGTCCTTTTCGTCACCTCAAACACGGACAGCGTCATTAATATTTTTCGAGTCCTTGTATCCATACAGTCCTCAATGCTAACGAGACCTCTTTGCCCTTCTATCTTGATACACAATATCAAAGGAGACTATCCAAGTATTTAATGGTATATTAATCTTCGTGGGTTATTCAATACTATAGCCAGCTTTTAGAATGTTATATTTAACCCACAGCAAGAGGATGAGAGGGTTCATACTTTTCACAAGGGTATTAGTCCAAAAGTGAGCGTAATAGCCCATCTGGAGTTAAAAAAAAAAAGATGAGACATTAACAGGTATTTTTATTGCGAGTTCGAGTGGAGGTGAGATTAATGGCACTGAAGGTGTACTCTACACTCCTCAGAACTCCCCAACTGGAGCCTCGCCATCTGATGCAGTTTAGTGTTATAACCTCTTTAGCCTCTTCAGAGGATTCAATCACTGTATTTTAAGACCCACTGACCGACCCAGCGGAGAAATTAAGTAAATACATATATCTCGCTAGCCAAGTATCTAGTCTAGAAGAAGAAAAACGCTGAATTCAAACAAGCTTTAATCAGCTGAAAAACTGACCTTGTGCCACATCCTACTCGCGACTGCAGGTTTAGGTAAACACATTATACATTATAATAATATTATAGCACTTTATTATTATATTCATTGCCTTGGCTTATGATAAGCTAAGCTTAGTAAATTAATACTCTATTTTCATCTTCGTCCTAAAATTTAAAAGAATTACCCTGCGAGATGGTAACAGTCAACTAGTTAATAGCATTCTTAATTTCTTTTTTCTTTATTAGCCTGAGAATGCGCCAGCCAAATTTGGCACTGGTCAACAATAAAGAGTCAAAATCTGATTGTAAACGTATGTGGCAGACACAAAGCCCCCGGAAATGTGTTTTAAATTAAATCGTTATTCTGATAAAGTTTGTTTCACTAACGAATAATCAGGTTAAGAAGTTGGGAAATAAGTTATCGCTTTAGGAAGGAGCTCGCCTCCTGCAATTGAGAACTTTTCCCTAGAAAGTTTCTCAGACAATTTCAGGAAATTGCCTCGGGGCAGTTCTTGCCGCTGCAACCAAGAAAACAGCAAATGTGCAGGCAAAAAAAAAAAGCAAAAAAAAAAAAGCAACAAGAACATCGGTAACAAAAAGAAAAAAAATCTGCAGGCTTAGCTCTATGGTTAAAGCAATGTTCAGCGAGCTTAGAGGTCCGAGATTAACGAATGATCTCAACTAAATACGCCTAATACAAGCAGAGACAATTCTCAGTATTTAATTAAGCATATCCAATTTTTCTAACAAGTTCTCTCCGTAAATAACGTATCGTATAACTATCATATTATGACATATCGTTAGCAAGGTCGCTTATCTTTCCTTTTTAGATTTACAAATTCTTTTTTTTTTTACATGAGAAAGAAAAAGATAATTTGGTAAATCAGATACACGCGTTTCGCTAGTGGTCTAGTGTCATCAGATACTAAATGCTTTTATAGCTCACAATGAAATTGTGTTCTGGATATGACACTAAAGTATATCTAGTGCCGAGGCTCCAGTTCTCGAACTCACCCCTTCGGTCGAACTTAGAATACGTGGCGGATGGATAAGACTTCTTTCCCCGAAAAAACGAGAGTATCCAGAGTACGACATTGCGGAGAACTGGAGAGTGTGGAGTACCTCCTTTATTGCCTTTACTCCCATGTTCACTTTGACTTGAATGGTAGTACCTGTTAGGTTCCAATCTATGGGTCAGATAAGTTTTAAAATTATTCATATTCAAGGGGACCGTATGCAAAACAATCTTAAGAAATAACTACACAAAAAAAAAACTGTGTATATAAACGTTTAATGAATGCAATCCCCTAACCTCTAGACATAAGGAGTTGTTTTTTTTACTTTTTTAATGCAGGTAAGCTAAACTATTGTCCATCATGAGATAAAAAGCACCAATTTTGGCATTGGGGTAGACCAATACAAGATTAGATGTGGAGCCATCACCTAACAACTCCTTGACAACCATGTCAGCCATTTTCTAAAATGGCTGCCAGCAGACATCCAAGAGACACAATGAAGTTAGATATAGTTTGCTATTGAAGGTTTTGATGAATGTTTACTGAATGTTTTGAATCATGGCAAGCCAGATAGATCTTAGTCACCTTTGGTAGATGCTGCTGATATTAATTAACATATTTAGGCTAATTGCAAATGATATGGTGACAAAAAAAAACATGATCAGGAATCAAATACTAACATTCCTTGTGAATAGCCTTGATTAATTTAAATTGTCGAAATGTTATCTGACTTTTCTCAGTCAATATCTCTTCATGGACATTGTCAACGCCAGTTAAGATGCCAACAAACAAAATTATTAACATAATTTTACTAATTACATCGATAATGCAATAACAATATCAAAAACTGACAAATTTTTTTCAAGCATTTAGAACCGTTTTGATCACCTGATTGAAATCTTCCAATGAAAGCCGCGGTATCAGAATGACCCCAGGTTCAATAGTTTTCAATCATAACAATTGACATGTTATATTTTTCCTCGCTTTTAACGATTCAGAACTTAATTTGAATGATCCAATGTTTTCTGACTTTCTTTCTCTGTCTGCCAATAGTTCTGCATCGACAATGTTAACTCCTATTAAGTTGGCAACAATTAAAATCATAAGCATTTATGCAAATTACATCGATAATGCAACAACAATATCAAAAACAGATATTAGTAATTATGGTGGCTTGTTCTCATCAGATCAATCGTGGCCAAGTCAGATGTTATACTTTTGGATGGTATAGTATGGTATCTTTGTTAAAAGACTTATTATGTAACGTCCAGGTTCTCAAATAGTCGTTTTTAATACTACAACAATATTGATATTTGTACCACCACAGTTCTAATGGGTCTATGAGTGTAGCACTATACTTTTATTATCAGTCAGATCTCATGGTAACCTCCATCGTCATGAAAAGAAGTGACGAACACACCAAACACCGTCTTCATTCGCGAATACAAACGTTTATAGCTACCTCACATCTTAATAATCGTCGAGAAGAGAGAAACAGCGTATGAAAAATGAGTCGACCGCTTTAGCAAGACAAAGAGAAATAAAACGTCATAAGGTGGGGGGAGAAGACGCCGACTTTGATATTATCTTTCTCTTTTTCGGTTGTTGTTCTCGCACGGGCTTTGTAACTGTTTCCGTCTTCACAGCTTCGCGTCTGAGCTCCAACTAAACTCACTTTTCTTCTTTTCCATCCTGCGTCCACGGCTTTTCCGTTTGGATTTGTTGCGTGACTGTAATAGTACTATTAATCTTATAGCTGAGATGGGGTATAAGGGAGTTCATACTTTTCGCTTGGGTATTAGCCAGAAAGTGAACATAATAACGTGACTGGAGCTCGAACTTGTTTACTACGATGTCACTATGATGTCACAGACCTTCACGTTTGCCACAACGCCATGGGAAGTCCCCCAACAAATAATTTGCAATTATACAGCATCAACTGATTCAATCTTATACAAATAGTTTTAAACAGATCAATTTGACCCCTAGATAGGACTCTAACAAATACAATCCATCTGGGTCCAAATGAAACTGAGAGTAATGACCCTATACTCCCTAGATTTCTTGACCTAGAGCCTCGACATCAGATACAGTTTAGTGTCATACCCAGGATACCCCTTCCTGGGGTGGGGATCTTATCCCTCAGCAGGAGATCGTGTCAGCATATTGTAAGCCTAGCAGACAGGACAGTGTCTACCAGAAGAACTAATTTGCAATTAGCAGAAAGTAAAAAGGAATCATTTAGGTATCAATCTCAAAAACAGAGATAGTAATGTTCAGTTTACTGATGAAAGAATCTGTAGAGAGTCACAACAGTCCAAATTTTGGAAAGCAGGTCGTACTTTCTGTTCCCTGGTAACTAAAGTCATTAATCCAGTCTTAGAGATATAATCCAAGTCATTTCAATCTTATTAAAATTATACCCGTCAGTGGGTGAATCAAAGACTTTAATGCCATCTTTGTCCGTTTGTCGTCATGATGGCTATTATCAGGCCAGTGGGCTCTTATCTGTGTGTTTTTTTATTTCCTTTTTATTTTTTATTTTTATTTTTGTTAGGGCAATATTTCTCAAAAGAGGCCTCCCACCGTGCTGTATGCAGATGTTACTCTCATGAAACATCGACTATTGTAGCGCTGTGTAAATATTAGCCGAACTAACAAGGCTTCGATTACGAATTAATGGGCTTTACGTTGATGTTGTTTCATAGGAAAAAAAACGATTGGTAAAAAAGAATTAGAAAGAGAAAGAGATAGAGACAGAAATAAAGAATATAGAGATAGAGAGTAAGAAAACACACTTAGAAACACACACGCATACACAGAAACTGGTAGAGAAACAGACGCATAGACATATACACGGACAAAATAACATTCAAAGATGTTTCTTCTGGAATATGAAGAATGCTGAGGTCTCATTCCTTTTTCTTTTATCGTTATTATAGTAGGCTGTTGTTTTGTTTCTTCTTCTTCTTCTTCTTCTTCTTCTTCTTCTTCTTCTTCTTCTTTCTATGTCTTTTTATGTTTTTCTTTTCTTTCTTTTTAGCTTTTTTTCTTCTACTATTTAATAATTTCTTCCTCTTACTTTTTATTTCTGAACCGTTTCCATGTTTCGAGTTCTTTCATTTCTTCGTTTCTGTATAGACATTTTCATTGGAGGTGGGTGCTTTTTTTTTTTTTTTTTTTTTTAGTAAAGGGGTATTTTTTTTATTTCTTTCACTTTCTCGTTTCTTTTTCTTCATTTTTTCGTTTCTTTTATTCATTATTATTTTCCTTTTTTTCTTTCGCGCCTTGGTTTATTTATTTATTTATATTTATTAATTTTTTCTTCGTTCCTCTTTCTCCTTAGGTTTTTCTTTTTCGTAATTTTCTCTTCTTTTCTGTTTATTCTTTTTCTCGGTCTATTTTCTCTATAGCTTTTTACATTTATTTCTTCTTTTCTATTTCTTCGTATCTTTTTCGATTTTTTGTCAGTTTTTTTCTATCATTTTTTGGCGACTATTTCTTAATTTTTCTTCGTTCTTTTTGTCTATAGCTTTTTAAGGGGATTACAATTTGCTTTTTCTTCTTTTTTCCTTTTACTTCTTTTCTATTTTTCACTTTTTTTCTTTTTTTTTTCGCTCTCTCTATAGCTTTTTCATAATTTTTTTTTCTATTTTCGCTTTTTTGTTTTCTGTTATTTTTCATTTGATTTTTTGCAAAGGTTCTTTTTTATGATTTTTTTTCTCTAATTTGTTTCACTTCGTCTCTTTTTCTCCCTGTCTTCTTTTATTTTCTTCTTTCTTCTTTCACATCTAATTTCATTCCTTCATTTTTCTTCGTGTTTTTCTTTATGGCTTCTTTTTTGCATAATTTTTAACTTCTTTCTTTTCACTTCTTCGTTTTGATTTCTTCATTCTTCTTCGTTTTTTCAATCGATTTTTCTTCTCTTTTTTCTTCTATTTTCATTTGCTTCTTCGTTTTTTTTAAATTCATTTCTTTCTTTTAATCGTTTTCTCTTTTATCGTTTGTCGGTTTCTAGTATTTTCTTCCACTTCTTAGTGTCTATTCCTTTGTTTCTGCTCTTAGTTCCTTTCCATATTTCTTTCCTTTTCTTTCTGTTTTTCATATTTTTTCCTTCTTTTTCCTAAGATTTTCCATCTTCGTTTTTCTTTGTTCTTCTCCTTCTTTCCTTTTAACTTTTCTTATTCGAATCTTTTTTTTTCTTCATTTTTTCTTAACTTTTTCTTCTTTTTCTCAATCGATCTGTTATTTCTTTTTCATTCGCTCTTTTTTTTATTTGTTTTGTTTTGTTTGCTTGTTTCCATCTCTTTTATCAAATGCTCGTTTTTTCTCCATAGAATTTTTTTTTTTCTTCCAGTTCTTTATTTTTTCTTGATTTTATGTTTCATCTGTTTCTTTTTTTTATTTATTTAGTTTTTATTTTTTCTTTATTTTTTTTTTATGCGTTTCTCTTTTGTTCTATTTCATTTATACCTTTTTCTTCTTCCTTTCTTTTTCTTGACGTATTTTTTTTTTTGATTCATTTTCTTCCACTTCTTTCTTCGTCATTCATTCTTTTTCTTTTTTTTTTTTTTTTCCTTTTCGTCTTTTCTTCTTTTCCCACTTTCTTTATTCTTCCCTGCTTTAATTTCTTCTTCTTTTCTTTTTCCATCAAAATCTTTGGGTTTTTTCTCCTTTTTGTTTCCTTTCATCCTTACCGTTCTCTTTCTTTCTTTATATATTTTTTCTCTTTCTTCGCAGTTCATTCTTTCTTATTCCTTTTCTTTATCTTCTTCGTTGTTTCTTATTCGCTTTTACAATTTCTTTTACCACTTTTTTTATTCTTCATTGCTTCTATTCTTTTTCTTTTTGCTTCATAACTAACTTCTTTTCCCTCTTCTTTCCTTCTTTTTTTCTTCCTTTCTTTTCTTAAACTTTTTCCTTTTTTCTTCCTCATTTCTCTTTCTTTCTCAATCTTTTTATTCTTTTTCTCCTTCATTTCTGTTTATTCGGCTACAGTGTTTGTTGTCTTTGTAAATGTTTGCTTTTCATAGGATGCAAGATGACGTGTTTGAAAAGCAAGGGGGACTCTATCCACTAACGAGGGACAGAGATGCCGTAAGGAAAGTGAGACGGATACTGGACAGATAAGAAGGAGAGGAGGCCATTATCACTAAGGGGTTTTTGTTGTTATTGTTGTAGTTTTTTATTATTTTATTTTGCGTCTTGTCTTTGAGAGATGTTCGTACATTCCTTAAGTATTTGGTTGTTTGCGGGATTACTTGAAAATTTGGTCCTTTTATTTTCTTTGTTTTTCTTTTTTTTTATAAGGAGTATAGGTCCTGTCAAAATGACAGGATTACATATACACGAATCGGCATGTTTTATCAGGATTAAGTAGTAGTATCTGTGTGCTCTACTAAGTACCAAACGATTGGTCTTCGACCCTACTCTCTAGAATGTAGCAACTGTATCTGAGGAAATCCCACAGTTATCCCGCCCTCTAGAATACGCTGACTGTATCCTCTACATCGAGGTAAGATCCACTAAAACAGAGGGTGTCCTTGGTATGACACTAAACTACATCTGAGAGTGAGGCTTTAATTCTGAAGCTCTGAAGAGTGTGGGGTATCCCTTCATCACCATTACTCCCAGATCCGCTCGGATCTCTCCGATAGAATGAAACAGGATTTCTTCCTAGCTCTGGCCGTGTCAATACTACACCATACGGACGCTATCGAAACGCATTGAGAAAAGGCTAGATGGAAACTATACAAGAATGCTACGTGCTGTTTTGAACAAATCCAGGAAGCAATACCCGGCAGAAAAAACATCAGTTGTACGGTTACCTACCACCCATCTAAAACTATCCATGTAACATTGTTGGCCAACCAGCAAAGATACATACATCAACTCTGTACTGAGACTGGATGCGATTAAGAAGACCTAACAGGAGTGATGGATCTTTGGGACGGATAGAGAGACAGACAGACAGAGTCTGTGAACTCCACGATATCAACGCGAATTGATGATGATGATGACACACGCATTTTCACAAGATTTGTTCTCTAGTTTAACTTTTTTAATGTGTACTCCTGTGGACCCATTCACATGGACGAGCAAAGGCAGGACAACCAGCTAGAACCTTCATTCAGCAGATACGTGCCGATACGGGATGTATCCCTGAAGACCTGCCGGAAGCAATTGACGACAGAGAAGGGTGGCAGTTTCCATTAAGACATTCTAATCAGAAGGTTGATTATGGCAAACCACAGCTACACACAGGCAGTGTGACGTAGAGACGCATTTAGCATAATAGTTATCGCT